>CM054062.1:203149147-203749147 GCA_028641055.1 Alopecurus myosuroides | reverse complement strand
ATTTCCTCGTCTAACTCTCCATTTAGGAAAGCCGTCTTAACATCCATCTGATGGACGAGAATACCATGCGAGGCCGCCAACGAGAGTAATACTCGAATGGTGGTCAGTCTGGCCACAGGTGAATAAGTGTCAAAGAAATCTTCATCTTCTTTCTGGGAATAACCCTTGGCCACAAGTCTAGCCTTGTACTTTTCAATCGTACCATCAGGCCTAAGCTTCTTTTTGAACACCCACTTACATCCTAATGGTTTACAGCCATAAGGACGTTCAGTGATCTCCCACGTTCCATTAGCCATGATGGAATCCATCTCGCTACGGACCGCTTCTCTCCAGTAGTCAGCATCTGGAGATGCATAAGCTTCTGAAATAAAAGTGGGAGTATCATCCACAAGGTACACAAGGAAATCATCACCAAAGGACTTTGCAGTCCTCTGTCTCTTGCCCCTACCAAGGGTTTCCTCGTCATCCTTCTCAGGATTCTCATCATGTGTTTGTTCATAATATTCCATAGGAATGGCAGGTTCAGGAGTCTCCTCTGATTCCTGTCTAGAAGTGCTTTGCATATCTCTCATAGGAAAAATATCCTCAAAGAATGTAGCATCTTTAGACTCCAAAATCGTACCGACCTTCACGTCAGGTACCTCAGATTTCACTACTAGAAATCTATAGCCAACGCTATTCTTAGCGTATCCCAAATTAACGCAATCCACGGTCTTTGGTCCAAGTTTACGCTTTTTGGGGATCGGCACATTGACTTTTGCCAAACAGCCCCAAGTACGTAAGTACGAGAGTGTTGTTTTTCTCTTCTCCCATTGCTCATAGGGAGTGACCTCATTGTCTTTCGTCGGAACTTTATTCAGGACATGACATGATGTCAATATAGCCTCCCCCCACCATGCCTTGGATAAACCCGATGTATCTAACATGGCGTTAACCAAATCTGTTAGAGTACGGTTTTTCCTTTCGGCAACCCCATTTGACTGAGGTGAATAGGGAGGCGTCCTCTCGTGAATAATGCCATGTTCCGCACAGAAAGAGTCAAACTCATTAGAGAAATACTCTCCACCACGATCTGACCGGATTCGTTTAATTTTCTTTTCAAGTTGATTCTCAACTTCTGCCTTATAGATTTTAAAGTAGTGTAGAGCCTCGTCTTTAGTGTTTAACAGATATACATAGCAAAACCTAGTGGAATCATCTATTAACGTCATGAAGTATCTCTTTCCACCTTTAGTCAACACACCATTCATCTCACATAGATCAGAATGTATGCGTTCTAATGGCGCCAAGTGTCTCTCCTCCGCAGCCTTGTGGGGCTTGCGAGGTTGCTTTGCTTGTACACATGAATGGCACTTAGAACCTTTGGCTAAAGTGAAACTTGGAATTAAATTTAGTTTTGCTAACCGCGTCATGCAACTGAAACCAACGTGACAAAGACGTGAATGCCAAACTTCTGTTTCATTAACACTCGAACGAATATTGTTCACGACTTTATTACAAAAATCAGCGAGGGAAAAGCGGAACAGACCTCCGCACTCATACCCTTTTCCAACAAACAGTCCATATTTCGTTACAACTACTTTATTGGACTCGAAAACCAACTTAAATCCTTCTCTACATAGAAGGGAGCCACTAACGAGATTCTTCTTGATGGCGGGGACATGCTGCACGTTCTTGAGTTGCACGATTCTTCCCGAAGTAAACTTCAGATCGACCGTGCCAACACCAAGTACAGAAGCACTTGCGCCGTTCCCCATCAATACGGTCCCGTTCCTTGTGACCTGATAAGAAGAAAACAATGAGATGTCAGCACACACATGAATGTTTGCACCTGTGTCAATCCACCAATCAGTAGACTGACAAACTGAAAATACAGTAAACAAATTACCATACCCAGATGCCCCATTCTCATTGTTGCTCACGATCATGTTGACAGCCTTGGAATCCTGTCCTGGCTTCACATACTTCTTTGGGCACTTCCCAGCCCAGTGTTCCAGTGAACCACAAGTGAAGCAGCCATCTTTCTTCTTATCCTTCTTGAAGGTCTTCTTAGTCTTCTTCTTGAAGTCGGTATTCTGCTGGACACCAGTCCTCGCCTTGTTCTTGTGGGAGTTGTAGTTCTTCTGTACCATATTGGCCGCAGAAGTCCCTTCATTCCCTTTTCCATGCGAGTCCTTTGCCCTCGAATTCTGCTCAACACTCAGATGGCCGATGACATCCTCTACTGAGAATTCACGCCTCTGATGTTTCAGAGTAGTGGCAAAGCTCCTCCAGGAATTAGGCAGCTTGGCGATTATGCATCCCGCGACATACTTGCCCGGTAACACGCACTTGAGAATTTCAAGCTCCTTAGCGATGCCCTGTATCTCATGAGCCTGCTCCAAAACAGAACGGTTTTCGACCATTCTGTAGTCATGGAACTGCTCTATACTGTACATCTCGCTGCCAGCATCGGTTGCGCCGAATTTGGATTCGAGCGCCTCCCACAAGTCCTTGGCAACCCGCACATGTAAATATGCGTCAACAAACTTCTCTCCGATCACGCTTAGAACGCATCCAACAAAGACGACGGTGGCATCCCTAAACGCCTTCTCCTGATCAGGAGTAATCGTTTCCGTGGGAGTGACACCGACGACCCAGAACACGTTCATAGCCGTGAGCCATAAGAATGTTTTGGTCTGCCAACGCTTAAAGTACGTCCCCGTAAACGGGTCCGGTTTCAGTGCAGTAGCAAAACCATGAATCGAAAATTGCCTACACATATTAGGTTTTTGGATTGTTAGGAATTTAGGCAATTTACAGATTAAATTAATCCAAGTATAAACCACGATCATGACGTAAGCATACTGATAATTAACCATATTCATGCATACTAGGTTGACAGTAGACACATCTACGCAAACTACTAGTATCGCACACATGGAAATAACAAGGGCAGGGATAAACGTGTTATACCCTGCAGTTGTCCAATTGGCAGTAGTCGTAGCAGAGGTGGCGGCCGCGGCGGCGTTGGCGGCCTCGGTGGCAGCAGCTCGTTCGGCTTCGGAGGCCATGTTGATGATGAGGTAGTAGTCGAAGTAGACGTACGGCAGCGAGCAGTCGCTCCCCAAAAACCTAATCGCCCCTCTCCCGTACAGGATCTGGAGAGGCGGGGTTTCGGAGGCCTGCTCTCCTGTCGGCCGTGTACGGCATCGGCTCGGCTCATTCCCGCAACCCGCGGCGGGCGGCGGAGGAGGAGGAGCGCGCGTGTGGAACACCTCCACTACTCCTCTCTCTTCATACCAACTCACACTAGTGGGGAGAGAGTTCACCTTATAAACTGGTGCAAAACTCTCCCAACTAGCAATGTTGGACTAAACTCCCACCATTTGCTATGGCAGCATGGGACTTAGGGATTAAATGGAAATTGACTAATGGGCCTGCTAGCCCATGCGAATTTCAGCAGTTAGCGCATGCTTGTTGCGTGGCGGCCACCGCCGAGGAGCCACACGTACAGCGCCCGCAGGATAGATTTCTCCAAGATAAAATTAATTTTGCATGGGATCATTGAATATACTCCCTTCCATCCGAAATAAGTGTCGGAAGCTTAGGAGTACAAGAGGTTGAACCGATGTGGGCCCTGCCTATCACACGTTAATCGACCGCCAGAAACCCCGCAAAAAACAAATCGCCAGAAAGAAGCGTTTTTGGCTGTACCGAAAGCACGGCACCGACGGCGGATTCATGATTCCCCGTTTCTCACCGCCCCGTTGCCTCGGCGGTCAACGGCTGGGCTGACCGGGCAGGTTGGACTGGAACAACAAACCGGGCGTACATGCCGTGCTCCACGACGCGCACCACACGCCAGGCCGCCGCCCGGGGCAGCAGCGCAGGAAAGACGAAACGTGCCACAGATAGACACCACGCCGCCATCTGGCGGGCCCCACCTCCCCTCACGTTGGTCCTGCCTCGCAGTAGCAAGCGCCAACGGCTACATCCTCTCGTCCCGTGCGCTCCGGTCACGCACGCAACTAGTCCACAGAACTCGTGCTCGCGGCCCTGACACGTGGGACCAGGACGAGGCTGTTCAGAGAGTTTATAACCGTGAAGCACAAAAAGTGGTTTGTGTCAATCTGATGAAACCAGGTGTGGTTTAGCACAGGTTTTGCGCTCGCCTGAGAAACACGGTTTCAGAAAGCTCAGTTGCTCGCTTGATGAAGCGATTGCGACATGAGAAAGTAGGGGATCGGTCACTTTGCCTTCAATGTTCGTCTGGTCCGGTCCGGTCCAATCGCGCACCGGTCAGCGCGCCTTCTCTCTCCGTCCCGATCCTAGGCCTTCCGGGCACGTTCCCCCGTTCGTTTCCTCAAAAACTGCCAGCCCGCCGCACAGCACACGGCCGCACGAACCGCGTCCAGCCAAACTCCCACACGTTGCCACACGGCTCTGCGTAGCGGATGCTCGTTGGCTCGCGGCGCTGTCTCGTGTTTTCTTCTGACCAAGGGATGAGACGGCCAGTGGTGTGCGATCAATGGGGAAGCAAAACCGAAGGAGACCGCGTCTCACGATACAAAAGGGAAGGTTTCACGTCTCACATGATGTAATCTTACTGGCTTACTGCTGTGTCACACGGGATTAACGTACTATCTTTGACTGGCGCCACGTTCACTCCTCATCTCGTCCTAGTTTATCCCCGTGTTTCCAGAGGACTGACCGTCACTCTTCCTCGGGTCGAATCAATCTAACAACTACTGTACATGTCGACATAATTTTTGCGTTTTTCATTTGTTTATGAGTACACATGTCTTGGCATCATATATATATTCATAGATTATAACCAACGGTACCATAAACTTTAACAAGAAATTACTTCACGTACGAGTAAGTATGTCCGATTCATGTAGGATACTTGGATCGATATCTTTGGCCCATGTAGGTTCGTTAGATACAATGGTTCAGATCGAGTAGCTGAACGTTTTTGCATTTTGCATGGTCAACTTTTTTGGTGATATATTTTGGATTAATTGGAGGTAACACTATAATTTCGGGAGGGTGCGTAGTTAAAGGAAAACGCTAACGATCCACCGGGGGATCGCGCGTTCGCATCCCCCGGGTCGACTGAAACGGCCACGTGCAGAGAGGGCCCACGCACGACTGCTTCTAGCCACACAAATTGAATCTCGTTTTCTTCTATTCCGTGACGAGCTCAAGCAGCAGGACGAGTACTCGGGGACTGGCCCGTGGAGAGATACTCGGGGGACCTCTCTGCACGCCATCGCCGCCGGGGACCTCTCCCCTGCGCGCCGCCGCCGGGGCCCGCCATGGACGGCGCCGCCGCGCTCCCCTTCTGTCCGCCGCCGCCGGGGGACCGCTCCCCTGCGCGCCCGCCATGGACGTCGCCGCCACTCCCGAGGAGGATGCGCCACCGCCACTCCCGAGGAGGACGTGCCGCCGCCGCTCCCGTGGATTCCGCCGGTGGCCGCGCCGCTGCTCCCATTGATGGCGCCGGTGGGGAACGTCGCCGCCGCTCCCGTGGATTCCGCCGGTGGCCGCGCCGCTGCTCCCATTGAGGAACGACAGGCGGCACAAACACCGGGACCGACGTGATGGCAGGCGAGGCCACTTCTCGCGCCTTCAATCACGTGCGTGATCCGTCACGACAGCTCCGCCGAGGACTCCCACGCTCGCTGCCGGTCACTACTGCTAGCAGACGAGGTCACCCACCTTGCCGCCTGGTTCCGGAGCACCGGCATCCGCCTTTTGTAGCGGCGACGATATTTTACTATCATAGTGAAAGTTTGCTACATTCTTGTTTTTTTTTTTTGCTTCTTTTCGCAAAATTTTTTGCTACTAGAACTCCGGCGAGGTCGATTTTTGCTATAATAGAATAAATATTTTGCTACAATACGTTTTTATTTTTGCTATAATACTACTAATTATTTGCTACGAGATTCTCCGGCAATGTCTCCAGCGATTTTTTTTTTTGCTACAATAGCATGATTTTTTTTTTTGCTACGGTAACTTCGGCGAGGTCTCCGGCGAGGTCTGCCTTTTTCTTTTATTTTTCTATGCCGAAACTTTTTTTTGCTACACGGAGCAAAAGCGGGGATTTTTTTGCTACACAGAGCAAAAGTGAAATTTGGTGTAAAAAATGACACGTGTCAGCACGGGACCCGGAGGATGGAATTTTTTCATCCTGGGGACGCCCAACGCCGTATTACGACATATCAGATGGGGTTAACTAAAAAAAACATATCAGATGGATTTTTTTTTGAGATCATATCAGATGAGTGTTTACTTCTTCCTCCGATCCGAAAAAAGTGTCAGAGGTAGCTTTGCCACCTACAAAAGTATGGAGATGTTGCTCCCGTTACTTTTTTTTTTGAGCGAAAAACCTAAGCTTTATTAAGAAACTGAAATGTTTACAAGAACTCCCATCTCTGTGGGCGTAGAGAACCACAAGTGTCTTCCATCAGGAAGCGAAACTGAAGCCTTAGCAAGCCTATGAACCTCAACAATTGCTTCTCGACGTTCATGAACGAAAAATAGCTCTTGAAAGCCGCTTCTCCGATTGTTAATTTCCTTGATGATCATGCAGTTTGGTCCTCTCTCCAATGCTTTGTTGATTGCATTTACCACATTGAGACAGTCAGATGAAATTTGCACCCTATGCTTCTGTATGTCCTCTGACAATGCCACCGCCTCCGCACACGCCAGCGATTCCAAAACTTCTGGATCAGTTATTCCATTAAAAACTACTGCCGATGCTCCAACGAACAGGCCTTCACTGTCACGACAGACTGCAGCCACAGCGCCTTTCTGCAAATGTCGTGCCACTGCCGCATCCACCTGTACTTTAACGATGCCCCGAGGCGGCGGGATCCACCTCGATCTGCTCTCCCTCGAGTGACCCGTGATCAGCTCCTTCTGCGGATTGGACATGTTGATCTCGTCCAAGTATCTTGATATGAACAGATGCGTTGATAACGGCGAACGATGCTCACCTTCGTGGATAAACTTCCTTCGAGCCCACCATATTGCCCATAGTGTAGTAAGAACCTCAATGAATTTTTGTTGAGACAGTGTTTCGCTAAGCGAAAACAGCCACATCTTAGCATTATCTGTGTCATCACCGAATAGGGGAAGATCAATGTCGTCATCCTTCATCGCCCAGACACTCCGTGACATGTTACAGTTAAGCAAAGCGTGTCGCCAAGTGTCTCGAGCTGATAAGCATACATGGCACATCGCAGATGGTGCCATTCCCCTCTGAGATCTCAACTCTCCCGTAGGTAAAGAAGACCTGGCAAGTCTCCAGGCAAAAATACGGATTTTTGAAGGAACTCTGACCTTCCACATTTTCTTCCATCCCCTCTCAACATCTGCCGAGTTGGAGTTAGCAGACCTACCCTCAAGGTAATCCTCCCTCCTACGTTTTGTTTCCATGATTGCATGGTACGCAGTTTTCACAGTGAAATTTCCCTTTCTGTCGTAATGACACGCCCAGAAATCCGGTTGTCGAAGGAAACTTATAGGAATCTCCTTAATCGCTTCAACATCCATGGGCAGAAAATGTTTCTCAAGCTCCTCCTGTCTCCATGTCCTAGTAGCAGAACATATTAACTCAGCCACTCGAATTGGGGGCTCTCCCTCGCTGATGCAGACCACCGGTTTCAGTTGGTGATCCCGAGGGATCCAGTTGTCCCTCCAAATATCAGTAGTCTCCCCGTCGCCAATTCTCCGAATTAAACCCAACTTTAGGGCATCCCTACCCTCACATAGAGAGCGCCAAATTTGGGAAGGATGGGATCCCAAAGTGGCTGACAGAATATCCGTGTGCGGATAATACAGGGATTTCAACACTCGAGCACTCAGAGTATTCGGATCATCCATCAAACGCCAAACCTGGCGTGCTAAAAGGGCAAGGTTAAAAATCTCCACATCCCTAAAACCTAGTCCACCTTGGTATTTCGGCATGGTCATAGTATCCCACGAGACCCATGCTGCTTTGCGCTGTCCTTGTTTACATCCCCACCAAAACTTCCTTGTCATCGAAGTAATATGTTCACACAAACCCCGAGGTAATTTAAACAGTGCCATTGAATAGGTTGGGAGGGCCTGTATTACCGATTTGATGAGAATTTCCTTTCCTCCTCCCGATAGTGCCTTCTCCATCCACCCCTGCAATCTCTTCCATAACCTATCCTTCAAATATGAGAAAGCTCCATTTTTAGCCCTCCCCACATCAGATGGAAGCCCCAAATATTTCTCCTTTAGAGTTTCATTCTGAACATCCAAAATTCCCTTGATCTCTGTCCTTGTAATTTCAGAGCACCCCTTGCTAAAGAAAATAGATGATTTGTCGTTGTTGATCCGTTTCCCAGATGCATTACAATAAGAAGCCAAGATACTGGCCACCTCCCTCGTTTCTCCTTCCGTAGCCTTACAGAACATAATGCAGTCATCCGCGAATAGAAGATGATTCACACTCGGTGCAGTGACCGCAACAGCTACTCCCACCAGTCTCTCCATACTCATCGCATGCTTAAGCAGACAAGACAGCCCCTCAGCTGCTAGAAGGAACAGATAAGGGGATATCGGGTCCCCCTGCCGAATTCCTCTAGACGGTTTAAACTCCTCGGTTCTTGCACCATTAAATAAAACTGAGAAAGTGACAGACCGAACTCCTCTCATGATAGCCTCAACAAACCGTGGCGCAAAGCCCAGCTTCACCATTATGGCTTCAAGGTAACTCCACTCTAAGCGATCGTAGGCCTTTTGCATATCCAACTTAAGAGCATAGCTAGCTCTCTTCTTGCTCTTATCAGATTTCATGAAGTGTAGGCACTCAAAAGCAGTGATCACATTATCCGTGATGAGGCGACCCGGAACAAATGCAGACTGTTCTTCGGAGACAATTTCAGGGAGTAAACTTTTCAACCGGTTAGCAAGTACTTTCGAGGCGATTTTATACACCACATTGCACAAACTAATCGGTCTAAACTGCGAAAGAAACATGGGTTTTTGTACCTTAGGGATAAGTACGATGAACGTCTTGTTGATTTCTTCCGCGGAGTCTTCCCCCTCGAGAATACGAATAACAATCTTAGTTAGTTCGTCACCACATAGGCTCCAATTCTTCTGAAAGAAATGTGCCGGAAACCCATCCGGTCCCGGTGCCTTCGTAGGGAACATTTGAAAAAGAGCCACTTTCACCTCTTCCAAACTATAAGGAGCTAATAAAGATGCGTTCATAGCTGGTGAGACTTTACAAGGTACATGTGATAGTACCTCCTCCATGCCAATTGTCCCTTCCGAAGCATAAGGATTTTCATAAAAGGCTGATGTCATAGCCTGTAATTCCCCTTCATCAGTGCATACAGTACCATTATCTCTTTGTAATCTGTCCACTCTATTCTTCCTCCTCCGATTATTTGCTTTAAGATGAAAAAACTTGGTGTTTTTATCCCCCTCCGAAAGCCACTGAACTCGTGAACGTTGCCTCCACATAATCTCCTCTCGAGTAGCTAGCTCAACCATCCTCTCTTCTATCTTCTTTTCCTCGTACGAGGGCCCCAGCCGAAACGGATCCCCCCGAAGAATTTTGAGCCTTGCTCGCAGCTCTCGCAGCTCCTTCCTCACTGCCCCAAAAGTATTCTTTCCCCAGGCAGCACAGCGAGCCCCCAAAGTCTCCAATTTTACATGCAAGTCCCTAGCCGTCTCGGCTTTGTCCTCCCCCCAAGTTTGGGTCACAAAGTCTTTGAACTCCGCCTCTCGCTCCCACATGAGTTCGTAACGAAACGGTCTCTCCAGGGCAATCCGTTGGTTACCAGCCTCCATATCATTCAAAAGCAGAATCGGAGAGTGATCCGATTTAATCGCGTGAAGATGTTTAACAGAAGCAAAGGGGAACCGAGCGCACCAGTCTGCAGAAGCTAAAACCATGTCCAAACGGACTCTGCAATATTCATTATTTGCCAGTCTCCTCTCGAAAGTCCAATCGATCCCACTATAACCAATATCACACAATTCGCACGCATCAACTGCTTCTCTGAACTGGTTTATCTGCCACATCTCTCTCTCGTTCGGACCCATCTGTTCCTCTCTACGCAATACCTCATTGAAATCCCCAATACAAGCCCACGGCATATCACAATCAGCCTTGAGAAAACGCATCATGTTCCAAGTCCTATAACGAAGATTTCTGTCAGCCTCTCCATACCATGCCGTGAGCCTCCATGGGTCCTTTCCGTCCTCCTTCACCACCATATCAATGTGATATTTAGAGTAATTCCTCAAATCAAGCTTATACGGTTGCTTCCAAAATATACACAAACCACCACTTCTACCCGAGCTCCCCACCGCAAAAGAAGATTCAAAACCTAGGGTATTAGTTAATCCCTCCACTCTATCCTTAGCAATCTGTGTTTCCATTACACACAAGATTGCCGGCGTATAGGTGCGCGCAAGATCGCGCAGCTCATGAACTGTCGCGGCATCGCCAGCTCCACGACAGTTCCACCCCATCGCACTCATTGGGTCCGGCGGTCCCCCTCGAAAGGGGCCGCTGAGGTTCCCAAAACCTTATCATTTGTTGACTCCAATTTGCGTTGCTTCGAACGTTCTCGAGGTGACACGTAGTTTGGCGGCAGAGGTGGAGTCACCCCCCTCAAACTCTCCTCCGAATCACCGACCACTTCTTTCTCACTGCTTCCTTCTGATGGACCTCCCTCTGATTCCATGTTTAGCCTCCTAGCAGTATTGCTTCTTATCATCTCATTGTCATGCCCTTCCACTGATTTCAGCGGGCTCTGCGCCGTATCATCCAAATCTGCATCCAAATCTGCTTCGCCTGATGATCTCTTCCTTGACATCGACGGTGCTACACCTCCTCTACCACGTCCCCCTCTTCCTCTGCCGGTGGGAACAAAGTGCCTAGGCTCCTCCATCGGCACCATGGATCTTCGCTTAGCTAATAACCACGGACCGTATTGGAAATTGCTAGTATCCCAGGCACCATCTCCACACTCCTCATGATCGTGGCCAAGGTGACCACATTGCTTACAGAAAAAAGGTATCTTCTCAAATTTAACAGGCAGCAGTTTCCTCCCTTGGGGTAGTGTCAGAGACACCACACGAGTTAGTGGTTTTGCCACATCAATGCGTACCCTTAATCGGACATAGTTTCCTTCAAAAAACAGCCTTGGACTAAACTGAACCTCTTTAACTTGTCCAATCCGCCGTGCCAGGCCATCGACCACCTCTGGTTTGCGGAATAATTCAGGTATACCATGTATTTGCGCCCACACCGTCAAGCCACCGAACACTACTTTCTCTGGATCGATCAATCCGTCGTAATCTTCAAGCATCAAGCCCCAACCTCTAAACGTCCACGGCCCTTGATGTACCACCTTCTTCCAGTCACCCAAACAATACATCTGAAATATGAAAAGGTTCTCCCCTGCCTCCCGAAACCCAGGTTCACGTGCAAGATTCCAGATGCTTTTCATCTTCTCGAACAGGGCTACACCACTGAAAGATCGAGTAGTCAGGACCTTCCCAATCGCCAGCCATCTCGCCTCCTTTCTGTACTCCTTGATCTCATCTTCTCCAACCGTGACCTCGTCAAGTTCATCTTCGTTGAGGTGGAGGTGGCCGAAGATGTCTTCGATCTCTTCCCCCTCGACCGATCTACCTTTTCCATCCGCCATTGTTGCTGCCTTCGCCTTCTTCCGCGCTCTGAAACAACTAGGGTTCCAACACACGGATACGCCACCGAAAACCCCTCGTGGACCAAGGCCGGGTAGTCCCCGAGGGAACCCCTTTATCAGCCCGAGTCCAACCGGAGTTCGGGACGGATCCGGTGGGATAAACACCACCAATCTCACGCCGGCGATCGAAGTCGCCAGCGGAGCACTAAACCCTAACGAAGAGGGATCCCTGTTACATGCGCTACATAGGAGTGTTGCTCCCGTTACTAATTAGGGATCGGAGGGAGCCGAGAAGATTGGTCAATATAAAATCCGGCCCATAACTGGGTTGTGCATGAGCATGAGCCAGCAGTATCCTGCAACAGACAAAACATTAAAAAAATGGTCACAGCTGGTAGTCCAGTTCACAATATAGCATGCCCCTAGGGCCAAGCTAGTCCAGTTCTCACGGGAGCGGCCACCGCGACGCGTACGTTGCCTCGTATATAAGCCCGTTCAAACGACCGTTTGCCCCAGCCAGACCAAATCCAAACCTAATCACAGATCGAGGAAAAAGTAGAGCAAAGCCAGGAGGCGGAGCCGCACCGAAGACCGCGTCCGTCGCTGAAGAAGCGCCCCCCTCGCCATGTCCTGCACGGTCGCCATCCCGAGCTCGCCGGTGTTCTCTCCGTCTCGCCGCCCGCTCTCCTGCAAGGCCACCTCCGCCTCGCCGGAGGCCGTCTCGTCGCCCGCGCCGCCGGCGTCCACCGCAGGCTCGCCGCTCCGGCCGTTCGCGCTGCTGCGCGCTCAGATCCGCGAGGAGGCCTCTCCGACGCCTCAGAAATCCGGCTCCGCCCCTGCCGGGTCCGTCCTGAAGAGGCGGCGGCCGGCGCCGCTCATGGTGCCGGTGGACGGCGCGGCGGTTGCTGCAGCAGCTGCGGCGGCTGTGGCCGCCGTCGAGTCGGATCCGCTGAACGAGGTGGAGGAGGAGGGGGACGAGTTTGCGGCCTACTGCAGGAGGGGGAGAGGGAGGAGAAGGGTAGAGATGGAGGACCGGCATGTGGCCAAGGTCGCGCTCGGCGGAGACCCCGAAGTGGTACGCTCGATACAACTTCTGCTTGTTATGAACTTGTTTGCACGATTTTGAGGATTAGAATTAGGATTTTTCAGATTCACGGCTCTCCGGTTGAGAAATGGTTACAGGTTCACTAAACTTTCTCGTTTTCTCCCCCAACTCTCCAGGCGCTGTTTGCTGTCTTCGATGGCCACGGTGGGAAGAGCGCGGCGGAATTCGCCGCGGAAAACATGCCCAAGTTCATGGCAGAGGAGATGCAGAAGGTGCACGGCGGTGACAGTGACGAGATCGAGGGTGCTGTGAAGAAGGGTTACCTGAAGACGGATGAAGAGTTCCTCAAGAGGGATGAGAGCGGGGGAGCATGCTGTGTTACCGCATTGCTCCACAAGGGCGGCCTCACCGTGTCTAACACGGGGGATTGCCGCGCTGTCCTCAGCCGGGCAGGAAAGGCTGAGGCGCTCACCTCCGATCACCGGGCCGCTCGTGACGACGAGCGGGAAAGGATCGAGAATCTGGTAAGAACTGACTGCCTAAGCTTGAATTTGCTGCATAATTTCATAGGACGAATTTGTCTGTGCATTCCAGTGCCCTGCAATTGAGTATATGTGACTTATGCCATTTCTGCTACTAAATTTCAGGGTGGATTCGTGGTGAATTACCGAGGAACGTGGCGAGTGCAGGGCTCCTTGGCAGTGTCAAGGGGCATCGGTGATGCACACCTTAAGCAGTGGGTGGTTGCTGACCCAGACACCAGGACACTCCTCGTCGACCCGCAGTGTGAATTCTTGTTACTCGCATCGGACGGCCTGTGGGACAAGGTGGATAACCAGGAAGCCATTGACATCGCCAGACCTCTCTGCATCAGCAACGACAAGGCTTCTCGCGTGGATGCGTGCAGAAGGCTTGCCGAAACCGCGGTTTCCAGGGGCTCTACCGACGACATCAGCGTTTTGATCATACAATTGCAGAAGTTCTCAGGTTCTTCTTAACTTGCCATTGCTGGAGCAACTGGACTCTCACTCTAGGAAGTAGTAGCACTAACAGAGTGGTGTGTCAAGGGGATGTTGAGCAGGATAGGCAGATACCATATGTGACTTCGCAAGCAAAAAATTAGGTGTGCTTGCACTGTTTTGCTGGGGTTACAACATTTGACTCTTTTGGTAACACCGTTCTTTATGTACTTGATTTAATTTAATTCCATTCATTCTTTGAACTACTGTAATGAGGTGGGATTAGTACTCACCTCATACTGGAAGAGGCTATTCTGTATTTACATGGTTGACTGGCCGGTTCAGTTTAGTTGAGACTCGTTGATTCAGCTGTACATGTTAATCAGTGGCGAAGCTAGGGGAACACATCGATTGGTGTCAATTCTCTAAATACATTGCATATTGCTTAAAGTATTTCTTCATTTCCATAAACGATTATCAAAAAGTCATTGGTATCATTTGATGCCAAGTCATTGGTATCCCTAAAAAAAAGTCATTGGTATCATTTGATGCCATAGACTACGCTAGCTCCGGCCCTGGTGTTATCTGCCTTTTTACTCTTTTTCATTCATTTTTACTATTCAAGCTGGTTATGTCTGTTAACTTAAAACCCGCTAAAAAGAGAAGTTGCCAATATAAGATTAGGCAAGAAATGTGCTGCTTAAAATTTACTCAAATAGAAGCTCTCAAAAGTCTTGGTAACCTGCGTACCAATTTTGGTTTGTGCATTTTGTGTGTGTGTGTTTTACGTAAGAGCATCCACAACGCGGTGACGCTAAAACTGGCGCTTATTTAGTTTGTTACTCCATGCAGTAAGCGCCCGCTGCTTAGTAACACTATTTTGTACTACATTTTTAAGCGTTGGACTCTTATTTATGCGCCGGACTCTTATTTACCACCGGGATTTAGGCAAAACGGCCGGGATTTAATCCCTAGCGCCTGTGAATAAGCGCCCCACTGTGGATGCTCTAAGTTGTCGCATCTTATATATTTGCCGTTAAACAGCTGGTGTAAATCTCCAAGGAAGTTATTTGCAAAATCTTAAGATAAAAAAAGAAGAAGAGAGCATTCCACGTAATTTAGTACTCGTCAACCATAAAAAAGATGAGACAGTTCTGAACGAACTAAGTTTTTAAAGTCCAACTATAAAATATGATCAGACGGTCGGTTTTGCTCCAAAGACCAGGCGCGGTTCAGCCGGCAAGGAAGCACGGTTGCTAGGTTGATTAGCCGAACAATTTTTTTAAATGGCAATAATTGGCAACACGTATGGATTGCGATTGCAAAGAAAATGGATTCGAAGATGCACGCGCAAAGGCACACCAACCTGCCGCAACTCCATGACCGACGCTCCGTGGAGATCGTCCGACTACCGGGCTGACTAACACGTAAATCCTGTGCTTTGAAACTAAACGCGTGTTCGAGATGCTCCAATAATGAAAGTATCCGCGTCGAATAGATGGTTCTGCCGATCAACTGAGTAACCAGAAGCAGTATAGTACAGTACTTAGTCGTAATAGCCGAAAAAAAAAACGTACACATTTAGTAAAATCTAAAGAAAAGCGTGGACAGAGGTTTTTTTTTCAGATAAGGGGTTTCACCAGATGTCTATAGCAAGAATCAATAGGTCCTTACGGAAATAAAAGTCAGGAACAAGTTTTGTATCAGCATTACAGAAACCTGTGCGAGAACGTAGCTCACACAGCAAACTTCCTAACTCGCATCAACAACCACGGCGTTTAACGAGTCAGAACAACGTCAAAAGGATTCCCCTCCGTTATGGCTTATTGGCTTCACAAATTGTTCATTACTCCGGTTTTCGCGTCCTTGATCGCCATCCACGGCTTTGCTTGCAACACTTCCCTTCACTTTTTTCTAAATAACTTGGTCAATGTTTACATTGTTTGACTTTTGAAAAAATATAGGCCTTACTTGTCGGAAAAGGAGGGAGTATAATTCAGTCTCTTGATGTCTAAATTCACCATATGTTACGTCTTTGAGATCAAATTTAATTATCTCCTAGAACACCGGTGCTTCTCTTCAAGCTCGACATTCGTAGAGCGTTCGACTCCGTTAGTTGGGAGTACATCCTTGACCTCCTTCATAGACGGGGATTTCCGAGTCTTTTCCGGAATCTTATTGCGGCCTTGCTCTCCACGCCTTCCTCCCGCGTCCTACTCAATGGTGTGGCCGACCACCCAATTGTGCATTTCCACGGCCCTCCGTCAAGGTGACCCACTCTCCCCGCAATTTTTTGTCCTCGCCATCGACCCGCTAACTCAAATCCTCAACATTTCCGGTAACTATGGTGTCCATTGAGAACCCCGCTTTATGAGGACGACACTGCAATCTTTGTTGCACCTTATCGAAAGGACATCATCAACTTTTCCAAAATCTTCGACTGGTTTGGGGAGGTGACTGGCTGATGTACGAACACCCAAAAGTTCTTGGTTGCGCCAATCCGGTGCTTTCATATTAATCTTGATGACATCCTTGAGGGCCTTCCGATCATGCACATTTTCTTTCCCATGAGTCGTGAGATACCTTGGCCTCCCGCTTTCGGTTTGGCGCCTTCAACATGTTGATTTCCAACACCTTGAGGACAAAATTCCAGCAAAATACCGATATGGAACGGCGATTTCATCACCATGGCCGACATACTGAGCTTGTTAAGTTGGTGATTGCTTCCCAAGTGATCTACGACCACTTGACACGTCTCACCGCCCCCCTCCCCCCGGGTACCATTTCCTACATCAACGAAATTGAGAGAGCTTTCCTTTGGGCCGGAAAAGACAAAACTATCGGAAGCAAATGTAAAGCAAAATGGAAGGTGTGGCACCCCTAAAGAGCTTGGTGGTCTTGCATTCTTACACCCGAAAATTTGCAAGGGCGCTTAGATTGCGATGGCCATGGCTTGAGTGGAAAACCAAAAATTAAACTTGGACAGGTTGTGGGCAACCCATGCACCAAGGAGAATATGAAATTATTCTATGCCGCTACTACCATCACCGTGGGGAATGGCTCTATGACCCATTTTGAGACGCCCCATGGCTTGATGGAAAGAAGCCAAAAGACCTAGCCCCTCTCATCTTTGTCGCATAAAATCTAAAAAAAATGGTGCATAGAAAAGGCTATGGAAAACAATTTTGGATTGGCAAGATAGTGATAGATGTCTTTTGACCACGTTGCCCGATTTGTGGACCTTTGGATACTCCTTGATGACATCGATCTTCTAGAAGAGGAGGATGCCGAAATCATTTCGAACTTCTTGACAAATGGCCAATATTCGGCGGCTTCGGCCTACAATGCTCAATATTTTGCACTACCTCGCTCCACCAACATAAAGCGGGTCATATGGAGACTTGGGCACCTTCGAAGGTCAACACCCTCCCCACCCCGCGCATAAAAGGGCCCCAAAATCAATCAGCCACCTCATCGTCAATTGCCGTTACACCATGCGTCTCTGGGGCTTTATCAAGGATTGGGTTGGCCTCCACACCCTCGACTTACAACTTTGGGCTTCTCTCACCCTCGAAGAATGGTGGCACAAGATGCTCGACAACTCGAGCACGAACCGAAAAGTCTTAGCATCTCTTACCTTTCTCACTTTTTGGGAGATACGGATTGAGCGAAATGCTCGTGTTTTCCGCAACAAGCACGCGCCATCAATGGTAGTCTTTTATAACATTAAAAGGGAGGCGTATTTATGGGTCACCGTGCATGCGAAACGGTTTAGCGAAATTATGCCGCGTCGTTTTGTTGTAATCTTGCTTTATAAAACTTTTTAATTAGAGGCAAAACTTGTGACGTCGTTTCAAAAATATCTCCTGGAACATCAAGTTGAATTAAAGTGGGAATCCATCGGGTCATAGAGATTTATTTTCTTGCCATTCCAAATTTAACAGACGTTGAGTTAAGTTATCGTCAAATAGCACGGTCATTGGCTATGTTTGCCAGAAAAAAAGGTATATATTTAGATTCTAAAACCTACGCTGATGTTTCCAAGTTTTCAGGTAAATTTTGGAACCTGATCCGGATGCGGAATAAGTTTGACCTAAATTTAGCGCAAGACTTTACAAGTCTACATAGAGTATGCTGGAAGACTCCCTCCCGAAATCGTGATATGGTCAGCGGTTGAGATGTTGGGAACATGCGTGATAGGTCCGGAATTCACTATACCCAGGTATAAAAGCTCCAAAGGAAACTAGTTTGCAAATTCAATTCTCAGATGAGTGCAACAAAGAAAAAAAATCAATTCTCAGAGTGACAGAATCACAGAAAGACCAAACAAAGTAATACTAGTACTCAACAACCAGAAAATAGTAATCAGACGATCATGTGGCACACGTGATGATAAACAATCTGAAAAAAAACGTATTAGACGGTCAGATACTGAATGAATTAAGTTCTTAAAGTCGAATTCTAAAATACGGGTTTGCTCCAAGGATCAAGTCATGATGCCGCTACAGCCGACAGGGTAACAGGGAGCTAGATATATTAGCCGAACAATTATTTTTATCGCAATAATTGGCATCACCTATATGGATTCCGACCGAAAACAAAATGGAATTCGAAGATGCACGCGCAAAGGCACACCAGCTTGCCGCGACTCCACTGCATGACCGACGCTCCGTCGAGATATCGGACCACCGGGCTAAGTAACACCTTGATCCTGTGCTTTGAAACGAAACGCGTTCGAGATACTCAAATAATGAAAGTATCCGCGTGGAATACGATGGAGCTATCCATCAATTGAGTATCCAGAAGTAGAATTAGTAGGAGTCGTAGCAGCACATCATACGCTTCTTTCCATTTTCCACACGGACGTGTGTGTGTGTGTTCAGACTTCGGACAGAAAAATGTTTAGTCCAGTCCTTCTGTTTCCGAGCAGGTTAGTCAAGTTTCTGATCATTGTTTGTGCATCTTTTTGGCTGTGCTCTGCTGTGGACACGTGTTTGTCTAGCAAACTACTTTCAGTGACTTTAGCTGCATTTTTTAGGTGGATCCACTTGCCTGAGCACCGGCGGAGGTCTGAAGTTGGGTGCTGAAACGTGGGACCTACAAGTCCTCTCTAAACACCGTCCAATATACTCGTGCATTTGCAAGCAAGCATTTTTTTAGAAGGGAAAGTCCCGCCTCTACATCAAGACTAGACGATTAGCGCGCTTCGCCGTGCCGTCTGTCGTTCTTGCATGGCGCGATGCATGGTTTTGTTATAACATGTCAACAATTTGTTTTGATGGTGTAATCGTTGTAACATGGTAAAAGGCTGGATTAGTAAGTGGTGTCACATATGACATACTCACAGAAGGGCCTCATAGAAGAGAGAAAGCAGAGACATATTTCGGTATTTCCGTGATGGAATGTGAGTATGTAAGCGCATATATCCGAAGAAACGATCAACAAAAAACGATGAAGTAAAGGTGCGTGCGTCTATTTTAATTTCCCGAAGGAGACCTAATGTAATAAGGAGGGTCGATGTGCTTCTTTGATATGCATCGTTATAATTCTTTAGGGGCCCTATATGCACGATCGCTAAAAAAGTACTCTTTGTGTATAGTGGGCATGCGGACGTTACTCTACTAAAACATAGCACAAAAAGTCTTAGAGATAGCATGATAAGGTTCTTCATGTTATAACCAAACACATTGTTGTTTGCTATTTGCTACAGCACATGCATGGTTCATCATAAGTAGACAAAATATACGCAAAATTGGAATGCACGTAGCCTGGCTGATCGCTCTGTCATGACAACTTCTCTGCTTCTTTCCTACCGGGACGTGTTCCACTGGCTTCGCCTGCTTGAGATGTTACCTTGCAGGTATGAGCTCATACATGGTAAAATAGGAGTCGATTGGCATATGGAAACCTGAACTTGGGACCTAATTCAAAGTGCACCTAATTCAAAGTGCAGCATTTAAACATCCTAGGCAGCTAATATTCTATGCATTAGTACCTTGCGAAGAAGCATTATTTCAGTCATTTCTTTTATGATGTAGTTGTGTGATCGTGAAAACAAACACATCCCTCAACGAACATGACAGAGTAGGATCCTTAAATTTGTCTGCGGGCGGCACCAAGAGCTTGCTATATTGGGCACACATATAGACGATGGTTTCTATCAGATCACCGTACATGTCATGCAGCTTGCTGCCATTTCCATTTGACCTCTCTAAGTCATCTTTATAAAGATCTTGGTATGATTCTACCATGCTTTATATCTTACATCTCGAACCATGCCGTGCTTAAGGTCTTTAGCGGCGAAGCTCCCGCGGTCAGCCAGAAACAGCAATACATTTTCTGCTGTGTTTTTGGTCGTGCAATAGTCATTGTGCGTAGTCTCAAGACGGAAAGTTTTTGGCTCTCGATACTCAAAGATGTCTTCTGCAAGAACCGACATACCGATGCATCCATGGAACTGGCCAGGTGGACATGTCCTTCTTTAACTGTGTACACCTTGGTATATACGTAGTTGTAGAGCTATGCACACCTGCTGGATCATATGAAAACTTCTTGAAGTAGGTATTATTTATCCTATTGCTGATAGTAGATGGGTTAGTCATGTGCATTGCGTTCTGAAGAACGGAGGTATGACTGTTGTCCCTAATGATAAGAATGAGTTTATTCCTCAAAAAACTATAGTTGGTTATAGTATGTGTGTTGATTTTAGAAAATTAAATAAACCTACTAAAAAGGATCAGTATTCTTTGTCTTTTATTGGTCAAATGCTAAAAAAGTTGTCTAAAATTCATGTTAGAAAACAAAGCCAAGAGAAACCACTTTCACTTGTCCTTATGGTATTTATGCTTATAGACGTATGCCTTTTGGTGTATGTAATGCACCGGTTACTTCTCAAAAATACATGTCTGCTATTTTTCATGACTTCTGTGAGAACGTTGTGGAAGTTTTCATGGACGATTTCTCCGTCTATGGAATTTGTTTTGATAATTGCCTCCATAATTTTAACAAATTTTTGTAGAGGGGTGGGGAAATTAATGTTGTGTTGAATTGGGACAAATGACACTTTATGGTTAATGAAGGAATTATTCTTGGTTATAAAATTTCTGAATAGACATTGAAGTTGACAAAGTGAAAGTTGATGCTATTGAAAAAATGTCTTTTCCTGGTGATGTCAGAGCTATTCGCAGTTTTCTTGGTCATGCTGGTTTATATATGAGATTTATTAAAGACTTTTCTAAAATTTCAAGACCTCTTACCAATCTTCTTTAAAATGAAGTTCCTTTTGTTTCTTATGACGATTGTAAAGAAACCTTCGAAATTTTTAAGAAAGCTTTAATAACTGCACCTATTATTCAACCACCTGATTAGAATTTACCTTTTGAAATTATGTGTGATGATAGTGATTTTGTTGTAGGAGGTGTCTTCGGACAAAGAACTAATAAGAATGTTATTCATTATGCTAGTATAAAGCTGCATAGTTCTCAAAAAAATATCTGCTACTACTGAAAAAGAGTTTCAAGCTGTTGTTTTTGTTTGTGATAAATTTAGTTTGTATAGTGTTGATTCTAAAGTTACTATTCACACCGATCATGCTAATATTGATTATCTTATGGAAAAGAAAGATACTAAGCCTATACTTATTAGATGGGTCCTCTTGTTACAAGAGTTTGATTTGTATATTGTTGATAGGAAAGGAGCTGATATCCTTTTGCTGATAATTTGTATAGAATAGAAAATATTCGGGATGATCACATCCCTATTAATGATAGCTTTCCTAATGAACAAATTTCTGCAATTAAGGTTAACTCACGGAAAAATCCTTGGTATGATTATTATGCTAACTTCATTGTGTCAATTTTTTGCCTCCAAGTTTTACTCATCAACAAATGATGAAATTATTTTATGATTTGCGGCATTATTTATAGGATGACCCATATTTAAAAAAAGAAGGTGTAGATGGAATTTTGAGAAGATATATACCGGAGCATGAGCAAGAAGATAATCTGATAAAATGTCATAATAGTCCTTGAGGAGTGCATCACGATGGCGAAAGAACCACACACAAGGTTTTACAATCAGGTTTTTGTGGCCCACTCTCTTTAAAGCTGCTAAGATATTTATTTTGACTTGTGATGAATGTCAACCTGTTGGTAATATTAGTAGACGTAATGAAATGCCTGATGGCTTTATTTTTGGTGTTAGTTTCTCTAGCCATTCCCTTTATTTTATTGGATTTGCATACGGTTTTCACTCCTACACTAACCCAAATGTTGCTATGCTTGGAGATGTTTCATTTCTTCATGGAGATTTCAAGAATACCACTAAGAAGGAAGGAAATGATGCATATTAATGATAATTGGAGGAAAACAAGCAGTTCTAGAAAAAGGAAATTCAGAAATAAATCGTAGAAGCCTTTAACGAGTCTGGTATGGTCACTGTCGACCGTACCACTCGCCACCTCCTCTAGCACATCATAAGGAACAACTTTCGTGAAGAGGCCAGAGACTAAAAACATACACAGCCACCGCCAGAAGACTCGAAAGGGAGAAGAAGGAGATCCGGAGAGGAGAAGCCCTGCCAGATCTTGTCGGAAATTGTTCTATTCAACACAATCCATTTGATCATCCCATAGAGAGAGATATACCATATTTGTAATAAGATTAGGGTTTGAGAACTATCATTTAGATTGAACTTTTGATTTGGTGTCTGTTGATCCGAGAATTATTGTGCCTTACTATGGTAATGTAGAGATGAAGTTTGCACTTCCAATTATTGAGTTCGTTTTTGCTATATCTCTCATGTGCGGGTAGACTCCCCGAGGCATGGGAGATGAAGGGAATTGGTGATATGTGTTTGTGTTAACTTATTCCATCTTATTTGTGAGAGTCTTTTCAATATTGTTTATAGGATTATGTGTCTATAGTGTGCGTAATGCCTGTTACCTGGGGACAGGTAACATGATGCTAGTAGAGACCTACGTAAACATATACTTATTGTTTAACAATTTCATGACCTCCTAAGTGAAGGGTGGAGATATCAATGAGGAGTGAAGACAGCAAGAGGATCACGAGAAGCCACCAAAACTTAATGCATTGATCTAACCTATTGGTTTTAAATAGCTGAACTGACCATGGCAATGGAACAGGGATGCAGGACAATAGTGATAAACAGACCCATACATGGGGATGTTTAACCATTCCAGGGTGACTCGCCTACCGAACATTCAATATAAGAGAATATGTATCACATATCCGCTACCTCCATCAAGCACATTCACAAGAACCATGAACCAAAAATCTCTCCACGCCTACTTCATCCATAAGCAATACAACATCACTTTACAGTATTTCTTTCTTTCTTTCTGTTATTTATTAGTAGTAACTTATTCCCTTTTTATTTTCGTACAACTCATTCTCTCTTTTCCGCTGATTTAAACGAATTAATATTTCTGTGAGTCAATTCACGTAAGTCTGACACCTTGTGTGTGACAAAGGAAACCTTAAAACCTTTTACCAGATCTTCTCAACATGGGAACGATATAAATCGGTAGACCATACTTCCACGAAATTATGCTTTAATGAACTTTTGCACTTGCACATATCAGTGCCTATGAATTATTCCCTTGTTATTGAACCTTTCGATAGTTGGGGATTTGACTTTATGAGTCCTTTTCTTATTTCGCATGGCTATACCCCATATTATTTTTGTTGATTATGTTAGTAAATAGGTAGAAGCTATTCTCACTAATTTTTTTAATCATAAAACCTCTATGAAAATGCTTAATGACATAATTTTCCCAAAATTTGGTGTGCCTAGAAATCTTATGACTCATGGAGGTTCTCACTTTATTCATGGTACCTTGCTAAGTATGATGTTAATCATAGAGTCTCTTCACCATATCATCCTCAAACTAGTGGTAAAGAAGAATTAACCAATAGAGAGATAAAATTAATTTTGCAAAAGACTATTAACAAATCTAAAAAGAATTGGTCTAAAAAAAATTAGTGATGCTTTATGAGCTTATAGAACTGCTTAGAAAATCCTATGATCTTGTCTTCTTATAAGATGGTTTATGGGAAGGCTTTCTATTTTACTCTTGAGAGAGAACACAAAGCTTATTGGGTTGTTGGACAACGCAATTGTGACTTTAAATTAGCTGGCCAAAGAAGATTACTTGATATGAATTCTCTAGATGAATGGAGGAGTGAAGCTTACTAAAATTCCAAGTTATCTTTACCTCTTTAGCTAATAATAAAAGCGTTAAGTCTTCCCTGAATGTTTGGTTGGTCGGTCGGTCCATGGATCAAAAGTGCCACCAAAGTGTCCAATAATATTACCCACAGTGCCACCCCCAATTAAAGAAACCCTTGATTTTGTATCGGAGAGGGCAAATGTTATTTCGATCCAAGTGAAGTATTCGATGTGGATTCTTTTTTCATGGTCGGTAAGACAAAGGCACCTATATAGAAATTGGAGTAGAGTCCCTCCACGTACTTTGCTACAATGTTCCCCTGGCTGCCGCCGCCAAGGACAACCGTTGTCTTCTTGCGAGGCTGGTTTTACCGTACCTTTTACTACTAAAGATGGACTAGTATGAATTGCCCGGACGGTTGAGATTCACCGATGGAAATTAAGCCCAGCAGGCCCAGCAAGACAAACTAGTTCAGAAAAAAAATTGTTGAAGTGTACACCCAGCATTTTTCAGACAGTACAGGGACGCGGCCGCCTCCAGACGCCCGCCCCGGGCGCCTCTACCTCGCAACGTGGCCAGCGAGACGCCGGCGACACCACCTCGCATATACGCGGCCAATGCTGACGCATCACAAAGCCCTAGCACGCCCCTCACACGCGGGTAGTGAGACGCCGCCGGCGCCGACGCTGCAGCCTCAATCTCTCACGCATCCAGCACGATATTTCACGACGCCTGAACACATGCTAGCATAATTGATCAAACTTACTCTATATTTTGGACACGCGTACACTGGCCTACCTTCGTGCGTGCATGAATTTCTGGTATTGGATAAATACAGCACTTACAAACTTACAGATACAGAATAATTGTTTTGGTAAGGATCCAGCAACGTCGCCAGCGTCTGTCGCTAAGGTGCTGCCCGAGACCAGCAACGGTGCTTCTGGCTGTGCTCGGTGCTGTTGCCGCCGTCGACCCAGTTTATGCCCAAGTGCAGACTCATCTGATGTGGCCACCGTCGACCACGGCACCGGGGCTGTCCAAACTGTGTGAACTTCACACTCCATAAGAAGGAGAAGTAGTGCATGAAGCGTTGGGCTGCCGAAGGAAGGGGACGACTTGGGGACTGGGCCCGGCACACGCGCACTCTCGGTGTACTTTTGGGCCAGGAGGTTTCCTTGGGCCGGGGCCGTCTACACGAAGTCCTAGTGTGGTGACAATTATGGACGGTAGTATGAATTGTACTGGTCACAGTTTTGACAATAGTATGAATTTCCATGGGCCATTAGATAAAGAAAAATGGATGGCTATTATTTAATTAAGGGTACCACAAAAGAACTTTGTTGCAAATACCGAGAAGGCGTCAAACCGATGACCGAACATGTATAGATGTGCAAGGCGTCAAACCGATGACCGAGGTCATGTATCATCTGATGGATGAGAATTCGCCGAAGAAGGTTTGGGAGAAATTGGAGAGTCAGTTTATTTCAAAGACTGCGACGACCAAGGTGTATTTGAAGCAAAAATTATACAGGCTGAAGATGAGAGGTCGGATTTTGTGGAGCACATGAATACCTTTAATCAGGTTGTCACAGATCTAGCACGTCTGAGTGTGAAGATTGACGACGAGGATAGGGCTATTCTCCTTCTTTGTTCATTGCCACCGTCCTATGAGCATTTGATCACTACGTTGACGTACGGCAAGGAGACTGTTCAACTTGAGGATGTCACTGCGGCGTTATTATCCTATGATATGAGGAAGAAGAACAACGCAGAGGAATGCACTCATGGTGAAAGTTTGCTAGTCAATGATGGGCAAGGCAGGCAAGGATACGAGGCAAGAAAGAACAAGAAAAAGAAGAAGGTGCAGTGTCACAAGTGCAAGCAGTGGGGACATATCAAGAAGGACTGTCCAGATCTCAGTGCTGGGTCAAGTGCTAATGTAGTAACTAAAAATGATGACTCGGACAGCGATATTCTCTTAGTGTAAGATAGACGGTCAGATAAATGTGAAGCGTGCATGTTGGATTCGGCTAGCTCTATTCATGCGATGCCCAATAGGGAGTGGTTCTCTTCGTACAAGTCTGGTGAGCTTGATACAGCCTACATGGGTGATGACACGGGCCACCGTGTTGCTGGAGTAGGTGACATCAAAATCAAGATGTTTGACGGAGTAGAGCGGATGCTTCGGAGAGTCAGGCATGTGCCAGGGCTAAAGAGGAATCTAATTTCGCTTGGAGTTCTTCATGATGGTGGTATGATATTCCGTTGTGATCGGGATAAGAAGACCATGAGAGTCATGGAAGATAAGGTGACCGTGATGATGAGAGAGAGGACATCTTCGCATCTTTACAAGTTGCGAGGGAGTACTATTGCAGGTGAAGTCATGGAGACTGGAGTTACGGGAGTAGCAGCTGTGTTCCACGGAGGCGGCGGGTCTGCGGCAGACTCGTCGAGTAGCTCTCGGTAAACTACAAAGTAGACAACCCAAGTCCGGAGTACATGGAGATTTGAGGCTTGGACGAACTCAAGGTGGTGGAGGATATTCGCCAAGGTGGAGTTTGTTGTATTTGTGTCGAATATTATGTACGAGTAGGGTTACGGTAGGACTTAGAGTTTAATAGGTGTGGACAGGGTACGGTAGTGTTGTAGTCGAACACGTGTATCCTAGGGCCTCTCATATAATGAGGAGGCACCACATGTTTTAACCTATGGCGACTTGATAGCAGAAGACGCGCAAGGGGAGTCGGCGGTTGTGCCGGCGACCAAGGCGGCCGGTGCAGCGGTATCGATGGGGAGGAGCGCCTATAGTCATGCCCCGCAGATGTAGGCGAGTTCGTCGAACTGCGTTACCAAATCTCGGTGTCGTCATGTTTGCTGATTGCTTGTTCCTCGGTACATCGACTAAGCGCCTACGATTTGTAACAAGAAGCTGCTCGTCGCCGTCCGCAGAGACCCTGACGAGGCACGACGTGGTCACCAACAGACTCACCGTGTCGCGCCCTTCGTCTTCGTCATCTCCCCGAGCCCGGAGGCCCACCGGAACGCACCGCCGTCGAACTCCCGTGAGCAGCGCCGCGGCACCACCATTCTCCGGCGTTTCCCGGTGAACCCTAACCCTACGCCGTTAGATCTTGAGCCCAGGAGGAGGGCTGGTAGGCTCGCGTCTTGGCCGTCAAGGTCGAGCGATCCAATCTATCGAGCAAGAATATAGGCGACCCAACGCGCGGAGCATATGATCATGCTAATCAGCTATGCCAGCGTGCACTACCAGATTACCTGTGCACGAGCGAGTGGCGCTGTCGCATCCACGCCATGATCGACGAAGATTTTCATCCTTAGTAAATTCATAGACAAGTGAACCATGCACGACTCTTTACGACCGCCACGCTCTCCATGCGCCACCTCTAGGCACGCTGGGTTTCTTGCCCCGACGCAAGACGCAGGATATCGGGCTACTTCACGACCCACTCCCTCCGTTATCCTGCTATGTCGTTAGTTTGAGAGATGTGAGACACGCTTCGCATTGCCTGCGCCTGGAGGAGGGACCAGCGCTCAGACCAAGGAGCCCGCATAGCGTCGGATTTGGCTGCTGCCGATGGAGCATGCGCCCACTGCATGGAGAAAGAGGGAGTATTTCTTTGTGGCTTGATCGGTGTACCAGAACACAACTCCAGCCCTGTCGCGTGAGGTGGAGTGGGATGAGGTTTGGACCCATCCTCTTCGATTGTATGACTACTGATCAATATGTAGATACGTACGTGCACTCTAGATGTTTGATATTTTTCCTGAAAGGTCGACTTTTCATGCCGCTGTCTTCTTCCGTCTAATATGAGAACTTATTTGTATGTAATAAAGATACGCAACTAGCTAGGTGGAGGAGAAGTAGATGGTTTGATGTGAATTTTTTTTTGGGATGATGAGTGCCTTCTTCCTTGGCATCAACAATGAGTCGATGACCATAAGAAACAGATGCAGTTTACAAATCTACATATGTTTGTAGCTAATACTGTTATTTATCCAAGCATGGTGCGATCTAAACGTTAATGTTTTCCCTCTTATAATATTTTTATTCTCTCATTGGTGATAGACATACGACGTTTTGGTCAGATGTAATTCATAAAACTGTTGTTTTTGGGTTTATAGTTATACATATTTGCCAGAAGTAAAATTTTGAATAGTAATCCTCCAAAAGTCTGAGCAGCTTGCTACTACCTCACTATCACTACGAATCATCCATGTGTACAAGATTATTCCTTAATGTTTTCAATTAAACTTTGTATACTCGCCACCCTCTACTTTTATTGGAATGAATTAAGTCATTTTACGAGTCACAGGAATAGTTAGTTCATATGTCACAACACCAGCACAGTATATAAATTTCAAAATCACACTTGAAGATTAAGTGCAACATTCCCATGTGGACAATTCATGCATATAAGAAAAGCATTCATATGGACTGTATGTTAGCTGAAAAATTCCTGGTTTGTCCATGCTCTCCCAAGAAGTGAATAGCGCAAGCCTGGAGTAGCTGAGTATGGTTTTCTTTCATGCTAAACTCCAGTACCAACTACTTCTTTTACATTTGCATAATTTAGCTTTAGGAAGGGAATAGAAATACCACCGCAAAGAATGCCAGGAGCCATTTATTACTAGGAACTAGCGACATGATATGGATTCATGTATTGAGTCGTGGCTATGTTGTAAACAACTAAACATTAATTCTTATGGCTTGGATTGGTTGCATTATTTTCTTTCTTATGCGCAAATTACAATATAGTCACACAATACCTTATTTTCGAGAGAAAAAGAAACGAATTGTGCTTTATTTACAAGCCTAAAGAGAATGGGCAGTCATGCACGGGAAGACTTAATTGACATGCCAACTGTCGCACATCATATTGTTCCAGGCTATGAGGTGGCCCCATGGCATGGACCCACCCTAGGACACGCTTGGAGGTCACTTGGTGACCCTGGTGCCCGTCTTCGAATCAACTCTACTCGTTACCTTCCTTCCGTTGTAAAACTATATCCTATATAACTATCGACACCGCCCCAAGGGGGGGGTGTCAGAATACGCGGATAGCGTGAGCCCACCGGTCAGGTATGACGTAGTTATTTTCGAGCTAACCCACCATCACTCGATGTTAGGCCCGATCCTGGTGGAGGAGCCACCAGGGAAGGAGCCTCGCCGGGCGTCCACCCAGGAGCACAATTGATGGATGTGGGCCGCCGGTTGATGGAGGTAGTCTAGCATACGTCGCGTCGCGTGGAGAGCAAGCAGCTCGATCAGGGCCAGAGCAAGATTGGCTCCGCATGTGGCATAGGCTAAGGGCGATTTGTCCCCCTGCGCAGATTGGTCGTGCCACTTAGCTGCCACGGGTGGCACGTGTCCTGACACTTGGAGCACATGCTCTAAGATAGGTGTGGTGGCCCCTCGAGATAAAAGGAAGGCACCAGTCCTACGAAAGGAAGGAAAGAAAATAAAAAAGTAACAAGAAGCTAGAGGACCTTAGACGAGTAGAAGAGGATGAGAGGAGAGAAGTAGCTAGAGCTCCCGGGACGCACTCTGCTCCTGGAGCCATTCATCAGATCCACCATTGTAATACATGTTGGAGGTATGCCCTAGAGACAATAATATCCAGTTATTATTCTATCTCCCAGTTCAGAATTAAGTTTATGTCATCATGCTACACCCGCTATAGCACTTGAAAAGTGAGTTTGAAAGAAAAATCTTCGTGCGGGTGTGAAGACATAAATATACAAGAGTTCCTAATCTTGTCTCTAAGATTAGCTTATGGTTTGTGATATGATCATATTTCCTGATCATGGACTTAGAACAAAGTATAGCAAAACATAAGATTTTATTGTTAGGGTAACAATAGTAGTGAACCAACCCAAGTGTATGTTGTGGCTAAAAGACTAAACAATCATTATGTATTTTAGCAAATGCATATGAATGTAACATTGACTATAATTCATAAACTATGAAAATATCTAGTGACCGCATGATCGAAAGTTATACTCTGGATATCATCAACCGTCTTGTCATAACTGGGGATTATAACGGTGATATCTGGGTATAACCTAGAAAGTGTACTGGAACTGAGATCATTCAAGACTAGTACTTAACTCCTCTTTACGATAGAGAGATACATTGTCTGGGCCCTCTCAGCATCACCGATGAGATATCGTCTAACCATACACAGTGTGATTTTATCACAGGGTCGTCGAGAATATGGATGAGAAAACAGAACAATATCGGTAAACAAGTTATATGTGTTATGATCAAATAGTTTGGTAAAACTAGATCACATAGTCTCACCTCGTGATATCATTGTTATCGTGAAGTTAAGGAAATAAGTGCAATGAGTTACTTATAAGGTTCCCTCATTCTTCGGGAACATGCAAGAGCCATCATGGACGTCCACAGTCCCGCAGTTGGTTATTGTTCGGTAAGTACCCGAGCATGACTGTGTGTTATCGAGCTTTTATGGGTCACACGCTTAAGTCGTTCCAACCTTTCATTGAGATAAATAATATGTTGTTATTTGTTTTATGAATGTTCGATATCGTTACGATATCATAGAAACAAGTTCGGTGTCAATGAGAATGGTTTTGGGGAAGCTACTATAAGAGAGGAATTATGCCGGTGTTAGGCAAAATTTATATGAGAAGCTACGGAGGACATGAGATGTCACGGGTTGTCAGAAATGGGGTTAATTAATGGATTGCCCTTAGGGGCATCAATGTACTCAGGTTTTACCCTAGGAGAGAATCGTCCTCAGTTTTTTCCCCTAGCCTGTGCACAACAACTCGTTCCGTGAAGAATGCCTTTCCCGTCAGGTCAACGTATTTGACTCGTCCCTGCTAGGTGGGACTAGGCGAACGCTCTACATGATCAGACCGTTGCTGCCTTGCTGGTCGCCGCTTGTGGGACCCAATAGACAACCGTTGCTTGTGGGACCTAGAAGTGAACCGTTGCGGGCCGCGCGTGTGCGATAAAATTGACGGCGAAATGGGCCGCATGAGCTCATAGCGGTGCTTATTACACAACCGATCGGGGACGGGATTGGAGGCGGACACGCGCAGAGGTGGGCGGCGACCCTTGTTGGCGGCTAGGATCCGGGCGAGGGCGACCGAGAGGGCGACGTCGATATCCCCTGCATTTCCGGGCGGTGGGCGCGAATATCGGCCGAGAGGGCGGCGGTGTGCAGACGCGCTGAGACGGAGCATCGCAATGCACAACGGATAGCACACCGAACCACGAGACGGTCCAACGGTCCACCTTGCGCGCCCACTACAAGTGTCTAGAAGAAAAAAACATTCAGCCAATCATATCACAGGAATGAGTGCCCCGCGGATTGCGAAACACCTCCGAGAAGATTCCTTATAGAAGGGTTAGATCGACGGTTGTTGTTCAGCCCTAGGGTTAGATCTACGGTAACTGTTCGGCTAGGTTTGGGCTCACTCAAAGATAGCTTTGACCAGAATTGAAGTGAGCATGATAAATTCAAAAAAATGGACAGGTTGCGCACATAGCCTTCCTATGTCATATACTAACGATTTAATATTAAAAACAAGGTCTACATACATTCAAATGGAAAATCCGAGATTCTCACGTGATATCTTGAACTAAGCTGTATGAAGTGAAGAGAAGTGGTTTGGGGTTTGAAACATGAAATTTCCAAAAAACTCACCAAAGCTTCATTTTGGAGTGACTAAGAAGAATCCAAGCTTAGTTTTTCATTTTCATGTTTTAAACTTGTTGAAATGTTGGTCAAAGTTAGGTTTGACCAGAATTCAAATAATCATAATAAATTCAAAAATAAAAAAAAGTGAAAAACAGTCGCACATAGTCTTCTTATGTAACATACTAACAATTGAAGTTGATAAAAAATGTCTACATACAATCAAATGAAAAATCCATGAGTTCATGTAGCTCGTGTGATTTCTCAAACAAAGTTGTATGAAGTGAAGAAAAGTGAATTGAGGTTTGGAACATGAAATTTTCAGAAACCTCACCAAAGCTTCATTTTGGAGTGACTAAAAAGGATATAATCTTAGTTTTTCATTTTTATGTTTTAAACTTGTTGAAATGTTGGTCAAAGTTGGGTTTGACAGAATTCAAATAATCATAATAAATTAAAAAATAATCAAAAAAGATGAAAAACCGATGCATATAGTCTTCTTATGTCACATACTAACAATTGAAGTTGGTAAACAAGGTATACATAAAATCAAATGAAAAATCCATGAGTTCATGTAACTCGTGTGATATCTCACACTAAGTTGTATGAAGTGAAGATAAGTGAATTGGGGTTTGGAACATGAAATTTTCAAAAACCTCACCAAAGCTTCATTTTGGAGTGACTAAGAAGGATCTAAGCTTAGTTTTTCATTTTTCATGTTTTAAACTTGTTGAAATGTTGGTAAAAGTTAGGTTTGACTAGAATTCAAATAATCTTAACAAATTAAAAAAAAAGCCGCATATAGTCTTCTTACGTCACATACTAACAATTGAACTTGATAAACAAGGTCTACATACAATCAAATGAAAAATCCATGATTTCATGTAACTCATGTGATATCTCAAACTAAGACGTATGAACTGAAAGAGAAGTGAATTAGGGTTTTGATGAGGACATCCCTAGTACGTCTACACTTTCTCCCATTAATGATGATGTTGCTATTAAAGAGAAACATGATGAAGTGAGAATTGGACCAATGACAACATCAAGAACTAAATTATTACAACAGGAGGTGAATTCTCTCTTATTAGAATATGATGTTTGTTTTCATGAGAATTTTATACTACCTAAATCCATGCACTTATGTATACTCAGGTTTGTTGATAACACAAGCATGGATGGAGGTGCACTTCAAGAGGATCTGGAAAACAAGTGTTACAAGTTGGAAAACAAACATATCAAGGGTGAAAACAAATGCACCATGGTGGAAAACAAGAACATACATGTAGAGGATCAAGCGGGAGTTGTTTTCCACAAGGAGCATGAGAGAGGGGGCGCATAGCATGATGTTGATGCGCCTAAAAGAGATTCATATCATGTTTAGGAGTGGACTTGCATGTCCCTATGGCCGCACCCTAGTATGGGCCGGTTTGTATCAGTTTGGTTCGAGTCCAAAGTACCAATTCGAGTCCAATTGGGTTTGGGCTAGGTGTGCTTGCACAATGCCCATTGTGGCCGCACCCCTACCCCCCCATATAAGCTACATTGCTGCGAGTTTGATAGGTTAGACCACGATAAAACAAAACCTTAGACTTCTAGATTGTATTGCTTGAAGCATTCATCTTGAATCATACAACCTTTGCAAATCCGAGTGTATTGTGTTGTTCCATTTGGAATAAGAAGAAACAAGACCACTTGTTGTCGGTGGCTACTTGTGCAAGAGTGTGGAGTCTCGAATATCCGAAGGGGATTGAGTATTGTTGCAATTGGTAACAGGGTTCAGCCAAAGGAGAGAGCGAGGTATCACACTGGTTATCAAGTTATCAGAAAGTTCACTAAGAAGATCGGGCGTCCCCTTATCAGGTTTGTAACATGAAGTTTTCAAAAAACTCACCAAGACGTCATTTGGAGTGACTAAGAAGGATCCAAGCTTAGTTTTTCATTGTCATGTTTTAAACTTGTTGAAATGTTGGTCAAAGTTAGGTTTGACCAGAATTCAAATAATCATAATAAATTAAAAAAAATCAAAGAAATGAAAATTCCCCGCACATAGTCTTCTTATGTCACATACTAACAATTGAAGTTGATAAACAAGGTCTACATACAATCAAATGAAAAATCCATGATTTCATGTAGCTCATGTGATATCTCAAACTAAACTGTACGAAGTGAAGAGAGGTGAATTGGGGTTTGGAACATGAAATTTTCAAAAACCTCACTAAAACTTCATTTTTTGGTGTGACTAAGAAGGATCCAAGCTTAGCTTTTCATTTTCATGTTATAAACTTGTTGAAATGTTGGTCAAAGCCAGGCTTGACCGGAATTCAAATAATCATAATAAATAAAAAATAAAAAAACGCTGTACATAGTCTTTTTTATGTCACATAATAACAACTGAAGTTTATAAACAATGTCTACATATAATCAAATGAAAATTCCATGATTTCATGTATCATGCTTAGAAATAAGGCCGTTTACCCTACCTTTGGAGCTCTTTTTTAGCATATTTTTTCACAAATGTGAGTTTACTTAGGTAAAAGGCTCGGATTGATGACCAAGTGAGAACAGCCAAGTTCCCCATAGTTTTGAAATAATTGCAACATCCAAATAGCATGTCAAATTTGACGTTTGGTTCAAATTTGATTTTTTGGTTCAATTTTGACTATTTTTTACATGACTTGAAAATATAGTTCTACCACCACAACTATTACAACATCATTCAAACATAGTTGTAACATAGGTCCAAAATTATTCAATGCAAATACAAGATCTTTCAACACAAATAAAACATCATAGTGTTTCATAAATTTTCATAAATCGCGTCGAGGCTTCTTTTTGATCCTTAAGGTTTTTCCAGAACTTTTCTCCTTGTGATCCTTGAGCTTCTTTCCATAACTTTGCTCCTTGTGATCCTTGTGATTATTTCTTCTTGTCTTCTCCACTTAGTTGTCTATACCTTAGGTGTCTTCTTCGAACCTAGCATGAAGTTGTACAAAACATAAACTGTAAGATCATGTCTCCGGCCCGATGCCTGCTCCTCCAACTACTCCGAGGTTGCCGCCGCTGGCCTGTTTTCCCAAGGGTACACCCTCCTAGCCCCCCCTTTCAGCACTCCGTCTAGGCCTCAAAACTAGAAGGAACGGCCTCAAAACTAGACATTTGGCCTCTGCATAGTAGGTGCGCCGGTTGTAAGGGAAAAACTGAGGACGATTCTCACCCAGGGGAAAAACTGAGTACATTGAGTCCCTTGAGGGCAATCCATTAAATAACCCTTAGAAATGTGTTTCTAACTTTTTTAGATACTATCGATGATTTTATCTATAGGGGTCATGGGGTTCCGGAAGAGTTTCGGGGGACTTCTTCCTTATCTAGAAAGTCCCTGAAACTCCTCTGGAACCACTTGACCCCTATGGATAAAATCATTTGTATAATCTGACGGTGTTAGAAACACATTTATAACACCTCGGGACATCTCATGTCCTCTGTTACCTCGGATATAAATTTTGGCTAACACCGGCATAATTTCTCTCTTATAGTAACTTCCAAGAAACCACTCCGATTGACACCGGACTTGTTTATGTGACATCGTAGTGACGTCACAAATTCATAAAACTAATAATAACATATTATTTATCTCAATAAAAGGTTGGCGTGGCTTAAGAGTGTGATCTGTAAAGGATCGATAACACACGGCCATGTTCGGGAACTTACCGAACAATAACCAACCGCGGGACCGTGGACGTCCATGATGGCTCATGTGTGTTCCCAAAGAACAAAGGAACCTTATAAGTTACTCATTGCACTTATTTCCTTAACTTCACGATACCAACGATATCCCAATGTCAGACTATGATCTAGTATGATCAAACTCTTTGATCATAACACATAAAAATAGTTTACCGATAACGTTCTCTTTCCTCATCCATATCCCCAATTACCTTGTGATAAATCACACTGTGTTTGGCCAGACGATATGTCATCGGTGATACTGAGAGGGCCTAGAGAATGTATCTATCTATCGTCTAGAGAAGTTAAATAATAGTCTTAAACAATCTCTGTTCCATTACACTTTGTTGGTCATACCCAGATATCGCCATTATGATCCCCATTTACGGCAAGACGGTTGATGCTATCCAAAGTATAACTTTCAATTATTGATTTTGCAAGTGCACATGGTTGTTTTAGCTAGTTTCGAATTAAGAGTATCGAACCACGGTGGAGCTATGGAAATGGTCCTGTAGGCTTAGCTTTGATCACCTACTCTCGTTGGCTCTGTAAATTATCGAGAGGCTAAAACACACAGTAAATAGAACAGAAAATAAAGTGTCTAAACAGATTGTAAATAAAACAGTAAATAAACTAATAGCAAGATAAATGTAACGAACTAATAGATGGTTGATGGATTGAAACTGCGATAGGGATAAAAGCGTTCTCGGGAAAGGGTGGTTCTACCACTAGCATACTTCCAAATTAATTATGTGTGCATTATGTTCTCATTTGAATAATTTGTGAGGGCAGAGTTACGTGTATTAATGTGTCCCGACTTCCGCGGTTAACACACTACTGGAAACCACCACGTAGCCCAGATGATAAGCGATATTCCTAATGGCATTAGTGATTAAGGGTCTCTACGTGGAGGCCGTATTGGTACAATGAGTTCTCTGTTGATCACACGTTGGAGATTGACATGAAAGGATGAGATACTTTATGTCCTGTAATAATCACTCGTCAGTCGTCTTCAAACCAATCTGAACAACCCGTCATGGCTACAAGGCAAAATATTGGTGCGGTCGACTTCACACGATATCCTGGTGATTTTTTATCACAAACTAGTTAATAGAAAATATTGCATCTTTATTTAAATTCATAATAGTGCTATGGTTTCCCCATCTTCCCAAGAACTGATGGAACTACTCACACATGAAGGCAATAGACATCATAATGATTGTATTGAAAATGGAGTATGGATGTATGGGTGAATAAACGTGCAAATCCATAACTAGATGTCTAGAATTAAAGTCAGATGGGATGAATATGATATCTTGTAGATGTAGATGGTGGTGACAATGATGGAGATCGATGCGGAGACCTTCACGATGATGGAGTTGATGTAGAAGGATTCCCTTCCGTGAATCCCCCCCGAGCACCTTCTGGAGGCTAGGGTTTAGTGTATTTTTGAGCTTTTGTGTCTGGTGGGTGTTTCTCTCTCGACTCTGTGGTTCTCCCCTTTGATCAGCGGTCGAAACTGGTTAAAACGCACCCCAGTACGGTGAGCGGTACGGTCGGTACTCACCGTACCGAGGTTGTTATCTATTACCGACTTAAAACAGTACGGTCGGTGTTTTGTTTCGCCCTCCGTGCCGAGTGTTTATGCTTGGTACGGTCGATGGTACGGTCAAGGTGACCGTACCCTGACTCGTTATGTGGTTACTGCCTTGTTTGCTTGCATAATACCTCCAATACAGTGACTGGTACAATCGTATTTGACCGTACCGCATTCGTTAAGTGCACTTTTGTCATTATTTTTGACTTCTCCGAATTTGTACTTCGTAGGAATATCCTTTATTGCCGTGATCTCCTCAAAAAAGTTCCAATTATGCTCCTTTATTCCTTGGATTAAATATCTTTTCGAGATTTCAACACTCTGCATACACTGACATAAATGGTGCACTTTGGTATGGTAAAATACCATATTCCCTATCTACTTATTAATAAAATATTAAGTAAAATAGCACCTAAAATGCACGCATCAACCTTCCCACGCTTAGATTCTTGCTCGTCCCGAGAAAGTCTATGCGAAAAGAACAAGATCATCATGTTCATGAAGCATAAGTCGATAAAATGAATGCGGTCATTTTAGTTGGATGATAACAATAGTAGATGAACTTAGGATTTTCAAGAATGTTACTATACATGTACTATTGGTAGGAAATATTTAGAAGACGTTCACACTCTATAACTATTGATTGTTAAGTGAAGATTATTCTTTAAAGATAAAATAACAAATTTAGTTTGACCGAACAAGTCGTCAGGATGTCTCAAACATATTTAGAACTTCACTCATCCTCTTCGATTTCATATAATTCGGACGGTCTCTTTTGTATCTCTTCGTGATGATTAGTATGCCTAGTTATTCTTGACACGTTTTGCAACCGCTTTTCAGAGTGGTGTGTCAAAGAACAAAGCATGCATAATCTGATGGAGAGACTTAAAAGTGATCAAATGAAGATCTAACTCCGAAGCGGAGTATGAAGCGATCACGGTGTTTTTTGTGTCATGAGAATTTTACCTCCGCATTACTCATTCTAAATTCTTGTTACTTGATACTTGCTCTTTATTTCACATTTGTCTTCTTCAATTTCATAAAGCTTAATCATGCTAAGCAAGTTCTCTTATGCTTGGGAGAAGTCTAGCACTGCTCCAACTAGCAATTTAAAGTTTGGAAGTCCTCCTAATAAATTATAAAAAAGTAGAAAGTAAGGTAAAATTCAAGATCACTCAAAACATCTAATAACATTACCACAAACTGCAATAGCTTCACTCATAATATTGATTAAAACCTCATTGGGTACGAATCCTTTCCTATTCTAGGGTGTTGCTCTTATTTAAAGAAGTGAAAAAAAGTAGAATAAATACTGTAAATTTACAAGGCTTAATAGATTTCTCATAACTTAAATACATAAGCTATGTAGGATCAAATAATCCTTGCGGTTATTTAGATACTGGGGTCTTATGGTGTTGAAGAATATGAACGTTTGAGAGCCTTGAGGAGTAGCTAATTGGCCTTCTACATCTCCTTGATCCGAAGCTCATAGTACATGTTCTTGTTTTCCAAATTCATGATAGTTCTCATACTCATGGGCAACGTTGCTTCCATCCCCTTCTTGATCTTCTCATTTAATAGATCGAGTTGTGCACGTAGTAGTTTATGATGAGTGGACGATATTGGCGAGGTCACCTCTACATGCTTTATCTTTGCTTCAATCTTTGCTAGTTTGGCTTGAACTCCTTCGTCCATGAACTCTGCAAACATCTGTAGTCCCCTCATGTTGGCGGTATGTCTTGCCTTTAGGGCCTTTTCCAATCTCTAGCCCTCTACTTATAGCTTATCCATTAGGTTCTCCACGTCATTAGGTGTTATCATGGTTATGGTGTTGACATGAAATACAATAGATGAAAGAGGCATTTTTCTTGCTATATAAACAGGAGTAAGGGACCTAAAAATCACAAATTTCAGGTTAGAGAGTCGGCCAAGAAAACAATGTAAACAAACTTGGAAAGAAATAAAAGATAAAAAGAAAATCGGGCTGCGAAACAACCTTGGTACGGTCGCAAGTGACCATACCGTTCACCGTATCGGCTCGATAACCGACTTAATCTCCATGTTTTTTAATAACTAGCAAAATAATTTCTGTGACGCAACTTTTTCCGGGTGACTTAACGACCAAGGGTACGGTGAATTACCATCATACTATTCACCGTACCATTGATTTTTAAGTGAACCAAGATTAACAAAAACTTTAACGATTGGCAGTACAGTGAGGCTTCATCGTACTACTCATCGTACTAGTTTCTGAAAAATTGCCTCAACCCCTGAAAATAGTAAGGAAAAAGGAAACGAAAACAAAAAGACGGAAACAACGATAAAACTGAACGGAAAATAATAGTTAGATTAAAAAAACTTAAGTGGGTATGCGAGGAGACCTTTCTGCAGTTTCCTCATCCTAATTTTAGTTGGCTTACTTAGTTGAGAAATCAACTTGTTCATAGCTTTAGAACTACACTCTTTTACATGTGGAATAATAATGTCTTAATGGTACCGCTAGGCTAAAAAATGTTAGCCTTCTCTACTATAAAAAATGATAGTTCTTTCTCCTCCTCTTTTTTAGTGCGTCCCCTTTTAACAATCTACAACTCAAACTCTTGTAATAGCAATACCCAACGAAATAGTCTGGGTTGAACTTGTTTTGCTAGTATTAGTTCCATCAACGCTTGATGATCAGTATAAGCCTTTACTTTAACATCACGTAAGTATGAACAAAACTTATCACACGCAAAGACTATAGCAAACATCTCTAACTCAGGCATAGGATAATTTTGTTGAGCATCATTGAGAGTACAACTAGCATAATGAATGACGTTGAATTTGTCATCATCATATTGTCCCAAAATAGCACCAACAACATTTTTATTAGCAATGCAGATTAATTCAAAAGACTTGTCCCAAATGGGAGGTTTCATTATAGGTGCTTTAAGAAGAGCGTTTTTAATGTAATTGAAAGCTAGTATGCAATCTTCATCAAAGTTAAACTGGACTCTTTATGTAAAAAAATTGTTTGTGGCTTCAAAAACTTGAAGAAGCCTTTTATAAAACATCTATAGAATCCAGCATGTCCAAGAAAACTTCTTATACCTTTGATATTTATAGGGTTTGGTAGTTTCTCAATAGCATTTATTTTAGCTTTATCAACTTCTGTTCGTCTTCCACATATCTTATGTCCCAACACTATGCCTCCCATTACCATTAAGTGGCATTTCGCCTAGTTTAATATAAATTTGTATCTTCATACCGCTACAAAACTTTATCAAGATTAAAGAGACAATTCTTAAAGGTGTTACCATAGACAGAAAAATCGTCTATTTATACTTCCATTGTGTCTTCAACGAAATAAGCAAAAATTACAGTCATGCATCTTTGAAAAGTAGTTGGGGCATTGAAAACGTGTCTATAATTTTAGAGACAAATGGACAAGTAAAAGCTGTTTTTGCTTGATCTTCAGGGTGAACTGTGATACATTGCAAACGCGTCTATAATTTTTGATGCACCGTGCTTGTTTTCTACCAAATACCTTTTGTTTTCCACATGTTTTCTATCATTTTACGGATATTTTGGTAGACTAACCTAATAACGAGATGCCTTAGGCCATTTGTTGCTTTCTGCTGTTTTTATATTTCAGAAAATTTCTTAAAGAAATCTTCTCGAAAAGGGCTGAAAATCCAAGGAGATTGTTTTTTACCCGACATGAAGACGGAGTACAAAGAAGAGCCAGAGGGGAAACATGGGGGCCCCTGGGAGGTGCCATGCATGGTCCCACCCTAGGACGCCCCTTGTGGGCCGTGGGCTCCCTGGCCACCGCCTTTAGACGCCTCTTCGCCTATAAATTGCCTTTAACCCTAAAACGTCTGGGAGGTAGTTATTTTCTACGAAACATATAGAGAGGCTTAGTCACCTAGAAAGTCCAATCTAGGGCTTCTGCAGCCCTGTTCCAGCACCCTGCCGGAGAGGGGAGTCGTCATCGGAGACCTCTACATCGCCATGATCGCCTTCGGGCAGATGCGTGAGTAGTTCATCTTGGGACTATGGGTCCATAGCAGTAGCTAGATGGTTCTTCTCTCCCCTGTGCCTCTATGTTTAGAGTCTCGGGAGCTTCCTCACATGATCGAGACCACCATCATGTAAGTGTGCATGTTGTGTTTGGTGGGATCCGGTGAACCATGAGATTATGATTATTTTATTCATGTCAATCTGATATAGTTCACTTATATTCATAGAGAGTTTTAATCTTGCCTTGCAACGATCTCCGGTGTTTATGATTATCTTGGCTACGTAGTTGTTTTCACCTCCAAGAGAGGGTTTATATGCTAGATAGTAGGTTCATGCCTCCCTTACATCTGTGCTCGAGTGGTGCTACTGTTGGGGGATGTGTTGTTGCTACTAGGAAGAAAATAGTGGTACTATTGTTTACGGACGAAGACCACTGCTTCCATTACGTATTGTTCTTAATGCATTTGTATGTTGCACATAAAGGACTCACTTCATTGCAGCAACTTAATACCAGTGAGATTTGCTGGGTAGCTTTTTTGAGGTGGACTTTTAGATATGGATGCATGCTTGATAGAGTTCCATATGCCTTGATGTAATGCTTAAAATGTTAGAACCCGTGAACTATATCTCGTCATAATAGTATTGTTATACATTCACGATTTGTCAATTGACCAGTTGTAATTTGTTCATCCAACACGTTTGTTTTGTTTGGAGAGATACCACTAGTGAACCTATGGACCCCGGTCCTACTTTCCTCATATTTCCAGCCTTCTTTAAATCACTTTCATAATTGTTTCCTTGTTGTTCCGTTTTTACTTTTATTACTTTTAAGACTCTATATGTTTAATTCTCTAGTATTCAGCAAGACCGGAAGATTGACAATCTTTCAGAAAGTTGGGGCAAGAGAGATTTTGTGTTTGTGTGCAGGTTCCACGCTTGTTGACGCGCCAAACAACAAGAAACCTTCTCCAATACTATGAAGTCCTACCGGTACGATAAACCTTGGTTCCTTAATTGGGGATAATTTCCGCTGGACTACATCATACCTTCCGCTTGGGGTCTCCCAACGAGCGTGTGACCACGCTAGCAACAAACTGCTATCTGCGGAAAACCAGAGTAACCATCTAAATAACAAAAATAAGAATAATATGCTAGGCTTTCTAACATTTGATCAATAAAGGGTAACTTGCTAGCCTTTCTAATATTTGATCAATACACATTCTATATCCAACTATTGTTCTAGTGGGAATCATTTCATTGTTTTTATTTGGTATGACAATGATCGCACCTTTCTTGGGCACACAATAAACAAGACTAGCCCATTCACTTTCTGTAGAGTTCCCACATTTAAATAATGCAAGAACACTTGTGTTAGATCCTGGATCAATTGCTAGCACCAATGTACAAAATAAATATCACGCAAATGCGTCGGATTATATTACATCGCATGATCCAGTATTTCCAAAATAACATTACAACTTGAAGGTCTTAGAAGATTAACAGAACACAAAGTATTACGGCGGAAAACATAGTACAACATTGAGCCTCATCTTCTTCATGTTCCACATGCAAAAACATGTTGGCGGTAGGCTCAAGATCCTAAGCAAAATCGTGCAATACAGAACATGCAGCCAAAAGGGGAAGTATAGTTAAATATACTGGCAAATGACACTATGGTGGATGTGTGGAAAAATTCTATCTTCTACATAGTTTTATGGCTATGTGGAGTTGAAGGCTAGATTTTGCAGAAAGCTAGTTTTATCATATCCTTTTATGAAACGATTTTCGTCTAAAGTGGTTCAAAAGTACATTTCATTGAACTATGAATAATTTTTGTTTGTCTCCAGGGCAGAGCTGGACTATCTCCAAGGTCTTGCAACAATATGGGTCTATCACCATAGGCTATGCTGGTCTATCTCCAGTGCCTTGTAACAATAAGAGTCTATCTCCATAGTCTATGTTGGTCTATCTCTCTAGTGTCTTGTAACACCAATGGTCTACCTCCAAAATATGTATTGGTCTATCTCCGTTGCTGGTGTTTCCCTTTGCCTTGTAACATCAATGGTCTATCTGCAAAGGTTCTACTGGTCTATACCTAGTGGTTGGTATTTCTCCTTTGCCTTGTAACACCAATGGTCTAACTCCAAAGGTTACTGGTCTATCTCCAGTGGCTGGTCTTTTTCCTTTTCCTTGTAACATCAATTGTCTATCTCGAAAGGTTGTGTTGATCTATCTCCAGTGGCTATCCCGATCTTTCTCCTTTTCCTTGTAACACCAATGGTCTATCTCCAATGGTGGTGATGGTCTATCTAAAGTGGCTATGCTAGGCTATCTCTAGTGCCAAGTAGTAGTAATGGTCTATCTCCATAGTCAATGCTGGTCTATCTCCCTTGCCATGTAAATTAATAATCCATATCCCATATACCAATCTTTATTGGAATAATATCCAACTTAGTCTACAAGCATGTCTAAGCAAACAATTTCTACTTTCGTGTCTACTTGGATCAGTCAAGATAACATGTAACTATCCCTACTTGGTTTGCATAGCATTTTATAACAACGTCCTAACCATGAATTTTGGTGAAACACTAGTGCATAACAAATTATATGAATTTTTATGAAGTGTGCCACTTGCCTTGTGGAGTTGGCGTAGAGGTACACTCTCTTCACAAACATAACTTTCCTCTTTGCACAATCTAAAAAATAAAATGAATAACAATAAAAAACAATTCACAAACAAAAGAATCAAGTCATACAAAACAATCAAGTATAGCAAAGAGTTAAAGCAAGTTTTGGGGGTCAAGGCAAGGTCAAAACTTATCACAATAATTTAATTAAAAAAGAAATTATCGTGATTGTATTTAAAGATCTACCAAAATGGATATTGGTTGTTCAAGCTCGCAAATATCACACAAGGTTTGGTCTAAGGGTTTTAGAAAACAAATCAATGATCAACAATATTCATTTCATGGCTTTGGGTACTAGGGGTTAAAGAAATTCACAATATGACTTGTAAATTTAAAAAAGGGTTTTGGGCTATGGGTTTCTGTTCCAAAAGTTACTACCACGTGTAGTTAACATAAAATGGGTGTTGGTTTGATCAAAATGATCATACCACAATTTTCCTAAAAAGGGGTTTCATCAAACAATACTTAAAGTAAAATGGCTGACTACTATGGATGGTTTATAGGACAAACTTACATGGAATTGTTCCTCTATTCAGAAATGGTTTTTATACTGGTCTCTATGGTCTAAGGTTACTAAATGGAACAAATTTCCAGAAGAAACCTAATTATTTTTTTTATAGAATTTAAACTAGGTGGAAAATACTCAAATGGCTATTTAAATTATAAATTCAATTTTAATTGGTTCAAAAATTATTTTCGGATAAAGGGTATGAAAGTACACATCCTAAGGTTTCCAAAAGTATTTTATTTGCAATTTTTGGATTCGTAGAGTTTGAATTATGCCAAAATTAATCAAAATGGATCATTTGAATTTGGAAAAATTTGAATTTTGATAGTGCTAAAATTTTCTACATGTCAAGGGATTTTAAAAAGTCCAAGTTTGCTAAATTTGGGCTTCTGTACCAAAAGTTATGATGGTTCTAATCTCTAGGGGCTTTTGTGCAAAATGGGCAAAATAATTCTATTCGGGATTAGACGGAAAATAGCTGAAACAAGTGGCCGTTCCTGATTGGTCAAGCTTGCTAACTGGGTGCTTGCTGGCATGCTAACTAGGAAAGATTATAAAATCTAGAGCGCTAGATCTAGATCCAACAGCCGCGTAACGGTTAGAGAGGTTCTAATGTGGGTCGTCCATCTGATCGGACGACACAGAAAGAGGGAGGGACTCACCGGCAGGGGATCCGCTGGAAAACAACACCGAAGTGGCGCGATGGTGGTCTGCGACTCAATTCTCTACTTAGGCATATCTCCGGTGGTCTCCTGGGCTCGAGATTGGCGCTGGCGCATTCAAGAAAGGGCACAACAATGGTTGGGACTGGCGCATTCAAGAAAGGGCACAACAATGGTTGGGACTCGCGGAAGAGGTGGGAACGAGCAACACCCGAGGCGGCAGTGGTATTTGAACTCTCGTGAGCTCGAAACCATGATATGCCTGCGAAAAAATCGAGTAGGTGGTCAGGGAGGTGCGCATGCACGAGGTGGTCTCGAACATCAAGGTCTCAGGCCCTGGGCATCGCTCAACTGGCCGGAATCAAGCAGATGCGACAGCGGATCCAAGAATCTCTAGCGAGCGAATACACAAGTGTGGCTGCAGGATTCTAGGGGGAAAGAGAGGGCAATTGGAGAGGAGGAGTAGGCCTTTATATAAAGGGTCTCTGGGCATTGAATCACACATTAAATCGGGAGAAATCGACAAGATTAGATCCGGCCGTTTCGGGCGTGTTTTTGGGAGAGGTGTAAGACGACGGTGATTTTGCAGTAGGGCCCACTAGCCATCCACAGAGAGAGAGGGAGGGAGGTGCTGGGGCGCGCTGCTGTGTTGCTGGGCCGCTGCTAGGCTTCTGCGTGCTGTGATGTGTGGCAGGTAAGGGAGTGGGTTGGGCCGACTGGCTTGCTTCTCCTTTTTTTTTGAAACTTTCTATTTTTTTTGAATGACTTCTAAATGGTTTGAAAACACATTCATATAATAACATAAAAATTTGTCAAAATATAATTTTAAAAGCTTATTGAAAATAGAGTATTTTGGGAACTTTTCCAACAAAATAAAATAATGTATTTGGAAATTTGGCAAAGGGTATAAAATACCCATTTATGTCATTTTGAAAGGATGGTCAAATAAATATATATAAGTGGCTTGATAAAAGTAAGGAAAATAGAAAAACTCATTTTAGTTCCCAAACTAAATTATGAAAATCAACTAATGATACAAAGTTTTTGTTAAGTCATTTAATAAAGCATAGAAATACTTTTGGGTTTATAATTAAGTTATTAAATGATAAAATTACTAAAGATGTAAATCCTCAACTATTTGAATGTCAAATAATTATTTCAAAAACCATACATTTGTATGATATCCATTTTATGAATTAGGGATTGCTTCAAAACTAATAATTACTTTGCAAATTATTTATTTTGAAACAACCTTGAGGGTTTTGATAATGGAGGCATATTGGACTTTCAATTCAAGTAACATTGGAATAACATGTAATATTATATTTGTGTTTGAGTTTTATTTGTTTGTGGTGGCTTTCTTTAAACATAATAACAAAAGTTTTAATTTTTAGTGATTTTTTTTACTTTCCAAAAATTAGGGATGTTACAGACTATCACCCTTAAAGAACACTCGTCCCGAGATTTGGGAAGACTAGAAATAAAGATATTTTTGGGTAACTGGGTTCAAAAATAACTAGGAGGGCTACCACCTATAAAAACAACTTTTGTGGGTAGATTGAAAACTCTTGTCCATCAGGCTTCTAGTTTTACTATATCTTCATCTGGAGTCATACTTCATCATCCATATTATTCTTGTATAGCAGGTATCGACTCCTTGTAGGAATTTTAGATCTTGTACCCTAGCATCCAACTCTTTAGGGTTCCATCTGTTATTATTCACTTCCAATAGGGTGTGTCTATTCTCATGGCTTTAAGTGTGGTTTACTCAAGATGGCTTGAGTAGAACTTTCCCTTGCAGTAGAGTTGCAGACCAATTTTAGTCTGTTGAACTACCTTTAACACTGATGGGTCACTCTTTGGGTCAATCGAAAGTCCTTCGGTATCTCCCAACTTGGTATTTTGATGTCCTTGGCAACCTTCCATCTTGTTGTTGTCATCCTTGAAGGCAAACACCATGCTAATTCTAAGGAAACTCTCACGGTAGGCAAGATCTTGCAGTGCTTGATACCTCCAAGGTTAGTTTGGGCCTCACCGAAAATAATACGTTACAACAACACTTGCCTCACATAGGGATATCATTACATCTTACCATGCTATGGTTTAGGTTTAACATCGTCATCACTTGACTAAGGCTCAAGGCAAACATAGTTCCTTCAACCCAACATAGTAAAAGTGAATAACTTGAGTAGTAGAAATGGTGAGCAGTCCATCCTGCACCTTGATACGTCATAAACGTATCCCTAATTTCTGATGCTCCATGATGATATTATGCCAATTGCAACATGTTTTCTCCCTTCTTTATGTCATTTTTATCGATTTTCCGGACTAACCTATTGATAAGATGCCACAGAGCCAGTTCCCTGTTTTCTGCTGTTTTTTCAGTTTCAGAAAAGTTGTTCTGGAAATTTTCTCGGAATTGGAATGTTCGAAGCCCGGAAGTCCTATTTTCCCCGGAAGCATCCAGAAGACCGAAGAGGAGACGCAGAGGGGCATCAGAGGGGCCACACCATAGGGTGGCGCGGCCCCCCTTGGCCGCGCCGGGGGTGGTGTGGGGCCCCTGGACATCCGCCTCTGTCCTTTCGCCTATTTAATCCCCCCAGATGGAAAACCCTAAGCACCTGATCAAAATCCCCGAAAAAGTTCCACAGCCGCCGTCACCGTCAACCCTAGATCAGGAGGGTTCTCGACCTGTTTTCCGGCACCCTGCCGGAGAGGAAATCATCACCGGGGTCTTCTACATCACCATGCCTGCCTCCGGAGTGATGCGTGAGTAGTTCATCCCTGGACTACGGGTCCATAGCAGTAGCTAGATGGTTGTCTCCTCCTCAGATGCCTCCACATTTAGATCTCGTGAGCTGCCTATCATGATCGAGATCGATCTTATGTAATTCTATATGTTATGCTTGCTGGGATCCGATGAATATTGACCTTATGCAAAGTTGATTATAGTCTTTATTGCATATGTTATTTGTGATCTTGCATGCTTTTTGTTGCTAGTGGTTGCTCTGGCTAAGTAGTTTCTAGTGACTCCAAGAGGGAGTATTTATGCTTGATAGTATGTTCATGCCTCCTTGTTGCCTTGCTCGAGTGACAGAAACGTGAAGGGGGAGGATGTGTTGTTGCCATTAGGGAGAAAACAGCGGTGAGAGTACCCGCGTGTATAATCATTGCTTAGATGACACACTTTGTTTAATGCAATTATCTGTTGCTTGCAACTTAATACCTAAGGGGGTTGGGATGATAACCTGAGGGTGGATTATTAGTCATAGATGCAGATGGATGACAGTCTATGTATCTTGTTGTAATGCCCACACTAAATATCATAGTAATCTTCATGTTATAATGTGCACTACGGTGCAACTTCTTCAATTTCCCAGCTGTAATTTGTTCACCCAGCATGTTATTTTTATGGAGAGACACCGCTAGTTAACCTATGAACCCCGGTCCATTTTCCACACTGTTAAACAAACCACAACAATTTTCTGCTCTCTCTACTTTCCGCAAGCATACAACTGTTTTCCACACTATACGTCCAATCTTTGTTTTCAGCAAGACCGGTGAGATTGACAACCTCACTGTACCGTTGGGGAAAAGTATTTTGGTTGTGTTGTGTGCAGGTTCCATGTTGTTGCTGACACCGGTGACCGCCAGCACCACCGTCAGTGGCATCAACCTTCTGAAGATTGATAACCCTGGTTCTTAACTAAGGGGAAAATTCCTACTGCTGTGCTCATCACACCCTCCTCTTGGGGTATCCCAACGCAAGCATCAAGGACATTTTCTGGTTCCATTTCCGGGGAGAAAGAAGTCTTCTCGAAAGGGGAGTCTCTCACTCTCAACCTCTTTATTTTGTTTTTTGTCTTGTTTTTATTTTTTGTCTTGTTTTTCTTCTCTATATTAAAAACACACAAAAAATAGTTTACTTTATAGCATAGAAAGTAACTCAAGTATTTTCAAGTGAAGTTATTTTTTCTTTATCATGCTTGCTATCAATGTTTGATGTCTTTTAAACTAGATCTTTTAGCAAGGTGGGTTCATAGATGAACAACAAAAACATTATAAGGAACACCACTTGTCACAAAAGGGATACAGTTATGGGAGCAAATGAATATATTGCATGACTATGCTAAAAACTTGTGCTCTACTTATGATGTTACTTATTGCTTTGATAAATCTTGCTGCTGTAGGGAGGTATAAACACCTCCCTTTTCAATGTGAGTATAATGATAATGTTACCATATCTTCTTATGTTAAGGGAAATTATGAATTATATGATGTGGAACAAATTGAATAATTTATTGCTTGGAAGGGTGCATTCGAAATTGCCTATTTGCTTGAAAGTATAAATGATGCACCTTATAAATATGAGATTTATGCTATACTTAAATATTTCTTTGCTAATTACAAGGATTGTAATTACTACATAATGGATTATCTTAATAGATTCTCTCCCCCAAAGGGAGAGACTAATGCCTTGCAGGAAACTATGGAAGAAGAAATTGCTGAAACTGGAAGCTCTTTGGATGAAAAAGAGGAGGAGAGTGATGATCAAGAGGAGGATGAATGGAACCCATGTCTATCTCCCAATGATAGTAACTCTTTAACTCATAATTGTGATGATCCTATTGATTCTTTTGAAATATCTATTTTCGATGAGGTTGATACTTGTTATACTTGTGACCTTGATACTACTATGAATGAAACTTGTGATAATAATATTTCTACTGTTATTTATGATAATCCATGTTACTTTGATAAATCCTATGAGAATCTTCTATTTATTCCAACTATTGATATGCATGATTATGAGGAAGTTTGTTTAGAACATTTATATGATAATGATCTTGATGATGGTCCTATGTTACTTGATGTTATAAATTATAATGCTACTGAAAATAGGATTGCTATAATGTGTCCTATACCTTTTATGAGTGATCGATCATCTTGTTTTGATATTACTAAAAGTGAAAAAAGGAGGAGCTGATTTTAAATTTTGATCCCACTATTTTGGAGCTTGATGTGAATTGTATTCTTTTAGACCATGACAAACATGCTTTATGTGATAATTATGTTGTTGACTTTGTTTATGATGTTACTGAAAATTATTATGAGAGAGAAAACTATGGTTGTAGTAATTTTCATGTTACTAAGACACCTCTCTTTGTGTAGAAAGTTTTGAAGTTGCTCTTGTTCTACCTTCTCATGATTTCTAGTTTGAGCTTCTTTAATTTATTTATTTACAAGATTCCTATGCATAGAAAGTGGGTTAGACTTAAATTTGTTCTATACTTGCTTCTTGATGATCTGTTTTGCTTAATTCATATTTCTCATGTGAGTATCTTCTTCCTTTCTATGCCTAGCTGAAAGGCGTTAAAGAAAAGCTCTACCGGGAGACAACCCGTTTTATTTCTCTGTTTTCCTTCAGATTTCCTTTGTTTTATTGTGTGTGCTTTGCACCTGGGTGCTGTCTATTTCCTTAGCAACCCCGTTGTATCTTTTATTTTTTGTTTTTGGTGAGCCAAGTAAAACCTACAGTGGAAAGTTGACACTATATTTCGGATTTCTGCGCAGGAAACAGATTTCAGCTGTCAGTGCTAATTACGTATAAAATCACAGAAACTTCAAAATGACCTGATCTTTTTTTGTTTAATCCTGAGTTATATACGCAACTTTTCTTAGTTTACCACTTTTTTATTTGATCAACAGAAGATTTTCTAAAGAATCGATCTCTTCCTGCTGTTCTGTTTTGACAGATTTCTGCCTATTATTGCATTTGCATCTTAATCTCTTTCTTTTGGTGTTCTTTTGAGAAAAGAGTTTTAGAAGAAGTTGTGAAAGTAGCTAATGTGTTTTTGAGTGTTAGGCTTGTGTTTAAACTGAACCATGTGAATTTATTATTTCGATTGCACTGACGTTGCTAATGAAGATTGTGAGAAGTTTGGTGTGAAGGAAGTTTTCAAGGGTCAAGAGAAGAGGATGATTTGATGTGATCAAGAAGAGTGAAAATCCTAAGCTTGGGGATGCCCCGGTGGTACATCCCAGAAAATTCTAAGAATACTCAAGCGTCTAAGCTTGGGGACGCCCAAGGCATCCGTTTCTTCATCAACAAATTATCAAGTCACTTCTAGTGAAACTATATTTTTACCCGGTCGCATCTTATGTGCTTTACTTGGAGCATATTTTATTTTTTTGTTTTCAGTTTGTTTTTACTTTTATAATAAGCTTGGTTGGACCCAGCACTATTTTATTGGAGAGTGACACGCTCCGCTTTTTCATGAGAATACGTTGTATTCTTAATCTCTGTCTAGCTGCTGCATTTAATTAGCTCATGTTTTGCATGCATCTCTTATCAGAGCTGTTAGTTTTAGTAGTGTTATTTAAGTACTCTCATGTTTTCTTGCTGTATCATAAATAGTATTTTTTTAAAAGCATGTTTTGTATGGTGCTTGTTGGGAGAAAGAAAACCGATGCTTGAAGTAGAATTTATAACAGTACTAGTAGAAGCTTGTATAGACTGTGGCTAGAACTTTTTCATGCCATGCTAAATGTTATTTTAGTTTTAAAGACTTGTGGTTATTAAGTAGCATGAATAGCCTCAAATAGCTGAGAGTGTTTAATATGTATTGAAAGATTCATGAGTTGTTCTTGTCATAGTAAATCATCAATATATGGTATTCTCTTTCAATTTTTTTATTTGGTTGACTTGGCGCATGCTCACACCATATTTATGACTCCAAACTAATCACGAATAGCCTCCATGGACACTTAGTTTTTGAACTTGTGATATTGCTTATGTTTTAATTAATGATGCTTATGTCGCTATGCATGATTATGGCTCTTATTCTCTCTTGATTTGTCGCTCCCAGTCTTTTACTAGCCTCCAGTTGTAGTGAGTATGAGCTCTACTCGTGCATACAAACTCCCTTAAACCAAAGTTTTTCCCATTGTGTCCACCATACCTACCTACATGTGGTATTTAACCGCCACTCCAAGTAAATTGCTCATGTGTTACCTTTAAAACCTTCAAAATTATTCCTGCTTTGTGTTCTTGTTTTTTCTCATGAGGACGTCAATAGAGAATTTTTATCTCACTTGTTGATTGGATTTCACACCCTGGACTAGTGGCTTCATCCGCTTATCCAAATGAAAGAAGAGCTGGCAGCAGGGTGCCCAGCCCCAAATTAATACAAACGAATTCTCTTCACTATTTTTTCCCCTGATCATATCAGTCAAAGCATAATTGTGTAAACAAAAGGGAAAGAGGGATGACCTTATACACCAGTTGCGCCCTTCACCATGGGAGCCGCTCTTGTAAATCCAGTTGGCTTGTGATGTACTGTATTGTCTGTTTACCATTTGTTGACACTAGCATACACCCCTCCTAAAATATAGACGTTCCTCCACAAATGTCAAGCTTTTAATACCTCTGTTTAATAAAATAAAAAATCTCTAGCCCATGAGTGATCCATGTTTCCCCCCTGCGAAGGGCCTTTTTCTACTTTTATGTTGAGTCTCCATCCTCTAACTTTATGCATAGTTGAGAGAGAATTTTTTCCATTCTAAGTTCTATGTGCATTTGTCCCATAAACATAAATAATTAATTCATGATGTGATATTATTTGTTCTTAAATTATTTGTTCTAGTCTTCATCTTGAACTTTGAAAGTGTCCTGGAATTTATGTTTTGTCCCACTCTTAAGGACCATCGAAATATCACTTTGCCATGCTTTCTCTATACCTGAAACACACGTTTACCTTTCTTTGTAGTATTATTCATGATCCTTTATTTGAGTTACTCTTCGTGATGCAAAGTAATTGCTATGATTTATCATCAAAGTTTTATTTATCATGCATGTGTTTAAATTTTTATGATCTCAGCGTGCATATGCTTTTACAATAGATTGATCAAGTTTATGTTAGTAGCATGTCACCTTATAAATTATTTTTCTATCATTTACCTACTCGAGGACGAGTAGGAACTAAGCTTGGGGATGCTTGATACTTCATAAACGTATCCCTAATTTTTGATGCTCCATGATGATATTATGACAATTGCTACATGTTTTCTCCCTTCTTTATGTCATTTTTATCGTATTTCCGGACTAACCTATTGACAAGATGCCATAGAGCCAGTTCTCTGTTTTCTGCTGTTTCTTTAGTTTCAGAAAAGTTGTTCTGGAATTTTTCTCGGAATTGGAAAGTTCGAAGCCCAGAAGTCCTATTTTCCCGGAAGCATCCAGAAGACCGAAGAGGAGACGAAGAGGGGCATCAGGGGGGCCACACCATAGGGTGGCGCGCCCCCCTTGGCCGCGCCAGGGGGTGGTGTGGGGCCCCTGGACCTCCACCGCCTCTGCCCTTTCTCCTATTTAATCCCCCGGATGGAAAACCCTAAGCACCTGATCAAAATCCCCGAAAAAAGTTCCGCCGCCTCCGTCACCGTCAACCCTAGATCAAGAGGGTTCTGGAGCTGTTTTCCGGCACCCTGCCAGAGAGGAAATCATCACAGGCTTTTACGTCACCATGCCTGCCTCTGGAGTGCTGCGTGAGTAGTTCATCCGTGGACTACGGGTCCATAGCAGTAGTTAGATGGTTGTCTGCTCCTCATATGCATCCATGTTTAGATCTCGTGAGCTGCCTATCATAATCGAGATCGATCTTATGTAATTCTATATGCTGTGTTTGCTGGGATCCGATGAATATTGACCTTATGTCAAGTTGATTATAGTCTTAATTGCATATGTTATTTGTGATCTTGCATGTTTTCCGTTGCTAGTGGTTGTTCTGGCCAAGTAGTTGCTAGTGACTTCAAGAGGGAGTATTTATGCTCGATAGTGGGTTCATGCCTCCTTATTGCCTTGCTCGAGTGACAGAAACGTGAAGGGGGAGGATGTGTTGTTGCCATTAGGGAGAAAACAACGGTGAGAGTACCCGGGTGTATAATCATTGCTTACATTACACACTTTGTTTAATGCAATTATCTGTTGCTTGCAACTTAATACCTAAGGGGGTTCGGATGATAACATGAGGGTGGATTATTAGTCATAGATGCAGATGGATGTCGGACTATGTATCTTGTTGTAATGTCCGAACTAATTATCATAGTAAAATTCATGTTATAATGTGCACTACGGTGCAACCACTATTTGTCAATTGCCCAGCTGTAATTTGTTCACCCAGCATGTTATTTTTATGAAGATACACCACTAGTGAACCTATGAACCCCGGTACATTTTCCACACTTTTAAACAAACCACAACAATTTCCTGCGCTCTCTACTTTCTGCAAGCATACAACTGTTTTCCACACTATACGTCTAATCTTTGTTTTCAGCAAGACCGGTGAGATTGACAACCTCACTGTACCGTTGGGGCAAAGTGTTTTAGTTTTGTTGTGTGTAGGTTCCACGTTGTTGCCGACATCGGTGAGCGCCAGCACCACTGTCAGTGGCATCAACCTTCTGAAGGTCCTCTTTCTCATACTGGATTGATAACCCTGGTTCTTAACTAAGGGGAAAATTCCTACCGATGTGCTCATCACACCCTCCTCTTGGGGTATCCCAACGCAAGCATCACACCCATATCATTTTCCATATGTGGATCGATGAACTACGTGATCTAACACTAGGTCAACCTCACTTGTCTAACAGAAACTTTCCAATCTGTAAAACAGACCTGAGCTAAACTATAGGTTCTCAACAGGTGGTGTTTGCGTAAACTCTTATGCAACACTAAGTAGACGGTTGTAGCTTCTTCATCAATTATTCTCCTGATGTAGGAATTTTCAAAATTCTTCACCACTCGTAAAACTTCATTTGTTCATGGCATCAGTAAGCTACACTTCACCAAAGGTTGTTCATCAGGGTTTAGACACTAATTTTTTTTCCACATAGACATTGCAAAATCTTACATAGCATTGATTGTCACAATGAGATAACAAACTTCTCATATATCATAGTACTTTATTACACTAGAAGTACATTTTATTCTTAGAATAACACTTCAATAAAATTTATTGCGTGTTAGACACTCTTCAGTGAGCATCTGGTCTTCATTCAGTGGTGGCTGGATTTGGTTGTCGAGGTTCACTGGCATTGTATCTTCCACTTGGGAAGTAATTCACATAATATCTTGTTTCCTTACACATGAAACACTCCACTTGGCTAATATCCATCTTGACTAACTGGTTATGCTCATTCTTCCTCTCGGGACATTCACTTGCATAATGTTTAGCCTTCCTGCAATTGAAGCACGCCACTTTGCTAAGATATTTTTTTCCTTTGCTACGATGTTGTCCATTTCCATATCCATTTCCATTACGCTCTTTATTGCTTATGTGATGTCCATTGTTTCCTTTATATCCACCCTTGCGATTATGGCCATGGTGGTTGTGGCCACTTCCCTTGCTGTGATGATTCCCATGCTTATGAGGGCTATGTCCACAATTTTCTTCAGAATGATTGCTCTTCTATGATGATTCAGAGTGATAATTGCTAGCACTATACTTCCTCTTCATGTTTTCTTCCTTCCTCGGATTGTTGTCAAGAGTGATAGCTTGATCAAGTAGGGATTGATAGTTTGGGGCATATGCCACTGACAGTGGTATCTCCATTTCACCACTCAGCCCGTTGAGAAATTTCTCCTTCCTCTTAGCATCAGTGTCAATATCCTCACGTGCATACCTTGAGAGTGAGCAGAAGTCTTATATGTATTCCTTAAGTGTTCTATCTCCCTGCTTCAGGCTTCGGAACTCATCTTTCTTTAATTTCATTACGCCAGACGAGATGTTAGCACTGATAAATCCTTCCTTGAAGGTATCACATGTCATTCCTTCCAAAGGATGGGTAACCTAATAAGTCTCCCACCATAATGTTATTTGTCCTTCAAGGAAATGAGCAGCAGATCTTTTCTTCTCAGTCTTAGTGCATTCACAATTCACTAAGTCCTTGTTAATAGTGTGGAGCTAGTCATGTGCCACAATTGGCTTAGACGAAGAGGAGAACTTAGAGGGTCTAAGTCTTAAGAATATACCAATTCTATCCACTAGGGGGTTTGCCTTGTTGTTATTGTTGGCAATCACAATAAACTGAGTCATCACTGGCATAATGTGAGCTTGAGAATCCATCATCTGCTGCACCACATCATTTTTGTTATTGTTGTTATTTTTGTTGTTGTTGTTGTTGTTGTTGTTGTTGGGGTGACGACGGGGATGGATGAGTAGAGTTTAGAAAGATCTGAAGAAGATCCTACCCCAACACAGCAGATCAAGGAACATCATCTTACAAACATCTAATAAGCATTCATCACACGGAACAAGGTTTACCAAACAACCTAGTATTGTCATACTACACTCAATTGTATGATCAATACACTAAGACGTTAACTTTGTTCTAATAAAGTAACTAGATTGGTGGTCTCATCTATATCTTCTTGAGTTCTTCAAGTTCTTGCTTCACTTACATGAGGTGCCTCTGATTAATGTGAATTTTAAGTATTTCTTCAAGTTCTTCATTGGTATTTCTTGTATTACTTCTTGTTGAATCCAATCATGTCATATCAAAAATATTTCTTGCACTCCAGGGTATGATTATCTAGAACAAGAGAAGAAAATTTTGAAGGTGAATAATAGATGAGAGTATATAAGAAAAGATTGAGATGAGAAGTCGTGTTTCTATAAAGTTTTAACAAATTAGATTTCCAATACTAGGGTCTTTTCCTAGTTCTAATCCAACATTAGGTCTCAAATCCTACATGCAACACAATGCTTTGATACCATTTTGTAGCGTTTCCCACATTTAAATAATGCAAGAACACATGTGTTATTGTGCTAGTCCCTGGATCAATTGCTAGCACAACAGTACAAAATAAAATATCATGCAAATGTGTGAGATTCTATTACATCGCATGATGCATTATTTAAAAAATAACATTACAACTTGCATAGTCTTAGAATACTAGCAAAATACAAAGTATTACATCAGAAAAGATAGTACAACATTGAGACTTATCTCCTTCAAGATCCTAAACGAAATCATGCAATGTGGAATATGCAACCAAAACGGGTCAGTATAATTAAATATACATGCAAATGACATTATTGTGGATGTGTGGGAAAATTCTATCTTCTACATGCTTATTTCGCTAAGTGGAGTTAAAGGCTAGATTTTGTAGAAAGCTAGTTTTATCCCATCCTTTTATAAAGCACTTTTCATCTAAAGTGGTTCGCAAGTACATTCCAGTGAACTATGAAGAATTTGGTTTGTCTCCAGGGGCAGAGCTAGACTATCTCCAAGGTCTTTCAACAATAAGGGTTTATCACTATAGGATATGTTTGTCTATCTCAAGTGCCTTGTAACAATAAGAGTCTATCTATATAGGCTATGCTGGTCTATCTCTAGTGCCTTGTAACACCAATGGACTATCACCAAAGGTTGTACTGGTCTCTCCGGTGGTTGTCCATTCTCCTTTGCCTTGTAACACCAATGGTCTATCTTTAAAGGTTTTACTGGTCTATCTCCAGTGGATGTTCTTTCTCCTTTGCCTTATAACTCCAATGGTCTATCTCTAAAGGTTGTACTGGTCTATCTCAAGTGTCTGGTCTTCAACTTTCCCTTGTAACACCTATGGTCTATCTCCAAAGGTTGTGCTAGTCTATCTCCAGTGGCTATGCTGGTCTTTCTCCTTTGCCTTATAACACCAATGGTCTATCTCCAAAGGTGGTCCTGGTCTATCTCCAATGGCTATGCTTGACTATCTCTAGTGCCAAGTAGTAGTAATCGTCTATCACTATAGGCAATGCTGGTCTATCTCCCTTGCCAAGTAAATTTATAGTCCATCTCCCATATAACAGTCTTTATTGGAACAATATCCAACTTAGCCTACACGCATAGCTAAGAAAACAATTTCTACTTTGGTGCCTACTGGGATTAATCAAGATAACATGTAACTATCCCTACGTGGTTTGCATAGCATTGTATAACAAAGTCCTAACAATGCATTTTGGTGAAATACTAGTGCATAACAAATCATAGAATTATTTTAAAAGGTGTGCCACTTGCCTTATGGAGGTCGCTATAGAGGTACACTCTTTTCACAAACATAACTTTCCTCTTTTCACAATCTAAACAAATCAAATGAATAACAATATAAAACAATTCACAAACAAAAGAATCTAGTCATACAAAACAAACAAGTATAGCAAAGGGTTTAAGCAAGTTTTTGGGGTCAAGGCAAGGTCAAAACTTGTCACAATAATTTAATTTACAAAAGAAATTATCGTGATTTTGTTTAAAGGTCTACCAAAATGGATATTGGTTGGTCAAGGTCACAACTATCACACAAGGTTTGGTCTAAGGGTTTTAGAAAACAAATCCATGCTCAACGTGATTCATTCCATGGCTTTGGGTACTAGGGGTTGAAGCAATTCATAATATGACCTATAAATTTAGAAAAGGTCTTGGGCTATGGGTTTGTGGTCCAAAAAGCTACTTCCACATGTCGTTACCATAAAATGGGTGTTGGTTTGATCAAAATGATCATACCACAATTTTCCTAAAAAGGGGTTTCATCAAACAACACTTAAAGTATAATGGCTGACTACTATGGATGGTTTATAGAACAAACTTACATGGAATGGGTCCTCTGGTCACAAATGGTTTTGGTACCGGTCTCTCAGGTTAAAGGTTACTAAATGGAACGAATTTCTAGAAGAAACCTAATGAATTTTTTTATAGAATTTTTTTATCGACGCTACAAAAGTCGAAACCTTTGTTGACAAGAAAATCCATAAGTTCTGGACATTTCTTTGCACTACTGCAACAACAAAAATGGAACACATGTTAGATATTGTTGCAACAAGTGTATTCTTTCAATGCTACAACAAATCGAAAATGCCATTGATATAAATTGAAGTTAAATATTGCTACCCTATGCAATTTTCCTCTCTATATATCACTATTTCTATCAAATGTTGCACATGACAACACAATTTTCCTATACAATTCAAATTCTATGCAATTATTCCCACGCAATCTATGAACAAAATGGGCACGTGTACGTTAACTATCCTACAAGAGATTGTGTGCGTACCTTGCCCATTGGAAGACCAGAACGGTTTCCTTGTAAGCAATCTGGATGACGTCCACATCCTTTTGATTGGTCGTGTACTCGAGATCAAGCCCAAAGAACTTGTGGTGTTCATCTGCTTCATAGAGTTTGCTCAAACGGTCAAGAGCTTCAGGGAGGATCTCGCAATTGTTGGTATAGGCGACGTGGAGAGTCTTGCCGCATGGTGTGGCCACCTTTAGAATCTTCAAAACGGGAGAATCCATGGTGGAGGAAGAAGAAGAGAGAGCCGCGCGCGCACTGTAGCAATGAGGCCTTTCTGCCTCGCTCGCGAATTAGAACCGCGCGGGAGGCGAGCAGTTCGGAACTTTAGTCGAGGGTGGCCAGGCCAACCGGGACTAAAGACCGGGAGGCGAGCAGTTCGGACCTTTAGTCGCGGGTGGCTAGGCCAACCGGGACAAAATCCCTCCGCGCGCTTCCCAAACCGCCACTCAAGACCTTCAGTCGCGGGTCGCCTCCCGAACCGCGACTAAAGACCCATTTAGTCACGGTTCGGACATTTTGTGGACTAAAGGGGGCGTATGAAAGGCCTTTTTTCTACCAGTGTATTGAGCAACATTCAAATATTTAGCCAAGTCTCCAAGACCTCTGCTACATGGGCTTGTTGGGCTGAATTTTTCTCAACCCTCGGATGAAACCATACTGGTCAAAAATTAGCAGTAGTAGAAGGTACTATATAACTCGCCTATTGATGATATATGGGATACAACAACATGGGACATAGTTAAATGTGCTTTTGTGGATAGTAATTGTGGGAGCAGAATAGTCACAACTACTCGGATATTTGATGTTGCCACAACAGCCAGTAATGTTTACAAGATGGAACCTCTATCTGATGAAAATTCTAAAGAATTGTTCGGTAAAAGATTATTTGGTGTTAAATACAAAGACCACTATAATCAACCTACTAAGCTATTTGAGAAGATTTTACATAAGTGTGGAGGTGTACCATTAGCTATCATTACAATAGCAAGTTTGTTAGCTGGTAAACCTCACGAGGAGTGGCCTAAGGTGTTCAACTCTATTGGTTTTGGTTACAAAGATAACAAAGAAGTTAGCTACTATGACCTGCCTTGTTACCTAAGGACATGCCTTTTATATTTAAGCATACTAGATGACCCGTTGCGCCAAATGGCGCAAGGAAGTCCGATTTATTCCGGATTGGTTACAAAAAAAAAAACTTGTAGATTATATTGTTCCTTGATTGATCTGCAAATCCAATAGGAAATGTGCATGTATGAGACAAAGCATACATCTGGTGTTAATATCACATACATTTGTTTACGGGAACTTGATTTCTTTTTCAAATATAAACACGCACTTAATTTATGAGACAAGGCATAATTGTTTTTTCTATGAACAAGAATGAACATACAATTTGAGGCTTGTAATGCATGAAATAATTAGTTAGTGTAATTGATATGAAAATACATGTTCATATCTTGTTTTTACAAACATAGTTGTCATAGAGGAAAATAGAATACTACTACAGTATCTCACGCTGGGCATAAAACCCGAAACCCGAACCCCGAACCCGAAAATCCCGATCCCGAACCCGAAAATCCCGAACCCGAAGAACCCGAGTGCTTTTTCGGGTGTCAAATCCAAAGACCCGAATTTAATTAGGGAAATTCGGGTTTCAACATGCAGCACCCGAACAGCCCGACAATCCCGAAAAAAAAAGAATCCTAGTAATATAAGTGCAGCCCAATAGAAATATTGCACATTTAGCCCAGCCCATTAAAAAAAAATAGCCACCAGAGTCTACAGCACCAACGCATGCCCTGTACCGCATCTCCTCTTCCCAAACCTAAATCTCACGCATGCCCAGAAGCCTCCTCGACTCCTCAATCCTAGATGCAGGCGGCGGCGCGTCCTCCTGCAGATCTCCTGTAACTCTTACATGCAGATCTCCTGGCCGCTGACGCTGACGCTGATTGCAGCGCGGATGACATGCAGATCTTCTGTCTTCATATCCTAGCGCCACCACTTGAGATTCACGCGACGCGAGGACACAACCATGTAGCTGGGAGGGGAAGAAAGGAGCCAAGGAGCAGCACCGAGCACCTCCTGGTTTCTAAAAATCCATTACACTGCTGTGACTAGCTCTTCTTTAGCGTGAAATTTTTTCCCCGCCTGCTGGTCTCCTCTGGCCGAGCTTCTGCATCGGAGTAATTCGGGAAATCGGGAAAAACCCGAACCCGTACCCGAAATTCCGGGAACCCGATTTGTCGGGTTAATATTTTTTTAGCTAAATTTCGGGATTCAATTCTCAAAACCCGATTTCCTAAAAACCCGAATAACCCGACCCGAAATTTTCGGGAAACCCGAACGCCCACCGTGAACAGTATCAATATTTGTGTTGAACTTTATGAGAAATAGGGAGTACCTTGTTTTTGCACCAGCACCCCTTGCAAAGTTGAATCAGGTTCAACCAGTATTTTTATCATCGGAGAATATTTATCACTCAAAATAGTGTTCTGAAATTTTATTCTACGGGATATATTTGGATTGATATAAAACATCCCATATTTGCGAAATTGTGATTTCATTCACAATTCTTTAAGTACCAAAATAACAAATTACATATGAGAGGCCATGTTACATATCCTACCTTGCAAAGCATCGTATATTTGCTCATCGTGTTGATTTCACATCAAGTCATTTCTTAGTGTGAACCACCTCCCAATTTTCCCGGGACAAGAAACAAATAAATTTAGTATATGGACAATTCCCATGCATATACATCACGGTTTTTCTCTACTAACTTTAAATCACATTATAACATTATTTAAGAACACTCAAAATGACTGAATAGATTATTATCATTGTCATATAGGAGTATCTATCATAAACACGCTCAGAGTATAAGAAATGCATGTAGAATAAAATTTGACTAAATATTCACCAGTCAAACCACTATTGAACTAATCTCATTCTCTCGGTTGCGTTGGAAAAGATTTGAAAACCCACTTTCAATATAAGCACACAAGTGTAATGATTTGCACAGAATGTGCAGTCTGAACCAGCATGCAAATGTACATGCAAACAGGAAAATATCTAATATCAAGGTAGTATGTTAAATAAGAGAACACATTTGATGGTTGGTCAAGAACTGAAAGATAAACGGGCAATCAGACTTGCAGCCTCGATGTCTAGCGCATTCCTTTTTCTTTTTCTCCCTTTTCTTCTTCTTATCCCGACGCGCGGCCGCTGCTTCTGTGACCCTTCTCCTCCAGCGACCCCCGCCATCTTCGCAAGTCGCCGGACGTCCAGGCCGCGGCCGCCATCTGGGCCGCTGTCGAGATGTGCGCCTGCTGCCCCGCCGTCCGAGCTGCAGTCCTCCTCGCCGCCCTAAGCCTCGCAGGCAAGGCCACCAGTCATTTGGGACTGTCGGGGTCGCGACGTCCGAGGCTGCTCGAGTCAATGCCAGGGCCACCGCCCGTGCCATCATCCACGTATGCGCACTGTAATACTAAGAATAAAAATATCAGGACATGCTTCCCTATAATACAAAATTTGACTAAATGGATGATATATCTGAAAATTCCAAAAGGTAGCAGCAGAAACAATGACATTGCTATAAATTCCAATGAAAGCACGCTCTAAACAAACTAAATTGCTTAAACACGGTCCTATTATTTTTCTATGAAGGTAATAAAATCGTGATGACACAACTGGCTGTATTTTTCTATGAAGATTGGATCTTGTCAAAACTGAAGAAAAACATAGCACAAAGAACATGTGGCAAAAATACAGTGAGGAAGAAACCAAATCTTTTCACGATGACACAACTGTCAGAAATATTTATTTTGTTACAATATAAGTCCATTCAGCACGAAAGATGCAAAATTTCAAGAGCAAATGTGAGAGGCTACTGTCTTGATCCAAAACTGCATCTATGAACACCGTACCGCGGAAATGAACAACTCCAAACGAAATTTAGGATATAATTGTGTATCATTACCAAGATGTTCGATAACAATCACGTCGCTAAATTACATACCGCTAACCATAACAAAAATTTATGGTAATTCTACCAAAAAAACAAACTTACCCACAAACCTGGCCTTGAATAAAACCACCCTCTCACGACAATGGGGAAAATCTATCAATCGCACTAACAACACACGAATTCAACAACATTTCTTATGGGCAAGTATTTTCACAAATAGAAATGCAAGAGAATCTATGATTTTACAAAACCATTAACTAACTTGTTAGATCGACATGAACCAATTTAACAATCTATAAACAAGGAAAAGAGAGAAGGGGCCTTGTTGGTAGCCTACAAGGGGGGCATTGTGTGGACACAATTGGGATCGACCACGGCAACCAAGCTAGCCTCGTGGTTTCATTTAACATAAACACAGAAAAGAGCCACCAAGCTCACATGATATATTTATGAAATAGAATATGCAAATCTTCATAATGAGAAAGGCAGAAGTGAATAAAAAATCGGAACCTATTAATCTTCTTTACATCTTCCTGCTTCATACAATATTCTTCAATCCCTATAGTAGCAGCTCAGGCCTCACTGACTTCCACAATAAGTATAAATGCAGCCTAGCTTTCATATCACACAGATCTCGGTAACGAGAGCTTAAACAAAGGCATTGGTTATGAATATCAGAAGACTTGCAAATAAATACTATACTAAGAGCTCTAAAATATATCTAGCTTCCATCTGATCTACTTGGCAAAATAGCTTCAACCATGCAATAAGATATTGTTATTTGTATTTCTGAGCTACCCAGCAAAAAATAGTTTCAACGATGCATTCAAGATCTGTAGGTGTACCATTTTTCTTACACTTTATGTAGCAATTGAAGTGCCACCAAAAATCTATGACCCGTACTGAACTTAAATGATAGGGCTGGAGTAAATAATGCATACACCCCGAAATCACAGTAGCTTAATTTCAAAGACTAACTACCAGACCAAAGGAACATATACAACTGTCAGAAATTCATCACCAGACCGCCAGAGACAGGAGTAATGAATTTTTCATGCAACAGAATTCACTGGATTCAAGAATACACAACACACTAAACCAATTTACAGCAATTTCTTTTGGACACTCACTATCCTGAACACATAGTTGAACCCGGTATGATCTGTTCTTCGCACACAGTTCTCGCTCTGACTATGACAAACAACAACCACAAACATCGACAATACATAGTGGACAATAGGTAAAATACCTTGGCTGAGGACTAATTCACAAGCAAGAGTGATTGTGAGGAATAGTCATAATACATCATCCATGTAAATGAAGAATATTCATGTTTGAAGTTCGCCAAAAGGGGTGACCCTTCTACTATCATATATGCCGTCGGTTAGAGCTGCCAGGCTTATCCATTTGCACAAGATTATAAAGGCCTAGGGCAGGTGCTATTTTCCCGTTGCTGCTTCCAAGGGTCAACCTGCAGATAAATAACAATCATGTCAACAAGTAGATACTTATATTATCCATTTGCAACTCATGATACATTTCAAATGAATATTAAACATGCATATCGGTAAGGTCATATATCAATGTCTCAACTCACTTCTGTCTCTAGCTCATGTAGACTATCCAAAAATAGGTCCAAATACAAGAAACAAAATCATTCTAGAAACTGGATTGTCATTCACGAGGAGAACAACAACTGAAACAAAATATAAGTTTATGCATCATGGTATTCATCCTATGCAGAATGCTGTATATCCAGTTTAACAAACCTGCAATGCAGTTCAAAGGTCGCCAAGCATCATTCTTATACGGCGATCCTTAATGAAGTGTAGGCTTATAGCTAAAAGTACCACAGAAATAGTATATTCTAGGCTCTTCAAAATTCACGTACAAAAACTATTAACTTCAGTCCCGTCAAGTTCAACAACTATAACCACTTGAAGAGCATAGAAAGTGGGCTAATAATAAAGAAAGATTTAGATGCCACAGAAGTACTTGGATGGGGTATGGTGTCGCAGAGGTGGAGGCGCGGCGCCGCCTTCCTCCGGTTGTTGTGCAGGGAGTCAACCTTGTCGGTGCACCACCGACCCTGGTGCAAGAGAGACGAGGGGATGGACGAGGCCGCGGGAGAGGCTAGGAGCATGGTTGTCGTGCCGTCTTCTATGACACTCTACTCTATAAATATCCAAGCCGCAGGTTCCCTTGGAAATTAGGTTGTGTAAATATCTTCATATGAAACAGATCTATGAGCAACATAACCTAATGATTTCTGCAAGAAAGAAATGTACACATAGACATCATGCCGAAATTCCTTTTCTATAGAGAGAACAAGTGCATTAATATCCAAGTCGACTTAAATACACCATAATGTGGAGACATATCGAAGGCGACAAGCAAATACACAAAGCAAAGCGGGGCAATGGAAATTACCTCCCTCATACGTATGAGCTTCGACAACAACCTTGCCCTATACAATATGAAAGACCTCGGCCACATTAGTTCTACATGAATTATTTATTTATAAGGTGTCTGAACAGGAAGTTAGTTCTGATTTACGCACGTGTTATTGAAAGTGTACTATCAGAAGCTACCTGAGAATAGCCAGAAGCTGGAAATAATTATATGTCGACCACCGAGCATTGATTTGCTGGAAATAGATGACTTTGAACATGTGCAACCTCTTTAAATCTTGCTTGGATGGCTACATAATTGGATCAATGAAAGCTTCAACAACACCGCTTACTGGAATATGCAGTGTAATATCATCAGTAGCACAAAATAGATACCTTGGATGTCCATGCCATTCCAAAATTCCAATTTGGCTCAAACTGCATTTAAAGGCTTGTTTTGAGTGATCAAGAACCGACAAAGAAAGATGAAATCCGTCTACGAATCTCCCGACTATGCAAACCATAGTGGAAGAATAGAAATTAAATTAGGGGCAAGATACAGGAAGGAGGAGCTCACAGGAAGAAGGAGCAGCCAGAAGCACGACACATCTCGATGTTGGCTGCCGTGTGCCGACTGACTCTCCTCTCCATGCTATCACCAGTTGCTAATACTGCTGAGAAACGAAATACACAATGGAGATATTCATGATTGAAAAGGATTCATTTGCTTTATTCTCACCTACAAAGAGGACAAACCATGGCAAGCTAGTGTAAGCCACCAAATCTCATTTGATCTCAGTAAACAAAGGGAATCAAATAATTGATTGACAAATAGATGTCTAAACAGTTGGGCATGATCTTGATACTGTAGGATTGATAAAACTATTAATTTTAGGGGCATTTAGTTCTAAAAAATTGCATAGAGTAGCATTCCAACTATTAAAACAATTTAAGACCAAACGTTGTTGGCCAACATACCTCCAGCAACAACGAACTGAAGAAAAAAATTGCTACATAGAAAAACAAAGGCAACCGCAAACACATAGAGCAGATTAGGTCAGTAGAAAAGGGGGTTAGGGAGCTCCAACTTCCTCATGGATTCTAGGTAACCATGTCGCCACCTCCTGGCTCCTGGCCGTCCTTCTCGTATGCCTAGTTGTGCCACCGAAGACCAGGAGGAGAGAGAAAAGGAGCAATAGATCTTGGTCTGGATGGGAGTGAGAGAGGACGAGGTGAGTAGGGGCGACCTGGGAAAGAGATGATACCTGGGAAAAGGACACGAGAGGATTGGGAGATGCTCACCTTGGCGTCAATCCATTGGCCGAGCTCGCCGACGCGAGAGGCCGGCGACGAGGGTCGAGCGACGTGCGGGTGCGTCCTGGCCGCAGCAACCCCGCTTATGGTCCTCCGCGCAGCTGCCCTCCTCCAGGATGCGCTCCTATAGCACCTCTGCCGACACGCCACCGTGGCCGTATGGTCGTCTTCTTGCCGCGTATCCTCTGCGCCACCCTCCTCCGGGATGATCTCCCGAGCCGCCTCCTCCCGCCCGCCACTAAGGAACGTGCTACCGCACCACTTCCTCCCGCCCGGCACCGCGACCGCCCCATCCGGCTCCATCCGCACGCCGCTCACCCTCCGCGTTACTTCTCCTCCAGGACCAGCTCCTGTGGCGTCCGCTCGCCGCGCAGAACATGCTTGCGGAGCGGGAGTGGCGAGGGAGAGACGTATAGCCGGCCGGGAACGGCGGAGCGGAGGGCGCGGGAAGCGCGGCTCTCGATCTAGGGTTTTCACTCCGCCTCTTTTCGTCTGTGCCCGAGTGCCCAACCAATGATGACGAAGGATGCGGGTGCGCGCATACAGTGTGACCAAGCCCACAGGAATACTGGTCCCATCCGTCAGCGAGTAGGGTAGACGTCAACCTGTGTACAAATGTGTTAAAATCCGGTGGAGCAGCCTCACGAAACGCACGAGAGAGCCTAGCTCGGCCTGAGCCTTTATAGGAGGAGAGAGAAAAGGAGCAATAGATCTTGGTCTGGATGGGAGTGAGAGAGGACGAGGTGAGTAGGGGCGACCTGGGAAAGAGATGATACCTGGGAAAAGGACGCGAGAGGATTGGGAGATGCTCACCTTGGCGTCAATCCATTGGCCGAGCTCGCCGACGCGAGAGGCCGGCGACGAGGGTCGAGCGACGTGCGGGTGCGTCCTGGCCGCAGCAACCCCGCTTATGGTCCTCCGCGCAGCTGCCCTCCTCCAGGATGCGCTCCTATAGCACCTCTGCCGACACGCCACCGTGGCCGTATGGTCGTCTTCTTGCCGCGTATCCTCTGCGCCACCCTCCTCCGGGATGATCTCCCGAGCCGCCTCCTCCCGCCCGCCACTAAGGAACGTGCTACCGCACCACTTCCTCCCGCCCGGCACCGCGACCGCCCCATCCGGCTCCATCCGCACGCCGCTCACCCTCCGCGTTACTTCTCCTCCAGGACCAGCTCCTGTGGCGTCCGCTCGCCGCGCAGAACATGCTTGCGGAGCGGGAGTGGCGATGGAGAGACGTAGAGCCGGCCGGGAACGGCGGAGCGGAGGGCGCGGGAAGCGCGGCTCTCGATCTAGGGTTTTCACTCCGCCTCTTTTCGTCTGTGCCCGAGTGCCCAACCAATGATGACGAAGGATGCGGGTGCGCGCATACAGTGTGACCAAGCCCACAGGAATACTGGTCCCATCCGTCAGCGAGTAGGGTAGACGTCAACCTGTGTACAAATGTGTTAAAATCCGGTGGAGCAGCCTCACGAAACGCACGAGAGAGCCTAGCTCGGCCTGAGCCTTTATAGGATAGATACCCGGAAGACTATGTTATAGAGAAAGATATCTTGATATGGAAATGGGTGGCCGAAGGTTTTGTCCACGAGGAACCAAGGAGAGGGTTATTTGAGGTTGGAGAGAAATACTTCAACGAGCTGATAAATAGAAGCATGCTCCAACCGTTCGAGCGCATAAACAGATTCTCAATTTCTGGTTGCCGTGTGCATGACATGGTTCTTGATATGATATGCCTGTTATCAAAGGAAAAGAATTTTGCTACAATATTTGATCCTGAGGAGCGAAGCACATCTTCAAAATTCCATCCTCGTAGATTGACCACACAGAAAAGAGTCATAGAGCATGATTTTCTGGACAACACGGACACACCACAAGTCAGATCATTTAATGTCATCGGGTGTCATTTCAGTGTGATGCCGTCACTTTTAGATTTTGAAGCACTGCGTGTGCTAGATATAGAAAATTGCAATTTTATGGTAGAGCATCATTTTCAACTTATTAAACTTGGAAGGTTGCATCAGCTGAGATATCTCGGACTAAAGGACACACCTATTGATGAACTTTCTAAAGATATAGGGGATCTAAGGTTTTTGCAGACACTAGACTTGTCTGGAAGTAGGATAGAAGCATTGCCAGAGAGTATTATTCTGCTCACACAACTCAAGTGCCTCCGTGCTTGCACTTACACTATAAACATAAGTGTGCCAGACGGGATGGGGAACCTGACATCCCTCCAAGAGCTAGTGTCGATGAATGTCATCAAATCTCCAAATTTTGTTAAAGAGCTTTTTTTTTTAGAAATGGGAGCCTAGGCCCCGGCCTCTGCGTCAAAACGATGCATACAGCCGGTTTTTTATTAATAGAAATGAAGAAAATTCCAGAATTCAATCCGAATTACAGTCATGGATCTGATAACGTGGCCACATAGATAAGCCACACAAATATCGACGAATTACACATCAATTCGCCTAGAATTAAGCCACCCAGTCTGGCTGTAAATAGCCTGAACGACCGCCATCAGTCGAGCACAGTCTGAATCCATAAGTCCTCTTTGATCCACGGGGAGCAGAAAAACCCACATCTGGATAAAATAGACCGCCTTGTTTACAACCTGCAAAAAGTGAACGTTCGTTTGTTTGTTAAAAACCACATCATTGCGGCAATTCCAAATCGCCCATAGGAAAGCAGCCACACCAATTCGTATTCGTGCTTTTGTTTTCCTATCAATGTCATTTAACCAGTTACCAAACATACGCAATGCTAGTAGGTGGATAAATGTTATATGTAAAGTGTATAAGAAGCCAAATATCACGGACAAAAGGGCATGTTATAAACAAGTGTTCTACAGACTCATCTGTATCGCAAAAAACACATTTTTTACAACCATGCTAATTTCTCTTAATCAAGTTGTCTTTAGTGAGAATGACTTTCCTGTTAAGAAACCATAGAAAGATCTTAATCTTCAATGGCACTTTTAATTTCCACAAATATTTTCGGAAAAATCTTGTGGATCCATGCATCAAGTCAGCATAATACGATTTGACTGTAAACGCCTCATCCATAGTCAGTTTCCAACGAAACACGTCACTATCATTAGATAACGAAACTCCCATAAACCTTTCTACCAAATGCAACCAACGATCCCTTCTGTGACCCACCAAATTCCTCCGAAACCGAATGTCTAGAGTGTTATGTGCGAGCACATCCGCAACCGTCACGTGTCTATATGAGGCGATATTATATAATGATGGATAGGATTGTGATAACGGTTCATCAGTTAACCATGTATCTTCCCAGAACCGCACCTGCTGACCGTTACCTAAAGAGAATTTGCCGCGTGAAAAAAACTCATTCTTAACTCTCATCAACCCTTTCCAGAATGGAGAATCCGAAGGCTTACTCTCTACCTGAGATAACGTTTTATCCCCAAGATATTTATTAGAGAGTAACTCTTGCCAGACCCTCTCTTCAGTCAATAATTTGTAGAACCATTTACTCAACAGACACATGTTTTTAATTTGTAAGACTTCAATCCCGAAGCCTCCTTGATCTTTCGGACGGCACACAATGTTCCATATTGTTAGGAAGTATTTTGTTTTTTTCACGTCACTTTGCCAAAAGAATCTTGACCGATAGTAATCCAAACGTTTCCTGACCCCAACAGGAATTTCAAAGAAAGATAGCAGGAACATAGGTAAACTGGATAGGACAGAGTTAATCAGAACGAGGCGGTCCCCATACGATAACAATTTTCCTATCCAAGAACTGAGCTTCCTGTCAAACCTATCTTCAATTGGTTTCCACTCTTTATTAAGAAGTTTTCTATGGTGGATTGGTATGCCTAGATACTTAAAGGGAAGACTACCTATTTCGCAGCCAAAGATAATACGATAATCTTCTTGGGCCTCTTTAGCCTTGCCAAAACAAAAAAATCTCACTCTTATGGAAGTTAATTTTAAGACCTGGCAGAAGCTCAAACATCGCAAGTATAAGCTTCATATTCAGAGCCTTTTGCACATCATGTTCCATGAAGATAATCGTATCATCGGCATACTGAAGGATGGATACCCCTCCTTCGACAAGGTGTGGTATCAATCCTCCAACTTGACCATCCTCCTTAGCTCGATCTATGAGGATAGCCAACATATCAGCTATAAGATTAAAGAGAATAGGTGATAACGGGTCACCCTGTCTCAGTCCTTTTAGCGTTTGAAAATAATGACCGATCTCATCATTAACTTTAATCCCGACACTTCCCCCTTGAACAAAACGAGCAATCCAATCGCACCAAATAGGTGAAAAACCTTTCATTCTCAACACTTGATGTAAGAAAGACCAATTTACCTTATCATAAACCTTTTCGAAGTCAATTTTAAACAAAACCCCGTCTAGATTTTTCTTTTTCAGCTCATGAATAGTTTCATGGAGAACCACTACCCCCTCCAGAATATTTCTACCGGGTAGAAACGCTGATTGAGTTGGTCGGATAACTCTACTCGCAATAGAGGTTACCCTATTGGTACCCACTTTGGTGAATATTTTGAAACTAACATTGAGTAAACAAATGGGTCTATATTGCTCAATACGACTCGCATCCTTCCTCTTTGGAAGTAACGTAATAACCCCAAAGTTCAACTTGTGCAATGGTAAATTCCCGGCAAACAGCTGAGGAAACATAGCCATTAAGTCTAGTTTAATCACTTCCCAAAATCTCTGATAAAATTCAGCCGGGAACCCGTCCGGCCCTGGAGCCTTATTGTGCTCCATCTGAGAGATTGCTTCGAACACCTCCTTTTCCGTAAACGGAGATGTAAGAATACAATTTTCCTCCTGCGAAATCTGAGGCATATCCGCAGTCATATCCTCTACTAAAGAAACATTACCCGGCGCCGGTGCCCCGAATAATTTCTTATAGTATTCGGAGATAAAAGTCCGAAGGTTAATATCGCCTATGATCGTACCCTCATCCTGCTCTAATTGGAAAATCCTTTTTTTCCTATGTTTGCCGTTTGCAATTAGGTGAAAATATTTCGTATTATTTCCCCCTTCTTGTATATGTTTAACTTTTGCCCGCTGCGCCCATTTGGATTCCTCATCTCGTTTCAACTTTCTTAGGTAATCATCGGCCTCCTTTTTTGCAGCCCGCTCGGCCACAGTCAAAGGAGTCGATTCCGCCTTAATATCTAACATATCAATAAGGGACGTTAATTTATCCTTCAGCTTCCTATATTTGTTGAATATATTAGCAATTTAGCACATGATTTAATTCGAAATAACATCAGATAAATTGCGACAGCAGCAAGTACAATAATCATGCAAATATCTAGATCTAGTACAGTAGACAGATTGATACAATCTATTGCAAGAACTAGACATACGAATTCAAGTAACATCTCATACATATGAGAGAGAGATACGTACGATGGAGCGGTAGCGGCACCGCCGTTGTTGTTGTCCCCGGTGTCGGCCATGTCGTTGATGAAGAGGTTGCCGAGGTCGGGGAAGAAGTCGTCGTTGGGGAAGTAGTCGCCGTCAGCAGTCGCGCGAGTGCGCTCCCCAAAAACCTGATCGCCCCTCTCCCGTACAGGATCACAAGAGGCGGGGTTCCGGAGGCCTGCTGTCCCTTCTCGCGGTGCACGCCGGAAGGAGGGATGGAGAAGACTTGATTGGCGGCGCAGTGCTCTGGAACGGTGGTGCGAAACCATATGACGAAGTGGCGGCTAGGGTTTACCGTATGTGCGTATTTATATGCGGTCTGGGAGAGACGTGGGCGAACTCCACGTCTGAGTCGGTTCGGCTCCACGATCCAGAAAGGAAACGGAAACGGTTTTGGAATTAACGCGTCCGTTAATTACAAAATTAGTGACTCATTAAGTTTTCCCAACCGACAAAATAAACGCTCTCGGCTCGGCTCATTCCCGCAACCCGCGGCGCGTCGTGACGAGGCGAGGCGGGCGGCGGAGGAGGAGCGCGCGTGTGGCACACCTCTCCTCTTGCCTTGCCTACTCATACATGAGCTAAAATGGCTCACCTTATAAGGTGGTTCCACTCTCTCCAAACTAGCAATGTGGGACTAAACTTTAGTCCCACTCACTCCACTCATTATTCATGAATGGGCCATGACAATTTCAGAATTTTAGTGGGCTTAATGGGCTAGACATGTGAGCCCATATATGTAGCCCATATATAAATTCCAACAATCCCCCACAAAGTGTCATTAGCATATTTCATAAACTCTGTTCCAAAACATTGTTTATATACCGGTGTTAGTGGAGACTGTTAAGTTGAACTTCCACTTAGAACATTATGCTTCACTAGTTCACAACTTGAATAGTGGACTACGCCTTGAACTACAAGTTTGCTGTGATACCAGTTTCACACAACGTCTGAACGGATACTAGGCTGCCGCAAGGCTTCCCCGCGGTTTGGAGCGTATGCGTCATACTCCGAAGGCCTTTCATGAGTTTATTAGAGAGCACCCGATTCTCATAGACTGCGACGTTTAACATTCAGACTCATATAGGTGAGTTCCTCAGGAGATGTTCTGTAGGACACATCTCTGCTTATACAAATAAGCGACTTGGAACATATTAAGACAAATGTCAACCTACCATACAGATCAGGAGAGTATTGCATCTTTTATGGAGTGGAATAGAATATAAGGATACTCTCCTCTCAGCCGACCTACAGCTTGTCTCCCACTTCTAATTCACGGGATCTCCGATCACATAGAGTGGGTTACCACTGTGGGCAACTCATAACGTGGGTCTCAAACCCATCTCCCTCGATGCATTATCTATCACATTCCGTGATAAACCCTTTGTGAAGGGATCTGCCAAGTTCATAGATGTTTGGATATAATCCAACGCAATAACTCCGGAGTTTTTCAATTTCCTGACAGATTTCAATCTCCTCTTCACATGTCTTGATGACTTTGCATTATCCTTAGAACTGTTCACCTTGATGATCATAGTTTGATTATCACAGTTCATTAGGATTGCGGGTATTGGTTTTTCAACCATAGGCAAGTCCATCAAGAGCTCACGAAGCCACTCTGCTTCAACAGTGGCTGTGTCTAATGCTGTGAGTTCTGCTTCCATAGTTGACCTCGTTAAGATGGTCTGCTTGCAAGACTTCCAGGAAACAGCGCCACCACCAAGTGTACAAACATAACCACTAGTGGCCTTAAGCTCATCAGCATCAGATATCCAATTAGAATCACTATATCCTTCCAGAACCCTCGGGTTTCCGGTATAGTGAATTCCATAGCTCGCAGTGCCTTTTAAATAGCGCATAACTCTCTCAAGCGCACGCCAATGATCATCTCCCGGATTGGAAACAAACCGGCTCAATTTGCTCACGGCAAAATAGATGTCAGGCCTCGTGGCACTCGCCAAATACATAAGCGAGCCTATAATATGAGAATATCTCAGTTGATCTCTAGTAATCCGTTGATTCTTTCGAAGCAACAAACTAGCATCATATGGAGTTGAAGAAGGCTTGCAGTCACTATACCCGAAGCGACTCAAGACCTTTTCCACATAGTGAGATTGAAGCAGTGTGATCCCACCATTATCATCTCTCAACAGCTTGATGTTCAAGATAACATCAGCTACTCCTAGATCCTTCATCTCAAAACAGCGAGATAAGAAATCCTTAACTTCCTTGATTAAATCAAGATTGGTCCCAAAGATCAATATGTCATCAACGTATAGACATAGAATAACTCCCTCGCTCCCACCATGGCAATAGTACACACATTTGTCAGCTTCGTTTACAACAAAGCCTTCAGCAGTCAAAGTCCTTTCAAACTTCTCGTGCCATTGCTTAGGTGCTTGCTTGAGGCCGTATAATGACTTCAATAACTTACACACCTTGCCTTCCTGACCGGGTACTACGAAACCATCTGGCTGCTCCATGTAAATTTCCTCGTCCAACTCTCCATTGAGGAAAGCCGTCTTAACGTCCATTTGATGAACGAGAAGACCGTGCAAGGCAGCCAGTGAGAGTAGCACACGAATAGTGGTCAGTCTAGCCACAGGTGAGTAAGTATCAAAGAAGTCTTCACCTTCTTTCTGGGTATAACCCTTGGCCACAAGCCTTGCCTTGTACTTTTCAATTGTACCATCAGGCCTAAGCTTTTTCTTGAACACCCACTTACATCCTACAGGTTTACACCCATAAGGACGATCAGTGATTTCCCAGGTTCCGTTAGCCAAGATGGAATCCATCTCGTAACGAACAGCCTCCTTCCAGTAGTCAGCATCAAGAGACGCATAGGCTTCTGAAATAGTCTTGGGTGTGTCATCCACGAGGTACACAATGAAATCATTACCAAAGGACTTTGCAGTCCTCTGTCTCTTGCTCCTTACAGGAACTTCATTGTCATCCTCCTCAGGATTCTCAACGTGTTCTATCGGAATGGTGGATTCAGGAATCTCAGCTAATTTCTGACTAGATGAAACAGGTTTCTCCTGATTTGATGAGCTAGACATATCCTTCATAGGAAATATGTTCTCAAAGAAAGTCGCGTCATTCGACTCCATAATCGTACCAACATGCATGTCGGATACCTCAGATTTTACTATCAAGAATCTATAACCAATGCTATTAAAAGCATAGCCCAGAAGAACACAATCTACGGTTTTAGGTCCAAGCTTCGCTTCTTGGGAATTGGTATATTGACTTTCGCCAAACAACCCCAAGTACGTAGGTAGGAGAGTTTCAACCTTTTCCTTTCCCATTCCTCAAATGGAGTAGTGGTTTTATTCTTTGTGGGAACTCGGTTTAGGACATGACATGCAGTCATTAGCGCCTCCCCCCACCATGCCTTGGAGAGACCCGAAGTGTCTAACATGGCGTTAACCAAATCAGACAACGTTCGGTTCTTTCTTTCAGCCACCCCATTTGACTGAGGTGAGTAGGGAGGAGTCCTCTCATGAATAATACCGTGTTCAGCACAAAAATAATTAAACTCGTTGGAAAAATACTCTCCACCACGATCAGACCTAAGCCGTTTAATTTTACGATCAAGTTGGTTCTCAGCTTCGGCTTTATAGTTCTTGAAATAAGTTAAAGCTTCATCTTTAGATTTCAGAAGATACACATAACAATATCTAGTGGAGTCATCAATAAGTGTCATGAAATATTTCTTTCCACCTTTTGTCAATACGCCATTCATCTCACAAAGATCAGAATGTATAAGTTCTAGTGGTGCCAAGTCTCTCACCTCCGCAGTCTTGTGAGATTTGCGAGGTTGCTTAGCTTGAACACACACTTGACATTTGGAACCTTTAATCATACTGAATTTCAGAATTAAACTCATATTTGCTAACCGCGTCATGCAACCAAAATTAATATGACATAGTTGTGAATGCCAAACATCACAATCATTATCGTGGCAAACATTATTAATAACTTTGGTGCAAATATCTGACAAGGATAAGCGGAACAAGCCTCCGCACTCATAGCCTTTACCAATAAATTGTCCATACTTGGAAATTACAACTTTATTAGACTCGAAAACCAACTTAAAACCATCTCGACATAAACGTGAGCCGCTGACGAGATTTTTATTGATGGAGGGCACATGATGAACGTTCTTCAGTCGCACGATCTTCCCGAAAGTAAACTTCAGATCGACCGTACCAACACCACGAACAGTAGCATGTGACACGTTCCCCATCAGCACGGGGGAAGTCCCTGTGACCTGATAAGAAGAGAACATAGAAGCATCATCACAAACATGTACATTGGCACCTGTGTCAATTAACCATTCAGGTGAATGACAAACTGAAAGAATAGTGGGAACTATACCTTACCCAGAGTCCTTCATCTCAGTGTCAGCCATGACAACATTAGCGGTCTTGCCGCTGTTCTCCTGCTGCAGCTCATAACGCTTAGGGCACTTTGAAGCTCAATGGGTCAGTTCACCGCAAACGTGACATGACCCCTTTCTCTTCTTGAAGTTGGTAGAGTGCGACGGCTTAAACTTGCCATCGGGCTTGCCTTTACCCTCGGATTTCTTCTTGTTATATTTAGTCTTGTTGGGCGGGTAATGTTTCTTCTGTACCACATGAGCAGAAGAATCTACCTCAGCAACCCGAGCACGTGTATCCTTTGCTCTCGCCTTCTCTTCCACATCAAGAGATCCGATGAGGTCCATAACGGAAAACTCCTGTCTCTTGTGTTTTAGAGAAGTAGCAAAGGTGCTCCATGAAGATGGAAGCTTGGCAATAATGCCTCCGGTCACAAACTTGTCCGGTAACATACACTTAAAGTGCTCAAGTTCTTTAGCGAGTGATTGTATCTCATGAGCCTGTTGAACAACAGAGCGCTCATCAGTCATACTGTAGTCATAGAATTGCTCCATGACATACAGCTCACTGCCAGCATCCGAGACCCCAAATTTGGCCTCGAGTGCAGCCCACATATCCTTGCCGTTATCAAACGACATATACGGATCCACGATGGAATCATCGTTAATACCGAGGAGGGCACTTTTAAACATAGTGTCCATATTCTCAAAGGCCTCCAGCTGTGCTGGATTGAGATCGCCCTCAGGCTTGCCCTTGGTGGCCGCATAGCAGCGCAAGGTTTGAAACCATAGCACTGCTCTCGTGCGCCACCTCTTATAGTCCACACCCTTGAAAGGGATTGGCCTTGTCGCCGCAATGACAGACGGCGCAGGTGCAAGAAATTGCCTATAATCAGGTTTTTGGATTGTTGAATATATTAGCAATTTAGCACATGATTTAATTCGAAATAACATCAGATAAATTGCGACAGCAGCAAGTACAATAATCATGCAAATATCTAGATCTAGTACAGTAGACAGATTGATACAATCTATTGCAAGAACTAGACATACGAATTCAAGTAACATCTCATACAGATGAGAGAGAGATACGTACGATGGAGCGGTAGCGGCACCGCCGTTGTTGTTGTCCCCGGTGTCGGCCATGTCGTTGATGAAGAGGTTCCCGAGGTCGGGGAAGAAGTCGTCGTTGGGGAAGTAGTCGCCGTCAGCAGTCGCGCGAGTGCGCTCCCCAAAAACCTGATCGCCCCTCTCCCGTACAGGATCACAAGAGGCGGGGTTCCGGAGGCCTGCTGTCCCTTCTCGCGGTGCACGCCGGAAGGAGGGATGGAGAAGACTTGATTGGCGGCGCAGTGCTCTGGAACGGTGGTGCGAAACCATATGACGAAGTGGCGGCTAGGGTTTACCGTATGCCCATATTTATATGTGGGCTGGGAGAGACGTGGGCGAACTCCACGTCTGAGTCGGTTCAGCTCCACGATCCAGAAAGGAAACGGAAACGGTTTTGGAATTAACGCGTCTGTTAATTACCAAATTAATGACTCATTAAGTTTTCCCAACCGACAAAATAAACGCTCTCGGCTCGGCTCATTCCCGCAACCCGCGGCGCGGCGCGTCGGGACGTGTCGTGACGAGGCGGGCGGCGGAGGAGGAGCGCGCGTGTGGCACACCTCTCCTGTTGCCTTGCCTACTCATACATGAGCTAGAATGGCTCACCTTATAAGGTGGTTCCACTCTCTCCAAACTAGCAATGTGGGCCTAAACTTTAGTCCCACTCACTCCACTCATTATTCATGAATGGGCCATGACAATTTCAGAATTTTAGTGGGCTTAATGGGCTAGACATGTGAGCCCATATATGTAGCCCATATATAAATTCCAACAATCCCCCACAAAGTGTCATTAGCATATTTCATAAACTCTGTTCCAAAACATTGTTTATATACCGGTGTTAGTGGAGACTGTTAAGTTGAACTTCCACTTAGAACATTATGCTTCACTAGTTCACAACTTGAATAGTGGACTACGCCTTGAACTACAAGTTTGCTGTGATACCAGTTTCACACAACGTCTGAACGGATACTAGGCTGCCGCAAGGCTTCCCCGCGGTTTGGAGCGTATGCGTCATACTCCGAAGGCCTTTCATGAGTTTATTAGAGAGCACCCAATTCTCATAGACTGCGACGTTTAACAGTCGGACTCATATAGGTGAGTTCCTCAGGAGATGTTCTGTAGGACACATCTCTGCTTATACAAATAAGCCACTTGGAACACATTAAGACAAATGTCAACCTACCATACAGATCAGGAGAGTATTGCATCTTTTATGGAGTGGAATAGAATATAAGGATACTCTCCTCTCAGCCGACCTACAGCTTGTCTCACACTTCTAATTCACGGGATCTCCGATCACATAGAGTGGGTTACCACTGTGGGCAACTCATAACGTGGGTCTCAAACCCATCTCCCTCGATGCATTATCTATCACATTCCGTGATAAACCCTTTGTGAAGGGATCTGCCAAGTTCATAGATGTTTGGATATAATCCAACACAATAACTCCGGAGTTTTTCAATTTCCTGACAGATTTCAATCTCCTCTTCACATGTCTTGATGACTTTGCATTATCCTTAGAACTGTTCACCTTGATGATCACAGTTTGATTATCACAGTTCATTAGGATTGAGGGTATTGGTTTTTCAACCATACGCAAGTCCATCAAGAGCTCACGAAGCCACTCTGCTTCAACAGTGGCTTTGTCTAATGCTGCGAGTTCTGCTTCCATAGTTGACCTCGTTAAGATGGTCTGCTTGCAAGACTTCCAGGAAACAGCGCCACCACCAAGTGTAAAACCATAACCACTAGTGGCCTTAAGCTCATCAGCATCAGATATCCAATTAGAATCACTATATCCTTCCAGAACCCTCGGGTTTCCGGTATAGTGAATTCCATAGCTCGCAGTGCCTTTTAAATAGCGCATAACTCTCTCAAGCGCACGCCAATGATCATCTCCCGGATTGGAAACAAACCGGCTCAATTTGCTCACGGCAAAAGAGATGTCAGGCCTCGTGGCACTCGCCAAATACATAAGCGAGCCTATAATCTGAGAATATCTCAGTTGATCTCTAGTAATCCGTTGATTCTTTCGAAGCAACAAACTAGCATCATATGGAGTTGAAGAAGGCTTGCAGTCACTATACCCGAAGCGACTCAAGACCTTATCCACATAGTGAGATTGAAGCAGTGTGATCCCACCATTATCATCTCTCAACAGCTTGATGTTCAAGATAACATCAGCTACTCCTAGATCCTTCATCTCAAAACAGCGAGATAAGAAATCCTTAACTTCCTTGATTAAATCAAGATTGGTCCCAAAGATCAATATGTCATCAACGTATAGACATAGAATAACTCCCTCGCCCCCACCATGGCGATAGTACACACATTTGTGAGCTTCGTTTACAACAAAGCCTTCAGCAGTCAAAGTCCTTTCAAACTTCTCGTGCCATTGCTTAGGTGCTTGCTTGAGGCCGTATAATGACTTCAATAACTTACACACCTTGCCTTCCTGACCGGGTACTACAAAACCATCTGGCTGCTCCATGTAAATTTCCTCGTCTAACTCTCCATTGAGGAAAGCCGTCTTAACGTCCATTTGATAAACGAGAAGACCGTGCGAGGCAGCCAGTGAGAGTAGCACACGAATAGTGGTCAGTCTAGCCACAGGTGAGTAAGTATCAAAGAAGTCTTCACCTTCTTTCTGGGTATAACCCTTGGCCACAAGCCTTGCCTTGTACTTTTCAATTGTACCATCAGGCCTAAGCTTTTTCTTGAACACCCACTTACATCCTACAGGTTTACACCCATAAGGACGATCAGTGATTTCCCAGGTTCCGTTAGCCAAGATGGAATCCATCTCGCAACGAACAGCCTCCTTCCAGTAGTCAGCATCAAGAGACGCATAGGCTTCTGAAATAGTCTTGGGTGTGTCATCCACGAGGTACACAATGAAATCATTACCAAAGGACTTTGCAGTCCTCTGTCTTTTGCTCTTTACAGGAACTTCATTATCATCCTCCTTAGGATTCTCAACGTGTTCTATCGGAATGGTGGATTCAGGAATCTCAGCTAATTCCTGACTAGATGAAACGGGTTTCTTCTGATTTGATGAGCTAGACATATCCTTCATAGGAAATATGTTCTCAAAGAAAGTCGCATCATTCGACTCCATAATCGTACCAACATGCATGTCGGATACCTCAGATTTTACTATCAAGAATCTATAACCAATGCTATTAAAAGCATAGCCCAGAAGAACACAATCTACGGTGTTAGGTCCAAGCTTGCGCTTCTTGGGAATTGGTATATTGACTTTCGCCAAACAACCCCAAGTACGTAGGTAGGAGAGTTTCAACCTTTTGCTTTCCCATTCCTCAAATGGAGTAGTGGTTTTATTCTTTGTGGGAACTCGGTTTAGGACATGACATGCAGTCATTAGCGCCTCCCCCCACCATGCCTTGGAGAGACCCGAAGTGTCTAACATGGCGTTAACCAAATCAGACAACGTTCGGTTCTTTCTTTCAGCCACCCCATTTGACTGAGGTGAGTAGGGAGGCGTCCTCTCATGAATAATACCGTGTTCAGCACAAAAATAATTAAACTCGTTGGAAAAATACTCTCCACCACGATCAGACCTAAGCCGTTTAATTTTACGATCAAGTTGGTTCTCAGCTTCGGCTTTATAGTTCTTGAAATAAGTTAAAGCTTCATCTCTAGATTTCAGAAGATACACATAACAATATCTAGTGGAGTCATCAATAAGTGTCATGAAATATTTCTTTCCACCTTTTGTCAATACGCCATTCATCTCACAAAGATCAGAATGTATAAGTTCTAGTGGTGCCAAGTCTCTCACCTCCGCAGTCTTGTGAGATTTGCGAGGTTGCTTAGCTTGAACACACACTTGACATTTGGAACCTTTAATCGTACTGAATTTTGGAATTAAACTCATATTTGCTAACCGCGTCATGCAACCAAAATTAATATGACATAGTCGTGAATGCCAAACATCACAATCATTATCGTGGCAAACATTATTAATAACTTTGGTGCAAATATCTGACAAGGATAAGCGGAACAAGCCTCCGCACTCATAGCCTTTACCAATAAATTGTCTATACTTGGAAATTACAACTTTATTAGACTCGAAAACCAACTTAAAACCATCTCGACATAAACGTGAGCCGTTGACGAGATTTTTATTGATGGAGGGCACATGATGAACGTTCTTCAGTCGCACGATCTTCCCCGAAGTAAACTTCAGATCGACCGTACCAACACCACGAACAGTAGCATGTGACCCGTTCCCCATCAGCATGGGGAAGTCCCCGTGACCTGATAAGAAGAGAACATAGAAGCATCAGCACAAACATGTACATTGGCACCTGTGTCAATTAACCATTCAGGTGAATGACAAACTGAAAGAATAGTGGGAACTATACCGTACCCAGAGTCCTTCATCTCAGTGTCAGCCATGACAACATTAGCGGTCTTGCCGCTGTTCTCCTGCTGCTGCAGCTCATAACGCTTAGGTCACTTTGGAGCCCAATGGGGTCAGTTCACCGCAAACGTGACATGACCCCTTTCTCTTCTTGAAGTTGGTAGAGTGCGACGGCTTAAACTTGCCATCGGGCTTGCCTTTACCCTCCGATTTCTTCTTGTTATATTTAGGCTTGTTGGGCGGGTAATGTTTCTTCTGTACCACATGAGCAGAAGAACCTTCCTCAGCAACCCGAGCACGTGTATCCTTTGCTCTCGCCTTCTCTTCCACATCAAGAGATCCGATGAGGTCCATAACGGAAAACTCCTGTCTCTTGTGTTTTAGAGAAGTAGCAAAGGTGCTCCATGAAGATGGAAGCTTGGCAATAATGCCTCCGGCCACAAACTTGTCCGGTAACATACACTTAAAGTGCTCAAGTTCTTTAGCGGGTGACTGTATCTCATGAGCCTGTTGAACAACAGAGCGCTCATCAGTCATCCTGTAGTCATAGAATTGCTCCATGACATACAGCTCGCTGCCAGCATCCGAGGCCCCAAATTTGGCCTCGAGTGCAGCCCACATATCCTTGCCGTTATCAAACGGCATATACGGATCCACGATAGAATCATCGATAATACCGAGGAGGGCACTTTTAAACATAGTGTCCATATTCTCAAAGGCCTCCAGCTGTGCTGGATTGAGATCGCCCTCAGGCTTGCCCTTGGTGGCCGCATAGCAGCGCAAGGTTTGAAACCATAGCACTGCTCTCGTGCGCCACCTCTTATAGTCCACACCCTTGAAAGGGATTGGCCTTGTCGCCGCAATGACAGACGGCGCAGGTGCAAGAAATTGCCTATAATCAGGTTTTTGGATTGTTGAATATATTAGCAATTTAGCACATGATTTAATTCGAAATAACATCAGATAAATTGCGACAGCAGCAAGTACAATAATCATGCAAATATCTAGATCTAGTACAGTAGACAGATTGATACAATCTATTGCAAGAACTAGACATACGAATTCAAGTAACATCTCATACAGATGAGAGAGAGATACGTACGATGGAGCGGTAGCGGCACCGCCGTTGTTGTTGTCCCCGGTGTCGGCCATGTCGTTGATGAAGAGGTTCCCGAGGTCGGGGAAGAAGTCGTCGTTGGGGAAGTAGTCGCCGTCAGCAGTCGCGCGAGTGCGCTCCCCAAAAACCTGATCGCCCCTCTCCCGTACAGGATCACAAGAGGCGGGGTTCCGGAGGCCTGCTGTCCCTTCTCGCGGTGCACGCCGGAAGGAGGGATGGAGAAGACTTGATTGACGGCGCAGTGCTCTGGAACGGTGGTGCGAAACCATATGACGAAGTGGCGGCTAGGGTTTACCGTATGCGCGTATTTATATGCGGGCTGGGAGAGACGTGGGCGAACTCCACGTCTGAGTCGGTTCGGCTCCACGATTCAGAAAGGAAACGGAAACGATTTTGGAATTAACGCGTCCGTTAATTACCAAATTAATGACTCATTAAGTTTTCCCAACCGACAAAATAAGGCTCATTCCCGCAACCCGCGGCGCGGCGCGGCGCGGCGGGACGTGTCGTGACGAGGCGGGCGGCGGAGGAGTAGCGCGCGTGTGGCACACCTCTCCTTTTGCCTTGCCTACTCATACATGAGCTAGAATGGCTCACCTTATAAGGTGGTTCCACTCTCTCCAAACTAGCAATGTAGGACTAAACTTTAGTCCCACTCACTTCACTCATTATTCATGAATGTGCCATGACAATTTCAGAATTTTAGTGGGCTTAATGGGCTAAACATGTGAGCCCATATATGTCGCCCATATATAAATTCCAACAATATTCTCCGCTTTGGTTTTTTGATATTGGTATGGAGCTCACTGAGAGTTGGATGTGCGAGACTATGGTGGAATCTGTAGGCAAGCTACAGAAAATACAAGTGCTAAATCTTGATGTTCGCTGTGCGGAGCTCAACTGGGCTCTCCCCGGGTTGAGGAGCTTCATCATGCGTGCACCATGCCGGTTTCTACCAGGAGCTATGTTGAGCCTTGAACGCATTTGGTTTCAGGTCCATGTACGGGCCTTGAACGATGCCAGCTTTGGATTGGACTTTGGCAGCTTGGAGAACCTCCCTTGTCTTCGGGAGGTCAAAGTTGATATTTATTGTGACAATACCACTGCTACTGAGGTGGATGAAGTGGAGACAGCGGTCAGGCGTGCGGTTGCCATGCATCCAAATCATCTGGTCCTTAAGGTGTCACGGCGTGGCCAGCTGTGTGGTACTATTCTTCGGTACTATTCTTCTCACTTCGTACTAAAAAGAATGTCTCAACTCTGTCCAAATTTGCATGTATCTAAGGGCATCTTCAACCGTCCCCCAGGGGGCTTTTTTCGCGGCGGAAGCGGCGAATAGCGCCGCTTCTTCACCACTCGGCCTCCCCAGAGGCCCAAATATAGCGCCGCGGCACCCAGGCCAAACCCTGCCCGCTGGGTTCGGCCTGGGGGGCGAAACAGCGCGGTCGCGCGCGTGGGCCAGCTCGGTCAGCGACGCGACGAGAAAGCGCGGGAACAGAACCGCCCCCGTGATCGTCTTCTCGGCTGCCGCGCGGTCAAAGGCTGCCGTCGTTTATGGCGTGGCGGCCGCCCAGTGCATGCGCCCCGCCCAAAGGCTGCCGGCGTAATGGCGTGGCGGGCGGCAGCGAGGGGACGCGCGCACGCAGTAAATGCCCTGCCGCTCGCCGCGCTATAAACCCCCCCCCCCCCCCCCGCCGCGCGCCGCGCCCCACCATTCTTCCACCGGCGAGCTCCTCCCCCTCTTCTTCCTCTCGACGCTCTCCTCCCCTCTTCTCTCCACGAAAAATGGCCGGCGGCAAGGACGGGGCTGCGGCCAACGGATTCCCGCGCCATAACCTGCGCCGGAGCGAGGCAATGGCGCTCTACCGCGCGGGCTATCCATGCCCGCCGGACACGCGCCTCCCTAGCTCCGCCGCGGGGGCGAGCCGCTGGGCGCTCAGCGCCGGCGGCGTCCCCGTGCCTCCCCTCCCCTCTTCTGACCCCGAGTTCCGGCGCGCCATCCGCGAGATGCGCGACGGCATGCAGCACCCCGCGAACTACCCGCTCACCGGCGTGGACGAGTTCTGGTGGGGGCAGCTCACGGCGCGCCGCGATCGGGAGCTCGACTCCGAGAACGACAACGGGCCGGTGGACGGGCGCTTCAACGCCAACGGGCGGCGCCGCTGGTGGAGCGCCCCCAACAGGACCTTGGAGGAGGTCCTCGACCACATCCACGGCGGCAACCAGCCGCGCCTGGAGATGCCGCCGATGCAGGCCCAGCCATGGGTGGCACGGCGGACCGGCGCGTCTTCCTCGTCCGCGACGTCCAGCTCCTCCGCCGGACAGTCCTTGTCCACCTCCCCCCCTTTCTGAACGCCGGCGCGCCCGCCCGCAGGCGCAGCGGCGGCGCGCTCCGCCTCGGCGAGCCACGCTTCGAACGCGTGGTTCGCCCGAAGACGGAGGACGGCGGCGACGACGACGAAGGCGAGTGGCCCGACCAGAAGGTCGCGGAGCAGCTGTCGCTGGACACGCTGCAGCCACTCGACGACGACACCGCCACTCGGTGGAGCCTGCGGGACACCACCGAGGCGGAGCTCGAGCTCCAGCGCCGCCTGCTGGTGGAAGCCGAGCAGCGCAAGGCGGCGCGCGAACGTGAGGCCGCCGCCAACGCGGCCCGCCTCCGCGTCCCTCCCCCGCCGCCGCAGAAGGAGAACGAGTACATCATCCTCGACCCCGACTCCGACGACGAGGACGTGATCCAGCAAGCCCTCGAGGCGAGCAGGTGGGACTGCGGCGGCGGCGACGAAGGACAGGGGACGAGCAAGCGTCCCGGCGACGGCCCCGGCGGCGACGACGACGGCGATTACAGCCAGGCTATCGCCGCCAGCCTCGGCCTAAAGTTTTAGTTTAATTTCTAGTTTAAATTTTTCGTTCTAGCTTAAATTCGCGCCGAATATGTACGCACTTTGCAAATTTCAATAAAAATCGACTAGTTTTCAAATTGCGTTTGTTTTGGGCCGATTCTTGGGCTCGGGGAGCGACTCGGAACGATGCCCCCCCAGGTTCCAAAATAGCGTCGTTTAGCGCCGCGGCGGCCCCAAAACGGCGGCGTTTTGGGCCCTGGGGGGGCGCAACGACTGGAGATGCCCTAAGGAGTAAAATATTTATTTTCTCAACATGTGCATGAGTGATTGTGAATAGTTGCAACACGATCGGTTTTTTCTAACCCTTCTTTCTCTATTTGTTTTTTGGCACTCTGCTCCCACTAATAATCCCAGTGGAGCATGAAGAAGGAAGAGGAGAATGATGATCATACTCCCTCCGTTCCATTTTAGATGACTCTCAAATAGATGTATCTAGTACTAAAATATGTCTAGATACATCTATGTGAAAGTCATCTAATATGGAACGGAGGGAGTATAAAGGAAGAAGAAGATGATGATACCTGTACCGAGGAAGAAGGGAAAGGCAGCTAGCTATGCTCTGCAGCATGCAGTCTTTTCTACGTGCACATCGCGGACGCGTCTTGTGGCGGTTGCGCGAGGAAGACCTAGTATCGTATCTGTGATCTGTCTTACTGGCATCTTCTAGATGGGCTAATGAGCATAAAACCGCACGAACAAGTCGCTAAATGGGCCACATCCTGTGTTTTGGAGCGAACTAGCGAGCTGGACCGAGCCAAGCCAGGCTCGGCCCGAGGCCTGAACGAGCTGGGAAAAGAGGCTTGGCTCGGTCTAATATTCCTGCGGGCTGAGCCTAACTTGGAGCGAGCCAGAATAGCTCGGGCCGAGCCCAAAAACTCGGTTTGTGTGTGCAGCGTGAGCCCTACGTAATCAACTGAAATAGAGTCAATCTGTGTTTGTCCTATTTAAACCTGGATGCAATTTGAATTGTTGATTACTTATAACTTGGGACTGGTTCGTTTGGTGCCACTCCCCCACAAGGCCACTTTATATGGAGCCTCTTCGCCGGCAAGCAAATTGCGTACTGGATTCGTACCACGTTAATTATATTTTTTTCAGTTTGATTGTGCGTGTTCAGTACACTGCTACGTACGTTCAGCCAGGATAGTTTTACTATATTAAATATTAGGAGCTCTAGGTAGAGGTGCTGATTATTTGCTGGAAGTTTTTGGTTCAGAAGTGGTAACGGTAACGTTAATAAAATCAGATCCCATGGGCTATCGTGCGTGGACTGGAGAAATCGGGTTTTTGTTTGGTAAAGTTCTGTGACGTTTGATTGAGCAAGTTGCGAATGGTATTAGATGTATAGCAATCAAACAACTAGGCGCATATATCTGAGACTTGCACGCCGTCGCTCTCTTCCGGTTGCACGTGTTGGTCTCTCTGAGCCAAACGTGAGAGAGGGTGTTACAGTATATGTGGATTGCACTAACCATTCTATCAGTTCAGAGGGTGTTACACTGTATGAAGCTTGCCAGAAACCAAGCTTTACTCAGTGGGATATTAGTTTTCGGTTTCAGCATGCTAACAAACGACGGCATGCTACTAGTTCAAGTTCAGTACTAGACTGGTTATATCAGAGCAGAGTTATGAAAATATGAATCAATTTTGCACATCTGTCACCTGATTAGTACAAAGAGCTTGGTGTGAAGAATAATCAGACAGAACAGCGCACAGGTATGTCCGCCTGTATGTATGTTGTATGCACACAGAGCAAACAAGAGTCTTGTACAAAAAAAAAAGAGCAAACAAGAGTGACGCGGGCAGCATGGCAGTGGGATGCAACAGAAGTATGGATACATGATAGATGGAGAAATAAACAAAAGAGTGGGGCCACAATAGTAAGTCAAACCTGAAGAACAATAAATGCCGAGTATTCATAGCAATCTAGCAAACGGCAGTGTCATTCAGGGTCCCCTCACTCGCCATGAGGACCACCAAGGTGCTGAAGGGTGGCGGTGAAGCTCATGAAACTTCTGGCGATGTTTGTACTCCAACATCCATGTCACTGGGCGAGGATGAAGTACGATGAATAAGTTTTGCAGAAAACACGATGGGCTTGTTGGGGCCGATCGGTCATGTTATATAGCAGCCCAATCCGAGGCTTTTACAACAAGTCATATCCTGGTTGGTGTTCGACATCAAACCAGGTACGTATTACATCTAACACCCCCTTAATCTAACCCTACAAAGAGGTTGAGATTACGCTTAAAGTCATCGAAACGTGTTACAGGCAAAGTTTTTCTGTAACCATTGACTACTTGACCATTGTTAGATATGAACCTGATCTCCAGTTGTTTGTTCGCAACATGCTCGCGAACAAAGTGATAGTCTATCTCAATGTGTTTCGTGCGGGCATGAAAAACTGCGTTTGCTGATAAAAATGTGGCACCAAGATTGTCATACCATAAGAAGGGCACGAAGCAAGGCTTCAACCCAAATCAATTCCGCTGTAGCATTGGCTAGGGTCTTGTATTCTGCTTCGATACTAGAGCGTCACACAGTCGGTTGTTTACGAGCACTCCATGAAATCGAACTAGGACTAAAGAAAACCGCAAGTCCTTCCGTGGACCGACGATCATGAAGACAACCAGCCCAGCTAGCATCTGAAATATCGAATAATTCTTTTGGCAGTTGTCCAATGGGTAGTGGTCGGAGCATGAAAATACTGACATACATTGTTCACTGAAAATGAGAAATTGGGACGTGTCAATGTCAAATATTGTAGAGCACAAACAACACTCCTGTAATTCGTGATATCCTCAGGACCAAGAGGAGAGCCTTCAGTTAAGGACAAGTTATCATTGGTAGCAAGTGGTGTAGGACAAGGCTTGCAGTTTGTCAATCCGACCATCGCAATCAATCTGTAGTATATTTCTGTCGTGTTAAAACAAGTCCACGGGAATATTTTTTTTACTTCCATACCCAAGGAGAATTGTAAATCTCCTAAATACTTGAGGGCAAAGTGTGCACTCAAATCTTCAAGTAACGCCAAAATAGCTTGATCGAATGAACTTGTCACAATTATGTCATCAACATAGATCAAGATAAATATGATGATACCTGGCTTGTTATAAAGGAACAATTATGTGTCAGCTGTAGAAGGAACAAAACCTAGCTCATTGAGTTTTGACTTAACTGAGAGTACCAGACACGAGCTTGTTTTAATCCATAGAGTGTTTTGTCAAGTTTGTAGTGATATTTTGGAGCACGAGAATCTTCAAAACCAGGTGGTTGTTTCATGCAGACTTCCTATTCCATAATACCACGTAAAAACGCGTCCTTGACGTCCAGCTCTCGCAAACTCCATCCTCATGAAACATTGATAGATAACACAATGCGGATAGTAGCTATTTTGACGGCAGGGCTAAAAGTATCTTCATAATCAATGCCATAACGTTGTCTGAATTCTTTAGCAACAAGCCTCGGTTTATATATGTCAATAGTGTCGCCGTCCTGCCTTTTGATACGATAAACCTACTTGCAGTCAATCACATTTTTATCAGAACTATAAGGAACAAGATGCTAAGTCTTATTTTGCACAAGAGCATCATATTATTCATCCATTGCGGCTTTGCCAAGTCTTGTTTTGTACAAGAGCATCATATTCTTCATCAATTGAAGCTTTCCAATTTGCGTCCCCAAGAGCTTCTTTTATATTTCAAGGTTCACCTGTAGACCTGGGCAAACCATAGCGAACAGTGTTGTCGGTATAAATTCTTGGCTGTCGAATACCTTTTTGCAACTGAGTGGCGTGGCTCAGGCGCAGGTAGGGGCACAGGATCAGTATTTGCAGAAGATCCAGCAACATCAAGGCTATCATGCGGTACATGCATGTAACTTGGAGTAGATGATCATGTGTAGTTTTTTTTTTAGGTGGATGGCGGGGCAGGAGATGCTGGTTCGGTCGTTGTGGAGCGACTCGACCGCGCGACGCGCGACTCGAGCATCGGGTTCTGCTCCTGGACGTGTTCTGAGGCGGACAGGTGCGACAGATCCAAAGGCAGATTCTGCCGGAGGATCATTTTCGGGATCTGGGCCATGCACAAATTCGTCCGTCCCTTACGAATTTTCACCTTTTTGACAGATTTCTTCACTTTTTTTATTGCCTTCTTCAGAATTATCGCCAGAATTTATTTTTTCAACCTGCACAAGGTTAGTAACATGTACAACATGCATATGATCATGAGATTTCACACCCTCAGTAGGAGACTCTATGGGAGAAAAGTTTCTAGAAAGAAGGAGAATTTCTTCCCGAAGGCGAGACCAGGCATTGGGATGAAGTGTAGAGAATGGGAAAACGGCTTCATCAAACACAACGGCACGAGAGATGTAGACACGTCTTGTGGAAACGTCAAAAGACATTTAACTAGTTTGTGAGGAGGGCTAGAACTAAGAAATACACACAGTTTAGAGCAAAAAGCAAATTTTTACTTGTTGTAAGGACACATATTAGGCCAAAAAGCACAATCAAAACTCGAAGAGTGTCATAATTAGGCTTTGTATTGAGCAGTTTTTCTGTGGGGGTCCCAAAATTTAGTTCCTTGGAAGGAAGCAAATTTATTAGAAAAATAGCAGTGAGAAAAGTTTCAACCCAATATTTTAGGGGTATAGAGGCATTAGCAAGCAACGCAAAACCTACTTCGACAATGTAACGATATTTACGTTCGGCTGAGCTATTTTGTTGGTGAGCATGCGGGCAAGATAAGATGAGTGATACCAAATTTTTCATATTCGCCACCCCAATCAGTTTGCATGGTAATTATTTTGCGACCAAATTTTCGTTCAACAAGTTGCTGGAAATTGAGAAAGACTTCATATCATAAGAATGCCTTTAAGCAAATAAATCCAAGTTAATTTTCTATAGTCATCAATAAAACTTACATAATATTGGTGTTTGCCAACACAAGAGGGAGCTGGTCCCCAAACATCAGTTTTTTTTTTCTAAAGGGACATGACAAACACTGGTAGACACAGGATATGGTAACCGATGGCTTTTGACTTGTTGACAGGATCACAAATATTAGGATTTATTTCAGGAGAATATAAAAGTTTATTTTTCGTAATCATTTGTTGAAAAATAAAAGAAGAGCGGGTGTCCTAAACGACGATGACATATAGATGAAATGGGCTTGATGGTGATAAAGGCTTTCTTGGAAGATCCTACTGAAAGAGGAATAAGAGAATATAGACCACTATGACATGGACCTCTTAGCACGATTTCCTTCATGGCTTGGTCCTTAATTAAAAAGAAAAATGAGTGAAACTCAATAAAGGCATTGTTGTCAAGAGCAATTTTATGTGCGGATAATAGATTTTTTGAACCACTAGGAACATTCAATAAATTGCGAAGACGAAGTAAACTACGAGGGAGTGTGCAAAACTGAATGACCAACATGCGTAATTGTCATACCTTTACCACTGGCATTGTGAACTTGATCATGCCAGTTGTAGGTAGGTGCCTCGAGTATGTAGTTCTTTCAATTCTCCTGTAATATGATCTGTTGCACCAGTATCCATGTACTAGTTTGTATCTAATAGATTTTTTTTTTTTGAGAAACACAGCTCACATACACGCGCATACACTCACCCCTATGAACGCAAACACGCACACCCTACCCCTATGAGCACCTCCGAGAGACCGAGTCGGCGGGTCTTGAGATTGGCGAAGTCACCACAGGCGCCTCGCTGTCGACGGGAACATCGCCTCCCACTGAAAGAATATTCCGCCTAAATGCGACACACAGGTGTCAAACCTGGGGTTTGAACTCTGGTGGGCTGGGGGTACAACCACCCTCCTAACCATCCAACCACAGGTAGGTTCGCAGTTTGTATCTAATAGATGAAAGGGACATGTGCCATGAAAGCCACACCAGGTAATTTTGGCAAAGGGTTCAGCCTTATACTAAATTACTAATGCATTGGACACGTGAGTGGACTGAACCGTACACGATGTTGGGCTTTTATTTAACACATCCCAATGTTCAGTAGCACTATCAATTGAATTCGAAATCCCACTTTCAATTTGGACTGAATGGAGATTTCATTATGTGCTTCTGATTTGTCAATGCAAGATCTCAGAAGATCTGAAGCAAGAGAGCTCTAGGCAAGCGCGCACATCGGAGAGCGCCGCCCCGGCCAACGAGCAGGGCTCCTGGGAGTGGGCGGGCGGGACGCGCATAGCGCCGGCGTACTTTCTCCGGTCCGCGTAAGGCGCAGGCGCGAGCACAGTTACCGCAATTTCTACGTCCTCCCTGCCACTCAGGAAAGTCCGGCCGAACCTCGCCCCAGGAGACGAAGAGGAACCGCACATCACCAGCACCACCGCAGTCGCCTAGGGGCCTCGATCTGAACCGAGGCATGCGGACAGGCATGAACGCTTAATGTGACGGTGCCAATCAAGCTGGTATGCAGCAGTCGGTTGTCCAAGACCTCATTTGGAACATTTTTTTGTTTGGCAAGGGTTCAGAAGCAAATAGTGATCTTCTGTTAATTAACAAAGGCAGCTGCCATAGCCTAAATCTGTTAGAACAAGTACGCATTGAAATTTCTGAGGATATATACGCAGTATGGTTATAGGAAAACGATGAATCTGGTGATTTTGGAGATAACCGAACTAAATGAGGGCACAAAGCATTATCACTTGATGAGGCGGGAGTATTTTTTTCTGTTCGGTAACTTGGTTCTTTTTTCGGTTGTGCGCACCTTTGTTGTGCAGAGGCTAGGTGTAATACTTAACTTTAAGTAATAAAACCTCCATTTATAAAAAAAAAATGTATATTGGGATATGAACTGAACTTGCTTATATGCCCACCGCCAATCCTAGTTGTACATATTCCGTAGACTGTTACACACCGCAAAAACCATCTAAGTTGGTTTGAACAATGGAGGGAAGACTTACAGAAGCACGTAAGTATGTCAATCAGTCTGTATGTAGGTTACAGTGCACACAGCGAACAAGACTAGAAGCAATGAGACAATGCAATCGAGGAGAACAAACATAAGGGAGCAAGCTTTACTCAATGGATTGCGGGTGTATTCTCCAAACTCCATAGGTGGAAACCAAGCTTTACTCTGTGGGATCTTAGTTTTCAGTTTCACCATGCTAACAAACCACGACATCCTACTAGTTCGACAGAATCTATAAGAGCAGAGTTTTAAAATATGAAGCAAATTTGCAAATATGTGACCTTATTAGTACAATTTAGAGACTGGTGTGAAGAAAACCAGACAGAACAGCGTACACAGAGCAAACAACACTGATGGAGGCAACATGGCAATGGGATGCGACACAAGTATGGATAAATGATAGATGGAGAATAAAGAAAAGGGAGGGGGCACATCATCCAGTGAAACCTCAAGAACAATATATATATGTCGATTATTCAGATCAATCCAGAAAATGGCAATGTGATTCAGGGTTCCCTCGCTCATCTTTAGGGGAACCGAGGAGCTGGAGCGTAGCGGTGCAGCTCAGGCGACTTGCTCCGGAATCCGGGACGGCACTCCTCCGCGCCCGTGCCGCACTCGCCTTGCCCGCGGAGCCCATGCTCGGGCTTCGCCGCCGAACCCGGCCCTCCTCCGCGCCTCCGTCCATCCTCCCCAATGTAAGAGAGAGATTTCTCTCTTTTTTTCTTGTTATTTTGTACTAATTAATTTTCTATATATAATTGATTTAATTAGTTATAGTTTACATAGTGATTTAGTTATAATTTAGAAATAGATTTAGTTATAGTGAATTTTTAGAAATAGATATTTAGAATCAGATATTTAGCTAGTGATTTTAGTGACTGAGTGAATTTTTAGAAATAGATATTTAGCTAGTGTATAGTGACTTAGTGAATTTTTAGTATAGAATTTTTGAGAATTAGATATAGAAATTTAGAAATAGATATCGTGATTATATAATTTTAGTACAGAAATTTAGAATTAGATATAGTGATTATAACTTGTTATAGATATAGAATTTAGAATTAGATATAGCGATTATAATTTGTTAAAAAAATAGAATTAGATACAGTGATTATAATTTGTTATAGATATGACTTGTTGAAATAGAATACTTGACCAATTTAGAATAACTAGCAAATATGCCCGTGCGTTGCAACGGAAGAAAATAAATTAAAGATTTGCATGAAAAAAATTCCACAACCCACAGAAGTTCGCCTCTTCGTTTGCGCCGACATGATGGACTCTTCAATTCCAACTTTCCAAATTCTGCCAATATTTGTTTTGAGTAATAAATTATATAAATTTGTATTTATTGATTTTGTTTAATTATCCTTGGCAAGCTAAGTAATACTCCCTCCGTTCCAAAATATAAGGGCATCTCCAGCCGTCCCCCCCAGAGACCCCCCAGGGGGGTTTTTTCGCGGCGGAAGCGACGAAAAGCGCCGCTTCTTCACCACTCGCCCCCCCCCCAGCAGCCCAAATAGCGCCGTTTCGGCGCTAAATAGCGCCGCGGCACCCAGGCCAAACCCAGCCCGCTGGGTTCGGCCTGGGGGGCGAAACTGCGCGGCTGCGCGCGTGGGCCAGCTCGGTCAGCGACGCGACGAGAAAGCGCGGGAACAGAAACGCCCGTGATCGTCTTCTCGGCTTCCGCGCGGTCAAAGGCTGCCGGCGTTTATGGCGTGGCGGCCGCCCAGTGCATGCGCCCGCCCAAAGGCTGCCGGCGTAATGGCGTGGCGGGCGGCAGCGAGGGGACGGGCGCGCGCAGTAAATGCCCAGCCGCTCGGCGCGCTATAAAAACCCCCCGCCGCGTGCCTCGCCCCCCATTCTTCTCACACCGGCGAGCTCTCCCCTCCCCTTCTTCCACGACAATGTCTGACGGAGCGGCGGCGAACGGGTTCCCACGCCACAACCTGCGCCGGGGCCAGGCGATGGCGCTGTACCGCGCGGGCTATCCTTGCCCGCCGGACGTGTGCCTCCCTAGCTCCGCCGCGGGGGCGAGCCGCTGGGCGCTCAGCGCCGGCGGTGTCCCCGTCCCTCCCCTTCCCAACTCCGACCCAGAATTCCGTCGCGCCATCCACGAGATGCGCGCCGGAATGCAGAACCCAGAGAACTATCCGCTCACCGGCGTGGATCAGTTCTGGTGGGAGCGTCTGACGACGCGCCGCACCCGGGAGCTGGAGTCCCTGAACGACAACGGCCCTGTCGAGGGCCGTTTCAACTCGCACGGGCGGCGCCGCTGGTGGAGCGCCCCTGGCAGGACCCTCGACGAGGTCCTCCAGCACATCCACCGCGGCAACCAGCCGCGTCTCGAGATGCCGCCGCCGGAGGCCACCCAGCCGTGGGTGGCGAGGCGGGCCGGCGCGTCCTCCTCGTCTGCGACGTCGAGCTCCTCCGCCGGCCACTCCCTCTCCACCTCCCCCCCATTTCTGAACGCCGGAGCGCCCGCCCGCAGGCGCAGCGGCGAGCCACGCTTCGAACGCGTGGTTCGGCCGAAGACGGAGGACACCGGCGACGAGGACGAGTGGCCCGACCAAAAGGTCGCGGAGCAGCTGTCTCTGGACACGCTGCAGCCGCTCGACGTCGACACCGCCGCCCGGTGGAGTCTCCGTGACAACACCGAGGCTGAACTCGCCCTTCAGCGCCGCCTGCTGGCTAAAGCCGAGGAGCGCAAGGCGGCGCGCGAGCGTGAGGCCGCTGCCGCCGCGGCTCTCCTCCGCGTCCCTCCCCCACCGCCGCCGAAGGAGAATGTCTACATCATTCTCGACGAGGACTCCGACGACGACGGCGTGATCCAGCAGGCGCTCGAGGTGAGCAGGTGGGATTGCGGCGGCGGCGACGAGGGACAGGGTGGAAGCAGGCGCCCCGGCGACCCCCCCAGCGACGACGACGACGACGACGGCGACTACAGCCAGGCGATCGCCGCTAGCCTCGGATTGAAGTAGTTAGATTTAGTTTGAATTTTTCGTACTAAGTTTAAATTCGCGCCGAATATGTACGAAGTTTCAAATTTCAATAAAATTTCGACTAGTTTTTCAACTGCGTTTGTTTGGGCCGGTTCTTGGGCTCGGGACGCGACTGGGAAACGCGCCCCCCCAGGTTCCAGAATAGCGCCGTTTAGCGCCGCGGCGGCACCAAAACGGCGGCGTTTTGGGCCCTGGGGGGGCGCAACGGCTGGAGATGCCCTAAGGCGCCCTTTAATTTCGCTGGTCAACGGCATCCAACTTTGGCCATGATTTGTTCATATAAATAGTCCACATAAATAGTATAAAGATATATATGAAATGAAAGAATTTTACAAGACAGGTTTAACAGTACCATTTATACATTCTCAATCCGTATGATTTGTTATATATTTTTGATCAAAGTTGACCATTAAAGACCCCATAAAAATAGCGTGCCTTATATTTTTGGGACGGAGGGAGTTATTCTAGTGATGTATATCGTAGTAATGCAGTGTGAATTGAAGACTAAAATATTTATCTAGTCAAGTGAACTGTTCAATTCGTCATCAAAACTCCAAAATTTAATAGGACAATGCAAATACAAAGCAACAGAGCATGCATGGGCAAAGAGAACCCAATCGCAGGAGCTCAGATAACAGCGACACCTAGTAAGCTAATGACCATATTCTCTTTATTCATCGGTTCATGATATGCTTTCTAGATCATAGATAGATACATGAATTACTCCTATAAAGGATGGAGGGGTTGTTTGTCTCTGCCAATCGTCCACGAGGCCTCGCTCGTTTGGCCTCAGCGCTACCGAGCTGCCATGTGTTGGCCTCCTATTGGACGTAGGTGAGCTGAGCGGGACCTACCAACAAGAGACCCGGGTGTCATCGGCATCGCGTCCCTCCCCCAATCCCCTCCCACGCCTCTTCCCCCAATCCCTCCCGTGGGGAAACCCTAGAACAACAAGGCGAGGAGCGCGAGAAGACGGGATGGCGGCGGTAGATGACGGCGCCTGTCCGGAGGCTGCAGCCGGCCGTCGCCTCGGCGGTAGGAGGAGAGCACAGCGCCGCGGACGCGCTGCTGTCCGGATGCTGCAGCCGGCCGTCGCCTCGGCGGGAGGAGGAGAGCACAGCGCGCCGCGGACGCGCTGCTGTCCGGAGGCTGCAGTCGGCCGTCGCCTCGGCGGGAGGAGGAGAGCACAACATCGCGGACGCGCTCCTACATCATCATCCGGGCCTTCCTCGTGCTTGACATGCTCCTGCTCGCCGTCTAGGTCGCCGCCTACATCCAGGGCTGGCACCTCCAGATGACCAGATGCCTCAGATACCCGACGGGTTCTCCGCCGAGTACGGTATCGTCACCATCGACAAGCTGGATGTGCGTCTGCCTCCAGTACCTCGCGTCGATGCTGCAGTTCCTCACCGATGGACCGGTAGAGTGGTCTTGATTGCGAGTGTGGTGAGCAAGTTTTGTCCTTTTTGTTTCTGTACTTGTTCACGGTTTCATGCTTGTTATGTTAATCCATGGTATCTCCTTTTCTTGTTCAGCTGATTTGTACAACTAAAATGTTGATTTGGGAAGGGAAAGACTGATGTTGCATTCCTCAGGTTGTAGAATCTCCAGTAGAAAATCGTGATGGCACCACCACCATCTCCACATCATGTCTGCCTTATTAGCATCGCCACCATCTCTGCATCTACTAAGAGATGTCTCCGAAGTTCATATGCTATGGACTGTGATGTTAGGAGAAGCAGATTGCAGTGAATATGTGAATGATATTCTTGCTCGGTTCATTTCTTGATACCTTTCTTTCACTTTACATGCATGATACTGTCATTTATTGTTCTCCGTGCAAACCTTGAATGTCAATAACCATTTCCTTGGTTATTTTTGAGTTCATCCTGGTAGTACTTAATGCCCAGTTTGAGTATGCGACCCGGGGTTTTGAAAAGGATGTTGGGTCAGCTGACATATGCCTAGAAAAAAATAGATCGCTTTGTTTTATTAGTCGGGTCAGCTGAAGGATGTTAAAAGGAAGGAAGGATAGTGCTCATTGGGTTTCTTAGATCTGTACCGTTTATCTTCATATGTTATAGCTTTTGGAGTATAGGTGAAGTGACAATACCGTCATTCTTCTGAAATTTAAGTTCAAGCAGCTGCAGTAGCTTCAGAGCAATAGAAGGTAATAACGGTTTATATGTGGGTTTGTTCGTGTTGAGAGCAATTAATAACAGTAGTTGCAGTAGCTTCAGAGCAATTTATCCATTTGATACTTTTCTCAATTGCTTCTATTTGAGTTTAACCCCTGTCACATTTTCAGTCAAAAATGGTTATTTTTGTCGGATATGCAGACACGGGATGCAGACCGATCCACCCGCTCACGGCCTACCAACTAGGCCTCTCTTCCCTCGGCGACAACCAGCGACCAACAAAGACTCCCGGCGTCGGTGAAGCTACACGCTAGAGCAGGGCGGTGAGTATGCGACTTTAGTTTTGTGTCAACAACATGCTCTGCTTCAGCTTGCGGGTTGGAACCTTCCTCCTCTCACTGGTTTTCTCTGCTCAGTAGAGCAGACTACATGGCACATGCTTGTGAAAATGCTTCTCTCACATAAAGAAGGTTGTAGAATATTTTTGCTTGGGTTATGCTTGCCCAGATACATGTGATTTTCCTTTTTAACATGGACATAAGGTCTAATTTCTCACATAAAGAAGCAGCATTTTTTTTTGCATAATGTCCATGGCTGGTACACGTGTGCACATATTCCACACCTCTCTTTCCATTTCTAATTTCTTGTACTCCGTTGTATCCACATAATTATTTTATATCAATTTTTTATCTCCTCTCTTCAGGCTGTAGGCAGGGAATCACAGCGGAGGGTGGTTTCTGGAGCTTAGCGTGAGTTGTTGTGATGGCATGGCAAGGTGAGAAAGTTGTTGAGATCATCCATGGTATCTGCTTACAATAAAGTACTGGTTTTCTTAGGGAAACAACCACTTGCATTTCCTTCATTCTTGCAATGTACAAATAGGCTAGAGTGTTTTCTCTTTTTACAGAGTCGATTCAGGTCGCTGAGTTTGCCGTAAGTGTCACAAGTCCTTTCGTCTGTCATAGTTGCAATTGAATGTGTTAATCCTCGATGTACATTGTAGACACGCCATTTTTTCCCATCAATTAGCCTATATTCTCTTTAACTCATTACACCCTTCAGCATGATACATATTTGTATCCAGTCTGAAAGTTCTAAACCAGTCTTAGAATGTATTTAGTTACAGCGGGACTTCCAATTCTATGTTTTGGGTTGAATCGTAGGTCGAGGAACGATTCAGCGGGTGCCTCTACCAAAGAAAGAGGCGGTGGGGGCCATGTGTGTCGCTCGGTGCCGCTCTGAGGAGGCGGTCAAGAACCATTTAGTGTGGTTTTGGATTTAGTTGTGTCCCTAGCCGCTCGGAGTTCTATTTTATTTGCTATCATTTGTAGAGGTGAATACAATGATCAATCCCCATGATAGCAAACATCTAACCTTTTCCTGATTATATTAGTTTTAGCTATTTAGCATGGTTCAACGATTTCATTTTTATAGACCGAGTTATGTATTTTTAGGTGAGATAAGTAGGAACAAGGAGATTGATGGATTTCTGTTGACTGCTGGAATATAGCAGGAACACTCCACACATAGCCATTGCTGGGAGTCAAATTTGAGGTATTTAAGATTCTGGCCACATGTAGATACGTGTAAAAACTCATGTTTCTTTCCAATAATGGATGGAAGCATGGTTAGTCAGTTCTTATTCTGAAAATGGTGTTTATAAAGCGTGTTCCAGCTAAATCAACATATTCATCGTAACTATTTTCGACATTCATTACAGAAATTGCTATTTCTTTTGTCATTGATGACAGTGTCTCATGATATTCATGGAGTTACTCATCATGAGAGTGTCCAGCAGGGATTGGGTCCGCAGTTGTAAATTCTGTGATTAATTAAGCTGCTCTCGGCAGTATATGAAATTCAGTTCTTTCCTGTGTCAAAACAAATCCAGAATTGTAGTTTGTTATCAAATGTTGAATAATGGGTAAAGAAATACGGGTTGCAATAGCTTTAAACAATTTTGGGGAAGGAATCATTGAGACACGCCCAGGTATATTCAGTAATTAAACTGTTATTTCATAGAAGCACCAAATACTGAAATTTCCCTTATTTTGGTAGTGCATATGTGATTGCTTATTGCACATACTGCTTCCGTGTGGATTTAGGTTTGCTCACAACTATTTTGGTAGTATTGATACTTTGCTCACAACTACTCAGTGTTGATTTAGGTTTGTTTCGTTTATATGCTTGGAAGATGCACTCAACCTTTACGTTCTGACACACTTAACATATTTGTTTATTTTTACTACAACAGGGAGTCATGGACCAGAAAGATTGAACTGTGCCAATTAGCTGCCATGTCGGTGATCTCTTTCCTACATAGGCAAGCTGAATAACTGTCTCCAAGGTATGCTAACCATATTTATTTTCATTGCAGGAAATATGTAAAGGAAAAATAGGTTACTGATTTCCTGGAATGCGCTTTCATTATCTTGTTGTTGTTTGAAGGTTGTCGGATCAGTCAGTGAGCTTGCACAGATCATGAATGATCTTTAAATTCTTGTGTTTGATCAGGTACGGAAGTACTAACTTAATTTGTTATTGATGGTAAGGTATGATAAGTAGTGCAGATTTCAGACTCTTCATTTATTCATTTGAACAGGGAACAATTGTTGAGCGGATAGATAACAATGTACAAAATGTTGCAGCTTCAATCGGAGAGGGCTATAAACATTTGCAAAAGGTTTCATCCTCATTTCCATTTCCTGCCTCTCCAGTAGTAATTATTTCGTTTACTTGGTGTAGACACACTAGAATTTTGTGCCACATTATAGGTTATGTTGTAAGCCACAAAATTTTGTCACTGCAGAAAGCAAGTGGTCAATCTATTTTCACTTTTGCGCAGTAAATCTAAGCGGTATATGAATAAGACAAGAAGGTTAGCCATTAAAAAAACTGAAGATATAGCTGCACCATAAAAATGTAAAACCGTCCAGTAAAGGTGTGCACACACAACTTCTGTTTAGATTCCATTTGCAAGAAACCATATGTGTCTCTTAGGCATTTCCATACGATCATGCATTTCTCTGATGTCCTTCTCCTATCAAAGATTAATCATACCTTCGGTATAAAACCTTGGATATTGTGTCTCTTAGGCATGTCATGTAAATATGTATACCCACAAACAAAAAATTCTCACCAACTCTTTCATGCTGTTAGGCAACATCCTATTTGTTTCCTCATTCAACACTTACTGCCATGGATCCAGTTTCCACCATATTTAATTTGATATACAAACAACTTCTTGATGTTTGCAATAAAAAATCTTCACAGTTTTTCTTCCTATTTTATACACGCGTGTGAATTAATTAGCTCTTACTTTTAGTTCAGTTTTAGATCGAGAGTAACCAGTAGAGGATTAGTTTCATGGTTAAAAACAACTAAGATCGACTGATCTGCTCTTAATATTATATGAATTTTAGTTTCTTCCTATGCCAAAACAGAAATCATACCGGGTTACAACCTTTGTCAATGTTGGATAATGTGCCAAATTATCTTTCTGTGACCTTATGTCAGTGCGTTGCTAAGTTAGCTTGATGAACTACCATGTCTTATCAAGTAACATGAGTTTCTTGGGTTCCTTGTTTACTGTGACAATTTATGGCAACAAGTTCCTTTGTTCTAACCCACTTTGCTCAAACAAAATTTTATATTTTCAGAGTTTTAAGAGTAGAAGTCGGCGGGGAAGATGATGCATTGTGCAAGCATGGATTACATCCAGCTTGCTCGTGATGCTTGCATAGGTTCTGGGATGATCGACATCAGTCCCTTATGCCATCTTGATCTTGAGCCGCTAGGAATCAAGCTTGGTTGGGTTGGGTAATTATAGAGGTTGTTTGGTAATGCTTAACCAGAGGAGACAAAGATTCTTCAGTTGGATGGAGATATTTTGCCAGATATTCGTTCTTGGATATCATATATGTAGCATATGGAAAATTCGGTAAGCTATCAAAGTTGAATGGAAAAAAAAACCATATATGTCCAAATTATAGACCATTTCATTTACCCAAAAAGAAATCGCATGAAATTTTAATGAACGTAATTTTTGGAAGCTTGAGAATGTACATTGTGGTATCTTATTTGATCTTTTTAGCCTATATTCTTTTCTTACTTTACTACTTCTGAATTCTGATAGACTCAAATTATAGACCATCCCAGTTATTGATAAATGTTTCCAAGTTCATAGATGTTTCCAAGTTCATAAATGTTTCCAAGTTCCTGAATATTCTAAACTAATTTTTGGAAGCTTGAGAATGTACATAGTACTATCTTGATTGATCTTTTTTCCTACTTCACTACATCTGAATTCTAATAGACTCGAGTTATAGACCATCCCTGTTATTGATAAATATTCAATATTACCGAATATTCTAAACTGCTAACTATTGGCATTCATTAAATATTGCTCACTCTACTTGCTATGAAGCAATTCCGAAAGGTCAATCCAGATTGGTGGGAGTTTGCAGAAGAATAGATTTTGGATAGGTCTTATACCCAGGAAAATTAGGAGGGGGCGCTCTTCCTATGTCTCTTTTTTAAAACAATTGTTGCTCCCTTGAGTATGACATGAACTATGAGAAAACATAACCTTTATTTTTCATCTTGCTTTTAACTAATAATAACAAGAGATGCACTAGGACCAATGACACAATGCAAAAGTACATTTCTTAATTAGTGGTTACATTTACACCTCCTAGCCAAAACAGATTTCTGGACTTTGATCTTCTACTACTTGGATAAATTACAAGTAGAGAGAAAACGCAAATACACTTGAGTCTGTCTAAATATACGCTCAACATAATAGCTCAACAATTAAGATTTTCACCGTAATTCCCATCTTATGGAAAATAATGCCAGCAAAAAATATGTTATTTGCGCCAGTGGCGCAACGGGTCATCTAGTAAATTTGTAAATTATAGACCATACATTCTCTTGTGTGTGGATGGTATCATCAGACCGGAAAACATTAAATAATCGTGATTAATGGCCATCCTCGAGTCAGAGCAGCGCAGCCAGGACACCCGCAACTGTTGCACAAGTTGAGCTGCTTGTCATGATCATGGTACTCCGCTGTGAGGGTGGCCAGGAAGGCTCCGGGGAACATGTTGCTGATGCAGGAGACAAAGAACAGAGTGCCAGACTCCTCCCTCTTCAGCAGCCAGATATGTATCCGCCTAACATGAACAATTCCACGTAGTTGACATTGGAAGGCGGGAAGCCGTTCTGGACGCAATCGTCCACGATCATATGGTGGATGCGAGCGCCGCCACCTCGTGTCCTATCTCGTAGTGTCACCGTTTGTCGCGAGTTCATCTGATTGTTCGCTGGAGGCTGCATCATTTACTCGGATGGCATCGTCCTGGAGACTGTCGTCGTGGCCGGCAGGACAAAAACCTCACCTAAGGAAAACAAATTGAGGCGGGTCTACTACTCTACCATTGTCCGCTGGCTGCGTCATTTACTCGAGTGGCCTCGCGCCGGATACTGTCGTCGTGGCCGGCAGGAAGAAAACCTCACCTCAGAAAAACAGACTGAGACGGGTCTGCTGATTTCCACTTATGTTACGTATAACATCTTTGTTGAGGACTATGCACGTGTTGCGAAGAACGACATGATGGTTGGGCGCCCGTGATTTCAAGAGTTTATCCTGAACCACGGACACTGCCGCCGGCAGCCCCACGATGTTGCTCGATCGTGCTCATGCCTCCATTTGTCGAGGGTGCGGTCGCTGCCAAGGATCGGATTGTTCGCGACGCCATGAAGGAGAACCCGCACACGAGAGTTATTTGCTGCTTATCTGCCGATATAACCCGTAATCGCACTGAAGCCCAATTCGAGCACACCGGCGCACCGCGCCCAAGTACATGCCGCCGTACACGACGCCAACCGGCTGACATCGCATCTCGGTTACTGGTTCGCCATCCCAGATCGATCCTGTCAGCCACATGTCGAGTTCGATCGCGACAACCGACTCAGAAGAGTCGGCGTTGTCTACTAATAGGCATGCAGAACCAGGACGTACTGATATAGAACTACAAAACTGGATTACGTAGTGCGACTCCAGTTGGTAGGAACGTCCACGTGCAAACTCTATGTCTGATTGAGTTCTTATCGGTTGCATATGCCACATCAATGGATTGGGCCGAGCCTACATGTAGGAAGATCTCCATAATACGACACGGATATTTCTAACGCACCCCAAGGAATAGAAAACGAACAAGTGGCATAGCGGGTAATTCTTGTTAACTTGGATGGCAATTTTGATGACGGACCGACCGACCAAGTAACCAACCAGGGAAGCCTTAACGCCTTTATTATTAGGTAAAGATTGTTAAGTCCCTAAACCAAACTAATAATGCTATGTCCAATATCATGTGTTTTTAGTTTATTTTTCGTGGCGACGATGTCCCCTATTGTACCCAACGGGCGATGTCCGTCACTGGGCCCCGCCGGGTTGGCACTGGGAAGTTCTTCCTACGGGGACACGTAGCTTGGTGAGAAATCTGGGTGCCGTCGTCGATCCGGATCTTTTTTGGTGGCGATCGCGTGGGTCACGTTCGGTGCAGAGGGAGTTGACCCTCGAGGAGGTTGTACGTCGGCGTATCAGGGAGGAGGACGAGCACGTCTGTCGCTACGTCTACTTGCTGCATAGGAAGTATAACAATAGTTGGACGATTATGCGGAGGGAACCCTACCATGTGAGCTTTGACCCTAGGGTTCTGTATCTGTGGACACGCAGCACCCGCGACTCAGCACACCGCGGCTTAGGACCCGGTCGAAGTTCGTTCGATGTATCAAAGTTAAATAAAAATAGACCCGAGCTATATGTAATAGAATTATTATTCGTGGTATCAATGTATTAGTGATACCTTAAATTATTATTCCGCTACCTTGACTTGTTAAAATATGAGATATCACTTAGTGTTTTCTGCATTATTGAAACAATTTTCTTCCATTTGTATTAGTGATACTTTGAATTATTATTCTGCTACATTGACTTGTTGAAATAGAGATATAACTTAGTGTTTTCCACATTATTGAAACAATTTTCTTTCATTTGTATTAGTTGTGCTATGGACGACAGAGAGGGTGAAGAAGACCTATTCGCGATAATAAAAGATGGTACACTACCCGGTGGACCCAATGACGGTGGAGATCAAGATGATGGTGGAGATCAAGATGACGGCTCAAAGCACCTGAACGAGTCAGATTAGGGAATGTAGGAAGAAGAGCAATCAGAAGGATCAGTTGTGGCTGCAGCAACAAGCAGCGATAAGATTAACAAGCCTTAGTGAAGGCCGGTGAACCTACTGCTTCCAAGAAGACCTCCGCATCGACGTCCTCTACTAAGCAGTTGAAACGAGGCCCGGCTAAAGATATGGCATTTGGAGAGAATTTTATAATCGATGGAGTCTATCGGAATGGCGAACCTATGGAGCCCCAAATTAGAGAAGTTAAGTTCAGAAATCAGTGTGGAATAATTGTTAGGGACCTCATCCCGATAAGTGTTCAAGAATGGAATAAGCCAGCACAAATAGAAGATCGTCCTAGAGTTAGTTTTGTCTCTGATAGGTCAAAAAACACTCTTTTCGACAAGCTTATGACACATTTCATCCTACCACCATGTGATAAAGAAGAGGAAGCTGCGGAAATGCTCAAGAAAATCAAGAACTGGTCTCTTAAGAAAATGGCTTAGGATTTCAATGCTTACGAGAAAATATTATGGAAAGAATACCAGACTAAAAAAAAGAGTTCCAATATACGATGGTCCGCCAGAGAAGCAGAGGCAACACTGTTCACCATGTAAGGCGTACAAGGAATCAGAATAGGGTATGGAAAGGTCAGCAAAGAATAAGGCAAATGTGGCTAAGAAGAAATATCACCATACTATGGGTCCAGGCGGCTACAGGGTTTCAGTTCCTAAGTTTGATAAACTTGAGGCGGATCTTCGAGCTCAGGGGATCACTACAGCTAGAGAAGATTTTCCCGTGAGGTCAAGAAATTGGTTACTTGGGCATGGGGCAAACTTTGACGCAAAGGGGAATCTTATTGTCGATGCAAAAATCGCGGTCCCTTTTGTTGCACTTGTTAGTGTATTCAAAGAGGTTAAGGAGGGAAAGTTCATGCCCGAACGAGAGAAAGACGAGCTGACGAAGGCCCTCGGTAATCTGGAACATCCCGGTTGGACATGAGGCTTTGGAGGATACCCATGGTCGACTTAGTTTATGCATATAGAAGGGGAGATGTAGGAAAGATGTGGAAGGAGGCATAGGTCTCAGACCAGATTGGGGAAATCGAAGCCAAATATCAGCAGGTGCAGAAGGAGATTGACAAGCTTACATGACAACCGCACTCCCAGCCGCAAGACAATACACTCGACAGAGGCCCATCTCAACGCTGGAGCAGCGTGGCTTCAACGGAGGTGCCGGCTGACGATGCAGCGGTGATGCATAGTACACCAGGTGCTACATGATGCTGCTGCACCTATGGAGGCTGTGGATTCAATCAAGGAGAAGAAAAATTGTGAGCCCCATGTTTCTGTTTTGAACATATCCATGAAGGTGGAGGACGGCTATGCTTTACCTTGTGTAGATTGAGCGACCTGCCATGGCCAGCCGATCCCACCTGGCTATGCTCGTGTCGGTGTGGATGATGTTCTAGAGATTTGGAGAGCACTGCGGCTTGACTTCTCCATCGGTGAGATAGAGACACTGGGAGAAGACATCAATTTCTTCATAGTATGGAAAAAAAAGGAAAACTTAGTGTTTCCAAAGCCACCGTCTCCTACATCACCTCCTTCTCCGAGAGGAAGTTCACTACCACCACCACCTCCACCTCATTCCCCGAGGGCCCATCCACCATCACCACCTACAGTGAGTCCACACCTCGATTCCATGGACCTTAGCAACTCGAGTCTGCCTCAATCTCCGCTGCCTCAGCCGAATCCGCCGCCCACTAAGTCCAACGGGGAAAAGCGGAAGGGTACCACCACTGCCTCTAAGTCTTCTCCAAATTATAAGGCGGCTCAGAAGAAGAAACCCAAGCCGCCACCAGAGGTGTTGCCTTACGATAGGACTGACGAGCAAAACGCTGCGTGGGTGGCTGCGGACACGAAACGTCAGATGGCAATGTTGGGAAAGAAACCCGCCTCGCTGCCAAATGAGCCAACAGATCTAGCTATACATAAACACTTTAAGTATCTACTTGAAATGCCATCCCAAGTTGAGCTTAATCTAAATGATGACTATGTGCACAGTTTATTTAAGAGTCATAGCAAAACAAAGAAGAAGGGGAACACAATTCCCCAACTAGGGGTGCAGAAAAAATAGGCGATCTCCCCGCTCAAGGTGGTACCCGCTGCACAGAAGCCCTCCAAGCCAATTGATATGGATGAAGTTAGGAGGTTTGCCAGTGAAAGAACATAAGTTCTAAATCCTGTTTTGAGTGTTTGATTACAACATATAGATGGACTAATGTGCTTTGCTAAGTGTACTCAGAAAATATCGACCCGTAAATGTCTTACAAAGTTCAGCAATGTATGAGAAAATGTTACGGGAAAATACAAGGAAGAAGAGAAAAGAGACGGCGAAGAGAAAGGATAAAAGAAGAAGAAAAGGGGGTGGCCGGCCTCCAGGCCGGGCTGGCAGCGCCCCTGGCCAGCCCCACGCCGGCCCCAGGCTGGCTCCCAGGCCGGGCAGTTCGGGTGGGGGGCCGGCCTCGCCCCTCTCCCCACGCTGGCCCCAGGCCGGCCTCCAGGACGGGTCGTCCGGGTGGGGGTCCGGCCTCCCCCCTGGTCCACGCCGGCCCCAGGCCGGGCTGGCTGCCCACGCCGGCCTCCCCCTGGCGCCCACGCCGGCCCCAGGCCGGCCCCCAGGCCGGGGTGGGTTCTGGCCCGGCCCTGGCTGCTCCCAGGCCGGCCAGGCCGGCCCCCAGGCCGGGGTGGGACGCAGGAAAGGGGAAAACCCCCTAAAACGGCCATATTTCGACGCGAGTATAAATACGGGGTCTTCACCTACCTTTGCTCTTGGTCAATCCCACTCACACTCTCTCTCACCACCATTGATTGACCAAGCTCAAGCTCAAGAACAAGATCTCCACAAATCCCCAACCAAAGCTCGTGATACTTTGGGATTTGAAGGAGACACCCCCGATCTACAACTCCACCGAGCCGATTAGAAATCCACCCACTCATCCCATAGGGATCTTGTCATTCTTAGTTCATTGGAGCTAGGAATCTTGTTGCTCTTAGTTCATCGGAGCTCGGAGCCTTGTTGATATCCCCGGTGCTTTTGTGCCCGTGGATCTTGCTTCTCGGAGTCTTGGCGGCTCTTGGGATTTGGTGAGGACCCTCCAATCTTGTGGAGTGTGCCTCATCCTTGTAAAGGTTCTAGTTGTCAACCTCAACGGCAACATAGTGATTCGAGTCTATCCACATCGGTGGAAGATCTCGAAGGAGATACGGTGTGGCATTTGAGGCCTACTCGGTGTTCCACTTTGGTGGCACCGCACCGCTCCAACGGAGATTAGCTTCCATTGGGAAGTGAACTTCGGGATAAATCTCCGCGTCATTATGTTCGGTTATTCCTCAACTTACCTTTACTTGTTACTACTAGCTTAGTCATATTGTTCACCTTGTGCTAGTCGTAATTGCTCAACATATAGGATTGTCCATCTAGTTGCATACTCTAGATAATCTATATTTGAGCTTTGCCATGTTAACTTGAAAAAGAAGCTAAAATTTGTAGTTAACCTATTCACCCCCCCTCTAGTTAACCTCTCGATCCTTCAATTGGTATCAGAGCCTCGTCTCTTTATAAAAGGCTTTACCGCCTAAAGAGGAGGTGAGGATGGCCGATGATCCCGTCACCATGGATGGGATTCAAAAGCTAATCCAAGCTATGATTGAATCTTCCGAGAAGAAGATGGAGGGACTAATAAAAGAATTGACATCTCCATCTAAGCAACCTAGTGAAAAGATTATCTTAGATGAACATGGAAACCCCTTGCCAACTAAAGAAGGAAGTGATACAACTTCACCTTTAAATAATGGTGCACCATCAAATGGTAGTGGTGGCAATTCTTTTGGCTATGCATACAACAATGCTCCTAATGTTCAACATCCGCATGTTTCTAATCTTGGTCCACCTCCTTTGGTGGATCGGCATCGTTTTACTAATTGGAAAGCTTCCATGAAGTCTTACATGTGCAGCTCTTCAATGCAAATATGGAGAATTGTTGAAAAAGGGTATGAGCCAAAGGACCCCGCAAATCTAAGCTCAAGTGACATCATAGATGAGCAACTCAACGCTCATGCTTTGCACATGTTGGAGAGGGCAATGGAAAAGGAAGGAGTTGAGCACATCCGGTCCTTCACTAGTGCAAAGAAAGCTTATGATGGTCTTGTTGATATGTTTGACGGCAATGTCAACCTCCAAAGGTCCAAGAGGTCAATCATTCAAAGAAAAGTTGAACACTTTCATTTGGGCGATGGAGAGAACATAGAAGACATGTTTAGAAGACTCAAGGCTCTTGTAAATGATATGAGAGATAGTGGATTCACGGATTGTACGGAGAATTGGTTCAAGGAGAAATTTCTACTCACCTTGATGCCATACAATGAAAACATGGTGATGAATGTACAAGCAAGGGCCGACTATTTGAACCTATCCCCCAATGATGTCCTAGGTCTTTTTATCACACTCAAGGTCATGAAACAAACCTCCGATGATGTCATGGCCCGTGTGAACGGAGCAAAGAAAGCATCTCTTGCCTTGAAGGCCAAGGTCATTCCCCATGAAGATAATGACTCAAGTGATGATGGTGGCTCTACGCATGAGGTCTCCGAGAAAGAAATGAGGACATCACATGAAGAATGCTTGGCTCTTGCTCAACACAAGTGGTGGAAGAAAGGAGACTTTAGATCCTATGCCACCAAGAACAAAGGGAAGGAATCCTCGAGCATGAAGAAAGCAAGAACTTGCTTCAATTGTGGAGATTCCGAGCACTTCGTTGCCGAGTGTCCCTTCAAGAGTAGAATTGAGAATGGAGGAAGACTTATCAAGAAATCCACCTTCATTCCCAAGTCCAAGAACTTCATCAAGAGAGGCCCTCCTAGGGCAATGATTGCTAAAGAAGTCGAGTACACCTCCGGTGGTGAAGAGAGTGATGGTGAAGGCGAACAAGTAGGTATGGCGGCCATGGCTAGGGGCGTCATACCTCCTAACTTAAGCTCTCTCTTCTCCAACCCAAATGACAACAAGGGCCCCTCGATTCACAAGTGCTTCATGGCCAAGGGTATACCCCCAAAGGTGACTCCTACACTTAAACTTGCTAACTCCTCTATTCCTTCACTACTAAATTGTGTCGAGGAAGACCCCTTGACAAACTTTGTTGAAAAACTAGAAGGAGAAACTAAATCCATCTTTGTCTCTCTCATGGATCAATTAAGTGAGGCACATGGCCTCATTGATGAACATGAGGAGAGAATAAGAAAAGTTTGCTCGTGATGATGCTAATAAAATTGAGGAGCTTGAGAAAGCTCTAGATGAATCACATTGCCTTAAAGAAAGCATTGAAGAAACCTTTGCAATTGACATAGCTAAAGTTAAACTTGATTGTCAACATGCTTTTGCTAAGGTAACGGAATTCATGAGTTTAAATGATGCAACTAACCAAGGGTATAATGAACTCATTAAGGATTTTGATAAGCTTAAAATTGATCATCGTACTATCTCAAATGAGCTCAAAACCTTAAAAGGAGTTAGAATTATGAATGAAAACTCTTGTGCTACTAACCCTTTGTGTGTCAAGGCAACTCTCATTGATGAGAACAATAGGTTGAAGGCACAACTCAACAAGGGCCTTGCCACATGCATCCAAGGCCAAAAGAACCTCAATGATCTTTTGAGTAATCATAAGAGAGTTGTTGGTAAAGAAGGTCTTGGTTTTGGTTCCTCATCGGAGGTGGCCTACAAGAAGAAGTCAACTCCCTCCACTAACTCTATTGTTTTTGTGAAGGAGGGGGAGTTGGCTAATGAGGAAGATGAGTTTGATATTATTGCTAAAATTATTGTTTCTAGGAACACTACTTCTCACAACAACTTTGCGGGAAAGTATAACCCATCCTATGTGCTTCTAAAATCTACTAATGGTCATGTTTATGCAAAGTATGTAGGCACCTCATATGGTGATGATTACAAGCATGCTATTTGGGTTCCCAAGACCCTTGTGACTAACAAAAAAGGACCCATCCAAAAATGGGTACCTAAGACAAGAAGTTGATTTATTGTAGGGTTGCATTTCCGGTGGAACATCATGGATGATTGATAGCGGTTGTTCCGCACACATGACCGGAAGCAAAGAAGTATTAGAAGACTTGAAACTCCAACTTCTCAAGTTTGCTCATGTAACTATTGGTGATCGCTCACAACTTAAGGTATTGGGACATGGCAAGGTGGTCATTTCTCCGGATTCATCCATTGAGAAAGTCCTCCTTGTTGAGTCCCTTGGCTATAATCTTCTTTCCGTCTTGCAACTTTGTGAATGCAATTTTACATGTGTATTTGGGCGTCACCATGTGCTTGTCCTTCACACTATTTCTCTTAAAGTATCCTTTGTTGGATTTGTGGAAAACGGTATGTATGTAGTGGATTTCTCGAAAGAAACTACACATATTGCCACATGTTTAATGGCTAAATCCGACGTGGGGTGGCTTTGGCATCGTCGCCTAGGCCATGTCGGTATGAGAAATCTACAAACTCTTGTGAAGGGTGAGCACGTGGTAGGACTAACAAGTGTGAATTTTTCCAAAGATCGTCCTTGTAGCTCTTGTATTGCCGGAAAGATGCATGAGAAGAATCATCCTAAAACATCTATCATCGCCACAACAAGACCTTTTGAGCGCATTCACATGGACCTATTTGGTCCTCCCACATATGATAGTCTTGGTGGCAAGAAGTATTATTTGGTTATTGTTGATGATTATACAAGATACACTTGGGTTTTCTATATCAAGAAGAAGAGTGAAACTCAAGAAAGATTCATTACTTGGGCTACCGAAGTGCAACGCCAATATGACACCAAGATCTTATCCATTAGGAGTGACAATGGTTCCGAGTTCAAGAACTACACCATGGATGAATTCTTGGGTAATGAGGGGATGATGTAGGTGATGAACCATCCTCCATAGCCATAGGAAGAATGGGTGTAGGTCCACTTATACCCATTGAGGGACACCTTGTGGCAAATGAGGATGGAACTAGCTCTACGCAAGTGGAGCCCTCTACATCAACCACCAATCAAATGGTAAACCAAGAACAAGAAGAAGATCTTAATGTGGATATCTCCCATCAAGAAAGTGATCAAGATCCACCCAATGATAATGGTGGAAGTGGTCTTGGTGATACTTCACCAAGAACTCCAATAAGGGTGGACAATGGTCTTGATGAAGGAAATGATGAGGATGTCCCACCAAATGAACATCCCGATGATGCTCTAGTTCGTATCATGTCTCGTCAAGCATCAAGATTGCAACAAAAGTCACTATATCAAAAGAATATAATTGGTGGCTTGGGAAGAAGTGACTCCACTCGTGGACAAGTGCTCAAGTTTTGTGGTATTCATTCATATGTCTCTCATGTTGAACCCATCAAAGTATATGATGCTCTTGAAGATGAAGATTGGGTTCAAGCTATGCATGAAGAGCTCCATAATTTTGAAAGGAACAAAGTATGGTCTCTAGTGGAAAGACCCAAGGATCACAATATCATTGGAACTAAATGAGTGTTCAAGAATAAGCAAGATTCTCATGGGCAAGTGATTCGCAACAAAGCACGATTGGTTGCTCAAGGCTACTCTCAAGTCGAAGGACTTGACTACGGTGAAACTTTCGCTCCCGTAGCTAGGCTTGAATCCATTCGTATATTACTTGCATTTGCCACTAGTCATAACTTCATCTTGCATCAAATGGATGTTAAAAGTGCCTTTCTAAATGGACCTTTAAATGAAATGGTATATGTTAAACAACCTCCGGGATTCGAAGATCCCAAGTATCCTAACCATGTCTACTACCTCCATAAGGCTTTGTATGGCCTCAAACAAGCCCCACGTGCTTGGTATGATCACTTAAAGGAGTTCTTAGTGGATCGTGGTTTCGTACTTGGGGTAATTGATCCCACTCTCTTTACCAAAAGTGTAGATGGACATTTCTTTGTATGCCAAGTATATGTTGATGATATCATATTTGGATCCTCTAACGTAAGTTTTGTAGATCAATTTGCCAAACTAATGACTAGTGAATTTGAGATGTCTATGATGGGAGAATTAAAATTCTTCCTAGGTTTTGAGATCAAGCAATATCATGAAGGGACTTTTATTTGTCAAGCTAAATAAATTCAAGACATGCTCAAGAAATTCGATATGATCAATGCCAAAACATTACCTTATCCAATGCCAACTACCACAAATCTCTCTTTGGATCATGAAGGTATACCGGTAGACCCCAAACTTTATAGATCCATTATTGGATCTTTGCTTTACCTTTGTGCATCTAGACCGGATATTATGTTTAGTGTGGGTTCGTGTGCAAGATTTCAATCTAACCCCAAGGAAAGCCATATGATTGCGGTCAAGAGAATTCTTAGGTACTTGGTTGACACTCCAACTCATGGTCTTTGGTATCCATCAAACACAACTTTTGATCTTGTGGGATACTCGGATGCGGATTGGGGAGGTGACAAAGTGGATAGAAAATCAACCTCGGGTGCTTGCCAATTTCTTGGTAGGTCTCTCGTGTGTTGGTCTTCCAAGAAACAAAATTGTATTGCCACCTCCTCCACGGAAGCGGAGTATATTTCCGCCGCAAGTTGTTGTTCTCAACTCTTATGGATGAGGCAATGTCTTAAGGATTTTGGAATTAAGATTAAGACAATGCCTCTTTTATGTGATAATGAGAGTGCCATTAAAATTGGTCACAATCCGGTACTTCATGGCAAGACCAAGCATATTGAGATTCGGTATCATTTTATTCGGGATCATGTGGCCAATGGTGATATCTCACTCTCTTATGTCAACACTAAAGATCAACTTGCCGACATCCTTACCAAGCCTCTAGATGTGAAGAGATTCAAGGAATTGAGGAGTGAGCTAAACATCATATGTGCAAGCAATTTTAGTTGATTGGAAATCTCGCATACACACCTCTACTAGACTCTTACTTGGATTTAGATGCACGCATAGACATAGGGGGAGTGTAGCTCAATCAATGAGCCAACACTACCTCTATTATGCATAAATAAACAAATCATTTTTAATGACATCATGTGCTTAAATGATGAGTCTCGACAATGCACCCAAGATATATCTTCGCGGTGTCATATCGAACATACTCATACATGGTGGCTACGGCCACCGCCCATTTTTCCATCCAACATTTGTGTTCGAGTGTTCACTAAATTGCTTCTCTCTTTGATTTCATATTTCATTTGTATCCAATGTTGCTCATTTCGTTTTCTCATTTTTTTCTCCCCATTGGATACAAATGAAATCATCATATGCATGTCATCATCCTCATATCATTCGTGCACATGGTCAAATAAAAGTGCTCTAAGAACCAAACTCATGAAAATATTGTTAGAATATACTTTCTGAAAATTCTTCAATTGGAATATTGTTCATGTCTTTTTGTGTGGTATGGTATGGCTTGATATGTTGGGTAGGTTCATCGTTTATTTTATTTCTTGTTTCCAAAAAAATTAAATTGAATAGGCCAGCCCAACTCAACTGCCAAACAAAAAAAAGAAGGGGAAGAAAACAAAAAAAAAACACAACCCGGCCTCCCCCACCCGCGCGCGCCGGCCCCAGGCCGGCCCTTAGGCCGGGGCGTTCGGCCGGTACCCCGGCCTCGCCTCCCGCCGCGATCCGGCCCCAGGCCGGCCCTTAGGCCAGGCCGTTCGGGCGCCTGGCCGGCCTCCCACCCGGCCTTCCCCCCCCCCCACGCGCCGGCCCCAGGCCGGGGTGGGGCGCCCACCCGTCCGCCCCCACACCGCCGAGCCGGCCAGGCCGGCATGCCACCCGGCCCCAGGTCGGGGTGGGGCGCTGCCCCCACAAACCCCACGCCCCACACACCCAACCGCACCAAACCGCCCCACATCCTTTCTTCCTCCTCCCTCCACCTCCATTAGAGCACCTTGGTGCTCTACCCTACCCCCCTCCCCCCCACCTCCCTAGCCCATCCCCTCCGCCCAAATTCACGGATCCGCAAGCCCTTGGCCTTCTCCTCCCTCTCCTCCACACGGATTTCTCACTCACCCCTTATTGGAGGAGATCGGGACACTTGATTTTCTAGTACTTTTTGGTTGACCATGGCTTCGAACTCGGGTAATTTTTCTATGGGCTATTCTATGTCTTATGTGTATGTTAGTGCCATCCATGTGTGTGCTAGTACTCATGTTCATGTGCTAAATTTTTTTTGTTTTTCATCTCATCATATTAGGGTTCATACCGCTATGCTATCCTATGATTTGTTCTATTGGTATGATATGCCATGATTGATGTTCCATGCTCCTCATAATCTATCAATGCTAGGGTTCATCCACTATGATTCCTTATGTTTTGTTCATATCACGTGTTCCCTATATTATCTTGATTATGCCATGTTGATGCTCACCTAGCCCTCGATATCATGACTATGACCATGAATACATATTCAAAATTTCTCCCATTACTTGATACAATTGTTCTATCATTAAGACCTAATGTGTATGATATCACTTCAATATTTTTACATTCTCATGGTTGTTTGTATGCTTAAATGCCAAATATTTTGTTTCACATCAAACACCTCTATCCACATGATATGATAATATGCAAACACCCCTCAATTTTTTTTTGCTTGCTAACTATTGGGCTAGTATTTCGTTTACCATGTCATTGTCCCATAGATTCATGGTTTAAATTTTTTTTCTCTCACATAAAACAAATGACCATGTGCACTCATTATCATGTTCCATCTCCATGCATCATATATTTCAGGTGACTCTCCTCCCCACGATGATGCCTCTCGCTCTCTCCGTCCTCGCAACCCTCGCAAGAAGAATGCCCAAGAGGTTGCTGGCTCTACTCCCTCACGGAGATCCGCTCTTCCTATCAATCCAAAGGAACCCGTGATCAGGAACTGGGGTGGCCTTAGTACCACTGATTTTGAGGAAGCTAGGCTGAAATTTAACCCGTATGAGTTTGGTGAAAGGACATGCTCGGATAATCGGTTTTATTGCAAGATGCATCAAGTCATGCATGAATTCATTCTTGGCAAGCTACAGCACACTCATGTGGATCAACACTTCTTTGACATTGAGTATGCTCGCAACAAGTGGCCTGAAGTTATGACCATCATGGACTACCACAACATCACTCCCCTCATGGGTGACACACTTGCTCATCCGTTCTCTCCAGAGTTGCTCAGGGAGTTCTACTCCACCGTTCACTTCTCCTTTGGTGGTCCCGCGCGTCTCCCGCGTACTTTGATATGGATGAGCGGTGGCACCAAGTGTGAGGCTACTATGGATGAGTTTGGTGCTATCTTGGGTATCCCCGAATATTATTTTGACTATGCATATCATTTCCGCATTCATGGGGAGTCCAACAAGATTATGAGGGCCAAGGATGGGATTCGTCATTGCTATCCCGAAGGTACCGGCTCCGTGCATATTCCTAAGATCAAGTTCTTCTCTGAGCATTGGTACATGATACACGCCATCCTTCGCAACACCATCAACGCCAAATTTGGTGAGAAGGGTGAGGTACGCAAGTGGATGATCAACCTTCTCTTCCATATTGAGTCTCGGATGCAAGCAAAGAAGAAGTTGGATGTACTGGACTACATGTGGCAGGAGATGCAGACTGTGGTCAAGGAGAAGAGGGTCCCCATCTATGGCTCATATATTCAGCGCCTTATTGAGACCCGCATCCCAGAAGGTCTCCTCAACAACTATGCCAAAGTGACTCCAAAGAAGAACATTCTCATGTATGAGACTCCCGTTGAGACTGCTAATGAGCCAAGGCCTAAGCGTACCCGCACTGAGTCCATTGCTCGCCGCTCTCCTTCACCTTCTCCTCCTCCTGAGACATTCAATCTTAAGAAGATTCTTCAGAAGATGAACTGCTTTTTCATTGATAAGCAACATCAGGATTATGAGGCTTATCGCAAAGGGAAGGCCTCTAGTCGCCGTCAGCGCGCCATACAGACTGCTCTCAAGATTCCTCTTAGTCCTCCCAGCTCCGAAGAGATTTCCGAGGAGAAGTGGATGTCTAAGCATACTTATTGGTGTGGAGATGATGCTTCCTCTCTCGGCTCTTTTGCGGGGCCATACACCACCGCTGAGGCTAGCTCCAGTCAGGCTCCACAAGAGGACCTCCATGAGGACGAGGATGAGGATGAGATGGGCGACGAGTGATCGGGTTGCATTTTTCTCCCTTTTTGGTGTATGATGCCAAGGGGGAGAAACACTCACGCATAGCATTGCATCTCATGCATTCATTTGCGTCTTATCTTCGTGATTTGCTTTTTAGTTGAAACTATTTGTGCTATTTGTGTGGTTTGTGAACCTTGGTGTTATTGTAAGACTATGTCCTTAATTATCTATCGTACTCTCTATTATGTGTGTGACAATGGTTATTGAAGATCATAGCAAGATTATCAAGTTATATCTCCACTCACTATATTGAATGTGTTGAAGCCATATTGAGGGAAGTTATTATTCATAAGAAGAATGCTATGGTAAGATCTTGCAATTAGTAAACATTATTATTCATACATGTGTATCTTCAATGGTAAAAATCATGGTTGAACTAATTTCTTGCACTTCACATAAATATGTTATAGTCTCTTCATCACCATGATTGTCAAATATACATGTCAATTTTAATGGGCACACAAATAGGGGGAGTACGAATATATGTTATTTCTCTCACAAATAGCCATGCAAAATTATCTATTATGCAAATCCGTATGTTGTCATCAAACATCAAAAAGGGGGAGATTGAAAGAACATAAGTTCTAAATCCTGTTTTGAGTGTTTGATTACAACATATAGATGGAATAATGTGCTTTGCTAAGTGTACTCAGAAAATATCGACCCGTAAATGTCTTACAAAGTTCAGCAATGTATGAGAAAATGTTACGGGAAAAGACAAGGAAGAAGAGAAAAGAGACGGCGAAGAGAAAGGATAAAAGAAGAAGAAAAGGGGGTGGCCGGCCTCCAGGCCGGCCTGGCCGGCCTCCAGGACGGGCTGGCAGCGCCCCTGGCCAGCCCCACGCCGGCCCCAGGCTGGCTCCCAGGCCGGGCAGTTCGGGTGGGGGGCCGGCCTCGCCCCTCTCCCCACGCCGGCCCCAGGCCGGCCTCCAGGCCGGGTCGTCCGGGTGGGGGTCCGGCCTCCCCCCTGGTCCACGCCGGCCCCAGGCCGGGCTGGCTGCCCACGCCGGCCTCCCCCTGGCGCCCACGCCGGCCCCAGGCCGGCCCCCAGGCCGGGGTGGGTTCTGGCCCGGCCCTGGCTGCTCCCAGGCCGGCCAGGCCGGCCCCCAGGCCGGGGTGGGACGCAGGAAAGGGGAAAACCCCCTAAAACGGCCATATTTCGACGCGAGTATAAATACGGGGTCTTCACCTACCTTTGCTCTTGGTCAATCCCACTCACACTCTCTCTCACCACCATTGATTGACCAAGCTCAAGCTCAAGAACAAGATCTCCACAAATCCCCAACCAAAGCTCGTGATACTTTGGGATTTGAAGGAGACACCCCCGATCTACAACTCCACCGAGCCGATTAGAAATCCACCCACTCATCCCATAGGGATCTTGTCATTCTTAGTTCATTGGAGCTAGGAATCTTGTTGCTCTTAGTTCATCGGAGCTCGGAGCCTTGTTGATATCCCCGGTGCTTTTGTGCCCGTGGATCTTGCTTCTCGGAGTCTTGGCGGCTCTTGGGATTTGGTGAGGACCCTCCAATCTTGTGGAGTGTGCCTCATCCTTGTAAAGGTTCTAGTTGTCAACCTCAACGGCAACATAGTGATTCGAGTCTATCCACATCGGTGGAAGATCTCGAAGGAGATACGGTGTGGCATTTGAGGCCTACTCGGTGTTCCACTTTGGTGGCACCGCACCGCTCCAACGGAGATTAGCTTCCATTGGGAAGTGAACTTCGGGATAAATCTCCGCGTCATTATGTTCGGTTATTCCTCAACTTACCTTTACTTGTTACTACTAGCTTAGTCATATTGTTCACCTTGTGCTAGTCGTAATTGCTCAACATATAGGATTGTCCATCTAGTTGCATACTCTAGATAATCTATATTTGAGCTTTGCCATGTTAACTTGAAAAAGAAGCTAAAATTTGTAGTTAACCTATTCACCCCCCCCCCTCTAGTTAACCTCTCGATCCTTCAGCCAGATCTTGTGGTCTCACTGTTGGGAAATTGCTAAGCGGCCACGATGGGGGCTTCCAAATTGCTGATACAATATGGAAATATGAGTCAGGAAGTCTCTCGTCAAACCTGTCCTGCTCGGCTCTCTAACAACACATAAGCGTCAACTGCTTCAGTGCTACATGAAAGGCACAAACCAAGGGCTCGATACACTCATGATCAAAGTTGGAGAGGAGCATTTATTCCGAGACGACTCGATCTCTATTTATTTGGAAGATCTTTTTTATCTCTATAATCTAGACGGCCTAGATAAATCGATCATCAGCACCTATGGTATGTATGTGATTAATTTATTTCTGTAATTATGTCTCTACCTCAGCTTGTTGTATTATTGCTTCTTATTATCCTACTGTACGATATATATTATGCAGAATGAAGATTCGGGAATGTCAAGGAAGCAGAAGCATTGGGTTCATTGACCCATATGTCGTCAATGATGCAATGCTAAAGCAATACCCTAGCGAAACGGAGAATAACATTTTTATGTTTTTGGAGAAACAATTTTACTGTAGTGAAATACTATTTCCATACAGGCACGTGTGAGTTTTACTTTCTTCTGCATATTCATACACAATTCTATTTTGCTAACTCCATGTTAAGCGTAATTGATGACTTATGCCTGACTGTGCATATAAATGTGTGCAGTTTTCACTGGATTCTTCTCAACATTCACGTTGAGACTGGAGTAGTTGAGCGCATGGAATCTATGAATAAAACACAAGAGCAGTACGTGTCCGTGATTTCAGTGCTCGACAAGTAAGTTCAATCATTGTCGCACTATCATACACTTTTGTTCAATCATTATCGTACGATGACCCCTTCATTCCTTTGTTCTTTGCCGAACAGGGCTTGGAAGCGGTTTAGGAAGGACCAAGCCGGTATTTCGCAAACTAATATGCTAGTCCATACAATCGATGTAAGTAGCACTTTCTAGATTCTTGCATCTCTTTAATTGTTTGAGCATTATTTTATTGAATTCTATTTCTCGTAAAGTTCCCTCAGAAGCCAGCGGGAACAAACTTATGTGGATTCTATGTCACGAGAACATGAGGATCATCGTGAATGAGCGGAGGAGTAGAAATTATTTAACGATTCACGACACGCGGAGGAATCTTCTACCGTATGACCGCCTAGAAGCAATTCAAAAGGAATTGCCGGGATTTTTGGTTAAGAAAGTCTAAATGCAAATGGAGCATTTCATTATCGACAATGATCTCCATCCACTTAGATAGTATTAGTGTATACGTGGATCTCAATTAGCTCCATATAATTATCTATCTATCTATATATATACATACATATATATATATATATATATCATATGCACACAAACCCCTCCCAGATCTTCCTACCGCGGCAAAAAAAAAACAAACAATCCAAAACGTTGCCGCGGCTGAAATAGCGCAAAACACTACCGTGGCAGAAAACATCGCAAAATGCTGCCGCGGCAGGAAAACGGCGCAAATCAGTGCAAACATTTAGCTCAGGTTCGTATTACGAACCGGGACTAAAGGTTGGCATGCCCGCTTGCTGAAAACCGTCCACTTGGTGCACCATTTAAACCCCGTTCGTGACGTAACCGGGACTAAAGGGGTTCTTTAGCCACGGTTTTCCAGTACACACATAAAAATGTGTATCATTTTTGTTAAATGAAAGCGTACGAAGACGCAAAACTACCGGATGGATAAACTAACCGATAAGCCAAAGATAAAACGAGAAAAAGGGGAAATAAATGAAACTGAACTAAGCCTAAGGAGGGGCCGCTCGTGGAGAGGAAAGCGACCATGTCAGAGATGGAATCGACCAAGGGTGAGGCTACGTTAAAGACAGGGTCATTCCCACCCAGTTGCAATTTCGAACCAATTGTTGGACTCGTTATCATGCAACTTGATCATATATACATGATTGAGTATATAAGCAGAATATAAATATTAGGACGTCACCTCTTCAGCGTCAAATCATGATACTATATTGCAATGTCAGCTCTCTCCCATCCAATCAAGGAACTTCAAGGTCAGCTCTTTTTCGTCCAGTTACAAGCTAACTAAGTTTATTGTAAATAAATCAGGCAACGTCCTGGCATTTGCACCAGCTGATTCTCGCAAATTATTTGTGCATTGTAACTTGTAACAGAGCACACAAATACATTTTCTATGCGAACAAATCCACAAAACTTTAACCAAAAAGTATGAGCACAACCACAAGATTTTTGTTTTGCAACAGTGTGAAAGTCGTTTCTCCCAAATGCAGAAATAGGAAGTCATGCCCAATAGGATCATGTAACATTGCGGTAAAAAATGTCTGAGATGTTGTTTTATGGTGATTCAAATTCATATGAAAATAAATGAAAGTTCGGCCTCCGCTACGCGAGGCCCGTCGCCGGAAGCTTAGGGCCGAGTTGTTACCGAGTTCGAGTCGGATTCACAGTTACCGACCTAGTTAGGTCAGGACCGCCTTTATATACCTCTTGTAAGCCGCCGCACGGGATAAACCACACATTGTAAATCCCGGCGCGATTGTAACCTCACCCGAAATAGTGAAGTATTGCTGGCTGGAGCCCGTGGTTTTTTCTCTTCCTTGTTGGAAAATGAAAGGGTTTTCCACATTAAAATCTCGTGTCCCCATTGGTTCGATTTTGCTTAATTTCATCGTTGTTTTGCTATTACGTGTAACATGAGATAGTAACTAAAAACATATATTATCAGAACAACTAAAATTACATTTAGCAAGACATGGGAAGCGTGATTCCCTTTTTCTTTTGGGAAAGCGTGATTCCTGGCAACAGTACCCATGTCGTCCATCAACCAAAAGTACAAAGTACTCAGCAACACCATTATTTTAAAACATATAAACCCTTCTATACGATGGAAAGAGGATCCGAGGTCAATTTCCCGTTCGCGTATGAATTGGATTCAAGATACACTTGTGTGCTGAAGGAATTGATTGGTAAATGTCTTTTGTTCTCGCGTCTTACGTGGTACTGATTCCTCTGGTAGGAGCACAGTGTATTCTCAAATTTCATTACACATACAGGCACCGATCAAAGTAAATAATGGTGATCAGATTTCACTTAGAGAAACCAATAATTTACCTCCTTCATTTTTTTCTTTCCAAAGAGAACAATCTACCCGCCCCTCTCTACTCCCGAGTCGCCCCCGCTCGGGCGACACCGGAGGGAATCCCTAGCGGCTAGCACGCCGATGGGCGGCGACCGCGCATTCGGGCAAAAAGCTCGCGCCGACGACGGCGGAGCCGGGGATCTCTCTCACCCGCGCGCCTCATCGTGGCGGCGAGCGACGACGCAGGGAGAGCGCGCGGCGACGGTGTGAAGGACGCGGGGGGTGCTGCCAGCAGCGAGCGCGCCTGGCTGCCTTGCTACTCTGGTCGTGCATGGAGGAGAGGCCCGATCTGGGACTGTGCGGGTCATGGCTGCGGGGCGCGGTGCCGGCGCATGGATGCCTCGGGGGCTTCGGCTCCGGTGCGGTGGCGCAGTAGCAGTGGTGGCCGTCTGCCATGGGAGGCTCCTCCTCTGAACCCATGACTGTTGGCAGTGGAGCTGGTGGTGATGGGTGTTCTTCCTCGACATTGAGACCGAAGGTGCCTTATCCTGCCTGCGTCACGTCTCAAGCCGCCACCTTTTTCTCGGTCTCCAACTCCCGTTGAGCGGGCTGTCGGCGGCACAATCTATGGCCGGGTGAAAACCCAGCTCGGGGATGGCGGACGCTGGCGACGTCGACGTCTGCGAGTGTCGTTACCTCCTTGGGGGCGTGGTCAAGACCTTGGATTGTGCCTTCCTCTACTCCGGTGCTCGGGGAAACCCTAGGTTCGGTTCACCGGACCGGGCGGCGGCGGCTCCACGGCGTCCTTGTCTTCTTGAAGACCCCGTCAAGGCTACTCGGAGTGAGGCTGCTCTGATTGGAGATGGGTCAGGGAGAAGTGCTCATCGGTGTTGATCGCTGCTTAGGACATGAGCCTCGGGGGCGCAATGTACATCATGGTGGGTGCCTCTTCGTCGACGTCTTCCCCAAGTTTTGTTGGATCCTGCCAACTTCTCGTCGACTCCCTCTAGGCGTATGAGGAGTGGTACGTTTATCCAGGCTGCCTTGGAGTCAGGGTTAAGCGGTGGTTGTATCTCGCGTTGATCGTGATGCGGTCCGGTTGCTTAGTGCACCATATCCTCACCTCTGGTAGGAGGTTGGGCAAGGCAAGTCCTCTATGTTGGGTCGTTGTAGAGTGTGTTGTTTACCGCCCGGCGTGGTGTTTGTAGTGTGCGTTTGTATCGGCGTTGCCATGTATTTTGTGTTATATCCGCTGTCGTCCTCCTCCTCCACGCCCGTCCCACGACAGTCAACACATGGGCAACATATAAAGTCATTCTCTTTGTGAGTCTGAGCTACACCGAGAAATTCATCCATGTCTGCCCTATACTCGGAAGTGCGTCGTTCACCGTACATCCATCGCTGTCGTGCATTCATCTGCATCGTATAATTATATTTATCAAAAAATATTACAATAACATCTTCAATAGCAAAATGACTATAGTACATCGACAAATATAATTTTTTCTATCAATTACAGATGAAAATGATAAGTTTGCTAACCTCGATCAAAAATACCATTTTCTGTGAACTTAAGTGTGGCTCCGGATGGAAGGTGGAATTTCTACTTGTGATCGGTGCATGTACACGTAATGAAATTTGAGAATACACTGCGCTCCTACCAGAGGTGCTTGAGATGCTGAATTAAATCAGTTCCACGTACGACGCGAGAACAAAAGACAGAGAGCCTGGCCGACATTTACCAATAAATTCATTCAGCACACAAGTGTATCTTTAATCCAATTCATACGAGAACGGGAAATTGACCTCGGATCCTCTTTCCATCATATAGAAGGGTTTATATGTTTTAAAATAATGGTGTCGCTGAGTACTTTGTACTTTTGGTTGATGGACGACATGGGTACTGTTGACAGGAATCACGCTTTCCCCAAAAAAAAAGAATCACACTTTCCATGTCTTGCTAAATGTAATTTTAGTTGTTCTGATAATATATGATTTTCGTTACGATCTCAGACATTTTTTACCGCAATGTTACATGATCCTATCGGGCATGACTTCCTATTTCTGCATTTGGGAGAAACGACTTTCACACTGTTGCAAAACTATAATCTTGTGGTTGTGTTCATACTTTTTGGTAAAAGTTTTGTGAATTTGTTCGCATAGAAAATGTATTTGTGTGCTCTGTTACAACGCACAAATAATTTGCAAGAATCAGCTGGTGCAAATGTCAAGACGTTGCCTGATTTATTTACAATAAACTTAGTTAGCTTGTAACCGGACGAAAAAGAGCTGACCCTGAAGTTCCATGATTGGATGGGAGAGAGCTGACATTGTAATATAGTATCATGATTTGACGCTGAAGAGGTGACGTCCTAATATTTATATTATGCTTATATACACAATCATGTCCAACAATTGGTTCGAAATTGCAACTGGGTGGGAATGACCCTGTCTTTAACGTAGCCTCACCCTTGGTCGATTCCATCTCTGACATGGTCGATCTCCACGAGCGACCCCTCCAGGGCATCTCCAGTCGTCCCCCTCAGAGCCCCCAGGCGGCATTTTTCGCGCCGGAAGTAGCGAGTAGCGCCGTTTTCTCACCACTCGGCCCCCCAGAAGTCCAAATAGCGCTATTTCGGCGCTATTTCGCGCCGCGGCACCCAGGCCGAACCCAGCGGGCTGGCCAGCTCTGTCAGTGAGACGACGAAAAAGCGCGGGAACAGAACCGCCCGTGATCGTCTTCTTGGCTCGCGCGCGGTCAAAAGGCTGACGGCTTTTATGACGTGGCGGCCGCCCAGTGCATGCGCCCGTTCAAAGGTTGCCGGCGTAATGGCGTGGCGGGCGGCAGCGAGGGGACGCGCGCGCAGTAAATGCCCGACCGCCTATAAAATTCCCCCGCTGCTCGCCGCGCTCGCCATTCTTCCACCGGCGCTCTCATCTCCTCTTCTTCCCCTTGGCGCTCTCCTCTCCCCCGTTCTCCACGCAGCGAAAAATGGCCAGCTAAAAGGACGACGCAGCGGCCAACGGCTTCCCACGCCGCCACCTTCGCCGGAGCGAGGCGATGGCGCTGTACCGCGCGGGCTACCATTGCCCGCCGGACAGCCGCCTCCCGAGCTCCGGCGCTGGACAGAGCCACTGGGCGCTCAGCGGCGGCGGGGTGCCCGTGCCTCCGCTCCCCAACACGGACGCCGAGTTCCGGCGCGCAATCCGCGAGGTGCGCGCCGGCATGGAGGAGCCCGACCGCTTCCCGGAGTCGGGCTTCGACGAGTTTTGGTGGCAACAGCTCACCACTCGCCGCGACAGGGAGCTCGCCTCCCTGAACGACAACGGGCCTGTCGACGGCCGCTTCAACGCCAACGGGCGCCGCCGCTGGTGGAGTGGCCCCAACCGCACCATTGAGTGGGTTGTGGACCAGATCCACGCTGGCAACGAGCCGCGCCTGGAGATGCCACCCCGGCAGAACCAGGCGTGGGAAGCGCGCCGGACGGGCGCCTCCTCGTCTTCGGCCACGTCGAGCTCCTCCGACGCCCACTCCCTCTCTGTCTCCCCCCTTCCTGAACCCCGGCGCGCCAGCCCGCAGGCGTAGCGGCGGCGCCTTTCGCATCGGCGAGCCACGCTTCGAACGCGTGGTTCGCCCGAAGACCGAGGACGCCGGCGACGACGAGGATGAGTGGCCCGACCAGAAGGTCGCGGAGCAGCTCTCCTTGAACACGCTCCAGCCGCTCGACGCCGCGACTTGGAGCCTGCGGGAGAGCACCGCGGCGAGAGCTGGAGCTCCAGCGCCGCCGCCTGCTAGCGGAGGCCGAGAAGCTCAAGGCGGCGCGCGACAAGGAGGCCGCCGCCAACGCGGCCCGCCGCCGCGTCCCTCCCCCGCCGCCGACGCAGGAGACCGCCTACGTCGTCCTCGACCCAGACTCCGACGACGAGGACGAGATCCAGCAAGCCCTCGCGGCGAGCAGGTGGGATGGCTGCGGCGACGCCGGACAGGGGCCGAGCAAGCGCCCCGGCGACGGCCCCGACGACGACGACGGCGACGACGACGTCGACTATAGCCAGACCATTGCCGCAAGCCTCGGCCTTCAGTAGATTAGTTTTAGTTTAAATTTCCGTTCTAGTTTCTAAATTCGCGTCGAATATGTACGAACTTCGCCTAAATTCAATAAAATTCGCCTAGTTTTCAAATTGTGTTTGTTTGGGCCGAAACTTGGGCTCGGGGAGCGACTGGGAAGCCTGCCCCCACAGGTTCCAGATTAGCGCCGTTTGGCGCCGCGGCGGCCCCAAAACGGCGGCGTTTTGGGCCTGGGGGGGGGGGGGGGGGGGCGCAACGACTAGAGATGCCCTTAGGCTTAGTTCTACTACAACCCTCTATTAGTTTCAGTTTCATTTATTTCCCCTTTTTTCTCGTTTTAAAATTTCACTTGAAATGTCCAAAATTACATATTATTAAGTTAAAGCCTAAAAACACCCTTCTTCCTAAAATGTCCGTTATGGATGCAAAATTGAAAATTCCAAAGAAATAAATTCGTGGCAATTTTTTGGCCGACAAAATAATGGAAAATATTTCGTATCATTGTTTCTCTCCCGTAACTACATTCCTACCACAGAGAGACAGGGAGAGCATACATAAATAACTGAATATATTTTAAATAATCATGTGAGCGGCCCGTTTCTCATAGTTTTGGAGGAAGGTCAAGCCACCATGTTTTCCATCGACCTCATCACCTCTGGGAGATGGAGATCTAAGATCCTCCTATCATCCCATAAAAAATTAGGCACTCGGTCCTTCTCCCAAACTGCTTTCTGTCCAAGCCAACTCCTCAGGGTTAGTGCGCTGTAAATTCTTTAAATTTCACCTGTTCATGATTCATCTCCTATATATAGCTAAGTTTTCTCTGAGAAGCACAAATCCATTGATATCTTCCTCCGTTTTGTGGTCTCATTTTATTTGATCTCAGTCCATCCCCTAAACTGCTTTCCCACACACGTTGATCAACTAAGCATCCCTCAAAGCCATATCCTCAAGGTTAGTGTGCTCTAAATTATTTAAATTCCCCTTGTTCATGATTGATCTCCTATATCTAGCTAAGTTTTTCTGAGAAGCCCAAATCCCTGTTTTTGAGGTCTGATTGCATTTGATCTCACACACACTACTTCAGAACTGTTGTGCAGAGCAGAGTAATTTTATTTGATCTCATGCACACTGCTGTTTTCTGCCTTTTTTGCACACCACAAGATTCTTGAAACTAGTTCGTTGATACTGCCCCACAACTTGAGATCTTGGGACATGCGTCCTGGTCTACGTTTTACTAGATAATATTTTCTATCGAACGTTGACACTTAATAGATCAGTCTAATTAGTCTATGTGTTATCTCCAATGAAATAAAGAAAAATCTTGGAATTCTAAGGTGTATATCTGCAAAACAGAAATGAAGAAGAGCTTGGAGAAGAAGTTACCGCATGAAAGTTCGACACCTAAAAAATTTGACCTACAGTATCTAAAACACATCACAAAAAATTTCTCTAAAGATCAAATACTTGGAAGTGGTGGTTTTGGAATTTTTTACAAGGTACATATACAGATTTTTCATAAACATTACATTTATTCAAAAAAGGGATGTCCAATACAAATATATATTATGAGAGTGAAACAGGGTCAACAAGAAAATGGTGAGGTGCTTGTAGTGAAGAAGCTTCTTATGAGCACGACAGGAATGGATGATAAACAATTCATGAATGAGGTGCAGCATACGATGTATATATGCCATCCTAATATAGTAAGGCTTGAAGGATACTGTTACCAAACAGAAAAGGAATTAATTCCATATAATGGATATCATATTTTCATTGATGAGGTGCATAGATTCCTCTGTTTTGAGTATCTACCGAATGGAAGCCTGGACAAATATCTTAGTGGTATGATGTAACATTGTTCTAACATAATCTTATTTTTTTTTCTAGAATGTCTTTTTCATTGCCTTATTTTACAGATGAATCTGCTGGGCTAGAATGGCACACACGTTACAACATAATTATGGGGATTTGCACGGGCTTATATTGTCTTCATGAGGGTAGAGAAGGTGCACCTATTCTTCATTTGGACCTAAAACCTAGCAACATATTGCTAGATAAAAACATGACACCAAAAATAGCGGACTTTGGCTTGTCAAGGCTCTTTGATGGAGGAAAAACACATATTTCCACAGCTCAAGTAATTGGATCACGGTAAATAAAATTTCGTCAATGATCGATTTAATTTTTTCAGAAGAGTGAATTGGTTTATGATATTGCTTCATACTCTTAAGCTGCAGTGGATACATCGCACCTGAATACATTGACCGCTTCATTTTGTCAAAAGAGACAGACATATATAGTCTGGGTGTCATAATCCTAGAGATATTGACCGGACTCAGGAAATATCCCGAAGGAACAAGTAACGACGAGTTTATTGAGGTTTAAATTTCAGAAGTAATTGTTACATAGGACTAATAAACTAGTTTACCTTTTGTATTACTAATTACATTAGAAACCGTGTATGTGCCATAGGTATCTCAGAAATGGAGGACAAGGTTGCAGAAAACATCAAATAATACATCATTCGAAAAGGAATGCCAACATGTCGATCAATGCATTGAATTAGGCCTAAAATGCATGGACAAAAATCCAAAGAGAAGGCCAAATATAAGAGAAATAGTTCAGATTCTTAAAAGAATTGAATGTTCTGTAAAAGAGGACAGGTTTGTTCTTTATTCCTTAAACATATAATTTGTTTAAACTGATGAATTTTTATGTTTACTGGCCGAGTGTCCCTTCTCTTTTATTCCCCTTCAATACACCTTTTGTATTTTATGCGCATTACTGAGCGCTGAGAAATAAAGGCATGATTGAAATTGAAAGAAAAAACTCAAGCATAGTACATACTTTCCTTTTCATTCCTTTTTTTTCAAAAATCCTACATGGTTTATTTTCTCCGATGTTGCATTTATTATTTATTGATTACTATTTTATTTTTTTTTATTTTTCTCGGAGCAGTCCCGATGGAGAAGAACAAAGCCGGAAATGGCGTGAAACACTTGATACCAGTGTATCTGAAGAAGGTTCACCTGAGCAGGTCAAGATGTTATTTGCTACCGTTGGCGTCCCCATGGGTTTTGCTTCACTCTTTGGATTGCATGGATTATACATTTTTCTTGTTGAAATGTCATAGTCAACCTGTAATAACTAAATTAATTATATATATATATGCAAATGAATCTCCTTATTTAAGTATAACATTCATCTGACATGTCACATGTACCATTGATTTTTACAGGCCATTGAAGCATTGAACGCTATATTCGATGAGTTGAACAATTGGGTAGATGATACTATGCCTGAATATATCATTAATGACGCGGACAGATTAGCTTCATGCTTGACTATGGTATGTAAGGTCACATTACTTGGATCCAGGTTATTTATGTAGCCCTTGTCGCCTCTGATGAATGTTATTTCAGGTTCAGAAGGAATCCTTTAGAACCTTCGTTAGGTGTGATTCTTCGCACCGCATTGGCACTGTACAAACCATCGTGAAGGTACAATAACATGCTCTTAATCTAGTATTTTCGTTACTTAATATATTATAATGAGTATTTGTGTAAAAATATGGTTATTTTGCAGTTTGCTCAATTCCCACGTCTTGTTCGTCCCGTGAAGAAGGGTACTTTAGAAGAACTTGTCACAGAGATGCTAATACGGCTTTCAATAGAGGAGGTTCTCAAAATAGATTGTGGCCCATACCTACATAAACCTCTAGAAGTGACGATTGTTAAAATTCTGGTAAGCAAACTTGTGTTTCTGATTTATTTGTTTACTAGAACCCAATAATGTTATTGTTTCCATTTTTCAGGAGGAAAACGCGGACAGGATGTCCCTGTTTGTAATTTTAAGTAATTTACTACGGCCCTTGGACTCTTCGAGATGGCCATTCTCCACGCCGTTGGAGGTCCTTGTTCAGAGAAATAAAAGATTTTCAGAATTAGTTGGAAAATACTTACATTCTGTGAACCAGAAAGGGGTAGGTGGATTTCATTTTTTCCTGTACTGTTTCTCTGCACTATGGATATGACCTCTACACTATGTATGTCCGTCGTACAGGAACCTGATTTTGAGTGTACTATTAACGAGGACCTTGACATTGATCTCATTCTTGAAAGCATTCATATTTTTACTGATAAACTAGGAGAAGAAGAGATAGATAAAAGGTACGTCTTGTGGCTCTTAATTTCATTGTTTCATTGTTTCATTGTTTCATTGTTTCTTACCTAAATCAGAAGGAAGGCAAATGATGACGTGCTGGTACAAGTGGTTCTGCTTATAATGTATGGACTTGTAAAGGCTGCGGGTTCCAAAATAAAAGGTCACCTTTCAATGGTCCCTGTAGATGCTGATCCTAGGCCAATCATTCTGACATTAATTGAGGAGGTTCTTGAGGTCAGATTTGCAGTCCCGTAAGTAAAGGATCTTACTATGCACCTCCCTTTCTTTTTCTTAATAATATTATTTGGTCGTCTCAGAGGTTGGCTGCAGAAGCTACATCGTCGGTACCCGTACCACCTACGGGCCAAACTTCTCATGCTGAGTCCAGCAGTAGAAATCGTTGGTACCGGTAGTCCGGTACCACCTGTACGTACGAGCTAAATCGTCGGTATGTCGCTTCATGTCATCACTTCATGCTTGTGAGACAGAGAACACATTTGACATCACGGACGAGATGTTTTTCTTTTTCTTTTAGTAAGTATGAACTGAGGTACAAGAATCCTTTGTTGTGTCCTCTTGGTTCATCGAGATTGCTAGGATGCCACGTCCCCAGGACCAGGTGGATACAACACCAACACGTTGCAGCATCCAGTAGGTTAAATGCATCCATTTGGTTGGAGGTACAACACGTTGAGCAGCTTTTGTCAGTTTGAGCTTGTGAAAGGACAATGTAGGTGAATTGAGGTGCAATGATATATATTTTAATTTTTACTAGTTAAATGTCTGTGCGTTGCTACGGGGTGCAAGTAAATGAATCACTATGTTTTTAGTTAGTTCTTTTTTTTTATGTTTATCCATATGCGCATACCGGTCCTTAACATGTTGCTAATTACGTATTTTTGGATTATAAGTGTTGTAGATTCCATAACATAGGTTCCTCTTTATTACTAAGCCAATTGTCCATATAACATGTAGACAAGATACACGATGAAAATAGGACGGTATATGTATTTATAACTTGTTAGCAAAGAGGAGGCTGATTGGCGGTCACCCCCTTTAGGAAATGGCACGGTTCACCGCCTTAGGGATTCCGCAGCCCTAAAACTACTCGTAACCTCATGTCCCTGCTGTAAAAAAAGCCAGCCCATTTCCTTGCCACCTCACTGCCCTAGCCTGCACAGCAACTCCTTCACCCGGTCGGCGATTCCTCTAGTCCCGGTGCGACGGGCTACGCTGTCTTCCTTCTGGTCCCTTGTAGATTTGAGGTAGCATGCTACCCAACCACTACTCCAGTTTCTAAACTTGAACGTTCCTTAAACACTTGGGACACAAATCATATCCCTGCATAGTATACGCGCATGTTTAACACCTGACGGAACCGGCAAAACCTATATTTATACTAATGCAGTCGGTATTGACTATTCTAAATATCTCTTCCAATGTTAACAGAATAAATTCAAGAAATTCAAACACTCAATTGTATTTGCATAAAAAAGAAAAACGAAACACTCTGATTGTCAAGTGGCTTCCTGAATTGTATTGCAGACCTTGATGAGAAACAATATTCACTTATTTGTAACTTCCACGTATAAACGTTGACATATTTAAGTTCTTGAAATTTGAAACAGCCTCAAGTAGTACATAGATGTTGAATAGTATATGCACTTATGCAAAAATTACATGTTAATACCCTCATGGATACTAATGCAACCAAACAGAATGTAATACATCATCAACCCAGTCCGCTGATAAATATGAACTGGCTGACACTCCAAAAAGAAAAGGTTTGTCTTGCAAGAGGAGTTATACCACAGCTTGAAACCGATGTAGAACCATTCCTTCAATTCATGTGTCGCCCATAAAACCTTAGGATTCCAAGTAACTATAAGGATACTATGCAAGATATTTACAGTAGTATCTGAATAAATCAGACAGATTAGCAAAATTGGACAATAATCTATGTTATATACAGTATTGAACTGTGGAAGAACAAAAATCATATGACCAATATTACTGATCAACATGATGAATTGTACATGTCTTAGATAGGGTATTGCAGACAAACCATATGAGTAAAAATATTCTAATTCATTGCCAACTTTCTTTTGATCAAAAGGTAGTGATCAGACCAAACCTATTGCATAGTTCTGTAATGAATTAAGGGGCGGGAGAAAAAATGTTGTGCAGACCTGCTATACTTCTACAATCAACAGCCTTACCTGTGACGACGGCTGCCCGATCTGCTTCAAACTGGCGTGAAGCACACACCTGCACTCCTGCGTAATCAATCGTGGACTGATTCACTAACTGATGGGGAAAATATTATGTATTGGTTACAGTGTGAAATATGGAGAGATTCAAAGGACAAAGAAGAAAGGGACCGGTGAGAGGCCAGATTGGCTTCAGCCACTCTGTAAACTTCACATCTATTGCATTCTTCTACCACTCTCATCTAATGTTATTTGTCTCTCTTCAGACACTCTTCTAACTTGGTCATGTCTTCTTCCATGAGAAATAACAAATAGCACACTATAAGAAAGCCAAACGCTAAATAAAGTGCGCAAGATCACAATACGCTGAACAGGATGTTTATCCATATGCGCATACCGGTCCTTAACATGTTGCTAATTACGTATTTTTGGATTATAAGTGTTGTAGATTCCATAACATAGGTTCCTATTTATTACTAAGCCAATTGTCCATATAACATGTAGACAAGATACACGATGAAAATAGGACAGTATATGTATTTATAACTTGTTAGCAAAGAGGAGGCTGATTGGCGGTCACCCCCTTTAGGAAATGGCACGGTTCACCGCCTTAGGGATTCCGCAGCCCTAAAACTACTCGTAACCTCATGTCCCTGCTGTAAAAAAAGCCAGCCCATTTCCTTGCCACCTCACTGCCCTAGCCTGCACAGCAACTCCTTCACCCGGTCGGCCATTCCTCTAGTCCCGGTGCGACGGGCTACGCTGTCTTCCTTCTGGTCCCTTGTATATTTGAGGTAGCATGCTACCCACCCACTACTCCAGTTTCTAAACTTGAACGTTCCTTAAACACTTGGGACACAAATCATATCCCTGCATAGTATACGCGCATGTTTAACACCTGACGGAACCGGCAAAACCAATATTTATACTAATGCAGTCGGTATTGACTATTCTAAATATCTCTTCCAATGTTAACAGAATAAATTCAAGAAATTCAAACACTCAATTGTATTTGCATAAAAAAGAAAAACGAAACACTCTGATTGTCAAGTGGCTTCCTGAATTGTATTGCAGACCTTGATGAGAAACAATATTCACTTATTTGTAACTTCCACGTATAAACGTTGACATATTTAAGTTCTTGAAATTTGAAACAGCCTCAAGTAGTACATAGATGTTGAATAGTATATGCACTTCTGCAAAAATTACATGTTAATACCCTCATGGATACTAATGCAACCAAACAGAATGTAATACATCATCAACCTAGTCCGTTGATAAATATGAACTGGCTGACACTCCAAAAAGAAAAGGTTTGTCTTGCAAGAGGAGTTATACCACAGCTTGAAACCGATGTAGAACCATTCCTTCAATTCATGTGTCGCCCGTAAAACCTTAGGATTCCAAGTAACTATAAGGATACTATGCAAGATATTTACAGTAGTATCTGAATAAATCAGACAGATTAGCAAAATTGGACAATAATCTATGTTATATACGGTATTGAACTGTGGAAGAACAAAAATCATATGACCAATATTACTGATCAACATGATGAATTGTACATGTCTTAGATAGGGTATTGCAGATAAACCATATGAGTAAAAATATTCTAATTCATTGCCAACTTTCTTTTGATCAAAAGGTAGTGATCAGACCAAACCTATTGCATAGTTCTGTAATGAATTAAGGGGCGGGAGAAAAAAATGTTGTGCAGACCTGCTATACTTCTACAATCAACAGCCTTACCTGTGACGACGGCTGCCCGATCTGCTTCAAACTGGCGTGAAGCACACACCTGCACTCCTGCGTAATCAATCGTGGACTGATTCACTAACTGATGGGGAAAATATTATGTATTGGTTACAGTGTGAAATATGGAGAGATTCAAAGGACAAAGAAGAAAGGGGCCGGTGAGAGGCCAGATTGGCTTCAGCCACTCTATAAACTTCACATCTATTGCATTCTTCTACCACTCTCATCTAATGTTATTTGTCTCTCTTCAGACACTCTTCTAATTTGGTCATGTCTTCTTCCATGAGAAATAACAAATAGCACACTATAAGAAAGCCAAACGCTAAATAAAGTGCGCAAGATCACAATACGCTGAACAGGGTCTCATCGCTATGCGATGCAGGAAATGAATCAATCATGCTTATATACAGTTGGACAGAAATAAGAGATAAAAATATCGAGAAATTCACCAGCTCGCTCCTTGCAGGATCAATAGAGGCAATCTTGGTTTTTTCTCTGACCCCTTCAGTTAAGGTGAAGGGATAAATTACAGCCACCACTTACAGAAATGCAAGTAGCCTCCATCAGAGCAACATGTGTAAGATACTAAGATTATTACTATTTGTAACATCACCCACAAACCCATATACATGGAACTGATGTACATGAGTATTCATCAACCTTGATAGAAGTATAGTCAAAATTAACAAATAACAAATTGTTCTCAAGTTAGAATTATTAGGAGTTGCTTGGATGTCATGTGGTACTGAGAGTAGCCTAGAGTAGGCTTAAACTGAACAATTGCCAAAGTATTTGCCTGTTTAAATTCCAAACTACAATATATTTCTTAAGTGCAGTATGAATTGAACAAACTTAAGTAGTGAAATGCAAGTGAATTTGAACATTCATAGTGTATTTGTTCATCAAATATGCCATCAGTACAAGCATCTCTGATAGAACCAGATCAGCAAGAGTGCAAGACTTGAGACGCCCAGTATATTTTTTTAAAAAGAGATTTCCTACTGCTCCAAAGTTATATGGCGCACACATCTGAACGGACTAAATACAATCCAGTATTCCCACTACACAAGGCAATACAATTCTTTTAGCATAAAGAAAAATACAATAACGATTAACCACGAGCCAAGTCAAAGTCAAAGAGGAAAAAGGAAACTCCATTATTACCTGACTCCTGCATCACAAGCCACAGCTTATAAGGGAAATAAGCTCACAAATTTTATTTAGCTTCTCTGTAGACATTTTACTTACAATAGGAGTCTCCTATTATCAGTGTCTCGTGGAAGTTGTGGCAATGAATATCTTGTTCTTTTGCTACCTTGAGAATCACCATCCTGTAGACACGAAACAATCGATCCATCTGCAACAAAAAGGGATCAGTTGGATACATTCTAAGTTCAAGAACGCAACAGCATTCGAGGAACTCAACTACTTGTCGGTATGAATATCAAGCTCCAATGGCCATAAGTATATTAGTATAATGGTGCAACTGCCCCAGCTCCTGTCAATTACCTATCACAACTGAATCACATGAGCCAGTTATCTCTATACCAGTAATACCCAACCCCAAAAGGAGTTTTTTAAATATGAACAAATATGTGAGTTGGAGCTGAATTTGAGCTGCATATAGATGGAGGAAGAACAATCTTGCGATCCACCCATAAAATCAAATAGCGAAGGAGCTAAGAGGCGGGCTTGCCATGGGCTTGGTCGCTTGGACACGACCGGTTTCCTTTCCGCCCCATGGAGGACTCCCTCTCCTCCTCTCTTTCGGTTTATCTTCTTCGCGCAATTGGGCACCACAAAAGACCAAATTAATCGCGAGCATATTTTTCTGCTCCAAATCTGAGGCAAGGGAGAGCAATACCTCGTTCTGAGGCAAGGGAACGCGTAGGGGAAGCGGTTCACCGCGAGATCGTCCTCCAGGGTGGCCGCGGCGAGGAGTCCGAGGCCGGCCAAGGTGGCGAGCAAGAAGCACGCGGCAAGTATGAAGACGACGAGCCGCTCCCCTTGACCAGCGCCCCGGAGGAGGCAGAGAGGTCCACTACGAGGTCGACTGGCAGGGCTGCCGCGTCGATGAGCACGAGATGGGCAGCGAGCACGAAGCACGTGGCGAAGAGGAGACGACGAACCGCTCCCCCGTCGGCGGCGGCGGAGGACGCCATGAGCGGCGCTGTCAGGCGGGCACCACAAAAGGGGATCGAGCCGCGAAACTGAAGGGCCGTCGTGGAGGCCGCTCCTATCGGAGACCTTGCCACGCGCACGGCAACACCATCCATGGCGCGGCCGCTCTCAACTCTCAAGGTAGGGCGCTGGCTTTGGCTTGGCGGCGGCGGGCGCTGGGGAGGCGGCGGTCTGGACAGGTCACGGGGAGATCGTGCGTGTGGTGTGACACGGTGTAGGGCAGCGGGTTAATTTCCACGACGTCGAGGGCGAAAGTGCAAAATTTGTGTTTGACGAAGCGAACGACAGGACGCGGCGGGAGGGCTTGACGACAGGATGGCTCGCTCGGCGGTTGAAGGAACCAAACTTTTCTTTTAGATAGACTAGTAAAATACCCGTGCGTTGCTACGGGTATACATATCATACTTGTTCAACACAAATTGTGTTTAACATATATTTACCTCTCTCTTGTCATACACATTGACCCAAGAAAAACAAAGCAAATATAAACTTAACACTCAAACCTTCTTTCATCAAATAAAATTTATATATTTCACCTATATTGTCTAACCTCATGTATTGATATGCAAGATAGTTTAGAAAGCACCAGCAATATTTTAGTGGCCAATTGCTAGAGTCTTATATCATGTTCAAATAGGCACCATAATATTATAAGTTAATGAATCTTAACACCAAGCTCACAAAGAAGATATTATCTTGATTGATATGTATTCACAAATTACAAAATTTCATAGCCCTCTTTGATATGTTGATCTGAAGATGCAAATATAGTTAACCCTACACCCTCATATCATGGTGCATTAGCTCATGGAGACACCTTTAGCCCCCACCTTTCATGATCCACCCACGCGAGAGAATAGAGGAATGCTGGTAGATATGTAGGGAGGCCATTGGTTTACGGAGAAATGTATAATATATGAGAAGGCTTGTAACATTGTGGACATTTGTTCTTGCAGAAGTGTTTGGTACTATGTATGGGCATGGATATATGATATCACATGATTTGTGCTAACAAAAGTATTTCATAGAAAGTAGTTTTTGAACGTTTCAGAAAATATCAAATGTATTCAGGCATAAACATTAAACTTTACAATATAAATGAAAACAAACAGTATAATGATTGTAGTTTCATCAATTTAAACAATATTTGACATTCAATCTCAATATGAAGTTTGGGTTCTGAATATCAAAACATTCAAACAGAAATATTGACATTTAATCTCAACCTCAATATCTTGTGATATTGATATTCAAGCCAATACAATGCGAAGCATCTGAATGCATACATCCAAACGGCGCCTAACATAAACATAAACAAACTCTTATCCAATCTCATGAGTTTTATACACCTAACAATCATGAGAAACAACACGAATAGAAAAGAGCTAGCATTTGAAACCACTATCCTTTTGAGCACCTCAAGTCTTGAGGCAAGATAAGTAGGATTGCTGCGCCACCAGATCTCGCAGCGACGGCATGCGCCAATGAAAAGGTATTTGACACAAAGGCCTTTGCTGGGTGACACAACAACCTCGTCATACAAGCAAAGGTTCATCTTTTCATGAAGAGGAACATCCAAAAAATGCGTGGAAATATTTTAAAGAGCATGACTTAAACCAGTTATTTGCAGGCTGGAGTAAAAAAAATACAATTGGATACCAATAGGTGCAAAATACGAAAAATGATATAAACACTTTGAATTCTTACAAATGTGAACTGAACTTATACCTAACACTCTCCTGTTATAATATATGTTGGACTGCATCCAGTGATGAAACAATACCATTGTATGAGCATTGACCCATCATCCTAATATTAAAATCTCGCTTCAATAGTGGTCACTCAATCTGGAAACCCTACATTATATTCTTGCAAAGTACGCTTGAGATTCCATAAAATATTGGGGTCCTAGAAATTGCTCAAAGCATATTTGAAGATATGGGTTACAAAATTGAATTGTTTGCTGCAGTCGCATAAAGAACCGAAACATTTTCCTGGATGCAAGAGTGAACTCATCTTGAAACCATTCAGATAAGAAACACCAACTGTAGCAAAAACAATTACCAAAAATATGATAGTTGTGTTGTGTAGGGTTACCCTAAATGGTATTCCTATCAGGAAAAAATGAGCTTCAGAACCACTGGGATGATGATCATGGATACTATAGTAAGCTCTGTCGATCTTTCCTTTTCAGTATCTACTTCTCTGCTTTTTCATGTTATTCATGTTCTTTTTTTTGCATTTTATGCATACATACCGCTTGGGAGGAAGTGGTAGATGATAGTTATAGAATTACACAAGGCTATGGGATGTGAAATTCAAGGTTTAGCCTCTTGATCAGTTTGAGAAAAGGAAGAAACATCGTCAGTACCATGCCAATGGCTCAAAAGAAACATACAAACATCATAGATAACCTGCACGTAACACAGAATTGTGCTGGAAAGACAGATTTACCACTATCTGGATCAACCAATCCTGATTAACTTTGAATCAAGGCATGCATACTGACCTATAGAAATCACTCTCCACACTTCATCGGATATATTTATCTAAACCATGGAAAAAATTAGTTTTTCCCATATGCAATAGAAGTAACCCCGATGTATGTAACTAAAACCTACAGAATAAAGCCTTTCTAAGCAAGAAACGCGTTACAAGTGGGATCGAATAAATTACTATGAACTAAATAAATTACCCTGGACACTACACGAATCTGAATCTCGACAGGACTGGAGAGAACGGACCTTTCACTTGGAGCTCGAGGTCAGCGGAATCTAAGCAGCAGGCGGAGCACAACATCCACGCCCAGGCATGCGTGAGTATCCTGAGAGTGAAAAAAATAGTCAAAGCTGTATACTGAGGGTGAAAATTCTGAAATCAACCAGGGCAGTAGTAGGAGGGCTCTCACAACTCTCTCTCTCAAAAAAAAAAGAAGCAACATCACCTCATCTTCTCCGATTTATCAACCTCGTATCCCTCCAACCTGCTGCCCTTCCTCCTCTAAGCTGCCACTTCAAGATGGCGCAACAGCAAGGGAGTCCGGCCATTGATGCTTTACATGAGAATGGGCCATCGGAATCCTCTTCGTTTGTGTGCCAGCAGTTACTCATCTTCAAGCTTTCAAATGTTTAAAACGCTATAATACTTCAAGGTTTACATATATTACTCTGGTTATATTATCTTAGCAAACAGATAATTATGTTTTTTATTTATCATTATGAAATTATATTTTAGACTGAAAAGACAAAGGATGTGAAGTTTACTAAACACAAGTTATTCAATCACATGAAATTGGCAAACGACTGTTATGTTCAGAAGTAAAACTGCACAACCGCACCTCCTGGCTGGTTTGCTACTACGATGGAGCAACGTGGTGACACAACATGCTCCCTCTCTGTCCTCCCTCAAGGAAATCTTTGTCAATCTTCAGGTATACACAGTTCCTTCAAGTTCAACATTGTCACCGCTGTCCACCTTAATCTTCTCTGCCAACATTTGATGATTTGAAACACAGGTATCAGCTTACTGACCTTATTTGGTTTTCTATGTGTGAAAATCTGAATGTTGTCTTTGCTTTAGTCACATGCTGTAAAACACTTGGTGGTAAGATATCTCAGTGTTCTTATTTTTAGAAATGATTATGAACTTGCATACCTGAGTGACAACGGAGGAATTATGGACAGAGAGGGGAGCTGCTACACCGTGTCTATTCATGGAGGAGGGGGAGCACTTGGCCACGTCCTGAGGAGAACGAAGATGAAGATCACGCTGGTGGGCATCCACGGGAGCGAAGGCGAATTTGGAACACAAGACGACCACGACCTGCAGTAGGCGAGAAGGTCATCGCTAGGGACGCACAGTCGCCGCCGAAGGGGTCATCAAAGATGGCAGTCAACGTACGACTCCCTCATCTCTTCCACCAGAATAAGCGCAGACCAGAATACCGTGTCCTTGTACCACAGCATGTTGTCCTGCCGGCCAGCGGCGGCCGCGCCCTTCCTGCCCTGAGACCGCCCGCCCCAACAAGACCTCAAGTAGCCCGTCGTCGCCGACATCCCCCATTCATCTCGCCCTTGCCTCCGCCATTCCCCATTCATATTTTCTACTTGCTGGATTGCTGCCTTACGGGTAAGGGGACCAGGAACTCGCATCAATCATGCGAGGGGAGATGGATCTGGAGGAGCTGCTGGCGGCGCAAGACGATGGCCGCCCGATGGGTCGCCGGGGCAGCGTGCTGGTTGGGGAGCGGGAGCCTCTTGGGTGTCCGGTTGGGTGCAGGTGGGGGTGAGCTGGAGGTCGGTGGCGGCGGCGCAGGTGCTAACCCTACCCGCGTAGCGAACAGGGAAGTTCTGAAGGGAGGTAGGTTCGGCTCGATTCCACACCTGTCGATGGACCACGGATTGATTTGCTATTTTTTAGTGGCTAAATGCAAAAGGTGCTGAGGGCGACGAAGGATAGGAGGACAATGTTGACGACAGGATTTGTTAGAGGACGGTTGAAGGAACCAAATCCTTCTTTTAGATAGGACTAGAAAACGTGCCCGTGCGTTGCTACGGGTTGGTTATAATTATTGACAAGATGTGGCAAAAAAAATCCCAATCCAGAAGACCGGCTAGAAATAATCAACCAAATATGTTCACACATAATCATGGCGTGGATGATCCTACCTGCCCTATCCCGGTGCGAGTGAATGGGAGGTGGAATGAACTCCCACTCTTAGCGCCCACCGGCGGCATCATGTGAGACTCTAATCGACTTGGTTACGAGAGCAGGGAAGGAGGAAACCATTCTCTTCTCTTGGATTTTTCTTAAGTACATTACAAATTGCAAATTGCACTTGACTGTCCAACATTGCATATTATTTCAACTCTTATACAAATATGTTGGTAAAAATGTCTACTACGTAATGGCAACCAACAATTATGAAGTACATTAAAAATTGCACCTGAATGTCCAACATCACACGGTGTGGAGTACCACTTCGTTTAGAGATAATCATCCAACAAAATGAGTAAGATATATCACACTGTAGCAACCAAAGAATTTCTCATCTATATCTTCTCCATGAACCAAATTCAAGATTTCCGTGCCACAAAATGAGTTAAGATATCACTGTTGCAACCAAATAATCATTGGAAGGGATGATTCTGTTAAAGAATGGAGTAGTACATCTTCATTTGTAAGTTAGTAATCCCGGAGGTAACATGATACAATTTTTTGGTGCTGAGTGATAACCTAAAATTCGTGCTGCAGCCTCGGTTGAACTGATAATATCCTCTGTACTTGCACTACAACCACTCAATGCTTCATCATCCTAACATAATTGCAGAGAATAAAATTAAAAATTGGCAACTCCTGGTAGAAACCTTTTGCATCTACAGCTTGACATTATCTATGATTACTCACATGTCTTAGGTAGGACCAACAATACCAATTTCATGTTCAACATCAAAACTCGTTGGGACTGGGACGTAACGTACTAATTTCGCTACATTGTCATGAGTAGCTCGGACTGCTTATTATCTATATCCAAACTTCGGCAAGTTAAGCACGTGCTGCTAAGTGGATGGCTTGAGGTTGCGGCACACCTGTGGGATGTTCTGTATGTAGAAGGTAGCGAGCGCGCTAACAAGGCCAGCGGATTTGGGTTGTCTATCCGCATCTCGACCACTTGCTTGGCTTCCTGGACACACCGCGCACCAGCATCGGCACCATCTTGACCCAGCTCAATTGCTAAAAACATAGTGATTACCTAAAGGAAAGAACCGGTACAATCTGAATCTCCAATTACAGTTGCAGATGCAGCAGGCTGACAATGCAACACTAATGCAGTTCTATCCTGGACTATTTTTATCTTTCAGCATATAAAATAATTCTAATCTTGAAATGTGTCAGTGTGTCATCCACTTTTTCTCGAGTACATCAAGTATGAATCCAAGAAACGCCAAACAATATGTGAATAGCATCATAACTAAGTAGAACAAATCAGGTACCTGAAAACCCAAGAACCTTGTAACCGACCGAATTTGTGCATCACGGAAACATGAGGCACCAATCCACACCATGATCAGTACCTGCAAAGCAAATTTTCCAGCACAGAAAAAATAAATTATCGATCGGCCGTAGATGAAACAAACAAAATGAAAGGAGATAGAGGAGATAAATAAAGTGGAAAGCTAAATTCCAAGATACAAATGCCCATCAAACAACCAAAATAGACACATTATCGAAGCCATAATAAGCATAATAGAAAAACTTCCCCGATGTAACCGTGGCATCCTCACCGACCCTAGCTATAATACTATTCGTTGCTACCCCTTACAACATCTTCCAGCAATAGTTTCACTTTTCTCTTGTTTCCAGTACCAATTATCAATAGTATAACTTTGCCTTTCTAGTCGTGAGTCAAATTAGTCTCACTTTTCTCTTGCTTCCAGTACCATTTTGAGGAAATACTTCTTGAGATCCATATGCTACTGCTGAGGTCTATGTTTACCTGTGCTGTCAAATATTCAGGACTCACTGCGTGCCCGTGCAAACCAGAACAAATATATTAGCAGGGCAATAAACTGAAACAGAAGTATTTTACCTCAATTATTGTATATCTAGTGCACAATCAACCCTGACCATTAGTACTCTCCCAGGATATGCAATAATATGGTACTGAACACTCCCAGTAGTCTCTCCACCTTGTAGTTTTTTGCAAGCAGGACACTTGTGCATGCATGAAAGGCATTTTAGTTAGTACCCAATCCATCAGGAAAAAGCCGTGCCATTATCAATCTGACCATAAAACTGCAACATTTCAAATCACATTTTTTCATGCTCCATGAGCGAAAGCGGAGAAATTATCTTTTGGCACAGAATGGAGATAAGGAACTATACATATCTTGGTAGATACAGTTTGGTAGCAAAGTCTACATAGTAATCTTAATATTTTCTCAAACATTACTGCAAGAATCAGGGGAAATCGACTATGTAGACAAAGAAATGACCAAATGGTAGTAAATTAGATATTTCTAAACAAAGTGTTCTGAGTCTGGGACAACAGTTGTAGTGTAGCCAATAAGTAACCCATATGCATGGAAACAATCGTACATATGAAGAAAATCAAAATATAGGGAGATGATTAACCCCTCTAAGTAAATAAAAGCAATTGCTACGACCTGAATCATGGAAACATCATCGTATGTCTTTAAGATCTGTACGAAATAGAGAACCTAAGAGCACAAATAATTTGTAAATGGTCATATCATACACATTGCTTAATTAACATTTGCCTGAACATTTTGAGAACAAGTGCCATGGATCTCTCTTCATTCGAATCCGGTGTGCCCTCTTTCCCCGCTTCTTTCAGGCATCTCTTTACTTTTTTCCAGAACGAGTGTGGCATCTTTGCGTTTCTCCAATCGTTGTCATGCAGGAAAGCGATTTACGGAAGTAAAAAAACAATACCGGATAAAGGCACAGGCAGGGCGACGACGATGACGTCCTAGGCAGAGGTGGTGGTGACGAAGGATGAGGCCGGGGAGTGGGCGCGAGTGGCGCAGCTGTGTTCGGTGCTTCGTCTGCGACGGTTACGGCCATCCCAATCGGCGCGAAGGGTCTGGGCCTGGACGCGCGGCGTTGGGGTCTTCATCGGAGACGACGGAGGTGAGTAATGGTGGGGCAGAAGAATATAGGAGAGGAGGCACTGGGGAAGGGAGGAGAGTATACCGGAGACCGGACGGGAGAAGGAGGCGGCGACCCTGAGGGTTTCTTTTCGTCTGGGTCTCGAACAGGGGAGGCGTGGGATGTCTAACGTGGTTCTGATGGGCTTGGCCCATGTGTGGCTGTGCGTACAAAAGACGAGCGGGACGAAACGTGGACGACGGGAGGTTGCTTGACGACAGGATGAGCTGTCTGACGGTTGATGAAACCAAACTTTTCTTTTAGATAGGAGAGAAATATGCATCAACCAGGTACAGAAAATATGTGACGTCCCCAAGTCCAAGAGGATAAACAAGAAACAGCACAAGATCCTGTTGGAAGCCGCACGAAAGAAAAAGGCCCTAAGGTCATCTCCAGCGGGGCTGCTTATTTGGCCCGGACAGGCCGGATTTGAGCAGGCCCGGACAAAACGAGGCCCCAGCGGCGCTGCTCAACCCACGGCCTGGTCCGTTTTGCGTCCGCGGATGCTCAAACCCAGACCAAATTTGGGTCAGATTTGAGCAGCCCGCGGACGCGCGCGCGGCCGCGCCTCTTTTCGGTCAAAGGGGTGGCCCGCCGGCCAGTGACCGTGGCGACGGCTCGCCTCCCCCACCGGTCCTATTTAAATGGGACTCGCGGCCACGCGTCCATCCCCACGCGCACCGCCTCCTCAGTCCCCAAGCCCGCCCCCTCGCAGTCACTGCCTCGCAGTCTGCCACTCCCTCCCCCTCGGCTCCCTCGCCGCCGGCCGCGAACCCTAGCCGTCGCGCCATGGGCCGCAAGTGGCTCAACTGGGGAAAGGGCGGCAAGAACGACCACGAGGCCGGCAGCTCCCGCCGTCGCGCACCCTCGCCTAGCCCCCCTCTCCCACCTCCACCCCCGCTCACCCGCGCCGCCCGCGCCCAAGCGGAGCAGGTGCAGACGCCGCCTCCCTCTCCTCCTCCTTCTTCTCAAGGGCCGGCAGCCCCTTTCCGGCTGGTGCCCAACCGCGTGCGCGACCGGCCCTACCTCAACAAGAGGAGGTGCCAATGGTACTGGGATCGCGCGATCCCAGTGCCATGGCCGGATGTCCACCTCCCTGATGGGTGGCATCTGAACAGGGACCGCATCCCTGTGCCGCCGGTCCCTCGCAGCGGCCTGGAGCGGGAGGTGGAGATCCACCGCCGCAGGGACGAGCTGCTGTTTGACCTGCGCGGCCACCCCGCGTTCGCCGTGGACAGTCCCCATTGGGACACATGGTTCACGGACGAACACGACCTGCGCCGCAGGTCGTATTTCGGGGCGCGCCAGACGCGCAGCGCGGCGCAGTACCCGCCGCCTTCTCCACCACGCCCGGCGCGGCGTGGCACCGCGGCTCCACCGCCACCCCTCGGCCCCCTCCGCATTGGCGACCGCGCGCCAATCGTCAAGGAGGAACCACTGGAGGAGCCCCCAGTGGTACCAGGATGAGGAGGACGACGACGAGGACGCCGCCATGGCCCAGCCCAGCGAGGAGCTGCAGCTGGCCATGGCCATCCAGGCCTCCCAGAGGGAGGCGGAGGAGTCCGCGGCGGCGGAGGATCGCGCGCTGGCGGACGCGCTCGCGGCGGTGGCCGCCCAGCAGGCCGCGGAGGAGGCGGAGGCGCGCGCAGCCGGAGCCCGGGCTGTGGATGAGGCCTTGGCGGCCATCCGCGCCCAGGAGGTCGACATCTACCCCTACCACGAGGAGGTAGACGACGACGGGCGGGACGAGAACGCGCCGGTCCCGGCGTGGTTCCAGCCCATGGTAGGCATGCAGTGGGAGTGGACGGCGCCCCCACCGGAGCTGCCGCCGCCCCAGCCCGCCACCCAGCCACCCACTCCGCAGGGGGCGAGGGCCGCCGCGCTCCCCCCACCTCGCCCCCGACACCTCGGAGTACATCATCCTAGACGACTAGGATGCTCCGGGGCACCTCAGGCCGCCGCGAGGCCACTGGCCAGTGGCCGTCTAGCTAGGGCTAGACTATTTTTCTGTTTTTTTTTCTTTTTTTTAAGTTGTAAATCTATGGGCCCCTATGGGCCCTACGCAATCTATAAAATGTCCCTTTTGGTATGAGTAGTCCCGCTGGGGGCACCTAGTCCGGGCCGTGTCTGTGGACCGCGGACGGCTGCTCAAACAGACAAATTGCGGACCAATTTGGTCCGCAAATGAGCAGCCCCGCTGGAGATGACCTAAATGTTGTTTGTTAAACCAGTAGACGTTGTCGCCAATCGACGAGTTGCAAACCGGAAGGGGACAGCCCAGGCTTGAAGCTTATATGGTAATGCTCTGTACCTCCCAAAATAAGAATCTTCGCTTGGAAGCTTGCAAGCAATGTCCTAGCTACACAGGCCAACATTTGTAGAAGAGGGATGGATGTGCAGGCTACATGCCCTATCTGTGGCCAAGAAGATGAATCTACCTTCCATGTTATATGCAGATGCCCACATGCTCTAAGCCATTTTTTTATAAAGGTTTTTTATTACTTAAGAGTTTAAACATTACACCTGACCTTTGCATTATAACAATGCACACAGCCGAAATCCAAAAACTGAAAGGGAAAAAAAGACAAGTCTAAACAAATCATGTAGACGCAGACTGTCGTCGCTATGGAGCTGCTATCCGTAGATCACGCGGTCATCCATGTGGGATAAAAATAGGGCTTTTTATCGAATTGCCCACAGCGGACCACTTGTACTCAGTTTTACCCCTAGCGCGGAATGGTGCTCAGTTTTTTCCCTAGTCCGTGCGCAACTACTATGGAGAGGTCGGAACGGTAAGTTTGGAGTCGACTCCGTTTCGCGAAGTGGGACCGAGAAGTCAGACTCTGTTTCGCGAAGTGGGTCCGGGTGGGACTGCCAAGTTCGTTGAAACCATCCGGAGCTTACAGGTAGGACCGCGCAGTTAGTTGACTACGCTGAATAGTCCACACCCGAGTTTCCCGCCACCACCGTCGTGCGCTGCCGGCCAATTTACTTGACCCGCCGTCGTGCGCTGCCGCTCTCGCCGCCGCCACCGCCTCACCATCCCCTGCTGCGCCACGAGCACCTGCGGCACCACCACCACCACCACCGCTGGGTTCGTCTTGGGGGGGCGAAAAGGCGGGGCAGCCCACGCGGGCCATAGCTGTCACCGACGCGTGGAAAAACCGCGGGCCCCCGGGTCGATCAAAGTCTGCCGGAGTAACGGCACGCGCGGCGCAGTAAATGACCCGCCAGGGCTACAAAAGGCCCCTCGCCGCTCGCCGCTCTCCCCATTCTCGCCGTTCATCTCCTCGCCCTCACCGCACAAACTCTCATCGCCCTCGCCGCACTTCACCAGACACCCCGAGACGATGCCTCGCCGACACCGTGCATGGCGCAACTCGCCGTTGTATTGCCGACCCACGGCCGCGACGCGGGGCCACAGTGACGGCGAGGACAACGAGCAACCGGCGCCGGAGGAGGCGGCGCCCGAGCAGGAGCCGCCGCAGGAGGCGCAGCGCTGGAGGAGGCTCAGGAGGAGGCAGCCTATCTGGCCCGAGCAGCACGCCGTCGTCTACTCGTTCGAAACATGGCGGAACGAGGAGGCGTTCCACACGGTCCGCTCTTGGCTCAAGGAGACGGCGGCAGCGGCCGAGGCTGCCGCTGTTCGTGCATCCCTGGAGACCAACCGGAGGGAGCAGGCGGAGCGCCAGGTCTACCGGCAGCTCACCGCAACCGCGGCGTCGGATGAGCAGTAGGCGGTCGTCGCGCTGTACGAGAGCGACCGGCGTAAGGTTGCCCTGCAGAGCGAGAGGCGGGACCGCCGCCATCCCTCCGAGCAGGCGCAGCTGCACCGGCTGCGGATCCGAGGCAGAGCGGAGCGGCATGCGCTCGCTACGGTGGCGAACCCATCGCCCTTAGCCAAGAACGACCACGAGGCGGGGCCCTCCAACATGCTGGCCTACGACGACAACGATGAGGACGACGAGGAAGAGGACGACGTCTAGGAGGAGGGCGACGACCAGGCCGGGTGATCGCGCCGAGCCTCGGCCAACCGTAGTTTTTTTTTAAGTTTTTTCAATGTTTTTAGTTAAATTATGCCGTCTAGCTTTCTGTAAAACTATCGTCGAATCTATGAATTTGAGCCTATTTCAACGAGTTCGCCGTTTTATAATTAATTTTGAGTATTTATGAATAAAATCACGAGCCAGAATGTAGATTAAAAGCGAAAAGAATGTTTGAATAATGTTGTATGATGTTGAACTAAGTCATTCCAAAATTTTGGGCAAATGTGCTTCAAATGAGGTCTGAAGCTAGAGTAGACACCCCCATTTCAAATTTCATGAAAGATTCGACCTTGCCAAAATTATCCAAATAAATTTGAGGAGCAACTATATCACATATAACAACATTGTGCGTTGGATTCATGTCATTTTGATTTTTTTTTGAATAATTTATGCTCATTTGAAACCATCGCTCTATTCTCATGAGAAATGTGCTTCAAATGAGGTCTGAAGCTAGGGTAAATACCCCCGTTTGGAATTTCATGAAAAATTCGACCTTGTGAAAATTATCCGATCCAAATCAATTTGAGGAGCAACTATATCACATATAACAACATTGTGCGTTGGATTTATGTCGTTTTGATATTTTATTGAATTATCTATGCTCATTTGAAACCATCTCTCTATTCTCATGAGAAATGTGCTCCAAATGAGGTCTGGAGCTAGGGTAGACACCCCCGTCTGAAATTTCATGAAAAAATCGACCTTGCCAAAATTAACCAAATAAATTTGAGGAGCAACTATATCACATATAAAAACATTGTGCGTTGGATTCATGTCAGTTTTATTTTTTTATGAATTATTTATGCTCATTTAAAACCATCGCTCTATTCTCGTGAGAAATGTGCTTCAAATGAGGTTCGAAGCTAGGGTAAATACCCCTGTTTATAATTTCATGAAAAATTCGACCTTGCCAAAATTAACCAAATAAATTTGAGGAGCAACTATATCACATATAACAACACTGTGCGTTGGATTCATGTCATTTTTATTTTTATTTGAATTATTTATGCTCATTTAAAACCATCGCTCTATTCTCGTGAGAAATGTGCTTCAAATGAGGTCCGAAGCTAGGGTAAACACCACCGTTTATAATGTCATGAAAAATTCGACCTTGCCAAAATTATCCAAATAAATTTGAGGAGCAACTATATCACATATAACAACATTGTGCGTTGGATTCATGTCATTTTGATTTTTTTTTGAATTATTTATGCTCATTTGCAATCATCACTCTATTCTCGTGAGAAATGTGCTTCAAATGAGGTCCGAAGATAGGGTAAATACCCCCGTTTATAATTTCATGAAAAATTCGACCTTGCCAAAATTATCCAAAGAAATTTGAGGAGCAACTATATCACACTAGTTGAATGCCCGTGCTTTGCCACGGTCTTTTCAATTTCTTACTTCACCACTACTATAATTCTCTTTCACCCACAACATATCACTCATCCCTGCACGCATATATTTTCTTCAACCCTAGCAAATCACCAGAGAGCAATCAAAAAATTCATTAATTATGTCCTTCTTCAACCAATGTGATCATCTATCCAAGTCGTGAAATTTCAAGTACATGTGTGTTTTCTAGAACATTCCAATCTGGATATACATCATAACTATAAAACTTTCAGAAGACAGAGACAAGGATAAAAGTTCACATCATATATTCTTACATAAAGTCATCAATAATCCCAGGATTTGAGGTTGTGACAAGGTTCCATTGCACATAATATCGGTTGCTCTCTATTATGTATCAAGTGTCGAAAAATTGTTTTGTCCATCAATGAGTCTTTGAAAATAAATATGAGAAAAATGTCCTTCTGCGAAGGTAGTTAAGACAAGAGAATACATGGTCAAACAAGTGAATTCAGATGAGGTTCTTGTGGAAGAACACTTTCGGAATGGAGACCACGACGAACTCGCCCAACAATAAGATACCGAACCATTCAGCTTTGATTCCCTGCAAAAACATGTCTGCTTCCCTGCATAGAGAGTCGTCATCTTTCTACATAACTATTTGTTGAGAGCATATTTATTTACCTACATACAAACAAAGTCCAACTGGAAAGTCTACAGGCTACGTACTCCCCTACCACTTATCTGGCTATTAAAAACGCACAAAGAGTAGAATGGATAACTTGCCTTTCTTTGGGATACAATAAGTTAAGATGAAAAGACCTCATGGACAAAGGAAAAAAAATCTTGTGGTGTGTTCACCGTAGGACCTTGCAGTCCGAATGATTTTCTTGGACTATGAAACAAAGCCTTCTAGTAGTGCATGTATTATTGTTTTTATAAACATAAGATTACATGTATCATACTCAAGTTTCCAATGCCACATAATGAGTAAGATATCACAGTATCAACCAAGAATCATTAAAACGGCTGATCATGTTGAATTATGAAGCAGTACCTCTTAATCCGAAAGTTGCTATTCCCGGAGGAAATATGATACAATTTATTGGTGCTGAGTGATAACCTGAAATTATTATCGGAGACTCTCTGTTGTACTGATGATATCCCCACTACTTGCACTAAAACTGCCGAATGCTTCCTCAATCCTAACATAACTTCTGAGAATAAATTGAAATTTAACTTGGTAACTCCTGACTCGCTTCTTCCAGGAGTAGTTCAGAACGTGTAGTTCCCCTTTTGAGGCGATCACATACATGCAAGAAAACATGAAAAAAAGCAATCACATACCACACGATTAAGGAACTATGTCAGGAGGAGAGTGTGAAACAATGTAACAACATAACTTGTAAATAACCAAAAAGGAGAACATTCAGAAATGACAGTATTATTTCGTCTCCAAAATCTGCACCGATCGAGAGATATTAGACGGGATCATATTTTCTAAATCTAAACCTAATCGAATGTTTCTGAAAATGACTTCCGCCTATTGCCAATCAGTTGTTCACATGATAAGCAGTGTGAAGCATGTACTTGGATAATAATCTTCAGATCGAGTAAACAAAGCGATGGTGGCATCTAGAAATTGGAAGAACTTAAGAACGTGCGACATGCCATCAACGAGACAACGGCGTCTATATTGGCAGGGACATCACCGTTCTTCTTTGCGATGGCCTCCACTTCACGTCCATGGCCGTCGGTACTCGGGAGGTTCTTCATTTGTTGCATACCAGGAATGAGAAGCCGGTAAGGTGCACGCCTTGCTTGGCACTTTGGCAAGGTCCTCTGCTCTCAAGATGGTGTACTCCAGGGAGATACTGCCCCGCAACTCACGAGTGTGCCTTGACCTCCAAAGAGACAACGACGTCGGCCGGCGACGGGCCTTCCCTCGGCGGTGGAGCACTCGACATCACTCCCCGACGCAGCCCTCCGGCGCAATGGCAGTGTTACCAGCCATTGCCCGTCGGCGTCCCCGACCTGACGCGACAGTTGTTTGAGGCAGCGACCAACCGACCAAAATTGTGGCGGCGGTGGTGCTAGGCATCGTGGAACCCTAGCCCCGTGTTGGCTTAGATCGTGATTCTTTTAGGTGAAATAGATCGTGAGTTGACTACGCGTAGTGAGTTTATGGTTTATCTCTAATTGGGGGTAGGTTGGGCCAAGGTATATGGGCCTAGAGCATGGCGCGTGCGAGCGTGCTAGGGTCGTCGCGGACGACGGCCGACCATGGTCTGCTCAATAGTAGTAAAGATAAGCAAATGCTCAATAATACAATGCAAGCTGGTTAAATAGACAAAAAATGTTTGGTCTAAGATCCTTAGCACTGAGACTGAGTTAGAAGCTTAAAAAATGGGTCTAAAAGCTTAAATGAAAGGCGACTGCTCAGACATTTTGGGCAACTTGAAATAGCTTCATACCGTAGCAGAACCATTACTTGAATCACCGCAGATGATGAATTGGTAACAGAAAATGGCTGATTAATAGCAGATATAGACCACTGCATTTTACTGAAAATAAGAAGGCCAGTGACTTACACTGGTAGAAAATAGGCCTACAGTCCCGGTTCGCCAGGCCCATTAATCCCGTCCGGGCAATCGGGACTAGCTATGCGCGACTAAAGGCCCCCCCTTAGTCCCGCCACTTACGGACCGGGACTAAAGGCCCGTCCACGTGGGCGCTAGGGGTCCGTCGCGGCGGAGGACCTTTAGTCCCGGTTCTTGTGGCTAACCGGGACTGAAAACCTGCGCAGGTTTAGGGTTTTAGTTTATATATATGCATGTATATGTGTACTGAAATTAAAACAAAACAAATTAAAAAGGAAACAGGTTTAGGGGAAAACCCTAAACCTGTTTCCTTTTTAATTTGTTTTGTTTTAATTTCAGTACACATATACATGCATATATATATATGAAATATCAAACAAGGAGAATTCAATAGGAATATATATTATATTCAATATCGGGTGACCATATATACAACCTCGAACAAGTTTCCATATTACACAATTAAGATGGACGAGCATACACAAATTCGCACAAGTTTCAAAGTACTCAGGGCTTATACATGCGGATAATAGTCATCGTCGGTGGACGCATGGTACTCTCCTTTCTTATGGATGACATGCCTAAGGAAAAATCCTGCTATTTCCTCTTGAATTGGTCGGAAGCGAGCTTCTGGAGTAAGCGCCCTCCGCAAGTTATTGAGACCCTTCCGCGTGAGCTCGTCCTTCTTCCTCTCAGATATGTCTTTCCGTATGTTCTCACAGACATAGTATCCACATAGACCGGTCCCCGGTGGCTGCTTATCCACACCTTTGACCACATTTTTAAATTGTAGCAGATCTTTGAATTCACCAACATGTTCAAGTGAGAGCCGTCTCCAAACTCTACAATGCAAATAAAATTAAATGAACAAGGGAGTTATTAGCTTAGAAAATGAACAAAAGAGACCGACCGATATAGAGCGCAAATGATTGAAAAATAATTACCTTTGCATCATTCTTCTCATGTTGACCCAAAGATCTGTATTTGAATTCATAGAGTCAATGATGAAAACTATGGACTTGTGAAGATCAATTTTTAGCAGAATTCAGTGGTACCTGCGGACACATTAGATGCACAGTCATGCATAATTTATCGATTAGACATACCATGCATGGAGTAAACAAAAGAGAATGGGAACATGAGAGAAACACTCACCCAAAATGGTAAGGATATAGAATATATCTTTTGGATTCATGCTTTTTAAAAAATTTGTACAAGTCTTTCTCCACGTCTTTGGGATGATCTTCTAACATAGTTCCATTAATGATTTGTGGGTCAATGAACCCAACATCATGGATGAGTCTTACTTTGCATTCCCAAATCTTCAATCTGCATAATAGCGTACGGAACAATATAGTTAGGACAATATATATATATATATATATATATATATATATATATATATATATATATATGGTGTAGGCAATGAAGAACGAGATGAGGTAGAAATAAATCACTTACAGAACGTAGCAACTCAGGATAGATTTGTCGAGCTCACGCAGATTGAACAGCTGGAACAATTCACTCATCTCAACTGTTACAGAGTACTTTTTGGTGTGATGCTCCTCTGTATAATCCACATACACAAATTCTTTGTCGGTCCATGCTATGAAATCTTTGTACCAACGTAGCAGACTTTGCATTAGTGGTGGTAGATCCTTTTCCTTCGCAGGCTCGACGAGAGGCCCTTTCTTCACATATTTTAATGCTACGTCAGCCATTGGCATATCGTCCATGCCTAAAAAGGCACGAAGAGACATACCGGCCTCGGACGCATTTTTCATCGCAGTAGCTACAGTCAATCCCATTGCTGTCACAGCTTTTATGACCTCGGGGTCCTGTTCCGGAGCGGCTTTCACTATGAGCGGGGGGATCGATTGTTTACTCTGCATCCCGAGCTGGGCAACTTGTTTCCCGCTTTTTATCATTTTTCCTTTTCCTTTCTCCTGCTCCACTATTTTTGCTTTCTCCTCCTCCAATATTCCTGCTTGCTTACGAAGTTCAGTATCATAGTCTTTAGGCATATTCTTCACGGCTTGGGACACTCTCGACAAAAAATCCGTAGCCCAATAGTCTACAATCGGAGGGAATACTTCCTTGGGCTCAGGCTCCTTTAGCGCCTTCAGTCGGCCCTTACATTTGTCAACGTCAGCCTTCACGGCCAATTTGGTTTCAGCATCACTAAGTTCCCAAGGCCTTGGGGGGAGAGGCTTCAGTGATGGCTCCGGTACCCGTGTGGTCTTAGGTACATAAGGCTCCGGGTTAATAGACCAAGAGCAGGTTCCCTTGATGTCCGCCTGCTTCTGTTTCTTCGCTGGAGGAGGAATGGGGGGCGACGTCTGCTTATCCTCCGGAGGAGGAATGGGGGGCGACGTCCGCTTATCCTCCGAAGGAGGAATGGGGGGCGACGACGTCTGCTTTTCCTCCGGAGGAGGAATAGTGGGAGACGTCTGCTTTTCCTCCGGAGGACGAATGGAGGGCGACGTCTGCTTAACCGCCGGAGGAGGAATCATGGGCGACGGCTGCTTAACCGCCGAAGATTGTGGATCGGGGGACGGCGTCGAATGGCGTGAAGGAGGCGTAGGTGAACCAGCACCACCACCACCACCACCACCAGCACCTGCACCATCGTAGGGGGGTGGACTTGTTAGCCTTGGCGTCTCGCCTGGAAACACTATGTACTTCTTTTTCCATAGAATGAACTGGCGCTTGACATCTCCAAGTCTTCTCTCCCCTTCGGGTGTAGCTATGTCAATCTCCAGGTCCTCAAACGCTTGGACTATGTCTTCCACCGTGACACGAGCATAGCCATATGGAATGGGGTTGTTGTGATGGAGTGCTCCAGGTGTATAGGGTAAAGCACTGCCGGTAGCCACCTTCATGGAAATGTTCCCCACGGGATAATGCAGATCACATTCTATCATCTCCTTTACGTCATCCACGGGGTAGTGAGGCTCCGGTGCACGACTCTCGATCATCGGTGCATTAGCACCTGCAGTCGGGGCCTCCGTGGAAGCCACGCTGCTTCTCCGCTGATCCGTTGCATGTTCTTGATCCGTTGCATGTTCTTGATGCGGCCCTGCAGCCGACGCTTTTTCTTTCTCAAGTATTCCCGCCACGACCTTCTTCAGGTCACAAACTTCCATTGCAAGATTCGACAGTTGATCTGCAGCCCGGTCCGTACCTCTCCTACGGCTTCTGTAACAGTACGGGTCACCCTCCTGGGAAAACCCTACTTTCCACGGCAATCTGCCTTTGCCTCGTATATGTCCTCCGTGTTCAGGATTTCCGAGGGCATGGGTCAGTTGGTCTCTCTCTCTGTTGAACGTGATCTTGCCCTGTTGAGCTTTGGTCATTGCGTCAACAAGGTCTTTTGTGGGAGCAAACTTTTTCTGCCGGTGAACACACTCCCCTGTCTCCGGGTCTAGCGATCCCCCATGCCCGTACCACCACATTTTGGCTCTTTCGTCCCATCCCTCTGTACCTAGACGGATTCCTCTTGCCCTCAGGCCGTCCTCCATTGCCTGCCACTTAGGCGCCGAAACGCGGTATCCTCCTGGCCCCATAACATGATGGTACTGTTTCTTTTCCGCATTAGTCTTATTGTTTTTCGACATTTCCTTGAAATGCTCCGATTTGTGTTGCGTCACAAATTCGGTCCAATCATCTCTCAGTTTCTCATATTGTCCAGTGAAAATCGGAGTCTTGCCCTTGCTGACATATTCACGGAACAATTTTTTCTTGAAGTTCCGGAATGCTTCGGCCATCTTCTGAAGAGCGAACTCTTTGACTATCCTCCTCCTCTGACGTCCACCCGGAACCTCCTCACCGAATTCATCTTTTTTGTTGTATTCCGGAGGTAGAATGAAATGTGCAATAAGCTTTCTAAACATAATCTTTTTCGTTCTCTTGTCGACATAACTGAAACCAATACGTGCTTTCTTTGGCTCCTTCCATTCCTGGACGGTGATCGGGACGATGTCTCTAACAATGACTCCGCATTGGTTGATAAACTTTGTGGTGTGCTGTAGGGGCTTGCCGATTTCACTGACTGATTCGATGGTATATGTTTCTCCATCTTTCATCGCCTTGGATTTGCCACGCTTTGTCATACTAGATCCGACCGAGGGCTAAAATAAGAAAGAGAGTCGCGCGCGTTAGTCTTTGCAATTGGACCGAGGGCTAAAATAAGACCGAGGGCTAAAATATATACCTCGCCGGAGGTGGTTGTTCTTTGCAATTGGAGATCGTCGTTTGTCGACGGTTGACCTCCGTCATCAATGTCCATTCCTTCATCTCCTTGATCATCGACAATGTCCGTTTCTTCACCTGTTTGCTCGTCGACAATGTCCGTTCCTTCACGTTCTTGATTATCAAAGTTCAAATAAGAAGAGACTACATCCTCTTGTTGCTCATCTTCTGGGCCCGGCACATAAGGGATCGGGTTGGCTATCATGCCGTATATAAAACCTTCAGCCTCCTGATCCGTAAACGGCAAGGCTCTATTGTCCGCCATATGTCACTCCTGCAGACATGCATGTAGTAAAAATTAATTAAGTATATAGGAGACTTAGCAAATATTTGTCGTAGAAGGAGGGAAAACAGATTTGTAGGGTTTTGGATGGAAGAACGATGACCACCGGAGGGGAAAAACCATACTTTAGAGGTGTGTCCAAGATTAGTTTCTCAAATGACTTGGAGAACCCCATAGCTAGGTTGCATTTTCTTTCCTGGTCATTTTGGTATATTACACTTAATATTCTGAATTTATTAAATTAAAACTTATTTTCATTATTTTAATGAATTTAATACAAATTCAAATATGGTCTCATTTTGAACTTTGTCAAACATGAATGAAAATGATATAAACAGATAGCTTACATTTTTCTGAACATTTTACATATTTTTCCAAAAAAATTGAAATTATAAATTAAAAGTTATTTAATTTAGAAGATTATTTATGTTCTGTAATTCCATATAACGTTATTCCGTGTCACGATGACGTCATCAAAAAAAAAATCTCGCCAACAGTGGCCAGGTGACGTCATCATGACGTCACCCCTGGCGTGACCCGGTGGCCGGCGGTTGCAGTTTCCGGCGATTCCGACGATTCCGGCCACGGGGGAGGGAACGGAGATGGGGAGGAGGCCACTGTGGTGCTCGCCACGGGGGAGGGGACGGAGATGGGGACGAGGCCACGGCCACTGTGATCTCGCCGGCGGTGAATCTGGCCACGGCCACTGTGGCGGGAGATGGGGACGAGCGCGAGGGCGGCGCGTTCACAGTTCGTGGTCGCCGTTCGAGGGCGGCGCGTTCGCGCGCGATTCGTGGTCGCCGTTCGATGGCGTTGGTTCTAGGGCGACGGCGACGGCCCGCGGGGAACCTACCGGAGAGACGGCGACGGGGCGGGGGCGGAGCAGGGTGGAGGCGGTGGAGAGAAGGGCGCGACGACAGCGACGGCGACGGCGATGGCGACGGCGCGGTCCTCTGAGCGGGCGTCGGCGACGGCGACGGGGCAGAAGACGAGCGGGCGCCGGCGCGAGGGAAGAGTAGGGTTTGGGACTTAGAAAATTTTGGGGCAGCAAGGCGTCGCACATATATAGGTCGAGCCTTTAGTCCCGGTTCGTGAGAGCAACCAGGACTAAAGGTCCCCTGGTTACCCTCCGCGGGCCTTTAGTCCCGGTGGGTGTCACGAACTGGGACTAAAGGTGAAAATTTTCGCGGCGTTTTCGTTCCCGCGCAGAACGAGCATTTAGTCCCGGTTGGTTTCACGAACCGCGACTAAAGGTGGTTATTCGAATTCTTTTCCTTTTCCCAAACTTAAAAGTACAAATAATATATCAGAAAATTCAGAAAAATAAAACTAATTCTTTTTAAAATCTTAAAAGTACAAATAATATATCAGAAAATTCAAAAAATAAAACTAATTCTTTTTAAAATCTTGAATATATATATAGATAAAAAAGGCAGTACCTAATGGCTAGAGTGGATCTAAACCTAAACGGAGAGCATAGATGCATGATCTGATATCTGCTGCTAGTCATACTCCTGTCTAGGCCTATAGTACATGTACTCGTAGTCGTCGTAGTCGCCGCCGCCGTCGTCGTCACTATCGTCTGACGGTGCTCTGCACTCCCTCGGAGGATCACGACTCCAGGACTGGGCCTGAGGGTACCGCAGGCGGGGGATATCGCCGGCCCTGATGTAGTCCATGACGCTCTGTAGAGTCCGGCCGGACCACCATAGCCGACGACCGGCCTCGTGAAAGTTCCCAGGAGGCAGGCCGTCCTCCTCATACCTGGCGAGCGCCCTCTCACGCCGATTGATGAAGAAGGCATCCCAAGTATGCTGGTTATCGGGATGCCAACTGGGATTCCTCCGCTGCTCCGGCGTGAGCTCGTGATAGTAGTGGTTCGTGATGGCCGCCCGACGCGCCACACCTTGAGGAAGAGGAGGGACCGGCACTCCTCCGGCGCTCAGCATCCAACCGGCGGGAACGTTGTAGCCGCACGGGCAGGGGTAGTTCGAGGCCGAAAGTGCCTCCGCCTGGATGAATGTTAGAGTGGGTACGGTAGAAGCCATGAGAGAGAGTGGTGAGTTTGTATATGTGTTTATGCCAATGGTGTGGCAATGCATACATATATATAGCGAGAAGAAAACATCCCTTTAGTCCCGGTTCGGGACACCAACCGGGACTAAATGGGTTAGGGTTTCGTTCGGACCAATCAGATAGAATCACATGGATCGTGTGTTTCTTTAAAGCGCTTGTGAGTCGTTGGATCCGGGGTGTGTTTCTTTCGAGCTGTTGTGAGCCGTTCGATCAGGGCTACGGTGTGTTTCTTTCGAGCTGTTGTGAGCCGTTGGATGAGGTGGTTTCTTAACCGTTGGATCAAAACCCTAGCACAACACTTTGTGAGCCAGAGGACCCTATATATAGCCCACCTTCATACACCGGTCAGTTCATCGAGCAAATACAAAACATCCGGATTCGCCATCATACGTCCTGCCGTGCATTTGGTATGCATATTGCACCCAGTAGCCACGGTGGGGCTGTATGATGGCGATACCGATTGTTTTGTTCTACATCCCCCTTTAAGGTTTGATACATCATATATTCAATTTATCGAGCAAGTACAAAACATCCAGTTTCGTCATCATACGTCCTACCGTGCATTTGGTATGCATATTGCACCGAGTAGCCACGGTAGGGCTGTATGATGGTGATATCGATTGTTTTGTTCTACAACCCCCCCCCCCCCTTTAACACATCCATCCATGCTATGGGTCAGTGTTCACTTTGAGCTCGGTTAGTAATGTGCAACTATTTGCTTGGTTGATCTGTTAGGGTGGCGCGTGGCGCGGGAGTTGCGACGCGTGGCGCGGGAGTTGTGACGCGTGGCCAGGAGGGCGCGGTATAAACTGTCGCGCCTCGAGCGCGTCTTCTCCTCTCCACGCACCGTCGCGCTTCCACCATGCCTCCGAGGAGGAACAGCACCACCGGCTTTCGCGGCGTCCGAGCACGGCAGAACGGAATGTTCAGCGCAGATATCCGCTGGGGGGACGACCGCATCCCCCTCGGCTCCTTTGCGACGGCGGCGGAGGCCGCCCGCGCCTGGGACGCGGCGGCCTGGCGCCTCAACCGCCCGCGTTCGCTGATGAACTTCAACGACTGCCACACCGTCTGGGAAGCGGAGGCCAGGGCGCCGAAGCCGCAGATGGTCACTGCCGCCGACCACCTCCACCTCCGTCACCGCGCGTTTCAGGGCCTAGTCGACGCCAGGGAAGAACGCGTCGTCCGCGAGTATTACCGGAACAACCCGGGGGAGGAGAGCGCCGACGAGGAGCTCTGGCAGACCCGCGCGGCTGAGCGGGCGGAGCGCCGCCTCGAACGCCACCTCGCGTTAGATGCCGCTCGGGAGGCGAGGACGAGGGCGCTGCAAGAGCTTCGTCGGGCCGACCGTGCCGGCGAAGTCTGGGCCTCCGACGATCCGAGGTGGGGGCCTATCTCGGACATACCATCATGCACCTCCGACGACGACGAGGAGGTCACCGACGAGTTCGCCGACGTCGATGTCCCCGGAGGAGGTCACCGACGAGTTCCCCGACGACGACGACGAGGAGTAGTGTTCGTATGGTCTCTCTTTTTAATAAAAAAATTTGTATTCCGGCGACACTGCGGTGCGCTAGCGCGTCTGTTTTCTGTTTTTAATAAAAGTTATGAAATCAGATATTTTATCTCACAAGGTTTTGAGACATTTAAGTAACTTTCTGTTTTCCATGCTTTCCACTCGTTTTCTCAAATATTTTGCAAAGGAGTTAGTCTTAAACACATCAGAGATAATATAATTCACATGATCCATTCAAAAAAGTTTGGTACACAATAAATTATTACACATCAATTCTTCCCTTGTGTCCCTGCTTTCTTACGATCTGGCCGTATCCATGGAGCATCCTCATCATTTAACTTAATGCTTGGGTCAGTGTTGACTTTGAAGGGCGGAATTTCACCAAACATATTATAATCTTCTGACATGTCTGTCTTGTCCTCCACTCCCACGATGTTTCTTTTCCCTGAAAGAACAATGTGGCGCTTTGGATCATCACATGATGTACTGATCGTTTTCTTATCTTTCCGTTTCCTCGGTTTGCTACTCATGTCCTTCAAATAGAAAACCTGAGCGACATCTTTGGCTAGGACGAATGGTTCGTCAAGGTAACCAAGATTGTCGAAATCCACCATTGTCATTCCGTATTGCTCGTCCACCTTTACCCCACCTCCTGTTAGCTTGAACCATTTGCACCGGAACAAAGGGACCTTAAAGGAGGGTCCATAGTCAAGTTCCCATATCTCCTCTATGTAACCATAATATGTGACCTTTTGCCCAATCTCGGTTGCTGCATCAAAGCGGACGCCACTGTTTTGGTTGGTGCTCTTTTTATCTTGGGAGATCGTGTAAAATGTATTCCCATTAATCTCGTACCCTTGGAAAGTCGTTATAGTCGAAGATGGTGTCTTGGCCAACATGTACAGCTGATCTCCAGCATCATTGTCATTCATTAAATGTTTTCGCAACCAACTGCCGAAAGTCTCCATGTGGGCCTTTCTAATCCATGATTCAGGCTTCCCCGGGTTGTTCGAGCGTAAAATATTCTTGTGTTGCTCGAAGTAAGGAGCCACCAAGCTCGAATTTTGCAGAACTGTGTAGTGTGCTTCAGTCATAGAATGACCGTCCATACATATCGTTGATTTCCTTCCGATCGTGCCTCTTCCACTTAGTCTCCCCTCGTGCCGCGATTGAGGAATACCAATCGGCTTAAGGTCAGGAACATAGTCAATACATAACTCAATTACCTCCTCATTTCCATAGCCCTTTACGATGCTTCCTTCTGGCCTAGCACGGTTACGAACATATTTCTTTAATACTCCCATAAACCTCTCGAAGGGGAACATATTGTGTAGAAATACAGGACCGAGAATGGAAATCTCTTCGACTAGGTGGACCAGGAGGTGCGTCATAATATTGAAGAAGGATGGTGGAAACAGCAACTCGAAACTGACAAGACATTGGACCACATCGTTCTGTAACCGTGGTAGATCTTCTGGACTGATTACCTTCTGAGAGATTGCATTGAAGAATGCACACAGCTTCACAATGGCTACTCGAACATTTTCCTGTAGGAGGCCCCTCAAAGCAATCGGAAGCAATTGCGTCATAATCACGTGGCAGTCGTGAGACTTCAGGTTTTGGAACTTTTTGTCCGCCATGTTTATTATTCCCTTTATATTCGACGAGAAGCCAGACGGGACCTTCATACTGCTCAGGCATTCAAAAAAAATGACCTTCTCTTCTTTCGTAAGAGCGTAGCTGGCACGACCTTGAAACCATTCCGGATGCCGGTCATCTGGGTCTTTCAAAAGTTGCTGATCCCGCCGTGCTTCCTTTGTATCCTTTGTCTTCCCATACACGCCCAAGAAGCTTAGCAGGTTCACGCAAACATTCTTCGTAACATGCATCACGTCGATTGCAGAGCGGACATCTAGGACTTTCCAATACTGTAGCTCCCAAAATATCGATTTCTTTTTCCACATGGGTACGTGCCCGTCAACTCCCTGCAGAACTGATTGTCCGCCAGGACCCTTTCCAAAGATGACATTCAAATCCTTGACCATATCAAATATCTCAGCTCCAGTACGTTCCGCAGGCTTCGGCCGGTGATCTGCCTTGCCATTGAAATGCTTGCCTTTCTTTCTTACGTTATGATTTCGGGGAAGAAATCGACGATGATCCAGGTACACGTTCTTCCTACAATTATCCAAAAATACACTTTCAGTCTCATGTAAGCAGTGCGTGCATGCTTTGTATCCCTTATTTGACTGTCCCGAAAGGTTACTGAGAGCAGGCCAATCGTTGATGGTTACAAAAAGCAACGCTCGTAGGTTAAATTCCTCTTCTTTGTGCTCATCCCACACAGGTACACCAGGTCTGCCCCACAATTGTAAAAGTTCATCAACTAATGGCCTTAGGTACACATCGATGTCGTTGCCGGGTTGCTTCGGACCTTGGATGAGCACTGGCATCATAATGAACTTCCGCTTCATGCACAACCAAGGAGGAAGGTTGTAGATGCATAGAGTCATGGGCCAGGTGCTATGGCTGGAGCTCTGCTCGCCAAAAGGATTCATGCCATCAGTACTTAGACCAAATCTTATGTTCCTTGCGTCAGCTGCAAAATCTTTGAACTCTCTGTCGATCTTTCTCCATTGCGTTCCATCAGCGGGGTGTCTCAACTCCCCGTCGGACTTACGGTCCTCTTTGTGCCATCGCAACAACTTGGCATGCTCTTTGTTCCTGAACAGGCGTTTCAACCGAGGTATTATAGGAGCATACCACATCACCTTGGCGGGAACCCTCTTCTTGGGTTTCTCGCCCTCAACATCGTCACCAGGGTCATCGCCTCTGATCTTATAACGCAATGCAGTGCATACAGGACATTCATTCAAATCCTCGTATGCACCGCGGTAGAGGACGCAGTCGTTAATGCATGCATGTATCTTCAGAATCTCTAAACCTAGAGGGCACACAACCTTCTTTGCTTCGTACGTACTGGCGGGCAACTTGTTATTCTTCGGAACATATTCTTCAACATTTTGAGCAAATTTTCAAATGATGAGTCAGCTACACCTTCCCGTGCCTTCCATTTCAGCAAATCCAGTGTGGAGCCCAGCTTTTTCAGACTATTGTCGCATCCTGGATACAGTGACTTCGTGTGATCCTCTAACATGCGATCCAAATTCTCCCTCTCCTTGTCAGTTTTGCAGCGTCTCCGTGCATCAGCAATGGTCCGACCAAGATCATCAGCGGGCTCATCATGTGCCTCTTCTTCACCTTCACCAAACCCTTCCCCACCTTTAGCATCATCCTCCATGAAAGTATCACCGAAAAGGTCATGATAGTTGAAATCGATATCATCCTCTTCTTCATCTTCTTCTATTCTAACCCCTCTTTCTCCATGCTTGGTCCAACAATTATAGCTTGGCATGAAACCGTGCCGAAGCAGGTGCATGTGAACGACTCTTGAGGAGGAGTGACCCTTCTCATTCTTACATTCAGCACATGGACAGATAATAAAACCTCGCTGCTTGTTCGCATTTGCCACTACGAGGAAATCTTTCAACCCCGTAGTGAACTCGCCGGAGAGTCGGTTACCGTACATCCATTGCCGATTCATCTGCATTATTATTATATAAAGTATATAATTAACCATCATGCATCTGTTAAACTAACTAGCTAGCTGGAAATAATACAAATCATGAAAGGTTCAAGTTGCTAACCGCGATCACGGAGGTAAAATAAATGAAAACGCTCAAGTGTGTTTCATGCTATCGGGCATTTCATCGAACACCTTGTGTGCATAGTAGGAACCAAAAGCATACCCACCACCCCTTGTGAATATTGTGAGCAAATGTGGCTAAGTGCAGCGAGCTGAGTCCTATATATAGGGATGGGCCTTTAGTCCCGGTTCACCTGGACAGCCGCGGCTAAAGGCCTTGGGGCCAGCCCGAGGACCTATTAGTCCCGGTTGGTCTGGCCAACCGGGACTAAAGCCCCTCCCCTCCGCCAGCTGTGGGCCGAGCGCGCTGGGCCCAGACTATTGGTCGCGGGTCTCGTCCCGAACCGTGACTAAAGACCCCTATGGTCGCGGGTCCATTATTTTGGGGACTAATGTGGGCGTACCGAAGGCCTATTTTCTACCAGTGTTACAAAGTTGTAAAAAGAAGGCTCAAGATAGTTTCTTAAAACAGATGTGTATGGCGTACACTCAGGTGTATCCGAAGTCTTGTTCCGCGCCCAAGGAACTTAGCTATTGAAATGGAGACACACAACTGCATCAAAGGATATTGAAAGAAATATAAACACCGTTGATCTATTTTTTTACAGTAATAGTACAGTACTAAAAAGGAAACTGTTTTCTTTTGAGGAGTGGTATAGTGCAAAGAGTAATAAGGAGTGTCTATTCATTCAGATTGCAAGAAGAGAAGGGAAACCGCAAATGAAATAAAAATTTCCTAGTGCGGCAATTTTTATCGAGTAGGAGGGGTAGTTGAGAATACGACGACGTACCAACTGTATAGAATGGTCCAGATTTACGACTGAAATAGAAAATATTATATAAGAAAGGACCATTTCAAACGAATTCACTTCTTAGCATCAGGTTTGCAGATAAAACCGTTAAAAGTTTCCGCAATAAAACCACATGCATAAGCATGAAAGAACTCTTACATCAGTGCATTATAGATAAAATGTTAAACAGGGCCAAGCTTTTTCATTCTACGATGCCAATGAAAGTATCCTTTGATACATCTCTTAAAAAGAAAAGTGGAATGGGTAATTTGCAATGTGAAGTGATGATTTATAACAATAAAAAGGGGGGAAGATCGGACGTTTAGAATGGAGTGCTTTGCTCACCAAGGTTGAGAAATTTTCAGAGGCGTCAATGTTCGCTCTGTGGTTGTAGCCATGTAGCAACAATAATCATCAACATGACTTCGGGAAAAAACTTTAAGTAGATAGAATCATCAGTGCAAAAATAATGTAAAGGGGGAGCTCGCAGGCGATCAGGATGTGGTATTGGACTGTGGAAGAACAGAAACTATATGACCTATATGTACCGTCTTGGATTGTGGAAGAACAAAAAACATGATAATTGTACACTTTGTGGTTTTACATCTAAGACTACCACTCTGAGCAAGATGTAGACCTGCAGGATACAGTTCGAAAAACTATATTATCAGCATACATGAGACGGTAATAAATCCAGTCTCCAAAAAATCTCATGTTAACGTACTAACCACGAGAGTTTCCGTCTTGACCTCAACCTGTTTGACATATTTCTCAGCCAGCACGTTCTTGGCCTGCATTGCGGATTCAGTATCATCACCGTACTGGCTCATAAGTCAAAATCACAAAAATTAGTGAAGTCGGCGCAGGATGCAACCAATCTGAAACTGATGAAGCTCTCTTGGATTTTCAAGGAAGTCCTGCAAGGTGCCAGAGACTATCTCCTTGGCCCGCATCCTCTGCTGCTCCAGGCACGTCCTTTTGCCAGATAACTTCGGCACTAACTCAATATAGCAATACCAAAAGCGGAGAAACAAGGAACCGAACTGTGTGCCGGCGACGGCGTGAATATGGAGGCGGCGGTGTGGTGGACAGGGGAAGGAACTCTGCCAAAATCTATGAATCAAAAAACAAACTGCAATGGGAGAAGAAAACAACAAACCACATAGTCGGGACACTTAAAATATGATGTTACCTTGAGGAGGACAGAGGCAATCGCTCGAGTGCGGACGGAGCAGGACGTCACGGGTGTGGCCAGCGGCTCCGATCCTGCCCGTGACGAGGGCAGCAGCGGCACGAAGGAGAATACTGCAGGTGAGGTCGCATCCGGGATCCGACGTTTCAACCTAGCTAGGGCTTGCGGGTGAATCGGAGGGCTTCTTAGATCTGGTAGACCAGATCAGGTACCAGTATCATCTACACATGAAGCGCATAGAGTCATCCTGGTTGTTGCCATGAAGGGTCTTAGGGACCACACTTGGCACGGCCATCATCTGAGAGGAGCGAACAATGGGATTTAGGGTTTGGAGAAGTTGAGACGCACGGCTTTGGGTGGGGGGATTTGCTTGACGGCGATCCCTTTCCTCCTACCGGAGGAGTTTTCCACGTGAGGTTAGAGATGGGAGAGAATTTAGGGCGGTGGCATATTCTCTGTAATTACCTAGAAGTGGATAGTTAGTTGTGCAGTGGCATTCCTTCTGTAATTTCGTTGAAGTGTGACACCACCGCCACAACAACCTTAATAGCAAAGATATAACAACATTGTGCGTTGGATTCATGTCATTTTGAATTATTTATGCTCATTTGCAACCATCGCTCAATTCTCGTGAGAAATGTGCTTCAAATGAGGTCCGAAGCTAGGGTAAATACCCCCATTTGTGCTTCAACATTTTTTGGCATATTTTCTAAATCAACCAAATGAATTTCCTAGACATCTATTCTACATGCATAGTGTAAATCTGAAGTTTCATTATGTTTTGAATAATTATTCTATTTTTTATTTTTTATTTAAATAACATGGTTTAATAGAAAAATCATATGTAAAACTGATAAAAATCATCACTGTAGTAAATTTGAAGTTTCATTATATTTTTTTATTTAAATAACATGGTTTAATACTTAATAGCAAAGAAATCATATGTAGAACCATCGATCCCTGTGGCCAACGGACCAACCAATCAGAGCGCAGAACGAGCGTCTCGCGGATCGCTGTGGCTGCGAGCGCATCCGTCCGATGCACGATTCTTCTAGAAGGCGTCGATCCAACAGCCCAGGTCGAATCTCTGTGTTTCCTTCTAGAAGCTTTTCGGCTGGTAAAACACAGAGTTGACCAAGCTTGAAATGAGCATACATAATTCAAAAAAAATCGAAAAAATATATAGCCGACTCACATAGTAGTGTTATGTCATATAGTAACGAGAAAAAAATATAAACCTGTCTTATAAAGAATGGAACGAAAAAGTCTTGTGTGACATGTGATATCTTGAACAGTCTAGAGAGTTCAAGATAATGAGATGAGTTTCAAACCTTTGGAACTCAAATAAGGTCAAAATCTCACCAAAGCTTCATTTTGGTGTGACTAAGAAAGATCCAAAGTTATTTTTTCATTTTGATGTTTTAAACTTGTTTTATTTACGATTTTCGATTAAAACCATTATTGTTCAAAAGAAAATAAATAATACGAATATTCATCCAATAAATTTTCAGGCTTCGGAATTGCATTATATAGGTCTAATCCAAGTCTAGGAAAAATGTAAATAGGATTTATAAACATTAGAACGAAAGCCATCACTAAAATGAGATTCCTCGAATACAGGAGTAGAGATTTCAAAGAATATGAGGTGGAAACATTGTGAATCTTCCGAAGAGGTGGGTTCTACCTTTTTGTTTTGTGTTTCTATGGGCTATCCTAGCACAACCAATCAAATAGTTCCACATTGCTACCCCCTTTCGACGTCGTTACCGCGTGTTTCCGTATAAGTCCGGTATTTCTCCAGCGGGTAGGGTTTCACCGGGAGGGGATCTACGGAGCGTATGGATCCCAACACAAGATAGGGGGTTCCATACCATGATAGTATAGGTGTGTTGTGTGCTTTGGATGTCAAAGATTGCTCTCCGGGGTGTGACCCGCTTCACCGGCATCCACTTCTCTCTCGTGAGCGCTTATAGGGTGAAACTCCTGTATCGGACCAAACATCCTGAATCTTCCGAAGAGGTGGGTTCTACCTTTTTGTTTTTTGTTCCTATGGGATATGCTAGCACAACCAAGAAAATAGTTCCATGTTGCTACCCCCTTTCGACGCAGTTACCGCGTGTTTCCGTATAAGTCCGGTATTTCTCCAGCGGGGCTAGGGTTTCACCGGGAGGGGGCTACGGAGTGTCTGGATCCCAACAAAAGCTAGGGGGTGCCATACGATGTTAGTATAGGTGTGTTGTGTGCTTTGGATGTCAAAGATTGATCTTCGGGGTGTGACCCGCTTCACCGACATCCACTTCTCTCTCTTGAGCGCTTATAGGGTGAAACTCATGTATCGGACCAAACATCGTGAATCTTCCGAAGAGGTGGGTTCTACCTTTTTGTTTTGTGTTCCTATGGGATAGCACAACCAAGCAAATAGTTCCACATTGCTACCCCCTTTCGACGCAGTTACCGCGTGTTTCCGTATAAGTCAAGTATTTCTCCAGCGGGGCTAGGGTTTCACCGGGAGGGGGGGCTACGGAGCGTCTGGATCCCAACAAAAGCTAGGGGGTGCCATACCATGTTAGTATAGGTGTGTTGTGTGCTTTGGATGTCAAAAATTGCTCTCCGGGGTGTGACCCGCTTCACCGGCATCGACTTCTCTCTCGTGAGCGCTTATAGGGTGAAACTCCTGTATCGGACCAAACATCGTGAATCTTCCGAAGAGGTGGGTTCTACCTTTATGTTTTGTATTACTATGGTATATCCTAGCACAACCAAGCAAATAGTTCCACATTTCTAGCCCCTTTCGACGCAGTTACCGCGTGTTTCCGTATAATTCAGGTATTTCTCCACCGGGGCTAGGGTTTCACCGGGAGGGGGCTACGGAGCGTCTGGATCCCAACATAAGCTAGGGGGTGCCATAGAATGTTAGTATAGGTGTGTTGTGTGCTTTGGATGTCAAAGATTTCTCTCCGGGGTGTGACCCGCTTCACCGGCATCCACTTCTCTCTCGTGAGCGCTTATAGGGTGAAACTCCTGTATCGGACCAAACATCGTGAATCTTCCGAAGAGGTGGGTTCTACCTTTATGTTTTGTGTTCCTATGGGCTATCCTAGAACAACCAAGAAAATAGTTCCACATTGCTACCCCCTTTCGACGCAGTTACCGCGTGTTTCCGTATAAGTCAGGTATTTCTCCAGCGGGGCTAGGGTTACACCGGGAGGGGGGCTACGGAGTGTCTGGATCCCAACAAAATCTAGGGGGTGCCATACCATGTTAGTATAGGTGTGTTGTGTGCTTTGGATGTCAAAGATTGCTCTCCGGGGTGTGACCCGCTTCATCGGTATCCACTTCTCTCTCGTGAGCGCTTATAGGGTGAAACTCCTGTATCGGACCAAACATCGTGAATCTTCCGAAGAGGTGGGTTCTACCTTTTTGTTTTGTGTTCCTATGGGCTATCCTAGCACAACCAAGCAAATATCTCTAAAAATGTCTAGAAATGACATGGCCGAGTAGTGCAGACAGCACCCGTCTACACTATTGTACATGCCTTAAAAACAGAGGGAACCAGATCCTCTTACTTTGGCCACCTTATGTTTTCTGACTTTCTCCCATGACACGTGGGTCCGGTGTGTGATGGGCTCCATTTGTCAGTGACCTAAAGTCAGAGGATCGCGTTCCCGCACAGAGAAGCGCTCGTCTCAGCGTCTGCAGGCCGTTGCCGCCGTAGTTTGCATGCATGGACTCGATCTGCACCGTTCCTTACGATCAAACGATCGAAAATGAAGCGGTGCATGGACTTGGTGTTTTGTCTCAATGTAACTGCATGCAACAACGGACACTGTCTAGTGGGGCCCCGTTCACCAGCCCGGTGCATGCACGCCTCATTTTTTTTAGAGTAAACAACATGGCAGAAGAAGAAAATAGTTAACGTCGCGTCGCATTTGCAGCAGCCCTGCACGCCTCGTTTCAGAAACACAAGTCGCGTCGCATTTGCAGGACCCCTGCACGCCTTGTTTCAGAAACACGAGTCGCGTCGCATTTGCAGCGACGCAGCCCTCCACGCCTCGTTTTCAGAAGATACGCATCAATGCATATGCAGCGAGGCAGGATTTGGCGTGAGACTTTGGACTTTCTTCTCTTCGCCTCTTTAATACACGCATGCAACGTCGAATTACTTCGACTGACGAATGCACACGCGCTCGTACTCCGTATCACTAGCTGTCCTACGCCTACGCCTATGCCTGTTCTACACCGCTTTGACCATGCATCGACTCTTCTACACTGCATCCAACGTTTTCACACAGTTTGGTTCATCTACCCAAATAAATTCACGTCTAATCGTGTCTTTAAATAGTCCGTTTCACTCGTCCTCCATATTCTCATCTCTCTCCATCCCTTTGCCATTCTCTCCCTTCAAGCCCGAACAATGTCTTCCTACTCACTCCCTTCAAGCCCGGAGTCGGTCTCCGACGAGGACAACCACCCCAAGGCTCTGCCTTGGTACGAGGCCGAGTGGCCCGAGGCGGCGTTGGACGTCCTGCCCATCGTGCTTCCCGTCGACGACTCTCCCAAACGGGAGCGATCGCCGACGCCTCCCTTTGTCCACCGCCCCGTCCCTTCCACCACCACCAAGACGTCGGACATCTCCCCCAAGACGAACCGCCGCCTCAAGAGACTGGAGCGGCTGGAGGCGAAGGAGTTGAAGGCGCAGGAGAAGAAGGAGGCGAAGGAGGAGACGAAGGCTTTCCGGCCCAGCATCAAGCGGTCCCGTGAGAGGCAGGAGGAGAGGATGCGGGCGGAGAACCGCCGCGCCCGGATCAAGCAGGAGGCGGCGGAGTGGAGGAAGTAGGGCGGCGCCGGAGGGCGGGAAGGGCTCCCGCATGCAGAGCGGGAGCAGTTAGGGCTAGGCCTTTATTTTTAGTTAAATGTAATGTTTCTCGGGCCCCACTGAATATATGTAAAGTGGGGCCAGTTATCCTTTCTAAGTATGTTTAATTATATATAAGCCCTATATATAAAGTTATGTTCTTATATTTGTCCAAATGTACCCACTGTTTAGAAGTTTTATCCTTTCTAATCATTGCTTTAAAATCTGCACATTGTAGACAAATTTTATATATAAGATATGTGCTGCATTATGTTTTCTAAGATAACATACAAATTTGAGTTGATCATAGTATATATTTTATATTATTAATACTAATAATTTGATGGTTTAATAAATGGATAATACGTAGTCTGCATGTATGGATAATGTGTAGTCTGCATGTTGATATTGGGCCTCATGTGACATTGGGCCGCAAGCAACGGTCAACAGGTGGGGCCCACATGCAGCGCCAACCGTCAACAGCTGGGGCACACAAGTCGCGCCAACGCTCAACAGCTGGGGCCCACAGGCCGCGCCAACGGTTCTATGATGGGTCCCACAGGTCAGGATCCTAACGGGGGCAGAAAGTAACGGTGGGAGCAGCGAAAGCAGTCCTTGCGCACTGATTAGGGGCAAAACTGAGGTCGATTCGGCGCTAGGGGTAAAACTGAGGTCGTGGTGCCAACTAAGGGCACCCTGTTAAATATCCCATAAAAATATCCCTCGCCACCTGCTCCAGCCGTGCAGACGCCTCCGTAAAAAAGCCTTGAAACTCCTCCCGCTGTAATATGGACCACGAACGGAGAATACTTGTGCATCAGTAAAGAACCTGCATACGAGAAAAGTTCTTATATGGGGAAATCTTGTCATTTCTATATAGCCAGAGCCACCAAATAACGGAAAGCGCTACTACCCTAATAATAGTTTTGAATCGTTTATCTACCTCATTTAACCGGTTACCGAATATATTCGCAACGGATGTGGGTTGATAAAGATTCGAAGCCATTTGGATAGCGGACCATAATGCTTTAAGCCTATGGAAGGACATGCGAGAGGGTCTGGGACTTGCCATCGAAAGATATAATGTTTGAGCAGAATCAAGATTGGTTTCTTCATGTCTTAACAAGGCTGAATGACACATAGCGTGCTATGCTTCTGATGACTTTGTGGCGAGTGTGGCACAATCACAATGAACAGACCCACCACAAGAAACCAACCCCGGTGGCTAGCTCCAAACAATTTCTGATGAGCTACCTTGATTCGTTGTTGTTGATCCGACAACAGGAGGTGGTCGATGTGGTCAAAGGGAAACATGTTGTTTCACATGTGCAGGGCTTTAAGCGGGATAAGCACCGCGAGGATGGGCGCCAGAATATCAAACAGAAATGGGCCCTACTTGCGGAGGGGGTGACCAAGTTAATGTGGATGGCGCCTTCTCGTCGGATGGGAGGGACGGGGCCGACATGATCCTGAGGAACTGTGTTAGGATTCCTACAAGATCAATCACATCAAACTAGACAAACACGCGCACAATTTTTTTTACCATCATGTCCATACATTAAGTATGATCACGCAGGAAACATGCAGTGCACCTCGCCTGCTATGCTTGGCCACCTCTATTGCTTGGCCCCTGCCTTGCACTCGGTTCACAACTCTTGTGCCACTGCCATTGCTAAGCATCCTCGCATTCGGTTCGCATCATACTTCTCTGTACTTGCTTGCAGTAGTCTTCTACTGGTCGCACAAATCCTCGCTTTACTTTAGCTTTTCTTACCACCGTGCGCCTTTGGCATCGCACCGAATCACACTGGCCACAACCAGGATGCTCCACGAAGATTTGGAAACTCACGGAAAAACCGTGCACACCTCAACCGTGACGCGCTTCAACTTCAACGGATCCTCACAGAGACGAGCACTTGGAAACAACGACGACTCACTGATACGACGCCGACCACACGTGCAAACATGCACACACTTCGACTTATCTAACATCCGATTGACGATCTTGACGAAACTCTAGGGACCGCACCTCGGCACCACCGCCGCATCAATGATCATCCACCTCCAGCGCTTTGTCGACGACCGCTCCTCGTCGTCTCCGCCGTGTCGCTCCTCCGAACGAAGATCACCCACCCCGATGCGCTACTACAGGACGCCGCCCCGGAGCAAGCGTAGCCTCAAATCATCGATCTCGCTCCGATACCAATTATTGGGATTCCCACAGGATCAATCAGATCAAAATAGACAAACATGCGAACATAAACTTATTTTGCCAAGTGCTCTAATCGCGCCCTCTAATTTTCCATTTTTCATCTCTTCTCAAATCTCACGGGACAAATCTGTTACAGGATGTGTGCTTATATATGCACTAGAACCGACTCAAACCAGCTGGTATGAAACCTAGTCTAAACCGACATGGACACCAAGTCCTAGACAAACATGTAAACTTGCCTAACTCCCGTACTTCTATTCCTACTTGGACTAGGACTACTAACTAGTACATGCATTGCCGGACCAGACATGCATGCTACATAGGATACTACTAGAAGGACCTTGCGCGCTTTGCTGCGCCCGTTTTTAGCTGTTCCCGTTTTCTTTTTTCACGTGTGGCGTTCGGGCAGCTCGCTTCACCTGGGATTTTCACAGGGTGCCGATGTGCGTTATTTTCCTTGTTATGCGATACAGGCAGCCTAGGAGTTCACTCCATTATTTTTAAATTAATAGATAATCCACTTCTTCTAAGGCATGCCGTAGATAAATCCACTTCATCAAAATAGTGAATACTCCCTCCATCTCAAATTGATTGTCACAAAGATGGATAACCGTGGGTGTATCTAATACTGAATTATATCTAGATACATTCATTTTTTCCATCTTTATGACAATTAATTTGAGACGGAGGAGTACATATATTATTGTTTCGTGAAATAACCAGCCAGCATTCTTGCGACATGGGGCAATCCCAGAAGATGTGGAAAAGAACTTCGTCGGTGTGATCCTGGCAATGCACTCAGGTACAGTTATTTACTCCCTCCGTCTGACCCACTTTTATCCAACTTTGAGACAATTAATATGAGATGGAGGGAGTAGATGAAAATATTGTATGTGTAGAAGATTTCTAGTGATGGCTTTGCCCTTAAGTAGAAGCTAAGGAAACCTAGCTTGTAATTGTGCTGACAATTCTTAAACCTATGCAAAGTTATGAGAGTATGACAATATCAAAGCAAACTTCTAAGGCTATGACCACACCCAAAAGAGAGAGGACATCACATGATTTATCATAAAAACATTTAATTTGAAATTACTAACGAGGACACAAATTGCTGACAGTTATAAAACTGGGGGTGTTGCTCCAAATAAACCGAAAAGAGCTGAACTGGTGAACTGCAAAATCAAGGACGAATCTCTCTTCTTTTGGCACTGGAAAATTGGATATCCAATGTCAAAGAACAATTAGTAGCATGCCTTGATGAAGTGATGGTGGCAACAAAGAGGCAAGAAAATATATATTTAGATGCAGGTAAAAGTATCATTCATATGATGTCGGAGTAAATCACATAAGTAGGGTACTAACCGTCATCCACTGACATCTCATGGCAACATCGATTTCTTACTGTCTTCTAAAGCAACATAGATGATATCTTTGATGGTCTGGTGTTATAATTTTGTATCCTTGGGATGCCTTGACTAATAGTATGCCCTTTATCGAAAAAAGCTGATATCTTGATATAATTTTGTATTCTTGCATACCTGGCAATTTTATCACCCGTGCATACCTGCCATCATTCATCATATGGAACTCAGGGCATGACCACTCAGCCATTGGTCCTCCGTACTTGAGTCACTTGTTAGAATCAGAAATTAAGTTGGGTGAACCAGTGGATACAACTGTTGAATGTATAGTGTTCAACATTGCCAGAATACCGTTCATCCCACTTGGAGTGTCCAGACAAACTGGCATGGCTCCTGGCCCTGGTAAATGCACTCATATGAAATGAAACCACATGTCGATCGAAACTCATGATTTTAGCACCAACTTCATGCAAGAAGTAAATATACGGTTTTTGCCAGCCATTAGCCTGACCAAGGTGAAGCTCGTGACATGCATAAGTATTACTGTCAGTAATAAAAAACAGTAAACATCATCTCCTAGATGCATGGCAAGCTATTAAAAAGATGAGTATTATTTCCAGAATAATTTACTCGTATGGATCCATAAAAGGAGGTCTTCAACTTCATCCAGTAACTTGAATATGTCCTTTCCTATGATATCAATAGTGGAAAAGATAAGTATGTTCTTCTAAAATTTGCATAAAATTGCATCGATGTTTTCAGGTGGAGGATAGTACGTAAAAACATGTGTTCGAAACTATCATATCTGAAGTTAAGAATAAAATAAAATTAAATAATTACATTAACTTTAGGTCAGTATAACAAGTTAGGAACGTAACATAAAAATACACACACTTGCATGTTAAAATACTGCTTACAGATTACCCTTCATAGTAATCAATTAACAATAGCATATAGCTAGTCACATTTTCATTTTCAAAAAAAAATCCAATTAAATGTGTTAACTTATGTTTTTCGTGTTTTCTCCGCAGAAAATTGAACCAACTGCTGAAATTGGCTATTATAAGGAAGTAAGTGTTTGTTCAACAAGAGAACTGATAACTGTACTCCTAAAAAAATATGCCAAGTAATATACTGGTAAATTATGCGAATCGCCATAGCATCAGACACCAAAAAATCAATAACCGCACAACAACTTAATTTGCATTAGAACAACTACACTGACATAGATGGAAATTGGCACCTTGAAGAAGCCTTGCTCGTCTCCTGATACTATGGATATTCTTCCTTACCACTTTATTTACTTCACAATGGACAATGATTTGGGTATCATCAAGAGTAGTATGTACAAAGCACATCTTACAATGAATTGTTTATGGTTGTAAAATCTAGCGCACAATATATGGTGTATGAAAGTGCTAGGTCACTATCACTCCATGTATATATTTCAGAACAGAAGTTAAATACAAGTTTGTCATGACCGATCAGATGTCAGATCTTGAGCTGTTAATTGTTGAATTACTCCTCCGAAGACGGCATACCTATACCTCTAAATTAGCAGGAGTATACAACTACTTTCTTTGAAACTGAAACAATCATAAAATATGATTGCTGAAAATACCACAGCAGTATACCACACAAATTGTTTATGTGATACAGTATATATGAGCAAATTGTTGTTCTAAGGTTGTGTATATAATATTGCCGTAGATATATCAAGTTCAAGTATACCAGCTGACTTGTGTATATCTAAATTAGTCTAGTTATGTACCCGCTTGAATTTAAATATGTAAATAAAACCTATGCTTTTGCACATGGATCAGAGAACTTAAATCATTTTCTTCCCTGGAAAAAAAATATAAAACATGGAGGCCACCGATTAGAAAGACTACACATGAATTAATGCTGAGCACCATGCATTCAGTTTTTTTTCGCGAAAACGCAAAAGCTTTGCGTTTCGATGCATTGATAGAAAAGAGAGTTTTATGTACAAGCCAGCAAAAGGGCCAACCCCGCACCATACAACTCGACCCGATCCTAACTAGGGGAGAAGCTGGCGCAAGCCTCGGGCTCCCGCAATCGCCCAATCACGCGCCTCCGCCTTGATTGTGTCGAGCAGAGCTGCCACCGAGGGTTGAGCGTTGTCGAAGACCGCCGCGTTCCTATGCTTCCAGATCCACCATGCTGTCAGCGTAATCAGCGATGATGTACCTTTGCGCAGGGCGCGAGGAGTGGCCCGTAGCGCCCCCGACCACCACTCTGTGAAGGCACCCACACCCAACGGGGGGGTGGCCGTGGATCGGATCCACGATAACACCTCGTGCCAGATCGTCCGGGAGAAGGGGCATCCAGTGAGTAAATGCGCCATAGTCTCCTCAGCCTGATCGCACAGTGGGCAACGCGGTGCATGTGGCAGCCCTCGCCTAGCGAGCCTCTCACCCGTCCAGCATCTGTCCTGGCAGGCCAGCCAGATGAAGAATTTCACCCTAGGAGGTGCCCAAGTCCTCCAGTTCAACCTCCACGACTCCGAGGGTATCGATCCTTCGAAGAGGGCCTTGTAGCAGGAGCGGGAGGAGTACTGGGCGTCTGTGGTCCAGCGCCAGATGAGCTTATCCGGCACTGCGGTCAACGTGACGTCACGCAGCCTCACCCAGAGCTGTACGTACTGCCAGAGGGCCAGAGGGCTCAAAGCGCCAGTGATGTCGGCGATCCAGCTGCGCTCCACCATGGCCTCCTGCACCGTACGGCTCTTTCTGCGGCGTCTAGGGATCAGCGCAAACAGGTCTGGCGCTATCTCCCTGATCGCGGTCCCATCCAGCCACCTATCCTCCCAGAAGAGAGCGGTGGCTCCATCACCAACGACCATGTACGTGGAGGCGTCGAAAATGTCTCTCTCCTCCTTGGAGAACTGCATATCGAGTCCACGCCAGGGCCTCAGGGGGTCTGTGCGCATCCTCCACAGCCATCTCACCCTAAGACTGGTGGAGGTGCGTGCCATGTCCGGGATTCCCAGTCCCCCCAGCCGTAACGGACGACACACCCTCGACCAGTTGACATGGCAGTGGCCACCGTTTGCATCAAGCCTCCCCGCCCATAGGAACCCGCGCAGAATCTTGTTCACCTGCTTAAGCACCTTCTTGTTAAGGCTTAGCACGATGATCTGGTGCAGCGGGATCGCGGCGAGTACCGAACGGATGAGCGCCAGACGGCCCGCTCTAGGCATCATGGATGCCTTCCAGGTTGGCAGTTTGTCAGCCAGTCGGTTCACCATGGGCTGTAACGCCTCACCTGAGAGTCTCCCGATGGAGAGGGGGATGCCTAGGTACTTGACGGGGAAGGGTGCTACAGGGCACTCCATAACCGTCGCCGCCCTATCGGCCACCTCTTCCGAGCATGCAATGGGGGAGACTGAGCATTTTGCGAAGTTTGTATGAAGTCCAGATGCGTTCCCGAAGAGCTCCAGGATTGCGCGGATGGCGCGCAACTCCGTCTCATCCGGGTGGCAGAATATAACCACGTCGTCCGCGTAGAGGGACGTGGATGTCGCTAGCGCCTGGCGCGCAAGGCGCTTAAGAATGCCGAAGTCAGCAGCCCGCATAAGCACCCTGTTCATCGTGTTCATCACTAGCACGAATAGGGTGGGCGAGAGGGGATCACCCTGTCTCAAGCCCCGTCTGTGCCAGATAGGCGGACCCGGCTCCCCATTGAGCATCACCCTCGTACTCGCCGTGGATAGCAGAATCGCGATCAACTCGCGAAACCTCGGCCCAAATCCCAGTTTCCGGAGGATCTCAAAAAGGAATCCCCAGGAGACCGAGTCAAACGCTCGGGCTATGTCCAACTTGAGCATCACCCTTGGTTCCTTGAGCCTATGAAGGAGCCTGGCGGTTTGTCTCACGATCATAAAGTTATCGTGGATGCATCGTTTCCGGATGAAAGCGCATTGGTTGTTATCTACCAAGGCCCCCACCCGCGGTGCCAACCGGACTGCCAAGGTCTTCGCCACCAACTTGGCGAAGATGTGTATCAAGCTGATCGGGCGGTAGTCGCTAATGGCTGCCGCATCTGGACGCTTGGGCAGCAGGATCAACAGAGCTTGGTTCAGACCCTGGAATCCGCGCCCGCACATCGTGAACAGCTTGTCAAAGGCAGCCATGAAGTCGCCCTTCAGCGTCCCCCAACAATTTTGGAGGAACTCAGCCGTGAACCCGTCTGGGCCTGGCGCCTTCCCGTGTGGGAGTCGCCTAACCACCTCCCAAACCTCATCCTCCGTGAAGGCGGTTTCCAGCTCTGACAGGTCTTCAGCATGTGTGCCTAGGAAGTCCAAGTCAAGAGAGAACTCGCGGTCAGTCGAGGAGCCTAGCAGGCTCTCAAAGTGGGTGAAGGAGGCCTCAGCCATGGCAGCGTGGTCAGAGACGACCGCGCCATCAACCTGAAGGCTATGGATCATGTTCTTCTGCCTTCGATGAGTCGCATGTTGGTGGAAAAAGGCCGTATTGGCATCCCCTTCACTGAGCCAGGCAATCTTGGCCCGTTGACGGGCCATCGTGCGCTCGAGAGAGGCCAGCCCCAGGTAAGTCTGTTTAAGACGAGCCCTGAGGAGGCGCTCATCGGAGGAGAGCGGGCGGGATTCCATGGCGATGTCCAACCTCAGGACGACCTCACGCGCGGTCATAAGCTGTAACCGTATACACCCAATCTTCTTATCGCTCCAACTCATAAGCTTGCGAGCCGTGCGCTTCAGCTTTGCCGTGAGCCGGCGGAACGGGTCCGGGTCCCCATCCACCTCACCCCAAGCGGACTCTACCACCTCCCTGAAGCCATCTAGCTTCAGCCAGAAGCTCTCGAACTGGAAGCGCTTCCGCCCCATCGACTGTGTAGTGCAGTCTAGGAGGAGGGGGCAATTGTCTGCTACAACCGTCGCCAGACACCGCAGGGAACAGCTGTTGTGCAGTTCCTCCCAGTCCGGTGTGACAAACACCCTGTCTAGCCTTACGAGAGTCGGGGTGGCCCGCTCGTTCGACCAGGTATAGCGTCGCCCATGGAGGTAGCTCTCCTTGAGCTCGCTGTCGTTTAGGAAGCGTCGGAAACGCCCCATCATCCGTCTATTCAGATTGCCGTTATTCTTGTCCTCGTCGCGGTAAATCAAGTTAAAGTCCCCGCAGAGGGCCCAGGGGCCAGGCCTGGTTGAGCGCGTCTCCCGCAGCTCTGCAAGAAAGGCGATCTTGTCGGCCTCCTCCTGGGGGCCGTAGACGGAGGTCAACCACCAACCGGGCGCCCCGTCGGGGGGGGTCACCCTAGCTGTGATGCTGTTAGTGTCCACGTGGGCGCTATCAAGCTGCACCAGCCTAGTAACCCAAGCCACAATAATACCCCCTCTCGTGCCAATCGCCGGCAAGCAGAAGTAACCATCAAAGTCCGCGCCTAGGGTTTCCATTACGATAGAGGGGGTTACAACTGCAAGTTTGGTTTCCTGCAAGCATACAATAGACGCACCCGTGGTATCGACTATACTCCTAACACCCGTACGACGCGCGCGGTTATTGAGGCCACGCGCGTTACACACCAGCACCTTAGGTTCGTAAGACATAGGAATGTCTTTAACACCCTAGGTGGAGGGGGGGGGTCGGTCAAGCCTCGACGAGGTGACCACCCGGTGCGCCAAGCAACGGAGGGGAGCAGCCTCTCAGCGTCGGCAGGGACCACCCGTAGAGCTCCGCTACTGCCTCTATCATCTCCTCCGTGAGCGGCAGCTCGAACATCCTGTGGAGAAGGTGATTTCATTAATCAGCAGCAGTGGTAAAATCAGCAATGGAGAAGGTGCCAAATCTGCTCGGAAAGAGGAGAGGCGCAATACTTACCGCTAATACGCCAGACTACTGCCATATCAATCCGGCCGAACTGAAGCCAGAGCGTCCCAGTCCAACACTCCAGGAGTTGCCGAGTGCCGGTCTTGCGAAAATATATAATGGCCGCCGGAGACGGGCGGGTAGAGGTAGCCACCTTGCACAGGCAGAACACATATCAATCTGGAGGTGAGCATGCATGGCTGACTCATGTCGGATCGAACTCACGCATCCCTGCCAGATAGGTAGGCGCCGAAAATTACAAATATTATTCATGTTTCGTTTTCAGGACGATCGGAAGGGGGATTGTATTAAGGGTCGGGGAGGGGATGCCTGCATCATCTAACTGATATACATGGATTATCGGTTGATCAGATGGACATAACTTTATCACCTCCTGGATTAACTCATGGAGGCTCCATGGTAGATAAGAAGGAAATTATGTTGGTGAGAACATCTCAGGCAATTCATCGAATACCTTGTGATCTTGAAAAAATCTTCTTAATGCCTATTTTCAACATCTAAACCAGATCATGCAACTGCACATGGATTGATATTTGATATAAAAGGGAGGCACATCTCGCTTCTGTAAGCAAAGACCATACCACACACCAAACCTAGCAATCAGAGCACAGCCACGTAATCTTGAGAAGAAGAGAGTCGATGACTCACTTATTGTTGCAGCAGTAGCAACGACGCCAGTGGAGAGGGCGGCGTACCTATGATGGATTTCTCCGTGCTGGATTTCTCGTGTTGTTCCCACGCGGTGGCCGTTGGGGACATTGTACTCGGCCTCTTCATCGTCTATGCCTTGGGTAAGGCGCCTGGCGCAGGAGCGTGGGGAAGACGGGATAGCGGGGATGGGGTTGATGGGAGATGAACACAGAGCACGTTTGGAGCCTGGGTTGTCCATCAACAGAGAATAGGCGGCGGTGATGGCTACCGACACCGAGGCGCGGCTCTCTCCGAGCCTCGACCCTCGAGTCGCCTCCTTCTCTTCAGCTGCATCAGCTCGTGGAGGCCGCGGGCCGCAGGGGTGTGGAGGCTTGGGCCTCTGTCCTCTGCTAGGGTCGGTTACTTCGTCGATCTGGATTGTGTCGAAGCCCTGGACCTGAGTTACGTGTCAGCTTGTTATTCGCGCGGACGGTGGAGCGACCACAGGCCACGAATAACCTTGTGCTTAGATCTCTAAGGAGATTCTAATTATGCATTTACTATTTCCTAATTAGACTCGTTCCTGATTAAGGCAAGATTATTTCTAACAAACTGCAAGGGACAGCTGATTGTCGCGGCATGTCGCCATCTCCTGGACTGCAGGGACGCGTTGGAGTCACAGCTAGCGGCAATGGAGGAAGGACTTGGCCTTGTCCTCGAATCGGACTGCTCGATGACAATCACACTAGTTCAAGAGAGCTCCCCAAATATGTCACGCTATGCTATAAGGATCAGCACCATCGGTGAGAGAACGAAAGAAAGAGAGATCGCAGTAAGAAAGATAAGCAGTGATGCAAATGGTGTTAGCCATGGCTTAGCAAAGATGGGTAGGGTAGAGGGTAGAACTGAAGTCTGGCTGCACTCTGTTCCCCCAGAAATTGCCAAGGCTATAGCCTGTGATCGTACCCACCTCACCTATTAATATAATCTATCTTTTCAAGCAAAAAAAAATAAGTAGACGTTAGGATGTAGTCTTTTTATTCAGTTTCATCAGAGTAAGGTGGAATTCAGTTACCGGGCTTTTTTTTAGCTCTTCGTTGATGCGGCTTGTTTCGATCATCACAGTCGTTCCCGATGATAAAATCATATGCAGAGAACTGGCATAAATGAATACACCGTCCTTCATCTTGCAAAAAAAAGAGATTCAAACAACAATAATAAAGACCTTGATGTGTTGGCGTTGTTTTCTTTTCTTTTTTTCTTTCTTTTCTTTTGGGCGTGAATGTGCTGTTTTGCCCCAGCAGTGGTCTCAGAACTTGTATCGGGTGGTTGCTATTAATATAGCGGGGCGAAAGCCTATTTCAAGAAGCTTAGAAGAGCATAAATAAGAGAGCGATCAGACAACAGGGTCACATAAGCTGTAATAATACTTTATATAAACTCAATCTGAAGAGCCTGCTCATGATTTCGGAGAAAACCTAGCTTACCAACGTCAAACTCATCAGCCATGATTCCACGCGTGAGATCAAAGAATTTCAAAGTGTATAATAAAGATGCACTTCCACTCGCCAGCCATGATTCCACGCGTGAGAACTAGCAGATCAATTTGTTGTCTAGATGATTGTAGTTATAGCTCAATCACACTGGTATAATCAGGGGCTTTCGTCCCGGTTTGTAACTTCCATTCATTCCGGTTGTGCAACCGGGATGGGGCATCCGGGACAAATGTCTCTCCCCCATTGGTCCCGGTTGTGTCAGGACCCGGGACAAATGGGGCTGACCACGTGGCAGGTTCGTTGGAACCTGGCCAGGGACATTCGTTATTTTCTCTGCCTCCTCTGCCATTTTCTCTGCCGCGACATAGTTTTTTTTTTTCTATTTATTGTTTTCCTTTTAATTTTATGTTTTGCGATCAATTCGATTTTACGATACCCTGTCACCATACACTGATAAGGAGCCTTGGTGGCCCCTCGCCGGACCTCCCGGATCCAACGAGAAGAGAGGAGCCCGGTGACCCTTCCCCGTACCTCCCGGATCCCACGAGAAGAGAGGAGTCTCGGTAGCCCCTCCCCGGACCTTCCGGATCCCACGAGTGAATAAGTAATACATATATATAGCAAAAGAAGAAACACTTGTATTACAGAAGCTAAGTATATCGAGCATATTTACATGACCGATGGAATGAATTACAAAATAAAATTAATGACCAACCGACGCAATAGTACTCTCCATTTACATTTAGAACCTACATTAAGTTTGTTTAAATCTCTGCCCTTGGGACAGGTCGTCTGACGAATGGACTCGCAGACGTAGTATCCACACAAGTGATTCCCGTCCCCCTGTTGCAAACACTTTACGAGAACATGGTTTCAATAAAAATAATAATCAACCAGCCATGATAATGGTATCGACACTAGAATTAAGGAGATGCGCGGATCTAGATAGTAGTACTTACTTGCACAATATCAAATGTAAGCTCTGATTTCCATTCACCCCTGGCCTTTTTTGTGAACCTCTTCCAAACGCTGCCCGGGAAAGAAAAAGAATAAAAAGAGTTAGTAATTAATTGATATCCGAAAATGAAACAAAGTAGTCGATATAGTGCCATATATAAAGATTGAAATTAATAAAGATTGAAATTACCGCTGGATTATTTCCTGCATGTCCGCCCACATCGCTAGGGGTTTACGCTTTGGGTCCATTACCAGTACTTTTCCTTTGTCAACTTGGAAGATTAGAAGAATATAGTGGAAGCTGCGCACGTAGAACTCATCAATTATACACTGAACATCGAGTAAGGAAAACAGAATGTATACAACACAGTAACACTCACCCGAAGTTGTAAGCAAATAGTATTTCCCGTCGGTGTTTTTGAAACCTTATTACCCTCACAAGGTTATCTTCTGTATCCTTGGGAGATAACTCAAGAGTCTTATGATTAACAAAATGTGGCTCAATGAACCCAATATCATAGATTTGTCCTCTTTTGCATTCGAGAATCTTAATTCTACAATTATAATATAATGAGTGTACTATATATATATGAATATGCAATGAACGAGGTGAGCTAGCTAGAGACTTAATTAGAGAAATAAGTACTTACAGACAATAGGCACTAACGATAAATTTGTCGAGGGCCTGCTGCTGGAATAACTGAAACAATTCGAAAAATTGAATCAGAATCAGTCCATCTCCATACCCGTAGTGCTCGTCTCTAACTCCGAGCACTATCCAGTCCTGAGATTTCTGAGCGGCTTCCATATACCAATTATGCACTCTTCGCATTTTGGTTGGTAGATCTTTTAACTCATCGGGTTTGACGAGAGGATTCACTTGCCGGTATTTGTACGCACATTCAGCAGCAGGGAAGTAGTCTATTATTTGCATATACTCAGCAATGGACAAACCCGCAGCAGCTGCCCTTTGTCCGTACAGTTCTATAAACTACGGATCAATTTGCTCGTCAGCATTAGTGCTCGGCCCCACCTGGGTATTGGAAATCACTTTGAGCGGGGAGATGGATTGTTTTTTCTGCTCTCCGAGTTGGGCAACTGATTTCCCCCTTTCGCGCTTGTGCTACTACTCTTCGTCGACCGCACCATTTCATGGTGTGACTTCAGAATAGAGTGGTCATAGTCAGATGACAGACTCGACTCGGGTTGATGAAGAGTCTTCACCATTTTCCACGCTCGTTCTACATCTTCTTCGGTCTCGGGGAAATCTGCCTTTTTCTGCTCCTTCAGCTTCGATTTCCACGCCTCGTATTCGTCCCTTGCGTTTTTCTGGGTTTGCTCAGGAGTATAGTCGTAAGGTAACTTGGGTAACTCCTTTGGTACCTTCGGGAGGGGTGACCGTTGACGTTTGGGTGATCTTTTACGTTTCGGAAGAAACTTAGTGGACGGAGAACGCTGACGCTGCGGTGTAGGCGACCGCGCTGGAGACGCCATGCACGGCATAGGCGACCGCGCTGGAGACGTCATGCATGGCGGAGTCGACCGCGCTGGAGATTGTTGCGCTGAAGAATGGTGAGGAGTCGATGGCCTTGTCGTCAGATTTGGAAGCATAATGCATTCCTTTATCCATAGAACGATCAACTTCTTGGCTTCTCCGAGTTCAGTCATCTCTCCGTCTTCACCTTCAGGGAATTCAAGCTTCACCCGCTCGAATCCGTTGACAACTTCATCGACCCCAACAACAGCATAGCCCCGTGGAACCAGAAGACTATGGTGAGTTGGTTCGTTGCCAATTGGTAAGACATTGCCGACCGCCGCCTTGATGGTTATATTGACGACCTTCACGTGGAGCTCACAGGTTGTCATCTCCGTGATATCATCCACCGGGTGCATCATCAGTGGTGCATCATCATCCTGGAGCTGCGTGGATGCAACGCTGCTTTTCTGATGAGAATGTGCGGCGCCGGTAGCATTGAATTCACCTTCTACCATGTGTGGTACGCCGGTAAACACTAGCTGCTGGCTAAGTGTGTTAGTTTGCTCCTGCTGCTTCATTTCTACCTCCTACGTCCGCTTTATCTGTTCTTCAAGTTGACGCCTCCAGTTTGACTGACTAGCTGCTTCAGCTGCCTCTGCGTCCTTTTTCCGTTGATGGCTTATATCGGGATATTTCTTTTTGCTGTCGTCAAACCCAATACTCCACGGACGATTGCCTTTTGTGCCTCGTGTACGCCCTACGTGTTCCTTATTGCCGAGGGCGCGTGTGAACTCGTTGTTCTCTCTATCTGGCACGAATCTCCCCTCTTTAACATCATTTATTGCGCTTCTAATATCTTCTATGGGTAGAGGATTCTCTTTATGCCTTAGATTATAGATTGCTTTTCCTTCGGCATCCAACTTTCCCCCATGCCCGTAGAACCAAGACCTTGTCCGCTCGACCCACAGGAATGGCTCGGGAGTGATCCCCTTCTCAAGCAGGTCGTTCTCCCATTTCTCCCACTTGGGCAGTAAACCCTTGTAGCTAGCTTGCCCCCATAATAAGGTGATATACCTTTTTCTGGGCGTTTTTCTGATTTGTTTTTGACCTTTCCTGTGCATTCTCTGACAGCTTGTACTTCACAAAATCTTCCCATAAGGGTTTTATTTTCTGATACCCTTGAGTGAAATCCGGAGTCTTGCCCTTCTTAATAAAGTCAAGGTTCAATCTTTTCTTCTAGTTGCTGAATTGCTGGGCCATCTTTTTCAGAGTCCACGCCTTGACCTTTTCCACTAACTCAAGTTTCTTTTTATTAACTTCGACTTCACCATCTACCTCCTCATTTTCATCCGCCTCATTCTCGTCCACCTCCGGCAAGGGTAAGGTGAAATTACACATGATATTTTTGAAAAGATGATCTTTGAATGTTTTGCTGAAAAATGAAATTCCTTGTCTCCGAGGATCTTTTGGCTCATTCCACTCTTGAACAGTGATCGGGATGTGATCTCTAACTAGCACTCGGCATTGATTCACAAATTTTTTGGCAACATCAACGGGAAGCTCGGGTGCGCCGTCTGCTGCGATCGTTTCGATCCTATATCTTTCTGTATCTTTCAACTTCTTTGTTGCGTCTCGTTTAGTCTTTTTTCCGGTTGATATGCTTGAACCGGATGGCTAAAAATATAAAGACTGTTAATACATGTATATAGACAACTGATGCTTCATTAATTAACATATCTATATGCACCTCGGAGCCGGTGTTGGTAATTTGTACGGCTCCACCGGAGCCGTCGGCTTCTCACTTACCGGAGCCGTCGGCTTCTCCCTCGGCAGAGACGTCTCCTTGGGTGAGCTCTGTATCTCCCTCACCGGAGTTGTTCATCCACTGGCTCACATCGGTCTCTCCCTCGGGCCCGCGGATTAAACCTGCGAGCAAGTTTTCCGCATCTTCGTCTCTTGGCTCCATACTTTTCTGAAAATAGACAAAATTCCCTAAGTCAAAATTTGATACTACACTAAGTATAATTCCCTAAGTTAGAAAAAAGAGTAACTATATGTTCCAGATCCATTTCATCAAAATTCCTTATAGATAATAGCTAATGGTACTTATAGCTAAACAAGTTAGAAAAAAGTAACTATATGTTCCAGATCCTCATTTCAATTATAAAAGCAACATTTATGAAATATTTAGAAGTATCAATAAACACAAAGAGTTACATAGCTCGGGTTCACTTTATTTAACCCTAATACATCACGATCGAATAATATCACTTATACATATTCATGACATCTCTCAAACTAATTAACTGCGACCGGGACCTAAGCCGCGGGGTGCTGAGTCGCGGGTGCTACGCATCCATAGGTAAGAAACCCTCACAGGGTCATAGCTCATGTGGTAAGGAACCCTCCGAATAATCGACCAACCGCTGCTATACTCCCTATCGAGCAAGTACATGTAGCGACGGACGTGCTCGTCCTCCTCCCTGATACGCTGATGTACCACCTCCTCATGGGCCGTCTCTCTCCGCACTGACCGTGGCTCACGCGATGGCCGCCAAAGAATATCTAGGTCGACCACGTCACCCGGATTTCTCACCAAGCCGCGTGTCCCGGTAGTAAGGACCTCACAGTGCCAGCCCGGTGGGGCCCAGTCCCGGACATCGCCCGGCCGGTCCTAAAGAGACATAAACTAAAAACAGACCCGGACTAAGTAAATATTCGTAATTAAGTAAAATACCTTAGTGTTTCTAACTTAGTAAAAAAATATTAAATGGAGAAATATGACATAAATGAGATGAAAGTTAAACAGGAAGAAGGTTTTCTGATCTTTAGTAAGGAGTATGACTAGCAGATCAGATCGATTCTTCCTGAGTAAAGTTTCGACTCGAACGGGACATAACAGATGTAGCATCCCAGATTATCCATATCATGTGTGAAAACATTGCGGATCACTTCCTCTTCTTCTTGATATGCAATGTTGTCACACATGACTGGATAATCTGGAATGTTGTTATGCCCTGTTCGAGTCACAAGTTTACGAGGAAAGAGTGGATCTGATCTACTAGTCATACTCCTGCCTAGGCCTTGATGTGAAGTTGGACCTTCAAATTTTGTGCTTGCTACGAGGTAGTACACGTAATGGCGATGCGGGGAAGGAAGGGTTTCTGGACATCTTTGAAACAAAACAAAATCATATATGTAAAATAGTGAGATCAGAACAAAGTTAGACCCTTTTGTGCACATCCATAACGGCGACATTCTTCATAACCCCGGACGGGATTTCTAAGGAATGTCACCATTACGAATGTGCACAAAAGGGTTCAACTTCGTTCGGATCTCACCAACCATATTAAATATGTGACGTTATTTAGTTCCAAAGAAATCCAGTAACCCTCATCTTCATCCTTTCCCGAGATCACCACCGCCTGTAGTACCTCTTAACAAGAACAAGATGGTCATAGGGCCTTGATGTGAAGTTGTGTTGGGAATATGCCCTATAGGAAATCATGTATGATGTAATTCCCACTATATTCATAAAGTTATTAAGTTGTCCTTGTTTTGAACATCTGATATATGTCATTGAATATGTGATTCGATAGTGGAACTATATATTCATGTTGTTCATACTAGATTGTCCTTGGTCATTTAGGTTGTGCTGGACACACACGCTAGACTAATGTGAGTGTTGGCTGATGACACGGTTCCACTTGTCATGGGCATGGTGATGCCATTCCAACGTTCACGGACTTGGCTAAAGAGTTTAGCAAGTCGGACTGACCCACATTGAGATACAACAATCAAGTCGTCATTTGCATGTCTCAATCAATGTAATCCTTAGACCTGAGGTTGTCGCACAATCCGAGTTGTGGATCACCGACTTAGGTTCTGTCAAACGTTGTTCTGTGACAAGGCAACTATAAAGGCAGAGTTCGGGTCGAATGAGAAGCAAACTGCGTGATGTGGATAATCAAGATGGGATTTTGCCCCTCCGAATGGAGAGATATTCTCTGGTCCCTCTCGAGTGATATGATTCAGGAAGCATGGCCATGCGCGACTCAGTTAAGTGTTAACTGTGTCGGTTGACTAAGAGTTAGTCAGATGAATCACATGTCACAGATCGAGAAGAGAGTTGAGCTATTCAAGGGATGACGATAAATCGCCTATAGCTCGACAAGGTATATCGTGAGGCAAAAGGGACTAAGATGAATATCACATTGAAAGGTATGTCGTCATGACTCAATGGTACTTGGGAGTCGGCACGTTCTGCTAGGAGCCGCTACCGATTGATCGATTGGGAGTTGGACTCCAATCGTGTCCAAGTCGCCATGAGCCTGCAGGGTCGCACACTTAAGAGCGGGAGCAAGTATTGGTCGGGTTGGACCCGAACCGGAAATGAACTGGTTTTGTGAATCGGACTCACAGAGGGAATGGGCCACAAGTGTTGTGAAGCCCATTACCATACGCTATATAAAGAGGGGCGCAGGTTGCCCAGCGGGCACGTTAGTCCAGTCTCCCATGCGTTGGGAACCCTAGCCCCACTCAGTCCAGCCGCCGCACCGGACCTAGCAGTCCGCCGTCGGAGCTCCTCCTCGTACGTGTGGATACCGGAAGAGGTGCTGTACGTCCAGCACTTCGACGTTCGAGGGATTGGATCGGCCGGACCGGATCGTGGGACTGCACTGCCCCGACGCGCTGCATCGATAATCTGCACCTGCGCGTCTAGTGGTAATACTCGTGGCCTTCTACCTCGGCTAGATCTTGGAAGCATCGCGTAGGAAAAGTTTTGTTTATCTTTACGCGTTCCAACAGTGATATCAGAGCGGTAGCTTCTGGTATTAGGCCCAAGATCCGTACATATGTGATATGTAGTTAGCGTTAGATGTGATCTAATTGTTGTTTTGGTGGTCGGTCTATGAGATAGATCGGTTTTGTACAAGGTTGATTGGATCAATCGTACTCGGGGTTAATGGATGATCTGGTTTCCGTGATCATACTGCTAAGGTCGTGAAACAACTTACCCCTACCGGTCGGTTTACGCCATCGGGGTATACCGTGACACATAAATCCAGTTGCGGTGATCAAAGATCAAAGAGTTTGGTCGAATCGGAATACGGATCAGATTCGGATAAAATCGTTTTATCCGATGAAGGAATCCATGATCGGAATGCAGATGGGACCGCCGGCTTCGCCCTGTCGTAGCGCCTTAGATGTCGTTGCGAGTTTCACAACGCCGGTAGATATCGTATCTATGCATAACCTTTTTTTGCAGGAAGTTGGGAATGGTATGGCTTATGTGCATGTGATGTGTGTAATCCATACATGATCTGCGTATCATGTTTATGTCAGCCGGCTGGAGCCTAGGTGCTGTCATTTTATTGTATAACGACCTGCGTGTCGGATTCTCTATGTAATTTTTCATTTACTAGCTAGTGTAGCTTGTTGGAGAACCAGGTGGCATGCAAGTCGATGTACAAGTCGGCTACATGGAGTAAGATGGCACGTGACAAGAGTTGGCACGAGTCGACTTACAAGCTTTGTGGAGATGGAGATCACCATGAAGAGAGCCATACCATTTCACATTATAATTGCTTCATTTGTGTTATTGTTATGTCTCTATTTACCTCTATTTAGATAGTTGGTAGATTCTTTAATCCCTCAAAGAAGGTCTAGTCGGTCGCCCCGCCAGTGCTGCACCATCACAAGTCGGACATTCTTGGTAGTGGGCTCATAAAATTGAGGTGCTACCAATTCTTTCCGGTTAGGTGGGTTTGAGTCGGACTCTTACAAGCAGAAGCACTTGGTAATCTAGACGAGTCCATCACAACGGTTGTGGGGATCGGGGCGAGGTAGGTTGGGAGCCGGGGCATGTGATGTCACCCAACTAACAGGAGTCGTATTGGATACGATTGGCAAGGTGTTGCCTACCTAGATCACTTGACGGCTAGCGGTGATGCTAAAGCTCACTAGTCGGCTTGCTTATTTAGGATCTTGAATCACTTAGCAACCATCGGAGGGATGTTGGTTCTAGTGGGAGCATAAGTATTAAAGCGTTTAATATGCCTGCTCTTTTATGAATACATGTCTTAAGTGTTTTTGCGTATTTTCTGTTGTATCAATGGCACCTAGCAACCTTCCTCAGTTGTCCGCGTTTGCGTTGAGGTCAATCCTAGAGAAAGATAAGCTTAATGGAACTAATTTCACCAACTGGTATCGTAATATGAGGATAGTCCTCAAGCATGACAAGAAAGAACATGTTCTAGAAACTCCACTTCCAGAAGAGTCAGATGACGATGCGACTGTCGCTGTCACGAATGCCTACCGTAAGACTAGAGATGATTCTACGGAAATTAGCTGTCTTATGCTTGCACACATGGAACCGGACTTGCAGCAGCAGTTCGAGAATGTTGAGGCCTACGATATGATCGAAAGCCTCAAAAGTATGTTCCAGGCTCAGGCAAAGACCGAGAGGTATCAAGTCTCTCAAGCTTTGCTGGGCTGTAAGCTGAAAGATGGCGATCCACTGAGTCCGCATGTAATCAAGATGATTGGTTACATTCAGTCTCTGGATCGGCTGGGCGTCCCAATTAACGAAGAGTTCGCTACTGATATAATTCTGAACTCTCTTCCTAATGCGTATGGTTCGTTCATCTCGAACTACCATATGCATGGTATGGATAAGAGTATCACTGAATTACATGGGATGCTCAAAACGGCAGAGGCTGATATCAAGAAAGGCGCCAGTCAAGTGTTGATGGTGCAGAATAAGGCTAAGTTCAAGAAGAGTTCTTGGACTAAGAAGAAGAAGGATAAGTCAGGAGGTAGCACCCATGGCCCTGTCCAGAGTGCTCCCTCAAAGACTAAACCTTCTCCTACAGCCGGAGCCAACTGCTTCTATTGCAAGCAAGATGGCCACTGGAAGAGGAACTGCACCAAGTATTTGGCTGACAGAGCCAAGCGTGGAGGTGTGACTTCCAACTCAGGTACGCTTGTGTGCAATGTTATAGACATTTATCTTGCTGATGCGCCTAATAGTTCTTGGGTATATGATACCGGATCAGTTATTCACATATGCAACTCGTTGCAGGGACTGGTAAGAACTAGGAGCATGGCAAGAGGAGAGGTTGACATTCGGGTCGGCAACAAGGCGAGAGTCGCTGCGTTGGAAGTCGGCACGATGCAACTTCATTGACCTTCAGGATTTTTATTGGAACTAAATAATCGTTATTATGTTCCAGCGCTTAGTCGAAATATTATTTCCGCCTCATGTTTGATGAGACAAGGTTATGAGTCGAATATTAAGAATAATGGTTGTTCTTTATATTTGAAAGATATGTTTCATGGCTTTGCACCCGTTCAGAACGGGTTATTTATTTTAAATCTTGATAGTGAATCGGTCTATAACATAAATGTTAAAAGGTTGAAACCAAATGATCTGAATATGACTTACTTTTGGCACTGTCGGCTTGGTCATACAAGTTGGAAGCGCATGAAGAAGCTCCATGATGATGGACTTGTAACTTCGTTTGACTTAGAGTCATTCGAGACATGCGAATCATGCCTACTAGGCAAGATGACCAAGACACCTTTTGCAAGGAGTTGTGAAAGGGCGTCCGACTTGTTGGAACTAATACATAGTGATGTATGTGGACCAATGAGCACGACAGCTAGAGGTGGTTATGAGTACTTCATTACCTTCACTGATGATTTGAGTAGGTATGGATATATCTATTTAATCAAACACAAGTCGGAAGCCTTTGAAAAGTTCAAGGAATTCCAGAGTGAGGTACAAAATCAACTCGGCAAGAAAATAAAGTTTCTACGGTCGGACCGTGGGGGCGAGTACATGAGCCATGAGTTTGATGACCATCTAAAGAGTTGTGGAATAGTTCCTCAACTCACTCCGCCGGGTACACCGCAGAGAAACGGTGTATCGGAACGGAGAAATCGGACCTTGTTGGACATGGTACGATCAATGATGAGTCGGACAGATCTACCTTTATCATTTTGGGGTTATTGTCTAGAAACTGCAGCTTTCACACTAAACAGAGTACCATCAAAGTCAGTAGAGAAGACACCACATGAGATGTGGACGGGCAAAAAGCCAAGTTTGTCTTTTCTTAAGATTTGGGGTTGTGAGGTATTTGTCAAGCGACTTCAGTCGGACAAGCTCACGCCCAAGTCGGATAAGTGTATTTTCGTGGGGTATCCGAGGGAAACCTTGGGGTACTACTTCTACAACCGGGAAGAGGGAAAAGTGTTTGTCGCTCGGAATGGTGTCTTCCTTGAGAAAGAGTTTCTCAGTCGGGAAGTCAGTGGGAGCACGGTGCAACTCGAAGAAATTCGAGAGGAACCAGCTAGGGGCGAGTCGGCAATGGCCTTGGAGGTTGAGCCGGTCGTGGTACCTACACCGGTTACAGCACCTGAACCTCGGAGATCTGCCAGATTACAGAGTGCTCGAGATGTTTTACTGTTAGACAGTAATGAGCCGGCAACTTATTCGGAAGCGATGGTGGGATCTGATTCCGAGTCATGGCTTAGAGCCATGAGATCCGAGTTAAAGTCCATGGATGAAAACCAAGTTTGGAATTTGGTTGATCTGCCTGACGGTGCAAGACCCGTCGAGTGCAAATGGGTCTTTAAGAAGAAAATTGATATGGATGGAAATATTTCCGTCTATAAAGCACGACTTGTCGCGAAGGGGTTCCGACAAGTTCAAGGAGTTGACTACGACGAGACCTTCTCGCCCGTAGCGATGCTTAAATCAATTCGGATCATGTTAGCCATAGCAGCCTATTTCGACTATGAGATATGGCAGATGGATGTCAAGACGGCTTTCCTTAATGGAAATTTAACTGAGGACGTGTATATGATACAGCCCGAAGGTTTTGTCGATCCAGCTAATGCTGACAAGGTATGCAAACTTCAGAAATCCATTTATGGGTTGAAGCAAGCATCTCGGAGTTGGAACATTCGCTTTGATGAGGTAGTCAAATCGTTTGGCTTCATCAAGAGAGATCATGATTCTTATTTATACAAGAAGTTTAGTGGGAGCAAAGTAAATTTTCTAATCTTATATGTGGATGACATATTGCTGATTGGAAATGATGTCATGATGTTGCAAGAAACCAAAGAGTCATTGGAAAGGAGTTTCTCAATGAAGGATTTGGGTGAGGCAACTTACATATTAGGAATCAGGATCTATAGAGATAGATCAAGGCGGCTCATTGGATTGAGTCAGAGTACATATCTGGACAAAGTTTTGAAGAAATTCAAAATGCAAGAGTCCAAGAAGGGATTCTTGCCGATGTCCCATGGCATAAAACTTAGCAAGACTCAGTGTCCTTCGACGACTGATGAGCGAAGTCGGTTGAGTGTGATTCTGTATGCTTCGGCAATAGGATCCATCATGTATGCCATGATTTGTACTAGGCCAGATGTTTCCTATGCTCTAAGTGTTACGAGCAGATACCAGGCTGACCCTGGCGAAGCCCACTGGGCAGCGGTTAAAAATATCCTTAAGTATTTGAGAAATACTAAGGAAATGTTCCTAGTTTATGGAGGTGATGAGGAATTCAGTGTAAAGGGTTACACGGATGCGAGTTATCTCACCGACTCAGATGATTCTCGCTCGCAATCTGCATACGTGTTCGTAATGAACGGAGGAGCTGTGAGCTGGAAGAGTTCCAAGCAAGATACGGTGTCTGCATCTACAACAGAGGCTGAGTATATTGCTGCCTCAGAGGCGGCAAATGAAGCTGTTTGGATCAGGAACCTCCTGATAGATCTTGGTGTGGTTCAGGGTGCGTCCAATCCTTTGGACGTATATTGTGACCACAATGGTGCTATCTCACAAAGCCAAGGAACCTAGACAACACCAGAAGAACAAACATATACTCATGCGGTACCACCTCATTCGCCAGTTTGTCGAACAAGGTGATATCAAGTTATGCAAAGTACACACGGATGCAAACATTGCAGATCCGTTGACAAAGGCGCTACCACAGCCTAAGCATGAGGCGCACACGAGAGGTATGGGCATTAGATGCCTAGGCACATGATGCCAGGATGATTGCCTCTAGTGCAAGTGGGAGACTGTTGGGAATATGCCCTAGAGGCAATAATGTATGATGTAATTCCCACTATATTCATAAAGTTATTAAGTTGTCCTTGTTTTGAACATCTGATATATGTCATTGAATATGTGATTCGATTGTGGAACTATATATTCATGTTGTTCATACTAGATTGTCCTTGGTCATTTAGGTTGTGCTGGACACACACCCTAGACTAATGTGAGTGTTGGCTGATGACACGGTTCCACTTGTCATGGGCATGGTGATGCCATTCCAACGTTCACGGAATTGGCTAAAGAGTTTAGCAAGTCGGACTGACCCACATTGAGATGCAACGATCAAGTCGTCATTTGCATGTCTCAATCAATGTAATCCTTAGACCTGAGGTTGTCGCACAATCCGAGTTGTGGATCACCGACTTAGGTTCTGTCAAACGTTGTTCTGTGACAAGGCAACTATAAAGGCAGAGTTCGGGTCAAATGAGAAGCAAGCTGCGTGATGTGGATAATCAAGATGGGATTTTGCCCCTCCGAATGGAGAGATATTCTCTGGTCCCTCTCGAGTGATATGATTCAGGAAGCATGGCCATGCGCAACTCAGTTAAGTGTAAACTGTGTCGGTTGACTAAGAGTTAGTCAGATGAATCACATGTCACAGATCGAGAAGAGAGTTGAGCTATTCAAGGGATGACGATAAATCGCCTGTAGCTCGACAAGGTATATCGTGAGGCAAAAGGGACTAAGATGAATATCATATTGAAAGGTATGTCGTCATGACTCAATGGTACTTGGGAGTCAGCACGTTCTGCTAGGAGCCGCTACCGATTGATCGATTGGGAGTTGGACTCCAATCGTGTCCAAGTCGCCATGAGCCTGCAGAGTCGCACACTTAAGAGCGGGAGTAAGTATTGGTCGGGTTGGACCCGAACCAGAAATGGACTGGTTTTGTGAGTCGGACTCACAGAGGGAATGGGCCACAAGTGTTGTGAAGCCCATTAACATACGCTATATAAAGAGGGGCGCAGGTTGCCCAGCGGGCACGTTAGTCCACTCTCCCATGCGTTGGGAACCCTAGCCCCACTCAGTCCAGCCGCCGCACCAGACCTAGTAGTCCATCGTCGGAGCTCCTCCTCGTACGTGTGGATACCGGCAGAGGTGTTGTACGTTCAACACTTCGATGTTCGAGGGATTGGATCGGCCGGACCTGATCGTGGGACTGCACTGCCCCGACGCGCTGCATCGATAATCCGCACCTGCGCGTCTAGTGGTAATACTCGTGGCCTTCTACCTCGGCTAGATCTTGGAAGCATCGCGTAGGAAAAGTTTTGTTTATCTCTACGCGTTCCAACAAGTTGCACCTTCACATTTTGTTCTTGCTACGAGGTAGTACATGTGATGGTGATCCGGAGAAGTATGAAGACAAGGGTTTCTGAACTTCGTTGAAACTAAACAAAATCACATACGTAAGTGTTTGTGAGATCCGAACAAAGTTGGACCATTTCATGCACATACTAATGGGGATATTCTCCATAGCCCCGTCCGGGGCTATGAAAAATATCTCCATTACGTATATGTAACAAACGGTGCAACTCAGTTCTGATCTCACTAACAATAATATTACATATGTGACATTCCTTAGTTCCAACCGAAACCCTCATCTTCATCTTTTCACCTGATCACCACCGCCGAAACTAAACAAAATCATATATGTAATAGTGAGATCCGGAAAAAATTAGACCATTTTGTGCACATACATAATGGGGACATTTTTCATAACCCCGGACGGGATTTCTGAGGAATGTCACCATTATGAATGTGCACCAAAGGGTTCAACTTCATCCGGATCTCACGAACCATATTACATATGTGACATTATTTAGTTCCAAAGAAATTAAGAAACTCTCGCATTCGTTACTTTCCCCGGATCACCACCGCCTGTAGTACCTGTTAACAGGAACAAGATGGTCATCGGGCGTTGATGTGAAGTTGGACCTTCACATTTTGTGCTTGTTACGAGGTAAGTACACGTGATGGCGATGCGGGGGAAGGAAGGGTTTCTGGAGTTCTCTGAAACTAAACATAATCATATATGTAATAGTGAGATCCGGAAAAAATTAGACCCTTTTGTGCACATACATAATGGGGACATTCTTCATAACACCGGACGGGATTTGTGAGGAATGTCACCATTACGAATGTGCACTAAAGGGTTCAACTTCATCCGGATCTCATGAACCATATTACATATGTGACATTATTTAATTCCAAAGAAATCCAGAAACCCTCGCATTCGTTCCTTTCCCCGGATCACCACCGCATGTAGTACCTCTTAACAGGAACAAGATGGTCATCGGTCTATGTGCCTCATAACAGTTCCAAATTTCTAACACTAAGTTAAAAAATTATAACTTAGTGAAATTTTCTAACTTAGTGAAATTTTCTAACACTAACTTAGTGAAATTCTCTAACTTAGTGAAATTATTCTAACTTAGTGAAATTTTCTAACTTAGTGAAATTTTTATAACTTACTGAAATTTTCTAACTTAGTGAAATTTTCTAACACTAACTTAGTGAAATTTTTCTAACTTAGTGAAATTTTTCTACACTAACTTCTAACACTAAATTTGTAAGTAAACAAATTCTAACACTAAATTTCTAAGTAACAATTTCTAACACTAAACTTCTAAGTAAAATTTTCTAACACTAACTTAGTAAAAATTTGTAACATTAAATTCTAAGTAAAAAAAATCTAAGTACAAATACCTAATTCTCTAACACTAAATTTCTAATTTTTCTAACACTAAATTCTAAGTACAAATACCTAGATTCTCTAACACTAAAGTTTTTAATTTTTCTAACACTAAATTCTAAGTAAAAAAAATTATAAGTACAAATACCTAAATTCTCTAACAATGAAATTTCTAATGTTTCTAACACTAAATTCTAACGTTTTTAACAGTAAAAAATAGTACAAACAAAATCACTAAACAAAAAAAAAATCTTTGTTTTCTTACCTACAGGGAGCGATCGGAGACGATCGACGGCGAGGGGATAGCGACGGCGAGGGGCGATGGGCGAGCGGAGAGCTTGTCCACGGGCGTGGGCCGGCGTTGGCGCGGCGGCGAGCTCATCCACGGCGCGGGCGCGGCGAACTCCGGAGGCGGGCGGGCATGGCGTGGAACGTACGGGCGCAGGCGTAGTAGGGGCCGGCGCGGGCGCAGAAGACGGCGCTCCTCCACGGGTCGACGGCGAGCTCCTCCACGGCTAGTACGACGACGGCGCGGGCGCGGGAGACGGGCAGCCTGGCGTGTCGTCGATCCATATCCCTGCGCGGAGTTGTGATTTTGGGGAAGGAGACGACGCGGTTATATAGGAGGGGGCATCCGTCCCGGTTGGTAGCAATAACCGAGATGAAAGCGTCTTCCGTCCCGGTTGTTGCTACCTACCGGGATGGATGCCTTACCCTTTTGTTCACAGCGGGCGGATGGGGCACGTGGAGCGCGAGCGTTGGGGGGGCATCCGTCCCGGTTGTTTGCAAAAACCCGGACGGATGCCCTATTTTTAATTTTTTTAGGTTTGAAATTTGTTTCTATATTCTGTTTTTCCAAAACTCTTATAAAACATTAAATAACTATCAGATAATTATAAATAAGTGAATATATTCATTTCCAACATATTTGGTGAAGTTTAAAATTTCAAATTATTTGCATTTTGAATTATTTAATTTAAGAAATGGAGAAAATATCAAATAATTCAATAAATTCTGAAAATTGCAAGTAGTATATAAAAACTATCAGAAAGATAAATTCAACTCACTTTTGATGTTCTAAAACTTAATTGGGTGACTGATAAGGTGGTTTCCATATTTTGTTTTAAAACTCAATTGTGTTCTCTTGTTTTATTTTGTTTTCTCTTGTTTCCTTTTTGGGTTCTCTTGTTTTATTTTATTTTATATTGTTTCATTATATTTTCTATTATTGTATTTTGTTTTCTCTTGTTTCCTTTTTGTGTTCTCTTGTTTTATTTTGTTTTCTATTGTTTCCTTTATGTTTTTTACTGTTCAATTTATGTTTTCTATTGTTTTCCTTTATGTTTTCCATTGTTTCCTTTATGTTTTCTATTGTTTCCTTTCTGTTTTCTCTTGTTTTATTTTATTTGCTATTGTTTCCTTTATGTTTACTATTGTTTTTCTTTATGTTTTCTATTGTTTTATTTTGTTTTTCTCTTGTTTCCTTTTTGTTTTCTCTTGTTTTATTTTGTTTTCTATTGTTTCCTTTATGTTTTCTATTGTTTTCCTTTATGTTTTCCAAATGGGCTCGTTGAAGTTCGGGGAGAGGCCCTGGCTGGGACCAAGCCTCGACTGCGAGCGCGGCGTGCTGGCGGCGTCCGCGCGGAACGGCGACGCCGAAGTCGACGAGCTCGAGGCGCCTCCCAGGCTTTCTCCTCTGGTCGCGGTCGTGGTAGCGCACACAAGCGTCTCCAGGGTCGCCGCCGCGGTCCAAGCCAGCGACCTCTCGCGACGAAACCGGCGCTCCGACGAGGAGGCATTGCATCGCAGCTGGTCCGCCGCCACTCGACGTCGGTCATGCCTTCCGGTCGTTCCTTCTGTGGGCGCGGCTGCAGCACGCGGCGCTTGACGCCGAGCGTGCCGGCCTTTGCGTTCTTCGCCGGCGGTCTCAGCTGCCCTTTCGGAGCCATGGCGGGAGAGGATGCGGGACGGGCGGGAAAGACGAGAGGCGGCGGGGAGGGGAAATTGCAGGCGTCTGGGGCGGAAAGGGTTTTTGATGGGCGCTTGTGTTGCTGGCAAGTCGGGCCCGCGGCACATTTCGACTCGTCCGGTGCCCCCACGGGAGCCCCTGGGGGAGGGGTTGGGCTGGGTTTGCCGGACGGGAACAAGGGGACGTCCAGACGGGAAGGACCAATGGGGGGCGCGACTGGGCGCGCTCGGGGCCCGTTCGGACGGGAAGCGACCGTGGGGGCGTGTTTGGGGGGCGCGACTGGAGATGCTCTTAGCTGCCTTTTTTAGGTGGATCCACTTGCCTGAGCACCGGTGGAGGTCTGAAGTTGGGTGCTGAAATGTGGGACCTACAAATCCTCTCTAAAAACTGTCCAATATACTCATGCATTTGCAAACAAGCAATCTTTTAGAAGGGAAAGTCCCGCTTCTACATCAAGACTAGACGGATTAGCGCTTCGCCGTGCCGCCTGTCGTTCTTGCATGACGCGATGCATGGTTTTGTTATAACATGTCAACATTTTGTTTTGATGGTGGAATCGTTGTAACATGGTAAAAGGCTGGATTAGTAAGTGGTGTCAGATATGACATACTCATAGAAGGGCCTCATAGAACAGATAAAGCAGATACATTCGGTATTTCCCTGATGGAATATGAGTTTGTAAGCGCATATATCCGAAGAAACGATCAACAAAAAACGAAGAAGTAAAGGTGGGTGCGTCTATTTTAATTTCTCGAAGGAGACCTAATGTATTAATTGGAGGGTCGATGTGCTTCTTTGATAAGCATCGTTATATTTTTTTAGGGGTCCTATATGCACGATCACTAAAAAAGTACTCTTTGTGTATAGTGGGCATGCAGACGTTACTCTACTAAAACATAGCACAAAGAGTATTAGAGATAGCATGATAAGGTTCTTCATGTTATAACAAAACACATCGTTGTTTGCTATTTGCTATGGCACATGCATGGTTCATCATAAGTAGACAAAATATACGCAAAATTGGAATGCAAGTAGCATGACTGATCGCTCTGGCATGATAACTTCTCTTCTTCTTTCTTGCCAGGGCGTGTTCCACTGGCTTCGTCTGCTTGAGATGTTACCTTCTAGGTATGCGTTTATACATGGTAAAATAGCAGTCGATTGGCAGATGGGAACCTGAACTCAGGACCTAATAAAGTGCACCTAATTCAAAGTGCAGCATTTAAACATCCTAGGCAGCTAATATTCTATGCATTGGTACCTTGCGAAGAAGCAGCATTTCAGTCACTTCTTTTATGCGGTAGTTGTGTAATGCTGAAAACAAACTCATCTCTCAGCGAACACGACAGAGTAGGATCCTTAAATTTGTCTGTGGGCGGCACCAAGAGCTTTGCTATATTGGGCACACATATAGATGATGGTTTCTATCAGATCACCATACATGTCATGCAGCTTGCTGCCATTTCCATTGGACCTCTCTAAGTCATATTTATAAAGAGCTTGGTATGATTCTGCCATGCTTTATATCTTACATCTCGAACCATGCCGTGCTTAAGGTATTTAGCGGGGAAGCTCCCGTGGTCAGCCAGAAACAGCAAGACATTTTCTGCTGTGTTTTTGGTTGTGCAATAGTCACTATGCGTAGTCTCAAGACATAAAGTTTCTGGCTCTGGATACTCAAAGATGTCTTCTGCAAAAACCGACATACCGATGCATCCATGGAACTGGCCAAGTGGATAGGCCCTTCTTTAACTGTGTACACCTGGTATATACATAGTTGTAGAGCTGTGCACACCTGCTGGATCATCTGAAAACTTCTTGAAGTAGGTATTATTTATCCTATTGCTGATAGTACATGGGTTAGTCATGTCCATTGTGTTCTCAAGAAAGGAGGTATGGTTGTTGTCCCTAATGATAAGAATGAGTTTATTCCTCAAAAGACTGTAGTTTGTTATAGTATGTGTGTTGATTTTAGAAAATTGAATAAACCTGCTAAAAAGGATCATTATCCTTTTTCTTTTATTGGTCAAATGCTAAAAAGTTGTCTAAAAATACTCATTTTTGTTACTTAGACGGTTATTTTGGTTTCGCTAAAATTCATGTTAGAAAACAAGACCAAGAGAAACCATTTTCACTTGTCCTTATGGTACTTATACTTATAGACGTATGCCTTTTGGTTTATGTAATGCACTAGTTACTTCTCAAAGATACATGTCTGCTATTTTTCATGACTTCTGTGAGAACATTGTGGAAGTTTTCATGGACGATTTCTCCGTCTATGGAATTTGTTTTGATAATTGCCTCCATAATTTTAACAAATTTTTGTAGAGGTGTGAGGAAACTAATCTTGTGATAATTCAGAAGAAATTCCACTTTATGGTTAATGAAGGAATTATTCTTGGTTATAAAAATCAAAAAGAGGCATTGAAGTTGACAAAGTGAAAGTTGGTACTATTGAAAAAATGCCTTTTCCTCGTGATGTCAAAGCTATTCGCAGTTTTCTTGGTCATGCTGGTTTCTATATGAGGTTTATTAAAGACTTCTCTAAGATTTCAAGACCTCTTACCAATCTTCTTTAAAAAAAAGTTCTTTTGGATATTTATGAATATTGTGAAGAAACCTTCAAAAAATTTAAGAAAGCTTTAATAACTGCACCTATTGTTCAACCACCTGATTAGAATTTACCTTTTAAAATTATATGTGATGATAGTGATTTTTCCGTAGGAGGTGTCTTAGGACAAAGAATTAATAAGAAGTTGAATGTTATTCATTATGCAGTATAAAGCTGCATAGTTCTAAAAAAAAACTGCTACTACCGAAAAAGAGTTTCCAGCTGTTGTTTTTGCTTGTGACAAATTTAGTTTGTATAGTGTTGATTCTAAAGTTACTATTCACACCGATCATGCTGCTATTGAATATCTTATGGAAAAGAAAGATACTAAGCATATACTTATTAGATGGGTGCTCTTGTTACAAGAGTTTTATTTGTATATTGTTGATAGGAAAGGAGCTGATATCCTGTTACTGATAATTTGTCTAGAATAGAAAATATTCCGGATGATCATGTCCCTATTAATGACAGCTTTCCTAATGAACAAATTGCTGTAATTAAGGTTAACGCACGGGAAAATCCTTGGTATGATGATTATGCTAACTTCATCGTGTCTAAGTTTTTGCCTCCATGTTTTAGTCATCAACAGAGGAAGAAATTATTTTATGATTTGCGACATTATTTCTAGGATGACCCATATTTATATAAAAAAGGTGTAGATGGAATTGTGAGAAGATGTATACCGGAGCATGAGCAAGAAGACAAATTAATAAAATTTCGTAATAGTCCTTATGGAGTGCATCACGATGGTGAAAGAACCACACACAAGGTTTTACAATCAGGTTTTTACTGGCCCACTCTCTTTAGAGATGCTAAGAAATTTATTTCGACTTGTGATGAATGTCAAACTGTTGGTAATATTAGTAGACGTAATGAAATGCCCGATGGCTTTATTTTTTGTGTTATTTTCTCTATCCATTTTCCCTTATTTTATTGGATTTTCATATGGTTTCACTCCTACACTAACCCAGGTGTTGCTATGGTTGGAGATGTTTCATTTCTTCATAGAGATTTCAAGAATGCCACTAAGAAGAAAGGAAATGATGCATATTAATTATAATTGGAGGAAAACAAGCAGTTCTTGAAAAAAGTAATTCAGAAATAAATCGTAGAAGCCTGTAACGAGTCTGGTATGGCCAGTGCTGATCGTACCACTCGCCACAGCCTCCAACACATCAAAAGGAACAACTTTCGTGAATAGGCTGGAGACTAAAAACATACACAGCCGCCGCTAGAAGAATCGAAAGGGAGAAGAAGGAGATCCGAAGAGGAGAAGCGCTGCCAGATCCTGTCGGAGATCGTTCTCTTCAACACCATCACCACACCATCCATTTCATCATCCCATAGAGAGATATATACAATCTTTGTAATAAGATTAGGGTTTGAGAACTATCATTTAGATGGAACTTTTGATTTGGTGTCTGTTGATCGAGAATTATTGTGCCTTACTACGGTAATATAGAGATGAAGTTTGCACTTTCAATTATTGAGTTCATTTTTTCTATATCTCTCATGTGCGGGTAGACTCCCGGTGGCATTGGAGATGAAGGGAATTTGTGATATGTGTTTGTGTTAACTTATTCCATCTTATTTGTGAGAGTCTTTTCAATATTGTTTATAGGATTATATGTCTACTATGTGCGTAATGCCTGTTACCTAGGGCCCAGGTAACATGATGCTAGTAGAGACCTATGTAAACATATACTTATTGTTCAAAAATTCCATGACCTCCTAAGTGAAGGATGGAGATATCAATGAGGAGTGAAGACAACAAGATGATCACGAGAAGCCACCAAAACTTAATGCATTGGTCTAACCTATTGGTTTTAAATAGCTGAACTGAGCATGGAAATAGAACAGGGATGCAGGACAATAGTAATAAACAGATCCAGACATGGGGACGTTTAACTACTCCATGGTGACTCGCCTCCCGAACATTCAATATAAGAGAATATGTATCACATATCCGCTACCTCGATCAAGCGCATTCACAAGAACCATGAACCAAAAATCTCTCCACGCCTACTTCATCCATAAGCAATACAACATCACTTTACAGTATTTATTTCTTTCTGTTATTTATTACTACCAATTTATTCCTTTTTTTATTTCCGTACAACTCATCCTCTGTTTTCCGCTGGTTTAAACGAATTAATATTTCTGTGAGTCAATTCACATAAGTCTGACATCTATTGTGTGACAAAGGAAACCTTAAAAACCTGTTACCAGATCATCTCTCCATGGGAACGATATAAATCGATAGACCATACTTCCACGAAATTGTGCTTTAATGAACTTTTGAAGTTGCGCACATCAGTGCTTATGAATTATCCTCTTGTTATTGAACCTTCCGATAGTTGGGGATTTGACTTTATGGGTCCTTTTCCTCCTTCGCATGGCTATACCCATATTCTTGTTGTTTATTATGTTACTAAATAGGTAGAAGCTATTCCCACTAAAAGTTTTGTTCATAAAACCTCTATGAAAATGTTTAACGACATAATTTTCCCAAAATTTGGTGTGCCTAGAAATCTCATGACTCATGGAGTTTTCACTTTATTCATGGTACCTTGCTAAGTATGATGTTAATCATATAGTCTCTTCACCATATCATCCTCGAACTAGTGGTCAAGAAGAATTAACCAATAGAGAGATAAAATTAATTTTGCAGAAGACTGTTAACAAATCCTATGGTCTTGTCTTCTTAGTGATGCTAAGAAATTTAGTGATGCTTTATGGGTTTATAGAACTGCTTATAAAATCCTATGGTCTTGTCTTCTTATAAGATGGTTTATGGGAAGGCTTGCTACTTTCCTCTTGAGAGAGAACACAAAGCTTATTGGGTTGTTAGACAACGCAATTGTGACTTTAAATTAGCCAGTCAAAGAAGATTGCTTGATATGAATTCTCTAGATGAATGGACGAGTGAAGTGTACTGAAATACCAAGTTATCTTTACCGAATAATAAAAGCGTTAAGCCTTCCCCGATTGGTTGGTTGGTCGGTCGGTCCGTCTATCAAAAGTTCCACCAAAGTTTCCAATAATTACCCACGTTGCCACCCCCAATTAAAGGAACCCTTGGATTTGATCGGTCATCGTTTTTGTATCGGAGAGGGAAATGTTATTTCGATCCAAGTGAACCGGGTAAGACGCAGGATATCGGGCTACTGCACGACCTCGCCTCTGTTTTCCTGCTCTGTAGTTAGTTTGAGAGATGTCAGATACGCTCCGCATTGGCTGCGCCTGGAGGAGGGACCAGCACTCAGACCAAGGAGCCCGCATAGCGTCGGATTTGGCTGCTACCGATGGAGCATGAGCCCACTGCACGGAGAAATAGGTACTCCCTCCATTTCAGTTTACAGGGCGTGCACGTACCACTAGGTCGTCAATTTGACCAACCTAATATAATTTATATATTATAAAAAAAATACCATTATAAACTATAAATGTTGTATTTTTAAATGGTGTAATTTTTATGTCAAATAATTTATATTACATTAGTGAAATCGGTGACCTAGATATACGCGCATGACTTGTAAACTGAAATGGAGGGAGTATTGTATTGTGGCTTGATCGGTGTACCAGAACACAACTCCAGCCCTGTCGCGTGAGGTGGAGTGGAATGAGGTTTGGACCCATCCTCTTCGATTGTATGACTACCGATCAGAATATGCAGATACGTACGTGCACTCTAGATTTTGATATTTTTCCTGAAAGGTCGACTTTTCATACCGCTGTCTTCTTCCGTCTAATATGAGAACTTATTTGTACATAATAAAGTGACACAACTAGCTAGGTGGAGGAGAAGTAGATGGTTTGATGTGAAAAACAAAATTGGGATGATGAGTGTCTTCCTCCTTGGCATCAACAATGAGTCGATGACCATAAGAAACAGATGCAGTTTACAAATCTACATATGTTTGTAACTAATACCGTTATTTATCCAAGCATGGTGCAATCTAAACGTTAATGCTTTCCCTTTTATAATATTTTATTATCTCATTGGTGATAGACATACGACGTTTTGGTCTGATCTAATTCATAAAACTGCTGTTTTGGGATTTATAGTTATACGGATTTGCCAGAAGTAAAATTTTGAATAGCAATCCTGTCGCACCCGGACTTCTAGGGGATACTCATCGGGCCGAACTGAATAGTAGATGCTTGGATTACGGGGCTTATCTGCTCCCGCATCCTCTTACGAGTAGGCCGGCACTTATGTGCGACAACCAAACTCTACTATCCACCGTCGATGTAAACTATCCCATAGAAATCAGGACACTTCCATTGACGTACTTCAACCATACACACATGGTACGTCAACGGCGTTTGAACAAGTGATATCACAACAGATCTCTACGACACAAAAGATTGAAATAAGGTGCAAATAGCTCTCTAAGAGCAGAGATAGCAAATACAATCATCCAGAGGACACATGTCCCAACAATTCATCATTACATCACAGCGGAAGCATCCAAAATGTCTGAGTACAGACAAGATCCAAATAGGCCTAAGAGGACGGAAACGAACAGACGGAGCCCATCCACGAAGTCTCGGATCCTGCCCGGGTCCGCTATCTACTCGTCAGTAGTCTCGTCATACTCCATGTAGTAGCCACCATGTAGATCCTCGGAAACGTAGGTCTGCGGAAACCACAGCCCCAAAGGGGTCAGTACATAAACGTACTGGCAAGCAAGACTCACAATTCACCAAAGTGTAACCCGTCAACACCAAGCACAGATGCTTTGGGTGCAACGGAGGAAAGGGGGTATAAAAGATGCTGCAACTGGCGGCTCTAACCAACTACAGAGTTACTACCACTTCCGGCTAACAGAAAGGAGATAAGATCGCGTATCGTAACCAACCTATCAACTAACCTCAAACAAACCCATCCTGGATCTCGCCCCTTATCCAAAGAAGCAATCCGAGGATAACTCACACAGTTGGATTAATGATGGTTCAGATTATTGTGTCAATAAGCCTAGTACTAATCAAGTTGTTAATCATTGGGTGTAAGGTTGTTAATCATTAGGTTGAAGTTGTCCTGAGTACTTGTTAGCCAATACTTTCACCAAGTAGTCCATAACCGCGAAAAACACGGCTTCTCGAGAAGATTTACCCTGCAGGGGTGCACCAATTTGGCCGTACACGTAAGAATAACCCGCCAGATGGGATGCCTCCCACCAAGCGGGGCACTCTACACAACTCAACTCTTCTTCGCATCAAGCCCAAAGCACCTTGGGCGCACGGCTAATCGAGCCCCGAAGAAAAGGGACCCTCATAGCACTCTAAGACCGTGTCCCCCTATATGCCGACTACAAAAGTTCTACCCTGGCCTGGGCTCGCAAAAACATGCATGCGGCAAATGGAAAACACGAACTAAATGAGGCGATTTGGACGAGATGCGAATCGAATCAAATTGAGGGGGGCGCCCATACTCGCTTCCCACATGCGGTTAGTGCGCTCATCATGGATCAGTAGACAAGACCCTTTTCCTATTAGGGTCGACACTAGCAGGCCTCAAAACCACACAGGGCCTCCTGCCGGTGCCTTATCATCAAATTATTATTTAACAATAACATTAGCATGATTGATTGATTAAACATCGAGCCCCCAGACATAATAGAAATAGTAACAGAAAGTAACGGGTAACAGACTCGAGCAAAACAACCCTAAGCATGCTAGTAAGACACGGGCAACAAGCAAAAGGTTATGGGTATGGAGGTGAGGCAATATCAGGGTTAAAGGGGTAACATGTGATAGGTTCGTAACAGAAACAACTATTCATAGGGCTAGCAGAATAGACAACGGAAAAGTATCGGTAACCAATGTTGAAAGGAACACAGTGGTTCATGTGAGTGATAACTTGCCTGCAAACCCAGTAGCCTGGTACTGAGCTAACTCCTTAGAAGGGATGTCGTAAGTATCGTCGGTCTCAACGTCGTCGTTTATCCGAGAAGAAGCAAACAAACAACGCAGAGAACAAACAATCAATATCATGGCATAGTGCACAAACATGGGATGATGCATGACCATTTAATTGATGCATAGAAATAAACTAGTTGACATGGTAACATAACATAATTAAATGGACCCACATGCAATTGGATTGCATATGGAAAGCCCATGAATTAAGTTGAAACATTTGTTTTACAACTAATCAACTTGTGTAAGTGAATTAGCATGATGCATGGATGAGGAAAACAGCAAAATAACAACAATAGAAGCAATTGGAAATAAGGTTTACCAAGTTTAGAAATTCATTTATTAAGTTAAGAAATTTTGGTTTCTTAAATTTGTTACACAAGCATTTGTTGTTTTCACCACTTTTAATTGTTCAAAATAGATAACAAAGTTCATATTTGGAAAGAACACACAATTTTCGATGGAATATATGTTTCACTTGTTGAAAAAGGATTTCAAATAAATTATTTATGAATTAAACAAGTTTAAGGAAGAATTAAATGAATTTAATTCAAACATGAACTTATTTGAATTTTTATTTGTTCAAAACATTAAGTGAGATTCATATTTGAAAATTTTATATTTTGATGGTTTGAAAACATATTTTATATGTCCCAAAAGAATTTGTTTTGATCAAGTTATAAATTTAGCAATGTTAAATGATTTAAACAAAGTTTAAATCATTTAACCAATTTTAATTATTCAAAACATGGAACAAATTTTATATTTGGAAAGGTGGTTTAATTTTGCATGGAAAACATATTTCATTTGTTGAAATTGGATTTAAAATGAGCAAGTTATTATTTTGGCAATTTTAAATGCAATAAACAAGAAACAGTTGTTTTCAGCAATTTAAATTATTCAAAACAGCAAACAAAATTTATATTTGGAAAGTACATGAAAAATTGGATGGAAAACATATTAAGTTTGTGAAATTTGGAATTTTTATGCCCAAGTTATGATTTTTGCAAAATTAAGGGGATTTAACAAGAATTCAAATGTTTCACCAATTTAAAATATTCAAAACAGTAAACAAATTTTATATTTGGATAGAGAATTCAATTTGGGACGGAAAACATATTTAAAAAGTTAAAATTGGAGTTAAGATGAATTAATTATGCATTTTACAAGATTTGGTGCAAATCTGCCATTTTTTATTAACTAGGGACTTGGAAATAATTTTACAAGGGCTAGAAAATAACTGGCAAGGACCCAACTATGATTTCTGAGATGTTTCTGCAGTCAAACAAAAGAAATAAAAATGTTTGGTCTAACTGCGGGTGGGGGGATTCGAACCCCAGCCCTGCTTCTGTGAGCAAAGGGTGCTAACCGGTGCGGTGGGTGCGGATTGGTGATAGGAAGTGGCCTCGGGGGTGGTTAAGGTGCAGTTTCGGGTGGTTTTTAACTGAACCTAAAAATTTCTGTTTTTCACCTCGACAGAGAAAAGGGGCGCCGGCGGTCTGCTGCTCTCGTTGGGGCGCCGTGGGGGTGCGGGTGCTCGTGTGCGCGTGAGAGGAGGGGAAGGGAGCGAGGGGTAGCGAGAGGGGAAGGAGAGGATCACCTCGAGCGGGAGGTAGCGGGCGGAACAGGGGGCGGAGGAGCAGGGCGGACAGCAGGTGGTCGCCGTCAACTTGTGTAGGACGGCGGCGGCGACTCGAGGCTCTCCGGCCAGCGCCGAGGGGGTGGAGAGGGAGCCCGCGGTGGGGCGGCTCCATTCCCTCCCTCGCGGCGGCCGGAGGGGGGCCCTAGGGGCGGCGATCACCGGCGGCAGGTGGAGCCTTTTTTCGGTGTGGTGCAGGTTTCAGAGATAGAACAGAGAGGATCGGGGTTAGGTAGAGAGGACGGCGGCGTGGGAGAAGGAGGGGCTCTAGGGTTACCCGGGAGGGGGGAGGTGGAGGTTTTTAAGGTGGCCTCGAGCTCGGTACGGCAGTGATCGTGGGAGGGGGGAAGGTGATCCTGCGGTGGTGGAGGAATCGTACAGAGGATGACATCACGAGGAGGAAGAAGATGCCCTCCTCGAAGGGGTATCGGGCCAGGAGAGAAAACGGGCCTGGGGTGGTGATGGGCTGAGAGGAAAAAGGGGCTGTCTCCTCCCTTGCTTTGGATTTTCTTTTTTCCTTTTCCTAATTCTTGTTTTTTTTTGTAAGAGAATAAGAGAGAGAGAGAGGGATAGAAATAGGGTTGTATATTTTTATGAAAGGTTTCTATTAATTTGCAAACAGTAAATGAAAGCAGTGTCACCAACATTCCCAAAAATTTTGATATGTTAATTTAATGTTAACTTGTTAGTTGAATTTTCAAAGAGGGTTTTGGTTTGGAATTTTGGGAAATAAACAAATCTTATTTAATAAGCTCAAGCAATTATGAAAATTATTGAATTTAATTTGTTTACAAGATTTTAATTTTTAAACCCATATTTGAAATATGCCAAGTGGGATTGATTTGATTTGAATTTGAAATAACATTTGGATTAATTGAATTATTAAAAGCCATAATTTTAATGGTTTGAACCTTATGGTTTGATGGAAACAATTGATTGATTTGTTTTGCAATTTTCATAATTTTCAACAGAGTTGCTATTTTGGAAAGTAATTGAATTTGAAAAGGGTTTGGTTATTGGATGCATTTTTATAGAAACAAAACAACAGTTTTGAAATCACACTTTAATGGAAACAATTGATTGTTTTGATTTGAAATATCATGTTGGAAATTGTAACATCACAAGGATGAAACAAAAGGTTTGAATTTTGGTTTGAAATTCAAATAGAAAACAAAGGAAAACAGTTGGAAAACAAAAGGAAAACAAGCAAAACAATTGCAATCAACATGATGCCATGATGCAAAACATAAAATAACAGAGAGCAAACATTCTAAAGGCTTATTTTTCATACTTGGGATGTTACAAAACGCCCCCCCCCCCTTGAAGGAATCGCGCCCCGAGATTCCTACTGAGAAAAGAAAGGTCCGGATACTTCTTGCGAAGATCCACTTGAGCTGTGACACGTGAAACACATCGTGCACCTCGGATAGTTTTTCTGGAATTTCAAGATGATAGGCATTCCTGGCAACTCTTCTGGAAAGATTTCAGGGAATTCGGAAACCACCGGAACATTTACAAGTAAAGGGAGAGGTTTTGCATCGAGGGTGTATAGCTGGATAGAATTTGATTCATTTGGAGAATAGACTATCTGGAATGTGGTGATTCAGGAATGCTTCCTCGAAACAACCCCAGGTGATAGGAATGCCAGCTCTCACAGCCTGGTAGTTTTCGAAACAACAACAACCTTTCTGGCCAGATAGACTTGATATTTGGGAAGTTTTGATTAGACGCCGGTAGAAGAATTGAAGTGGAAAACAACAACAAGATTTCAACGGATGAAAAGGATGTTGAGAAGAACAGGATATCAACATCGGGAAAACGAGATCAAAACACTCCTGAGGTACTAAGGAAAAACCCATCCGGGCTTCTAAAGGATCAATATCTACTGCTTAAGGAATAGAGGATATGCTTCCGGGGCTTACACGCCTCCGTTCTCAATCGTGAGTAGGCAACATGATAAATCATGTCACAACCACCTCCATTCCTATGGTCTAGTAGATATAACCATCCTAGAGAAACCAGAATACATGAAATCCTAACTTGAAAGTTTAGATGAGAAGAGAAAACAACGTTGCACTTCCTTACCAGAAAAGGGAGGGTGGGTGGGGAAAGAAGAAAAAGAACAGAATTCCTACTCTCACGTTTTATTTTTCCTATATAGCTACAAAATAGTTTCTAGACTCAACTGCGACCAGTAAAAAGGGATCCTACAGGCAGACAGGCTCTGATACCATTTGTCGCACCCGGACTTCTAGGGGATACTCATCGGGCCGAACTGAATAGTAGATGCTTGGATTACGGGGCTTATCTGCTCCCGCATCCTCTTACGAGTAGGCCGGCACTTATGTGCGACAACCAAACTCTACTATCCACCGTCGATGTAAACTATCCCATAGAAATCAGGACACTTCCATTGACGTACTTCAACCATACACACATGGTACGTCAACGGCGTTTGAACAAGTGATATCACAACAGATCTCTACGACACAAAAGATTGAAATAAGTTGCAAATAGCTCTCATTAGAGCAGAAATAGCAAATACAATCATCCAGAGGACACATGTCCCAACAATTCATCATTACATCACAGCGGAAGCATCCAAAATGTCTGAGTACAGACAAGATCCAAATAGGCCTAAGAGGCCGGAAACGAACAGACGGAGCCCATCCACGAAGTCTCGGATCCTGCCCGGGTCCGCTATCTACTCGTCAGAAGTCTCGTCATACTCCACGTAGTAGCCACCATGTAGATCCTCGGAAACGTAGGTCTGCGGAAACCACAGCCCCAAAGGGGTCAGTACATAAACGTACTGGCAAGCAAGACTCACAATTCACCAAAGTGTAACCCGTCAACACCAAGCACAGATGCTTTGGGTGCAACGGAGGAAAGGGGGTATAAAAGATGCTGCAACTGGCGGCTCTAACCAACTACAGAGTTACTACCACTTCCGGCTAACAGAAAGGAGATAAGATCGCGTATCGTAACCAACCTATCAACTAACCTCAAACAAACCCATCCTGGATCTCGCCCCTTATCCAAAGAAGCAATCCGAGGATAACTCACACAGTTGGATTAATGATGGTTCAGATTATTGTGTCAATAAGCCTAGTACTAATCAAGTTGTTAATCATTGGGTGTAAGGTTGTTAATCATTAGGTTGAAGTTGTCCTGAGTACTTGTTAGCCAGTACTTTCACCAAGTAGTCCATAACCGCGGAAAACACGGCTTCTCGAGAAGATTTACCCTGCAGGGGTGCACCAATTTGGCCGTACACGTAAGAATAACCCGCCAGATGGGATGCCTCCCACCAAGCGGGGCACTCTACACAACTCAACTCTTCTTCGCATCAAGCCCAAAGCACCGTGGGCGCACGGCTAATCGAGCCCCGAAGAAAAGGGACCCTCATAGCACTCTAAGACCGTGTCCCCCTATATGCCGACTACAAAAGTTCCACCCTGGCCTGGGCTCGCAAAAACATGCATGCGGCAAATGGAAAACACGAACTAAATGAGGCGATTTGGACGAGATGCGAATCGAATCAAATTGAGGGGGGCGCCCATACTCGCTTCCCACATGCGGTTAGTGCGCTCATCATGGATCAGTAGACAAGACCCTTTTCCTATTAGGGTCGACACTAGCAGGCCTCAAAACCACACAGGGCCTCCTGCCGGTGCCTTATCATCAAATTATTATTTAACAATAACATTAGCATGATTGATTGATTAAATATCGAGCCCCCAGACATAATAGAAATAGTAACAGAAAGTAACGGGTAACAGACTCGAGCAAAACAACCCTAAGCATGCTAGTAAGACACGGGCAACAAGCAAAAGGTTATGGGTATGGAGGTGAGGCAATATCAGGGTTAAAGGGGTAACATGTGATAGGTTCGTAACAGAAACAACTATTCATAGGGCTAGCAGAATAGACAACGGAAAAGTATCGGTAACCAATGTTGAAAGGAACACAGTGGTTCATGTGAGTGATAACTTGCCTGCAAACCCAGTAGCCTGGTACTGAGCTAACTCCTTAGAAGGGATGTCGTAAGTATCGTCGGTCTCAACGTCGTCGTTTATCCGAGAAGATGCAAACAAACAACGCAGAGAACAAACAATCAATATCATGGCATAGTGCACAAACATGGGATGATGCATGACCATTTAATTGATGCATAGAAATATACTAGTTGACATGGTAACATAACATAATTAAATGGACCCACATGCAATTGGATTGCATATGGAAATCCCATGAATTAAGTTGAAACATTTGTTTTACAACTAATCAACTTGTGTAAGTGAATTAGCATGATGCATGGATGAGGAAAACAACAAAATAACAACAATAGAAGCAATTGGAAATAAGGTTTACCAAGTTTAGAAATTCATTTATTAAGTTAAGAAATTTTGGTTTCTTAAAGTTGTTACACAAGCATTTGTTGTTTTCACCACTTTTAATTGTTCAAAATAGATAACAAAGTTCATATTTGGAAAGAACACACAATTTTAGATGGAATACATGTTTCACTTGTTGAAAAAGGATTTCAAATAAATTATTTATGAATTAAACAAGTTTAAGCAAGAATTAAATGAATTTAATTCAAACATGAACTTATTTGAATTTTTATTTGTTCAAAACATTAAGTGAGATTCATATTTTAAAAGTTTATACTTTGATGGTTTGAAAACATATTTTATATGTCCCAAAAGAATTTGTTTTGATCAAGTTATAAATTTAGCAATGTTAAATGATTTAAACAAAGTTTAAATCATTTAACCAATTTTAATTATTCAAAACATGGAACAAATTTTATATTTGGAAAGGTGGTTTAATTTTGCATGGAAAACATATTTCATTTGTTGAAATTGGATTTAAAATGAGCAAGTTATTATTTTGGCAATTTTAAATGCAATAAACAAGAAAAAGTTGTTTTCAGCAATTTAAATTATTCAAAACAGCAATCAAAATTTATATTTGGAAAGTACATGAAAAATTGGATGGAAAACATATTAAGTTTGTGAAATTTGGAATTTTTATGCCCAAGTTATGATTTTTGCAAAATTAAGGGGATTTAACAAGAATTCAAATGTTTCACCAATTTAAAATATTCAAAACAGTAAAAAAAAATATTTGGATAGAGCATTCAATTTGGGACATAAAACATATTTAAAAAGTTAAAATTGGAGTTAAGATGAATTAATTATGCATTTTACAAGATTTGGTGCAAATCTGCCATTTTTTATTAACTAGGGACTTGGAAATAATTTTACAAGGGCTAGAAAATAACTGGCAAGGACCCAACTATGATTTCTGAGATGTTTCTGCAGTCAAACAAAAGAAATAAAAATGTTTGGTCTAACTGCGGGTGGGGGGATTCGAACCCCAGCCCTGCTTCTGTGAGCAAAGGGTGCTAACCGGTGCGGTGGGTGCGGATTGGTGATAGGAAGTGGCCTCGGGGGTGGTTAAGGTGCAGTTTCGGGTGGTTTTTAACTGAACCTAAAAATTTTTGTTTTTCACCTCGACAGAGAAAAGGGGCGCCGGCAGTCTGCTGCTCTCGTTGGGGCGCCGTGGGGGTGCGGGTGCTCGTGTGCGCGTGAGAGGAGGGGAAGGGAGCGAGGGGTAGCGAGAGGGGAAGGAGAGGATCACCTCGAGCGGGAGGTAGCGGGCGGAACAGGGGGCGGAGGAGCAGGGCGGACAGCAGGTGGTCGCCGTCAACTTGTGGAGGACGGCGGCGGCGACTCGAGGCTCTCCGGCCAGCGCCGAGGGGGTGGAGAGGGAGCCCGCGGTGGGGCGGCTCCATTCCCGCCCTCGCGGCGGCCGGAGGGGGGCCCTAGGGGCGGCGATCACCGGCGGCAGGTGGAGCCTTTTTTCGGTGTGGTGCAGGTTTCAGAGATAGAACAGAGAGGATCGGGGTTAGGTAGAGAGGACGGCGGCGTGGGAGAAGGAGGGGCTCTAGGGTTACCCGGGAGGGGGGAGGTGGAGGTTTTTAAGGTGGCCTCGAGCTCGGTACGGCAGTGATCGTGGGGGGGGGGGGGGAAGGTGATCCTGCGATGGTGGAGGAATCGTACAGAGGATGACATCACGAGGAGGAAGAAGATGCCCTCCTCGAAGGGGTATCGGGCCAGGAGAGAAAATGGGCCTGGGGTGGTGATGGGCTGAGAGGAAAAAGGGGCTGTCTCCTCCCTTGCTTTGGATTTTCTTTTTTCCTTTTCCTAATTCTTGTTTTTTTTTGTAAGAGAATAAAAGAGAGAGAGAGGGATAGAAATAGGGTTGTATATTTTTATGAAAGGTTTCTATTAATTTGCAAACATTAAATGAAAGCAGTGTCACCAACATTCCCAAAATTTTTGATATGTTAATTTAATGTTAACTGGTTAGTTGAATTTTCAAATAGGGTTTTGGTTTGGAATTTTGGGAAATAAACAAATCTTATTTAATAAGCTCAAGCAATTATGAAAATTATTGAATTTAATTTGTTTACAAGATTTTAATTTTTAAACCCATATTTGAAATATGCCATGTGGGATTGATTTGATTTGAATTTGAAATAACATTTGGATTAATTGAATTATTAAAAGCCATAATTTTAATGGTTTTAACCTTATGGTTTGATGGAAACAATTGATTGATTTGTTTTGCAATTTTCATAATTTTCAACAGAGTTGCTGTTTTGGAAAGTAATTGAATTTGAAAAGGGTTTGGTTATTGGATGCATTTTTATAGAAACAAAACAACAGTTTTGAAATCACACTTTAATGGAAACAATTGATTGTTTTGATTTGAAATATCATGTTGGAAATTGTAACATCACAAGGATGAAACAAAAGGTTTGAATTTTGGTTTGAAATTCAAATAGAAAACAAAGGAAAACAAAGGAAAACAGTTGGAAAACAAAAGGAAAACAAGCAAAACAATTGCAATCAACATGATGCCATGATGCAAAACATAAAATAACAGAGAGCAAACATTCTAAAGGCTTATTTTTCATACTTGGGATGTTACAAATCCTCCAAAAGTTTGAGCAGCTTGCTACTACCTCACTATCACTACGAATCATCCATGTGTACAAGATTATTCCTTAATATTTTCAATTAAACTTTGTATACTCCCCACCCTCTACTTTTATTGGAATGAATTAAGTCATTTTACGAGTCACGGGAATAGTTAGTTCATATGTCACAACACCATCACAATATATAAATTTCAAAATCACACTTGAAGATTAAGTGCAACATTCCCATGTGGAAAATTCATGCATATAAGAAAAGCATTCATATGGATTGTATGTTAGCTGAAAAATTCCTGGTTTGTCCATGCTCTCCCAAGAAGTGAATAGCGCAAGCCTGGAGTAGCTGAGTATGGTTTTCTTTCATGCTAAACTCCAGTACGAACTACTTCTTTTACATTTGCATAATTTAGCTTTAGGAAGGGAATAGAAATACCATTGCAAAGAATGCCAGGAGCCATTTATTACTAGGAACTAGCGACATGATATGGATTCATGTATTGAGTCGTGGCTATGTTGTAAACAACTAAACATTAATTCTTATGGCTTGGATTGGTTGCATTATTTTCTTTCTTATGCACAAATTACAATATAGTCACACAATACCTTATTTTCGAGAAAAAATAAACGAATTGTGCTTTATTTACAAGCCTAAAGAGAATGGGCAGTCATGCACGGGAAGACTTAATTGACATGCCAACTGTCGCGCATCATATTGTTCCAGGCTATGAGGTGGCCCCATGGCATGGACCCACCCTAGGACACGCCTGGAGGTCACTTGGTGACCCTGGTGCCCGTCTTCGAATCAACTCTACTTGTTACCTTCCTTCCGTTGTAAAACTATATCCTATATAACTATCGACAGAATACGCGGATAGCGTGAGCCCACCGGTCAGGTATGACGTAGTTATTTTCGAGCTAACCCACCATCACTCGATGTTAGGCCCGATCCTAGTGGAGGAGCCACCAGGGAAGGAGCCTCGCCGGGCGTCCACCCAGGAGCACAGTTGATCGATGTGGGCCGCCGGTTGATGGAGGTAGTCTAGCATACGTCGCGTGGAGAGCAAGCAGCTCGATCAGGGCCAGAGCAAGATTGGCTCCGCATGTGGCATAGGCTAAGGGCGATTTGTCCCACTGCGCAGATTGGTCGTGCCACTTAGCTGCCACGGGTGGCACGTGTCCTGACACTTGGAGCACATGCGCTAAGATAGGTGTGGTGGCCCCTCGAGATAAAAGGAAGGCACCAGTTCTACGAAAGGAAGGAAAGAAAATAAAAAAGTAACAAGAAGCGAGAGGACCTTAGACGAGTAGAAGAGGACGAGAGGAGAGAAGTAGCTAGAGCTCTCGGGACGCACTCTGCTCCTGGAGCCATTCATGAGATCCACCATTGTAATACATGTTGGAGGTATGCCCTAGAGACAATAATATCTAGTTATTATACTATCTCCCACTTCAGAATTAAGTTTATGTCATCATGCTACACCCGCTATAGCACTTGAAAAGTATACAAGAGTTCCTAATCTTGTCTCTAAGATTAGCTTATGGTTTGTGATATGATCACATTTCCTGATCATGGACTTAGAACAAAGTATAGCAAAACATAAGATTTTATTGTTAGGGTAACAATAGTAGTGAACCAACCCAAGTGTATGTTGTGGCTAAAAGACTAAACAATCATTATGTATTTTAGCAAATGCATATGAATGTAACATTGACTATAATTCATAAACTATGAAAATATCTAGTGACCGCATGATCGAAAGTTATACTCTGGATATCATCAACCGTCTTGCCATAACTGGGGATTATAACGGTGATATCTCGGTATGACCTACAAAGTGTACTGGAACTGAGATTATTCAATACTAGTACTTAACTCCTCTTTACGATAGAGAGATACATTGTCCGGGCCCTCTCAGTATCACCGATGAGATATCGTCTAACCATACACAGTGTGATTTTATCACGGGGTCGTCGAGAATATGGATGAGAAAACAGAACAATATCGGTAAACAAGTTATATGTGTTATGATCAAAGATATCATTGTTATCGTGAAGTTAAGGAAATAACTGCAATGAGTTACTTATAAGGTTCCCTCATTCTTCGGGAACATGCAAGAGCCATCATGGACGTCCGCAGTCCCGCAGTTGGTTATTGTTCGGTAAGTACCCGAGCATAACTGTGTGTTATCGAGCTTTTATGGGTCACACGCTTAAGTCGTTCCAACCTTTCATTGAGATAAATAATATGATGTTATTTGTTTTATGAATGTTCGATATCGTTACGATATCATAGAAACAAGTTCGGTGTCAATGAGAATGGTTTTGGGGAAGCTACTATAAGAGAGAAATTATGTCGGTGTTAGGAAAAATTTATATGAGAAGCTACGGAGGACATGAGATGTCACGGGTTGTCAGAAATGGGGTTAATTAATGGATTGCCCTTAGGGGCATCAATGTACTCAGGTTTTCCCCTAGGAGAGAATCGTCCTCAGTTTTGCCCCTAGCCTGTGCACAACAACTCGTTCCGTGAAGAATGCATTTCCCGTCAGGTCAACGTATTTGACTCGGCCCTGCTAGGTGGGACTAGGCTAACGCTCTACATGATCAGACCATTGCTGCCTTACTGGTCGCCGCTTGTGGGACCCAATAGACAACTGTTGCTTGTGGGGCCTAGAAGTGAACCGTTGCGGGCCGCGCGTGTGCGATAAAATTGACGGCGAAACGGGCCGCGGGAGCTCGTAGCTGTGCTTATTACACAACCGATCGGGGACGGGATTGGGGGCGGACACGCGCAGAGGTGGGAGGCGACCCTTGTTGGCGGCTAGGATCCGGGCGAGGGCGACGTCGAGATCCCCTGCATTTCCGGGCGGTGGGCGCGAATATCGACCGAGAGGGCGGCGGAGGGCGCGGCGGTGTGCAGACGCGCTGAGACGGAGCATCACAATGCACAACGGATAGCACACCGAACCACGAGACGGTCCAACGGTCCGCCTTGCGCGCCCACTACAAGTGTCTAGAAGAAAAAACGTTCAGCCAATCATATCACAGGAATGAGTGTCCTGCGGATTGCGAAACACCTCCGAGAAGATTCCTTATAGAAGGGTTAGATCGACGGTTGTTGTTCAGCCCTAGGGTTAGATCTACGGTAACTGTTCGGCTAGGTTTGGGCTCACTCAAAGATAGCTTTGACCAGAATTGAAGTGAGCATAATAAATTCAAAAAAATGGACAGGTTGCGCACATAGCCTTCCCATGTCATATACTAACGATTTAATATAAAAAACCAGGTCTACATACATTCAAATGGAAAATCCATGATTCTCACGTGATATCTTGAACTAAGCTGTATGAAGTGAAGAGAAGTGGTTTGGGGTTTGGAACATGAAATTTCCAAAAACCTCACCAAAGCTTCATTTTGGAGTGACTAAGAAGGATCCAAGCTTAATTTTTCATTTTCATGTTTTAAACTTGTTGAAATGTTGGTCAAAGTTAGGTTTTTACCAGAATTCAAATAATCATAATAAATTCAAAAATAATAAAATAAAGTGAAAAACAGTCGCACATAGTCTTCTTATGTAACATACTAACAATTAAAGTTGATAAAAAAAGGTCTACATACAATCAAATGAAAATCCATGAGTTCATGTAGCTCGTGTGATTTCTCAAACAAAGTTGTATGAAGTGAAGAAAAGTGAATTGAGGTTTGGAACATGAAATTTTCAAAAACCTCACCAAAGCTTCATTTTGGAGTGACTAAGAAGGATATAATCTTAGTTTTTCATTTTTATGTTTTAAACTTGTTGAAATGTTGGTCAAAGTTGGGTTTGGCAGAATTCAAATAATCATAATAAATTAAAAAATAATCAAAAAAGATGAAAACCTGATGCATATAGTCTTCTTATGTCACATACTAACAATTGAAGGTTGTAAACAAGGTATGCATAAAATCAAATGAAAAATCCATGAGTTCATGTAACTCGTGTGATATCTCACACTAAGTTGTATGAAGTGAAGATAAGTGAATTGGGGTTTGGAACATGAAATTTTCAAAAACCTCACCAAAGCTTCATTTTGGAGTGACTAAGAAGGATCTAAGCTTAGTTTTTCATTTTCATGTTTTAAACTTGTTGAAATGTTGGTAAAAGTTAGGTTTGACTAGAATTCAAATAATCTTAATAAATTCAAAAATAATAAAAAAAAACACCGCATATAGTCTTCTTGCGTCACATACTAACAATTGAACTTGATAAACAAGGTCTACATACAATCAAATGAAAAATCCATGATTTCATGTAACTCATGTGATATCTCAAACTAAGATGTATGAACTGAAAGAGAAGTGAATTAGGGTTTTGATGAGGACATCCTAGTACTTCTACACTTTCTCCCATTAATGATGATGTTGCTATTAAAGAGAAACATGATGAAGTGAGAATTGGACCAATGACAACATCAAGAACTAAATTATTACAATAGGAGGTGAATTCTATCTTATTAGAATATGATGTTTGTTTTCATGAGAATTTAATACTACCTAAATCCATGCACTTATGTATACTCAGGTTTGTTGATAACACAAGCATGGATGGAGGTGAACTTCAAGAGGAGCTGGAAAACAAGTGTTACAAGTTGGAAAACAAACATATCAAGGGTGAAAACAAATGCACCATGGTGGAAAACAAGAACATACATGTAGAGGATCAAGCGGGAGTTTTTTTCCACAAGGAGCATGAGAGAGGGGGCGCATAGCATGATGTTGATGCGCCTAAAAGAGAGTCATATCATGTTTATGAGTGGACCTGCATGTCCCTATGGCCGCACCCTAGTATGGGCCGGTTTGTATCAGTTTGGTTCAAGTCCAAAGTACCAATTCGAGTCCAATTGGGTTTGGGCTAGGTGTGCTTGCACAATGCCCATTGTGGCCGCACCCCTACCCCCCATATAAGCTACATTGCTGCGAGTTTGATAGGTTAGACCACGATAAAACAAAACCTTAGACTTCTAGATTGTATTGCTTGAAGCATTCATCTTGAATCATACAACCTTTGCAAATCTGAGTGTATTGTGTTGTTCCATTGGGAATAAGGAGAAACAGGACCACTTGTTGTCGGTGGCTACTTGTGCAAGAGTGTGGAGTCTCGAATATCCGAAGGGGTTTGAGTGTTGTTGCAATTGGTAACAGGGTTCAGCCAAAGGAGAGAGCAAGGTATCACATTGGTTATCAAGTTATCAGAAAGTTCACTAAGAAGATCGGGCATCCCCTTATCAGGTTTGTAACATAAAGTTTTCAAACAACTCACCGAGACGCCATTTGGAGTGACTAAGAAAGATCCAAGCTTAGTTTTTCATTGTCATGTTTTAAACTTGTTGAAATGTTGGTCAAAGTTAGGTTTGACCAGAATTCAAATAATCATAATAAATTAAAAAAATCAAAGAAATGAAAAATCCCCACACATAGTCTTCTTATGTCACATACTAACAATTAAAGTTGATAAACAAGGTCTACATACAATCAAATGAAAAATCCATGATTTCATGTAGCTCATGTGATATCTCAAACTAAACTGTACGAAGTGAAGAGAGGTGAATTGGGGTTTGGAACATGAAATTTTCAAAAACCTCACTAAAACTTCATTTTGGTGTTACTAAGAAGGATCCAAGCTTAGTTTTTCATTTTCATGTTATAAACTTGTTGAAATGTTGGTCAAAGCCAGGTTTGACCGGAATTCAAATAATCATAATAAATAAAAACGTCGTACATAGTCTTTTTTATGTCACATAATAACAATTGAAGTTGATAAACAAGGTCTACATATAATCAAATGAAAATTCCATGATTTCATGTATCGTGCTTAGAAATGAGGCCGTTTACCCTACCTTTGGAGCTCTTTTTTAGCATATTTTTTCATAAATGTGAGTTTACTTAGGTAAAAGGCTCGGACTGATGCCCAAGTTAGAACAGCCAAGTTCCCCATAGTTTTGAAATAATTGCAACATCCAAATAGCATGTCAAATTTGACGTTTGGTTCAAATTTGATTTTTTGGTTCAATTTTGACTATTTTTTACATGACTTGCAAATATAGTTCTACCACCACAACTATTACAACATCATTCAAACATAGTTGTAACATAGGTCCAACATTATTCAATGCAAATACAAGATCTTTCAACACAAATAAAACATCATAGTGTTTCATAAATTTTCATAAATAGCGTCGAGGCTTCTTTTTGATCCTTGAGGTTTTCCCAGAACTTTTCTCCTTGTGATCCTTGAGATTCTTTCCATAACTTTTCTCCTTGTGATCCTTGTGATTATTTCTTCTTGTCTTCTCCACTTGGTTGTCTATACCTTAGGTGTCTTCTTCGAACCTAGCATGAAGTTGTACAAAACATAAACTGTAAGATCATGTCTCCGGCCCGATGCCTGCTCCTCCAACTACTCCGAGGTTGCCCCCGCTGGCCTGTTTGCCCAAGGGTACACCCTCCTAGCCCCCACCTTTCAGCACTCCGTCTAGGCCTCAAAACTAGAAGGAACGGCCTCAAAACTAGACATTTGGCCTCTGCATAGTAGGTGCGCCGGTTGTAAGGGAAAAACTGAGGACGATTCTCACCCATGGGAAAAACTGAGTACATTGAGTCCCCTGAGGGCAATCCATTAAATAACCCTTAGAAATGTGTTTCTAACTTTGTTAGATACTATCGATGATTTTATCTATAGGGGTCACGGGGTTCCGGAAGAGTTTCGCGGTACTTCTTCCTTATCTGGAAAGTCCCTGAAACTCCTCTGGAACCACTTGACCCCTATAGATAAAATCATTTGTATAATCTGACGGTGTTAGAAACACATTTTTAACACCTAGGGACATCTCATGTCCTCTGTTACCTCTCATATAAATTTTGGCTAACACCGGCATAATTTCTCTCTTATAGTAACTTCCAAGAAACCACTCCGATTGACACCGGACTTGTTTATGTGACATCGTAGTGACGTCACAAATTCATAAAACTAATAAAAACATATTATTTATCTCAATAAAAGGTTGGCACGGCTTAAGAGTGTGATCTGTAAAGGATCGATAACACACGGCCATGTTCGGGAACTTACCGAACAATAACCAACAGCGGGACCGTGGACGTCCATGATGGCTCATGTGTGTTCCCAAAGAACAAAGGAACCTTATAAGTTACTCATTGCACTTATTTTCTTAACTTCACGATACCAACGATATCACAATGTCAGACTGTGATCTAGTATGATCAAACTCTTTGATCATAACACATAAAAATAGTTTACGGATAACGTTCTCTTTCCTCATCCATATCCCCAATTACCTTGTGATAAATCACACTGTGTCTGGCCAGACGATATGTCATCAGTGATACTGAGAGGGCCTAGAGAATGTATCTCTCTATCGTCTAGAGGAGTTAAGTAATAGTCTTAAACAATCTCTGTTCCATTACACTTTGTTGGTCGTACCCAGATATCGCCATTATGATCCCCATTTACGGCAAGACGGTTGATGCTATCCAAAGTATAACTTTCAATTATTGATTTTGCAAGTGCACAGGGTTCTTTTAGCTAGTTTCGAAATAAGAGTATCGAACCACGGTGGAGCTATGGAAATGGTCCTATAGGCTTAGCTTTGATCACCTACTCTCGTTGGCTCTGTAAATTATCGAGAGGCTAAAACAAACAGTAAATAGAACAGAAAATAAAGTGTCTAAACAGATTGTAAATAAAACAGTAAATAAACTAATAGCAAGATAAATGTAACGAACTAATAGATGGTTGATGGATTGAAACTGCGATAGGGATAAAAGCGTTCTCGGGAAAGGGTGGTTCTACCACTAGCATACTTCCAAATTAATTATGTGTGCATTATGTTCTCATTTGAATAATTTGTGAGGGCAGAGTTACGTGTATTAATGTGTCCCGACTTCCTCGGTTAACACACTACTGGAAACCACCACGTAGCCCAGATGATATGCGATATTCCTAATGGCATTAGTGATTAAGGGTCTCTACATGGAGGCCGTATTGGTACAATGAGTTCTCTGTTGATCACACGTTGGAGATTGGCGTGAAAGGATGAGATACTTTATGTCCTGTAATAATCAATCGTCAGTCGTCTTCAAACCAACCTGAACAACCCGTCATGGCTACAAGGCAAAATATTGGTGCGGTCGACTTCGCACGATATCCTGGTGATTTTTTATCACAAACTAGTTAATAGAAAATGTTGCATCTTTATTTAAATTCGCAATAGTGCTATGGTTTCCCCATCTTCCCAAGAACTGATGGAACTACTCACACATGAAGGCAATAAACATCATAATGATTGTATTGAAAATGGAGTATGGATGTATGGGTGAATAAACGTGCAAATCTATAACTAGATGTCTAGAATTAAAGTGAGATGGGATGAATATGATATCTTGTAGATGTAGATGGTGGTGACAATGATAGAGATCGATGCGGAGACCTTCACGATGATGGATTTGACGTAGATGGATTCCCTTCCGTGAATCTCCCCCCCCCCCGGACACCTCCTGGAGGCTAGGGTTTAGTGTATTTTTGAGCTTTTGTGTCTGGTGGGTGTTTCTCTCTCGACTCTCTGGTTCTCCCTTTGATCAGCGTTCGAAACTGGTTAAAACGCACCCCAGTACGGTGAGCGGTACGGTCGGTACTCACCGTACCGAGGTTGTTATCTATTACCGACTTAAAACAGTACGGTCGGTGTTTTGTTTCGCCCTTCGTGCCTTGTGTTTATGCTTGGTACGGTCGATGGTACGGTCAAGGTGACCGTACCCTGACTCGTTATGTGGGTACTGCCTTGTTTGCTTGCATAATACCTCCAATACGGTGACTGGTACAGTCGTATTTGACCGTACCGCATTCGTTAAGTGCACTTTTGTCATTTTTTTTGACTTCTGCGAATTTGTACTTTTTAGGAATAGCCTTTATTGCCGTGATCTCCTCAAAAAAGTTCCAATTATGCTCCGAAGCGGAGTATGAAGTGATCATAGTGTTTTTTGTGTCATGAGAATTTTACCTCCGCATTACTCATTCTAAATTCTTGTTACTTGATACTTGCTCTTTATTTCACATTCGTCTTCTTCAATTTCATAAAGCTTAATCATGCTAAGCGAATTCTCTTATGATTGGGAGAAGTCTAGCACTGCTCCAACTAGCAGTTTAAAATTTGGAAGTCCTCCTAATAAATTATAAAAAAAGTAACAAGTAAGGTAAAATTCAAGATCACTCAAAACATCTAATAACATTACCACAAACTGCAATAGCTTCACTCATAATATTGATTAAAACCTCATTGGGTATGAATCCTTTCCTATTCTAGGGTGTTGCTCTTATTTAAAGAAGTGAAAAAAAACTAGAATAAATACTGTAAATTTACAAGGCTTAATAGATTTCTCATAACTTAAATACATAAGCTATGTAGGATCAAATAATCCTTGTGGTTATTTAGATACTGGGGTCTTATGGTGTTGAAGAATATGAACGTTTGAGATCCTTGAGGAGTAGCTAATTGGCCTTCTACAGCTCCTTGATCCAAGCGCATAGTACATGTTCTTGTTTTCCAAATTCATGATAGTTCTCATACTCATGGGAAACGTTGCTTCCATCCCCTTCTTGATCTTCTCATTTAATAGATCGAGTTGTGCACGTAGTAGTTTATGATGAGTGGACGATATTGGCGAGGTCACCTCTACATGCTTTATCTTTGATTCAATCTTTGCTAGTTTGGCTTGAACTCCTTCGTCCATGAACTCTGCAAACATCTGTAGTCCCCTCATGTTGGCGGTATCTCTTTCCTTTAGGGCCTTTTCCAATCTCTAGCCCTCTACTTATAGCTTATCCATTAGGTTCTCCACGTCATTAGGTGTTATCATGGTTATGGTGTTGACATTAAATACAATAGATGAAAGAGGCATTTTTCTTGGTATATAAACAGGAGTAAGGGACCTAAAAATCACAAATTTCAGGTTAGAGAGTCCGCTAAGAAAACAATGTAAACAAACTTGGAAAGAAATAAAAGATAAAAAGAAAATCAGGCTGCGAAACAACCTTGGTACGGTCGCAAGTGACCATACCGTTCACCGTATCTGCTCGATAACCGACTTAATCTCCATGTTTTTTTAATAACTAGCAAAATAATTTCTGCGACGCAACTTTTTCCGGGTGACTTAACGACCAAGGGTATGGTGAATTACCATCGTACTATTCACCGTACCATTGATTTTTAAGTAAACCAAGATTAACAAAAACTTTAATGATTGGCAGTACGGTGAGGCTTCATCGTACTACTCATTGTACTAGTTTCCGAAAAATTGCCTCAACCCTGAAAATAGTATGGAAAAAGGAAACGAAAACAAAAAGACAGAAACAATGATAAAACCGAACGGAAAATAATAGTTAGATTAAAAAAACTTAAGTGGGTATGCGAGGAGACCTTTCTGCAGTTTCCTCATCCTAATTTTAGATGGCTTACTTAGTTGAGAAATCAACTTGTTCATAGCTTTAGAGCTACACTCTTTTACATGTGGAATAATAATGTCTTAATGGTACCGCTGGGCTAAAAAATGTTAGCCTTCTCTACTATAAAAAATGATAGTTCTTTCTCCTCCTCTTTTTTAGTGTGTCTCCTTTTAACAATCTACAACTCAAACTCTTGTAATAGCAATACCCAACGAAATAGTCTGGGTTGAACTTGTTTTGCTAGTATTACTTCCATCAACGCTTGATGATCAGTATAAGCCTTTACTTTAACATCACGTAAGTATGAACAAAACTTATCACACGCAAAGACTATAGCAAACATCTCTAACTCAGGCATAGAATAATTTTGTTGAGCATCATTGAGAGTAAAACTAGCATAATGAATTACGTTGAATTTGTCATCATCATACTGTCCCAAAATAGCACCAACAACATTTTTATAAGCAATGCAGATTAATTCAAAAGACTTGTCCAAAATGGGAGGTTTCATTATAGGTGCTTTAAGAAGAGCGTTTTTAATGTAATTGAAAGCTAGTATGCAATCTTCATCAAAGTTAAACTGGACTCTTTATGTAAAAAAATTGTTAGTGGCTTCAAAAACTTGAAGAAGCCTTTTATAAAACATCTATAGAATCCAGCATGTCCAAGAAAACTTCTTATACCTTTGACATTTATAGGGTTTGGTAGTTTCTCAATAGCATCAATTTAGCTTTATCAACTTCTATTCTTCTTCCACATATCTTATGTCCCAACACTATGCCTCACATTACCATTAAGTGTCATTTCGTCTAGTTTAATATAAATTTGTATCTTCATACCGCTTCAAAGCTTTATCAAGATTAAAGAGACAATTCTTAAAGGTGTTACCATAGACAGAAAAATCGTCCATGAATACTTCCATTGTGTCTTCAATGAAATAAGCAAAAATTACAGTCACGCATCTTTGAAAAGTGGCTGGGGCATTGCAAATGTGTCTATAATTTTAGAGACAAATGGACAGGTAAAAGTTGTTTTTGCTTGATCTTCAGGGTGAACTGTGATACATTGCAAACGTGTCTATAATCTTTGATGCTCCGTGCTTGTTTTCTACCAAATACCTTTTGTTTTCCACATGCTTTCTATCATTTTACAGATTTTCTGGTAGACTAACCTATTAACGAGATGCCTTAGGCCATTTGTTGTTTTCTGCTGTTTTTATATTTTAGAAAATTTCTTAAAGAAATCTTCTCGAAAAGGGCTGAAAATCCAAGGAGATTGTTTTTTACCCGACATGAACACAGAGTACAAAGAAGAGCCAGAGGGGAAACATGGGGGCCCCTGGGAGGTGCCATGCACGGTCCCACCCTAGGACGCCCCTTGTGGGCCGTGGGCTCCCTGGCCACCGCCTTTAGACGCCTCTTCGAATATAAATTGCCTTTAACCCTAAAACGTCTGGGAGGTAGTTATTTTCTACGAAACATATAGAGAGGCTTCGTCACCTAGAAAGTCCAATCTAGGGCTTCTGCAGCCCTGTTCCAGCACCCTGCCGGAGAGGGGAGTCGTCATCGGAGACCTCTACATCGCCATGATCGCCTTCGGGCAGATGCGTGAGTAGTTCATCTCGGGACTATGGGTCCATAGCAGTAGCTAGATGGTTCTTCTCTGATATACTTCACTTATATTCATAGAGAGTTTTAATCTTGCCTTGCAATGATCTCCGGTGTTTATGATTATCTTGGCTACGTAGTTGTTTTCACCTCCAAGAGAGGGTTTACATGCTAGATAGTAGGTTCATGCCTCCCTTACATCTGTGCTAGAGTGGTGCTACTGTTGGGGGATGTGTTGTTTATACTAGGAAGAAAATAGTGGTGCTACTGTTTACAGACGAGGACCACTGCTTCCATTACGTATTGTTCTTAATGCATTTGTATGTTGCACACAAAGCACTCACTTCATTGCAGCAACTTAATACCAGTGAGATTTGCTGGGTAGCTTTTTTGAGGTGGACTTTTAGATATGGATGCATGCTTAATAGAGGTCCATATGCCTTGATGTAATGCTTAAAATGTTAGAACCCGTGAACTATATCTCGTCATAATAGTATTGTTATACATTCACGATTTGTCAATTGAACAGCTGTAATTTGTTCATCCAACACGTTTGTTTTGTTTGGAGAGATACCACTAGTGAACCTATGGACCCCGGTCCTACTTTCCTCATATTTCCAGCCTTCTTCAAATCACTTTCATAATTGTTTCCTTGTTGTTCCGTTTTTTACTTTTATTACTTTTAAGACTATATATTTAATTCTCTAGTATTCAGCAAGACCGGAAGATTGACAATCTTTCAGAAAGTTGGGGCAAGAGAGATTTTGTGTTTGTGTGCAGGTTCCACGCTTGTCGACGCGCCAAACAACAAGAAACCTTCTCCAATACTATGAAGTCCTACCGGTACGATAAACCCTGGTTTCTTAATTGGGGAAAATTTCCGCTCGACTACATCATACAAAGTATTACAACGGAAAACATAGTACAACATTATGCCTCATCTTCTTCATGTTCCACAGGAAAAAACATGTTGGAGGTAGGCTCGAGATCCTAAGCAAAATCGTGCAATACAGAACATACAACCAAAAGGGGAAGTATAATTAAATATACTGGCAAATGACACTATGGTGGATGTGTGGGAAAATTCTATCTTCTACATACTTATATGGCTATGTGGAGTTGAAGGCTAGATTTTGCAGAAAGCTAGTTTTATCATATGCTTTTATGAAACGATTTTCTTCTAAAGTGGTTCAAAAGTACATTTCAGTGAACTATGAAGAATTTTGTTTGTCTCCAGGGCAGCGCTGGACTATCTCCAAGGTCTTGCAACAATAAGGGTCTATCACCATAGGATATGCTGGTCTATCTCCAGTGCCTTGTCACAATAAGAGTCTATCTCCATAGGCTATGTTGGTCTATCTCTCCAGTTCCTTGTAACACCAATGGTCTACCTCCAAAATATGTATTGGTATATCTCCGTTGCTGGTGTTTCCCCTTTGCCTTGTAACATCAATGGTCTATCTGCAAAGGTTCTACTGGTCTATACCCAGTGGTTGGTATTTCTCCTTTGCCTTGTAACACAAATGGTCTATCTCCAAAGGTTGTACTGGTCTATCTCCAGTGGCTGGTCTTTTTCCTTTTCCTTGTAACATCAATTGTCTATCTCCAAAGGTTGTGTTGGTCTATCTCCAGTGGCTATCCCGATCTTTCTCCTTTTCCTTGTAACACCAATGGTCTATCTCCAAAGGTGGTGATGGTCTATCTAAAGTGGCTATGCTAGGCTATCTCTAGGGCCAAGTAGTAGTAATGGTCTATCTCCATAGACAATGCTGGTCTATCTCCCTTGCCAAGTAAATTAATAATCCATCTCGCATATAACAATCTTTATTGGAATAATATCCAACTTAGTCTACAAGCATGTCTAAGCAAACAATTTCTACTTTGGTGTCTACTGGGATCAGTCAATATAACATGTAACTATCCCTACTTGGTTTGCGTAGCATTTTATAACAACGTCCTAACCATGAATTTTGGTGAAACACTAGTGCATAACAAATTATATGAATTTTTATGAAGTGTGCCACTTGCCTTGTGGATTTGGTGTAGAGGTACACTCTCTTCACAAACATAACTTTCCTCTTTGCACAATCTAAAAAATAAAATGAATAACAATAAAAAACAATTCACAAACAAAAGAATCAAGTCATACAAAACAAGCAAGTATAGCAAAGAGTTAAAGCAAGTTTTGGGGGTCAAGGCAAGCTCAAAACTTATCACAATAATTTAATTAAAAAAGAAATTATCGTGATTGTATTTAAAGGTCTACCAAAATGGATATTGGTTGTTCAAGCTCGCAAATATCACACAAGGTTTGGTCTAAGGGTTTTAGAAAACAAATCCATGATCAACAATATTCATTCCATGGCTTTGGGTACTAGGGGTTAAAGAAATTCACAATATGACTTGTAAATTTAAAAAAGGGTTTTGGGCTATGGATTTCTGTTCCAAAAGTTACTACCACGTGTAGTTAACATAAAATGGGTGTTGGTTTGATCAAAATGATCATACCACAATTTTCCTAAAAAGGGGTTTCATCAAACAATACTTAAAGTAAAATGGCTGACTACTATGGATGGTTTATAGGAAAAACTTACATGGAATTGTTCCTCTATTCAAAAATGGTTTTTATACTGGTCTCTATGGTCTAAGGTTACTAAATGGAACAAATTTCCAGAATAAACCTAATTAATTTTTTTTATAGAATTTAAACTAGGTGGAAAATACTGAAATGGATATTTAAATTATAAATTCAATTTTAATTGGTTCAAAAATTATTTTCGGATAGAGGGTATGAAATTACACATCCTAAGGTTTCCGAAAGTATTTTATTTGCAATTTTTGGATTCGTAGAGTTTGAATTATGCCAAAATTAATCAAAATGGATCATTTGAATTTGGACAAATTTGAATTATTCAAATTTGATTTTTGATAGTGCTAAAGTTTTCTACATGTCAAGGGAATTTAAAAAAGTCCAAGTTTGCTAAATTTGGGCTTCTGTATCAAAAGTTATGATGGTTCTAATCTCTAGGGGCTTTTGTGCAAAATGGGAAAAATAATTCTATTCGGGATTAGACGGAAAACAGCTGAAACAAGTGGTCGTTCCTGATTGGTCAAGCTTGCTAACTGGGTGCTTGCTGGCATGCTAACTAGGCAAGATTATAAAATCTGGAGCGCTAGATCTAGATCCAACAGCTGCGTAACGGTTAGAGAGGTTCTAATGTGGGTCGTCCATCTGATCGGACGACCCAGAAAGAGGGAGGGACTCACCGGTAGGGGGTCCACTGGAAAACAACACCGAAGTGGCGCGACGGTGGTCTGCGACTCAATTCTCTACATAGGCATATCTCTGGTGGTCTCCTGCGCTCGAGATTGGTATGGCGCATTCAACGGAGGGCACGACAATGGTTGGGACTCGCGGAAGAGGTGGGAACGAGAGACACCCGAGGCGGAAGTGGTATTTGAACTCTGGTGAGCTCGAAAACATGATATGCCTGCGAAAAAATCGAGTAGGTGGTCAGGGAGGTGCGCATGCACGAGGTGTTCTCGAACATCAAGGTCTCGGGGCATTGAATCACACATTAAATCGGGAGAAATCGACAAGATTAGATCCGGCCGTTTCGGGCGTGTTTTTGGGAGAGGTGTAAGACGACGGTGATTTTGCAGTAGGGCCCACTAGACATCCACATAGAGAGAGGGAGGGAGGTGTTGGGGCGCGCTGCTGTGTTGCTGGGCCGCTGCTAGGCTTCTGCGTGCTGTGATGTGTGGCAGGTAAGGGAGTGGGTTGGGCCGACTGGCTTGCTTCTCCTTTTTTTTGAAACTTTCTATTTTTTTGAATGACTTCTAAATGGTTTGAAAAAACATTCATACAATAACATAAAATTTGTTAAAATATAATTTTAAAACCTTATTGAAAATAGAGTATTTTGGGAACTATTCTTGCCAACAAAATAAAATAATGTATTTGGAAATTTGGCAAAGGGTTTAAAATAACCATTTATGTCATTTTGAAAGGATAGTCAAATAAATATATATAAGTGGCTTGATAAAAGTAAGGAAAATAGAAAAACTCATTTTAGTTCCCAAACTAAATTATGAAAATCAACTAATGATACAAAGTTTTTTTAAGTCATTTAATAAAGCATAGAAATACTTTTGGGTTTATAATTCAGTTATTAAATGATAAAATTACTAAAGATGTAAATCCTCAACTATTTGAATGTCAAATAATTATTTCAAAAATCATACATTTGTATCATATCCATTTTATGAATTAGGGATTGCTTCAAAAATAATAATTACTTTGCAAATTATTTATTTTGAAACAACCTTGAGAGTTTTGATAGTGGAGGCATATTGGACTTTCAATTCAAGTAACATTGGAATAACATGTAATATTATATTTGTGTTTGAGTTTTATTTGTTTGTGGTGGCTTTCTTTAAACATAATAACAAAAGTTTTAATTTTTAGTGATTTTTTTTACTTTCCAAAAATTAGGGATGTTACATACTATCACCCTTAAAGAACACTCGTCCCGAGATTTGGGAAGACTAGAAATAAAGATATTTTTGGGTAACTGGGTTCGAAAATAACTTGGTGGGCTACCACCTATAAAAACAACTTTTGTGGGTAGATTAAAAACTCTTGTCCATCTGGCTTCTAGTTTTACTATATCTTCATCTGGAGTCATACTTCATCATCCATGTTATTCTTGTATAGCATGTATCGACTCCTTGTAGGAATTTTAGATCTTGTACCCTAGCATCCAACTCTTTAGGGTTCCATCTGTTATTATTCACTTCCAATAGGGTGTGTCTATTCTCATGGCTTTAAGTGTGGTTTTACTCAAGATGGCTTGAGTAGAACTTTCCCTTGCAGTAGAGTTGCAGACCAACGTAAGTCTGTTGAACTACCTGTAACACTGAGGGGTCACTCTTTGGGTCAATCGAAAGTCCTTGGGTATCTCTCAACTTGGTAGTTTGATGTCCTTGGAAACCTTCCATCTTGTTGTTGTCATCCTTGAAGGCAAACACCATGCTAATTCTAAGGAAACTCTCATGGTAGGCAAGATCTTGCAGTGCTTGATACCTCCAAGGTTAGTTTGGGCCTCACCGAAAAAAATACGTTACAACAACACTTGCCTCACATAGGGATATTATTAAATCTTACCATGCTATGGTTTAGGTTTAACATCGTCGTCACTTGACTAAGGCTCAAGGCAAACATAGTTCCTTCAACCCAACATAGTAAAAGTGAATAACTTGAGTAGTAGAAATGGTGAGCAGTCCATCCTGCACCCTGATATGTCATAAACGTATCCCTAATTTCTGATGCTCCATGATGATATTATGCCAATTGCTACATGTTTTCTCCCTTCTTTATGTCATTTTTATCGATTTTCTGGACTAACCTATTGATAAGATGCCATAGAGCCAGTTCCATGTTTTCTGCTGTTTTTTTAGTTTCAGAAAAGTTGTTCTCGGAATTTTCTCGGAATTGGAATGTTCGAAGCCCGGAAGTCCTATTTTCCCCGGAAGCATCCAGAAGACCGAAGAGGAGACGTAGACGGGCATCAGAGGGGCCACACCATAGGGTGGCACGACCCCCCTTGGCCGCGCCAGGGGGTGGTGTGGGCCCCCTGGACATCCACCGCCTCTGCCCTTTCGCCTATTTAATCCCCCCAGATGGAAAACCCTAAGCACCTGATCAAAATCCCCGAAAAAGTTCCACAGCCGCCGTCACCATCAACCCTAGATTAGGAGGGTTCTCGACCTGTTTTCCGGCACCCTGCCGGAGAGGAAATCATCACCAGAGGCTTCTACATCACCATGCCTGCCTCCGGAGTGATGCGTGAGTAGTTCATCCCTGGACTACGGGTCCATAGCAGTAGCTAGATGGTTGTCTCCTCCTCAGATGCCTCCACATTTAGATCTCGTGAGCTGCCTATCATGATCGAGATCGATCTTATGTAATTCTATATGTTGTGTTTGCTGGGATCCGATGAATATAGACCTTATGCAAAGTTGATTATAGTCTTTATTGCATATGTTATTTGTGATATTGCATGCTTTTCGTTGCTAGTGGTTGCTCTGGCCAAGTAGTTTCTAGTGACTCCAAGAGGGAGTATTTATGCTTGATAGTATGTTCATGCCTCCTTGTTGCCTTGCTCGAGTGACAGAAACGTGAAGGGGGAGGATGTGTTGTTGCCATTAGGGAGAAAGCAGCGGTGAGAGTACCCGCGTGTATAATCATTGCTTAGATTACACACTTTGTTTAATGCAATTATTTGTTGCTTGCAACTTAATACCTAAGGGGGTTGGGATGATAACCTAAGGGTGGATTATTAGTCATAGATGCAGATGGATGTAAGTCTATGTATCTTGTTGTAATGCCCGCACTAAATATCATAGTAATCTTCATGTTATAATGTGCACTACGGTGCAACTTCTTCAATTTCCCAGCTGTAATTTGTTCACCCAGCATGTTATTTTTATGGAGAGACACCCCTAGTTAACATATGAACCCCGGTCCATTTTCCACACTGTTAAACAAACCACAACAATTTCCTGCTCTCTCTACTTTCTGCAAGCATACAACTGTTTTGCACACTATACGTCCAATCTTTGTTTTCAGCAAGACCGGTGAGATTGACAACCTCACTGTACCGTTGGGGCAAAGAATTTTGGTTGTGTTGTGTGTAGGTTCCATGTTGTTGCTGACACCGGTGACCGCCAGCACCACCGTCAGTGGCATCAACCTTCTGAAGATTGATAACCCTGGTTCTTAACTAAGGGGAAAATTCCTACTGCTGTGCTCATCACACCCTCCTCTTGGGGTATCCCAACGCAAGCATCAAGGACATTTTCTAGTGCAGTTGCCGGGGAGGAAGAAGTCTTCTCGAAAAGGGAGTCTCTCACTCTCAATATCGAATCTCTGACTCTACAAATCCCTTAGATGAACCCATCGGGTTTTGAATAGGAGAACCCATGAGCACTGGTGGAATCGTCGGCTAGACAGGGGGGCGAGATTTACCCAGGTTCGGGGCCCTCGTAGAGGTAAAACCCTTACTCCTGCTTCTGTCGATCTGTATTATTGAGTAGATCGGTTACAATGGTGGTTGCTCGAATCGAGAGTAAGATCTCGAGTTCAAGGCTTTGGTGGTGCGGTGTTGCTTGGTCCTCTTCCGGTGGCTCTCCTGGCCTTATATAGGTCGCCAGGTCTCAAACCCTACCCGGAGAGGACTCGAACTCTAACCTTAGGTCGGTTACATATTTCCAAACTTAACCCACAAGTTAGCGCGGGTGGGCTTCGCGTGGGCCTTCTAGAATACCCCAAGGGCTCCTCTTCTTGGGCCTTAACCTTGGGCCTGAGATGGGGTGTCCTTACCCGCAGGGTCCAGGATCCATGTCTTCGTCAGTAGCCCCCGAGCGTTTGCTCTAGTGGGATCAGTCAAGTAGACGGTCAAATCTTTCTTGGTCTTTCTTTCCCGTAGTTAACCAGTTTTGGTTTTTCCCTGTTTAGAGGGCGCGTACCCTGTAAAATGAGTTTTCATACTCGAGTATCGAGCAATACAAGTGCCTGTTTTTATGGCTTTTTATCACAGAAGGATGTGGCGCAGTAGCTTGGCTCTCCCGAGAGATCAGGGCCAATTAATTGCGACTAGGGCAAAAACATTTTTGGCCTACACAGATTCGAGACCTCCGACTCGAACCCGATAAGGTGATTGTTGCGACTGGGCCGTTGTGGTCTTATCGAGTCGAACTTAACCTATGGGGGTACCCGGCGCGTCCGCTAGGATTTTTGTTCGTGTTGTTGACATGGAATCATGCCGGAGGACGCAGCTTTGAGTGCAATTCCAGGCCCTAAAGAGAGATCTTTCGGGTCTTACCTTCATATTCGAAGAATATGGCATCCGGATGTGCCTAGTCGGCCGAACAATCCAGGTTTCTATGATGTAAAAATATCATGCGAGTGAGAAAAGGCAGGTTCTGCCTACTCGAGTAATTTTTGATTTTGTAGTTCTTTTATCCATACGAAAGAGTTTTCGTGTTAGGAGTTTTATGCCCATATGAAAGAGTTTTCATGTTTGGGAGGTCGTGCCCATACGAAAGAGTTTTCGTGTGCAGGGTATTTTTCTCCGTTTTAAAGGAGTCTTGCTTCATGATTTGTTCATGAAAAAGTTGCTTCTATTCGAAGGAGTTTGTTCATACGAAGTTATTTTCGTGTTTGAACTTTCCATTCGAAGCTTTCCTCAATTTGATGATGCACGCTATGACGTCATGGCGCACTTTCCTCCTCCCGATGGGACGTGACGGAGTGAGAGCAGAAGGACTGGCCCACATAGTCAGCTTTTTGACCGGGAAACGAGACGTCGTTCCCGGTTTTTACGCAAACCATGCAGTAAATACGCACAATCTTCTGTTAAGATCGTGGCAGGAAACATCGCTCACCCCCTCCTCGTTTCGTCTTCACACGTGGTGGCGGCGATGGGCGCCGCGTGGCGCATCGAGCGGCCAGTATCGATTCGTTCCGTGTATAAGTACTGGTCTTTGCGATGCGGTAAAACTTTCCCAGCCTTCGTCTTCCAATCCATCTTCTTCCTCGCGCTCATCTTCTTTCTTCCTCCAAGCTCGTGCTCAGCAGCGATGGTGGGAGGCAAGAGACGCGGTGCTGCCATTTCCGCATCCGGGGAAGCTTCAGTGCAACCTGCGCCGCGTTCGGGCGACTGGCGTTTGCCCAACACCTCCGCGAAGAGCATCAAGGAGATGCAGCGGGAGGGGCTGCTGCCCGCGGAGTCCGAGAAGTGGGTGCGCCTCAGAAAGAAGGAAGAGGTACCCAACCCGCAAGCGAACGAGCGCGTGGTCTTCGCGGACCACGTGTCTCGCGGTCTTTCCTTTCCCCTCCATCCGTTTCTCGTCGGGTTGCTGTATGTCTATGGCATACAGCTTCACGATCTTCCTCCGAACGCGGTGCAGCACATATCGTGCTTCATCGTGTTATGCGAATGATTCCTAGTCATTCTCCCACACTGGGCTCTCTGGAAGGCCCTTTTCAAAGTTCGGATCTTCCACAAGAAATCGCGGGTAGACTCCGAGCCCGGCGAGCCGCTACGCACGGGTGGCTTTGGGATCCAAGCGAAATCGGAGACCAGCTACTTCAGCATGTACTTCATCGACTCCGCGCAGGGCTGGAGGAAAAAGTGGTTTTACGTCATCGACAACAGCTCGGGTGGGATCGTAGAATTCCACCCGTTCGCTGTTTTGAAGAGGCGGAAATCCTGGGCGCACAAGTTGTCGGCTGAAGAAACCCAGGTCGTCGCGCCACTACTCGCAAGGGTGACAGCCCTCCGTGATCAAGCTGCTGGAGTTGTACTCAACGGACTGCACCTGGCGGGTATCTTTCTCAAGCGCAGGATCCAGCCTCTGTAGCTCAGACCTTCCACGATGTGGGAGTACCAAGGCTCTGAGGATCTTAGCCGAGTGAGTCGCGAGGAGCTCTCGAACGCCGAGTTCGAGAAGAAGATCGCGGCTATCACTAGCCTGAAGGCGGGAGAGAAGTTCCCGACTGCAGAGTCGTAGCCTTCGACGCGTCGAGGCCTCCACCAGCCGAGGTGAGTTTATTCTTCTTCTCCTCTTTTATTTTCTTGCTTGTTCTGAGTTTCTGTCGATTGAATTTTCTCTTGCTTTCTTCTATCTTCTTTGTAGAGCTTATCCGTGGCCAACTGCTACCCTCCAATTTCTGGAAAGGAAGCTTCGGATTTATTGGCGAGTAACCTGGATGGCCCGGCTGATACCAGTGTTGCCAATGCTAATTCGAGTTCCAAGCACGATTCTTCGGATGGTGCAGAGGACTCGAATGGCGGTCTCCTTCCCCACAAGCACCGTCGAGCAGAGGATGACGAGGCTACCTCCAAAGACAACTCCTTGGAGGACTCGCCTAGGAAGGATCCCATCTCTCCGACTCCGCTGCGCTCACTCGCCCCTTCTCCTTCGTTCCCAGTAATCCAAACTGCCTGGAATGCGGATATGCTGGATGAGGATGAAGATGATGAGTAAGTCTTTCTCCTCTTTCTTAGTCGAACGTTTTCCTTTGCATCTTTGTTGATACTTTGTCTTTTGTTGCAGCCTTCAAACCATTAGTCCCCGCAGGTACGCCTCTTCCCTTCCTCCCGAAAGGAAGAATAAAGCAGGAGCTGCGGGTGAGACTCCTACTGCTGGCACTGCCCAGAATTCACCCGGCGTACACCCCAATGTGGCGACTACGGAACATGAAGTTCCTAGTTCTGCTCCCGGAGCTTCAGCTTCAAAAGAGGTGACGGGTAGCTCAGCAGATCCCCTCTCCCATGCCAAGGGCCAGGTAAATTCTGCTACTTGCCTTTAATTTGTTATCGGGTGCACGACAGTGCTCCCGATGGGAGTAGCCCCCGAGGCTGTAGTTGATCGCATGTGATCGGCTACAGGCTCAAAGACTGTCTTTTTCCTTCTTCTTGGTTTTATCGGGTGCACGGCAGTGCTCCCGATGGGAGTAGCCCCCGAGGCTTTACTCGATTGATTGTAATCGGGTATAGGCTCCAATTTTTCTCTTCTAATTCTTCTATTTCTGTGTTTTTTGCAGTCGCTCGTTGACTCCCTTGCGGCGATTGGCCGCCGCGTTGTTTTTGCTGAGTCTGAGTGCGGGATCCTTCGGTCGGACCGTAGTCGACTCACCACAGAGAATGAGCTCCTTCGAGGTGAGTTTTTCATCCTTTCTTGCTTTCGTTTTCCAACAATTCTTCGACTCTGATAACTGTTGTCGTGCGCAGCTCAACTTGAATTTTTGAAGACTGAGAAAGATAATGCCTCCGCCCAGGCAACAACTCTAGAGGCAGAACTGGCGACTGCCCGGCAGGAGCTCGAGTCTTCCCACATGTTAAATGCCGATTACGAGGGAAAACTTGCGGCTGCCCAGGATGCCCTGAAGAACTTGGAGGATGCTGGCGCCAAGGCGGATGCCAATCTTGTCAATTTTATTCGTCCCCTTGCTAAGCGCTTTGCGGGTAAGTTTGTACTTTTCTACAATCTTCTTTTTGTCTTGGTAGATCTTTTGGACTAACACCCTTTTTGTTCTTAGGTCTTCTGGGTGTTCCCCTGGAGCTTGCTGGGGTTCCTCAAGTGGATGCATTGACAGATTCTTGCGCCCAGCTCAGGAGGCATGCTGCAGGGCTTTGCTCCTTGGTCGGTAATGCCACTCAAGTGTTGACGCAGCTGCATGGTCGCCTTCTCGTCAATGTTGTATCTCCACCCGTGCTAGGTGACCTGCTGAAGATCTTCTCGGAGAGCAATCTCCTTAATGCCTACGCGGTCGCTCAGTCGGAGTCTGGGGCGAAGACGGCCATCCAGTTCGCGCTGGCGCATGGAGTTAGCGGCTTGGAGGAGGCCTACTCGGATCTCTCAGTCGACCCTTCCACAGGCAAAAAGGTAGGGCTTCGTCGATTTGGCGAGCCAGCCGCCGTCCTCGCCCGGAAGTTATCTGAGCTGTTTGCTCGACTTAAGGGAGGGACGACTGCCGCGAGTGGGAGTACCACTGTAGCTTCTTAGTTTACTTCGTTTGTAGCTTGCAACTTCGATTGTAATGAACCCTGGGATGTGCTCCCGTTTTTCCAATATTTTAATCGAGATGCTTTTGATGAAATGCTTCCCACGATTGTACGTGTGCTCCCGATGGGAGTAGCCCCCGAGCACCTGTCGAAAAGGTGGTGAATATATCTCGAGTAGGGCACCTTATTCCTTTAATTTTCTTTGTACTTTGCAGGTATCCGAGGTGGTTGCAGATCCTTCAGGTGGACCTGCTGCCCCAACAGATCCGCTTGTCGCCGCTGTGGGGTCTTCAGCAGGTCTTCGTGATCGTGTAGCTGATGGTGAGCGCAGGCTGAAAGCGTTGCGCGGGGTAGACGATGTGGCGAAGTCCAAGCAAAAACTGGCGACTGAACGCGAACAGTTTCTGATGGACGAGTTGGCTTCCGTCGCTAGGGACTTGCTGTGTAAGTAATACAGCCCCCGAGTCTTCTTTGTCTTTTTTCCTTTCCTAATCGTGCATATTTCCTCTTCAGTTGTTAGACCGGATGATAGGGAGGAAAAACAGTGGGTAGAAAACCACATTCTTCAAGAAGCTGGCAGCTCAAGGCCTCATGCGAGTAACTTTTGGTCTGATCGCAGTCGAGGCTTTGTGTTGGCTACTTTGAAGTTCCGTATCACCCAGGTAAAAGTTACCGTGAGTTCATTTCACGAGGTCTTGGTCGCGATGAACGCTGCGTTCTATACGCTGGAAAGGGGTCCTGAAGACTGGAGTCATCTCCTCAGGCTGTTCGGGCAAGAGGGAGAGATTCGCAAGTGTGTGCGCAATCAGATGACTTGCGGCGCGGTGGTGGCTCTCTCCTTTATCCGGATATGGCATCCTGAGATAAATTTTAACTCCGTAGCTAGGCTTCCAGATGGTCCAATCGATGATATTTCACCGCACTATGATGTTGTTCGTCCTGCAGCGGAGAAAATCATTCGACTAACCTCTGAGGAAGTAGATAGAGTGTTGGCGACTGAGAATGCTTATCGCCATGATTGATTGTTGGATGTGTACATCCTGTGATGTTGTATAGTTTGTAAAAACTGTTGTAAGGTGTGTGACCCTGTATGTATAAATTTTCCTGTGATGCTTAGTTGTAGGCGTAACCCCTATGTGTTTATGGGGTGTGTACCTGTAACTATTTTAGCATATAAGAATGAATAATCTTCGAATAAATATGGTTGAGAAACCATGTATTTTATTGCGATGACTGAGAAGTCATGTATTCGAGCTACAAGAGTGGCTAGTATAGCCTTATTTGTTGTGAGAACAAGTAAATCTAGGGATAAAATTTTCGGAGGTGTGCGATATTCCAAGGATTGGAATATATTCCTCCAGTGGATGGGTTCTTCAGCCTGTAGGCTCCACCTGGGATAACTTCGTGTATGACGAAGGGTCCTTCCCATGGTGGCTCGAGCTTGTGTCCCTCCTTCTGCTTGAGCCGTAGCACTAGGTCTCCTACCGCGAATGCTCTGTGGCGTATGCGGCGACTATGATAATTTCGCAGTGATTGTTGATATACTGCGGATCTTGCGAGCGCTATATCGCGCATCTCATCGAGTGCATCCATATCTTCCGCGAGTGCCCTGTTGGAGGTTTCTTCGCTGTAAGCCACAACTCGTGGGGCGCTGAACCTAACATCCTCGGGAAGGACCACCTCTGCCCCGTATACCATGAAAAATGGCGTGTAGTTTGTGGATCGATTTGGAGTTGTGCGGAGGCTCCATAGTACGGAGGGTAGCTCTTCGGCCCAATGTCCTGCTGCTGGTTGTAGACGATCGAGTAGACATTTCTTGATGCCAGCTGAAACTAAGCCGTTGGATCTTTCGACTTGTCCGTTCGTTTGCGGGTGGGCAACTGAAGCAAACTTGAAGTTGATGCCCTTTTCCTCGCAAAACTGGTGTGTTTCCTTTGCCGTGAAGTTTGTACCGTTGTCTGTAATGATATCGTGTGGTACCCCAAATCTGCATACGATGGAATCGAGGAACTTTACGGCGCATTGGGCGCTAGCCGAAGTTACCGGCATGGCCTCGATCCATTTGGTAAATTTGTCGACTGCGACCAGCAAGTGTGTATATCCACCCGGCGTGGACTTGCGTAGTGGTCCTACCATGTCTAGCCCCCACTGTGCAAAGGGCCAGGCGATGGGTATCATGTGCAATTCCGTAGCAGGTGCATGTGGTCTTGGTGCGAATCGCTGGCAAGCGTTGCATCGTTCGACTAGCTCCTTTGCATCCTTGGCTGCCGTGAGCCAATAGAATCCTTCTCGGAAGGCTTTTCCCATGATTGTTTTCCAACTAGCGTGATGCCCACAGTCTCCTTGGTGGATGTCCTGGAGTAATTCTTTGCCATCTTCGGGTGCGATGCAGCGCTGAAGTATACCCGAGATGCTTTGCTTGTATAATTTGTCGTTGATTACCCGAAAGGATTTACTGCGTCTAATTATCTGTCGAGCCTCGCGAGGATCGGCCGGGAGCTGTCTGGAGGACAGGTAGTCAAGGTATTTCTGCGTCCAGACTGGCTCGGCCAGAAAAACCTGTCGTGAAATGTTATGAATAAGCTCGATGATGGCAACTTGCGGGCTGACCTCTGTTTCTGGTGCTGCGGGTGCTCCTGCAGCTTTTTTGACTTTGACTGAGCGCTTGATCATCCGTTCGAAATATATTCCTGGCGGTATAGGTGTGTTTGTGGAACCCATGTTTGCCAGTCTATCTGCTTCTTCGTTGCTGGATCTCGCGATGTGCTTCAGCTCGCATCCTTTGAAGCTCCCTTCGAGTAGGTTGTACATGTCGCGATATGCGATCATGTTTTCAGCAATTGCGTCACATTCTTTCATTGTTTGCTGCACGATGAGATTGGAGTCGCCGTAGATCATTAATCGGGTAGCTCCACAGGCGACTGCCATCTTCATCCCATGCAACAGGGCTTCATATTCTGCGTCGTTGTTCGATGCTGGATCATCGGGTGGAAAGTCCAATCGTAGGACGTATTGCAGCTTGTCTCCCCTAGGCGATATGAGGACGATTCCAGCTCCTGCTCCTTCGTTTCTTTTGGACCCGTCAAAGTACATTATCCAGTTGCTCGTGTACTCAGGCGGTCCGGGCGTTTGTAACTCTGTCCACTCGCTTAGGAATTCCACGAGTACCTGGGATTTGACTGCGTTGCGTCCTGCATAAGTGATGTCCCAAGCGCCCAGCTCGATGCTCCATTTGGCTATTCTTCCGGATGCCATAGGGTTGTTCATGATTGTCCCGAGTGACGCATCATTAACCACTGTGATGGCGTGTTCCTAGAAATAGTGCTTGAGCTTTCGGGCTGTAAGAACAACTCCATATGCGAGCTTCTGGTAATGAGGATATCGTTGCTTGCATGGCGAGAGCACTTCACTGATGTAATAGATCGGTCGTTGGACTCCGTATGCTTTGCCCTCCTCAGGTCGTTCGACTACGATTGTTGTGCTGATGACCTGGTTTGTGGAGGCTAGGTATAAGTAGAGTGGCTCCCTTTCTTGCGGTGTTGCAAGGACGCGGCTGCTTTGCAACGATCGCTTCAAGTCTGCGAACGCTTGTTTAGCTTCGGGTGTCCACTCGAATTTGTCCGTTTTCTTCAACAGCTTGTAGAAGGGTAGCGCTTGCTCTCCCAATCGGGCGATGAACCTGCTCAGAGCGGCTAGTCGCCCTGCGAGCTGCTGGACTCCGCGTAGATTGGTTGGCTCCTTCATAGTCAAGATTGGTTGTATTTTCTCTGGGTTGGCTTCTATGCCTCTGGCGGATACCAGGTACCCGAGAAGTTTTCCTGCTGGGACGCCAAAGACGCATTTCGTCGGGTTGAGCTAGATCCTGTATGCGTTGAGGGCGTCGAATGTTTCTCTAACGTCCTCGAGGAGTGTGTCCTCAACTCGAGTCTTGATGACGATGTCGTCAACGTACACTTGTACGTTCTTGCCAATGAGCTTGGCGAGGCATTTTTGCATGCAGCACTGGTATGTTGCGCCTGCGTTCTTGAGCCCGACGGCATTGTCGTGTAGCAATATACACCGTGTGGTGTGATGAATGTTGTCTTTTCTTCGTCCTCCCGTTTCATCCGGATCTGATTGTAGCCCGAATAGGCGTCCAGGAAGGAGAGGCGTTGACATCCTGCCGTAGAGTCCACGATCTGGTCGATTTGCGGGAGGGGGAAGTTATCCTTGGGGCAGTGCTTGTTTAACGACATGTAGTCAATGCATACCCGAAGGATGTCCGTGTTCTTCTTGGGGACCAGCACTGGGTTTGCTAACCAGGTGGATATCTTGATCTCCCTGATGAAATTTGCTGCTAGCAATCTGTTTACTTCTTCTCCAAGCGCTTTCTGCTTGGGTTCTGAAAATCGTCGAGTAGTTTGTTTGATGGGTTTGGCATCTGGAAATACTTCGAGTGAGTGCTCGGCAAACTCCCTGGGTATTCCTGGCATATCTGAAGGTTGCCAGGCGAAAATTTCCCAGTACTCACGGAGGAGTTCGACGAGCGCGCTTTCCTATGCTCGTGAGAGGGTGGTTGAGACCATCGCTGTCTTCGCAGAATCTGTCGGGTGTACTTGATGCTTTCGGGTGTCACTGTTGGCGCTGAACTCTAGCTCAGGCGCGTTTTTCTTTGTGATGGGCATCACGGAGTGATCCGTGGTTTTTGCCAGCTCTTGAATTTCTTCTTGCATCCCGAAAGATTTTGCGATCTCATTGAATTCAATGTCGCACTTGTTGGATTTCTGAAAGTCTCCGTCGATGGTGATCACACCATATTCTCCAGGTAATTTGAGCTTCAGGTATGCGTAGTGTGGTACTGCCATGAATCTGGCGAACGCTGTTCGACCAAGAATGGCGTGGTACTGTGAAGGCCAGTCGACGACTTCGAAGTCGAGGAATTCTCTTCTGTAGTTGCTTTTAGTGCCCAGCACGACTTCTAGGTTGATTGTTCCGAGTGGACGGATTGCCTTTCCCGGAACTATCCCGTGGAAGGATGTTTCTGATTCCGCAAGGCCGTCCAGGTTCCTGTTCATCCGACGGAGTGTATCCGCGTAAATAATGTTGATGCCGCTGCCACCATCCATGAATACGCGGGCCAAGTCGTAGTTGCCAATCTGTGCTTGGATGACAAGGGCGGCGTGTCCTGGTCGATAGACTCGTGGTGGGTGGTCTTTCATCGAGAATGTGATCGGCTGGTCTACCATCTTCAAGTACTCGGGCTTTGTTGGCGGAGTCTGCACAGCCATGCACAACTGCCTTGTGTTAGTTTTTTTAGCTCTGCGGGATGGACTTACCTTCTGGATCATCGCGAGTTGCCCTGCCGGATTCGGGTATGCATTGGCCCCGGAGTTTTGTGCAGGTGGTGCTGGCAGTGCAGCCAATGCCATGTTTGGATTTGCTGGTGGAGGTAGGGGTTGTGGCGGCTGGAATCCTTGGTGGCCTCCTCCTGGAAGTGGCGGGTAATTCAGAATAGTTGCTGATCTGCTTTTCTTCGTGAGAGCCTCATGAATATCATGGAACTTCCGACAATCCTTGAGGAGGTGCGTTGCCTTGGTTTTGCCCGTGCGCTTATCTGTAAACAGATGTAGCGAGCAGTAAGCGTCAAGGTCCTCCTCGGGACTTTTCTCTTCAGCTTTTGGTTTCCATTCACGACTTCCTCGTCGTCTAGTATCGCGACCTCGCGTGAACTCCGCTGCCACCATCTCTTCTCGATCTTCGTGATCGTAGTATTTCCTTCTCTTTCTTCGGCCATGGCGATCTTCGTCGTGTGCGGGTGATGATGCTCTCTCATTGCGCACCGCATCTTCTCCGTTAGCCCATTTGTCGGCTAAGTTCATCAGCTCCCCGATAGTTTTGGGTGCGGCTCTGCCTAGTTCTTCTCTGAAAGCCGTTCTTCGGGCGCCTTTTGCGAAGGCTTCAATCGCCACTTCTTCCGAGATAGTTCCCGCAGTGTTCCTGAGCGTGGTCCACCGCTGGATATATTCGCGGGTAGACTCGCCGCTTTTCTGCTTGCATGCTCGCAGTTCTTCAATGGTGGCCGGCCTCTTGTAGGTCGACTGGAAATTTTTGCAGAAATCGCGATGCAAGTCGTCCCATGATGCGTAACAAGATCTTGGTCTTCTTTCCAGCCAACTCCGGGCCGCGCTGATGAGGTGCAAATTGAGATATTGCATAGTTGTCTTCTTGTTCCCACATTGGCATTTTACTGCCGTGAGGTAATCGCTTAGCCATTGAGAGGGCTCGAGTGAGCCGTCGTACTTTGTCACTTCCGTGCTGAGCTTGAATCTTCTGGGTAGAGGCGCCTCACGGATGCTGCGGGCAAAGCAGAGCGCACCGCAGGTTTCGTCATCCGAGGAGCCGGACGAAGAGCGCTCGCGATATCGCGAAGCCCTTGCCTTGTCCACCTTGTTTTGTGCGATGTCAGATCGCGCGTCATGTCCTGGCCGGTCGCGGTCAGCGTCCCTCCTTGGCTCCTTGATTCGTTTTCGCGAGCGGCTGCTGTGATGTCGCGAGCCTTTGTCTCTCGGGCTGTCTTCGCTGCTGCTTCGACTGTCGCCGCGACGTCTAGCTTCTTTTCCTCGACCACGGCGTGGTGACTTGTCTCTTCTTAGTGAAGGGCTCCTGCGCTTGCGGGGCGCTTCTTTTTCTTTTTCTTTCTCCTTCTCCAGTTGCTCTGCAGCCTTCCTGCGGTCGTAGGAGGCGAGCCTTGCGGCTGCCAGTCCCAGTCCCTTACATACTTGTTTATACTGCTCCGCCCGAGGATCGCTTTCCATCGGTTGATTCATCTGCATGTAAGTTGTTGCGGCTAGAACTGCGGCAGCAGGAGTTTGCGGGTAGACGTAGCCGTCGTCATCGACTCGCATGAGAGAAGGAGTGACCGACCTGCTGGTTCCGGCTAGGGACTCGACGTTCCTGGAAGTAGACGCGTGTCCTTTCCTCGTGGGTCGGGTTCCGACCGAGGGTGCCATGGACATCTCAGCCCGTCGTTGACTTGACTCATCCGCCGCTCTTCTTCGGCGGGCCAAATCTACCCGAGCGTCCTTGATGGTTGCGGCTGCTCTCACTAGGTGATAGTGGTAGGCAACCATGTCTTCGTCTGATGCTCCGGCTGCGGGTGGCTTGCTCGTTCGCATAGCCTCCTTGGCTCGGTCCCAAGATTCTCGCGAGATGCCGATTATGTTGCGCTCTGCCGCGCTATGTTCCGTTTCCGGGGCTTGTTCCGATCCTGCCATGCAGACTTGGGCCAGTCGAGGCTCGTGTGTCCTAGGCGCAGATCGGAAAGCCCTTTGAACTTTTGAGGGTTCCTCTATCGAGAGGGTGTGGTAGTCGTTGGTGTTGAAACGGATGGATTCGCCGCTTTTCTCCAGATGACGGCGTGAGTCGACGGCTCCAGATTCAGATTCTGATTCGTCCGAGAAGTGGAGGATTCCGTCCCTGTTGGTTACGAACTTCAGGCTCCCGAACGTCAAGGTGACGCTCCTCTCCAGATCCTCGAATACCGGGCGCGATTCCGGCGAGTGAGGTGTGACCACGACAGATCCGATCCGTATAGGATTGTTCGGAGCCGCAGTCGATGGTTTCCAACGGGAGTTGGTTGTCGATGAAGCCAAATATGCCGGTGATCCAGCGCCCGCCGTTCCCACAGACGGCGCCAATTGTCGAATCTCTGACTCTACAAATCCCTTAGATGAACCTATCGGGTTTCGAATAGGAGAACCCATGAGCGCTGGTGGAATCGTCGGCTAGATAGGGGGCGAGATTTACCCAGGTCCGGGGCCCTCGTAGAGGTAAAACCCTTACTCCTGCCTCTGTCGATCTGTATTATTGAGTAGATCGGTTACAATGGTGGTTGCTCGAATCGAGAGTAAGATCTCGAGTTCAAGGCTTTGGTGGTGTGGTGTTGCTTGGTCCTCTTCCGGTGGCTCTCCTGGCCTTATATAGGTGGCCAGGTCTCAAACCCTACCCGGAGAGGACTCAAACTCTAACCTTAGGTCGGTTACATATTTCCAAACTTAACCCGCAAGTTAGCGCGGGTGGGCTTCGCGTGGGCCTTCTAGAATACCCCAAGGGCTCCTCTTCTTGGGCCTTAACCTTGGGCCTAAGATGGGGTGTCCTTACCCGCAGGGTCCAGGATCCATGTCTTCGTCACTCAACCTCTTTATTTTGTTTATTGTCTTGTTTTTATTTTTTGTCTTGTTTTTCTTCTCTATATTAAAAACACACAAAAAATAGTTTACTTTATAGCATAGAAAGTAACTCAAGTATTTTCAAGTGAAGTTATTTTTGCTTTATCATGATTGCTATCAATGTTTGGTGTCTTTGAAACTAGATCTTTTAGGCAAGGTGGGTTCATAGATGAACAACAAAAACATTATAAGGACCACCACTTGTCACAAAAGGGATACATTTATGGGAGCAAATGAATAAATTGCATGACTATGCTAAAAACTTGTGCTCTACTTATGATGTTACTTATTGCTTTGATAAATCTTGCTGTTGTAGGAGGTATAAACACCTCCATTTTCAATGTGAGTATAATGATAATGTTACCATATCTTCTCATGTTAAGGGAAATTATGAATTATATGATGTGGAACAAATTGAATAATTTATTGCTTGAAGGGTGCATTCGAAATTGCCTATTTGCTTGAAAGTATAAATGATGCACCTTATAAATATGAGATTTATGCTATACTTAAATACTGCTTTGCTAATTACAAGGATTGTAATTACTACATAATGGATTATCTTAATAGATTCTCTCCCCCAAAGGGAGAGACTAATGCCTTGCAGGAAACTATGGAAGAAGAAATTGCTGAAACTGGAAGCTCTTTGGATGAAAAATAGGAGGAGAGTGATGATCAAGAGGAGGCAGAATGGAACCCATGTCTATCTCCCAATGATAGTAACTCTTTAACTCATAATTGTGATGATCCTATTGATTCTTTTGAAATATCTATTTTCGATGAGGTTGATACTTGTTATACTTGTGACCTTGATACTACTATGAATGAAACTTGTGATAATAATATTGCTACTGTTATTTATGATAATCCATGTTACTTTGATAAATCCTATGAGAATCATCTATTTATTCCAACTATTGATATGCATGATTATGAGGAAGTTTGTTTAGAAAATTTATATGATAATGATCTTGATGATGGTCCTATGTTACTTGATGTTATAAATTATAATGCTACTGAAAATAGGATTGCTATAATGTGTCATATACCTTTTATGAGTGATCGATCATCTTGTTTTGATATTACTAAAAGTGGAAAAAAGGAGGAGCTGATTTTAAATTTTGATCCCACTATTTTGGAGCTTGATATGAATTGTATTCTTTTAGACCATGACAAACATGCTTTATGTGATAATTATGTTGTTGACTTTGTTTATGATGTTAATGAAAATTATTATGAGAGAGTAAACTATGGTTGTAGTAATTTTCATGTTACTGAAACACCTCTCTTTGTGTAGAAAGTTTTGAAGTTGCTTTTGTTCTACCTTCTCATGATTTCTAGTTTGAGCTTCTTTAATTTATTTATTTACAAGATTCCTATGCATAGAAAGTGGGTTAGACTTAAATTTGTTCTATACTTGCTTCTTGATTATCTCTTTTTCTTAATTCATATTTCTCATGTGAGTATCTTCTTGCTTTCTATGCCTAGCTGAAAGGCGTTAGAGAAAAGCGCTACCGGGAGACAACCCGTTTTATTTCTCTGTTTTCATTCAGATTTCCTTTGTTTTATTTTGTGTGCTTTGCACCTGGGTGTTGTCTATTTACTTAGAAACCCCTCTGTATCATTTATTTTTTGTTTTTGTTGAGCCAAGTAAAGCCTATAGTGGAAAGTTGACACTATATTTCGAATTTCTGCGCAGGAAACAGATTTCTGCTGTCAGTGCTAATTTTGTATAAAATCATAGAAACTTCAAAATGACCTGATCTTTTTTGTGTTTAATCCTGAGTTATATACGCAACTTTTCCTAGTTTACCACTTTTTGATTTGATCAACAGAAGATTTTCTAAAGAATCGATCTCTTCCTGCTGTTCTGTTTTGACAGATTTCTGCCAATTATTGCATTTGCATCTTAATCTCTTTCTTTTGGTGTTATTTTGAGAAAAAGAGTTTTAAAAGAAGTTGTGACAGTAGCTAATGTGTTTTTGAGTGTTAAGCTTGTGTTTAAAATGAACCATGTGAATTTATTATTTCGATTGCACTGACGTTGCTAATGAAGATTGTGAGAAGTTTGGTGTGAAGGAAGTTTCCAAGGGTCAAGAGAAGATGATGATTTGATGTGATCAAGAAGAGTGAAAATCCTAAGCTTGTTGATGCCCCGGTGGTACATCCCAGCAAATTCTAAGAATACTCAAGCGTCTAAGCTTGGGGACGCCCAAGGCATCCGTTTCTTCATCAACAAATTATCATGTCACTTCTAGTGAAACTATATTTTTATCCGGTCGCATCTTATGTGCTTTACTTGGAGCATATTTTATTTTTTGTTTTCAGTTTGTTTTTACTTTTATAATAAGCTTGGTTGGACCCAGCACTATTTTATTGGAGAGTGACACGCTCCGCTTTTTCATGAGAATACGTTGTATTCTTAATCTATGTCTAGCTGCTGCATTTAATTAGCTCCTGTTTTGCATGCATCTCTTATCAGAGCTATTAGTTTTAGTAGTGTTATTTAAGTACTCTCATGTTTTCTTTCTGTATCATAAATAGTATTTTTTTAAAGCATGTTTTGTATGGTGCTTGTTGGGAGAAAGAAACCCGATGCTTGAAGTAGAATTTATAACAGTACTAGTAGAAGCTTGTATAGATTGTGGCTAGAACTTTTTCATGGCATGCTAAATGTTATTTTAGTTTTAAATACTTATGGTTATTAAGTAGCAGGAATAACCTCAAATATCTGAGAGTGTTTAATATGTATTGAAAGATTCATGAGTTGTTCTTTTCATAGTAAATCATCAATATATGGTATTCTCTTTCGAATGTTTTATTTGGTTGACTTGGCGCATGCTCACACCATATTTATGACTATAGACTAATCACGAATAGCCTCCATGGACACTTAGTTTTTGAACTTGTGATATTGCTTATGTTTTAATTAATGATGCTTATGTCGCTATGCATGATTATGGCTCTTATGCTCTCTTGATTTGTCGCTCCCAGTCTTTTACTAGCCTCCAGTTGTAGTGAGTATGAGCTCTACTCGTGCATCCAAACTCCCTTAAACCAAAGTTTTTCCCATTGTGTCCACTATACCTACCTACATGTGGTATTTAACCGCCACTCCAAGTAAATTGCGCATGTGTTAAATTTAAAACCTTCAAAATTATTCCTGCTTTGTGTTCTTGTTTCTTCTCATGAGGACGTCAATAAAGAATCTTTATCTCACTTGTTGATTGGATTTCACACCCTGGACTAGTGGCTTCACCCGCTTATCCAAATGATAGAAGAGCTGGCAGCGGGGTGCCCAGCCCCAAATTAATAAAAACGAATTCTCTTCACTATTTTTGTCCCTGATCATATTAGTCAAAGCATAATTGTGTAAACAAAAGAGAAAGAGGGATGACCTTATACACCAGTTGCGTCCTTCACCATGGGAGCCGCTCTTGTAAATCCAGTTGGCTTGTGATGTACTGTATTGTCTGTTTACCATTTGTTGACACTAGCATACACCCCTCCTAAAATATAGACGTTCCTCCACAAATGTCAAGCTTTTAATACCTCTGTTTAATAAAATAAAAAATCTCTAGCCCATGAGTGATCCATGTTTCCCCCTGCGAAGGGTCTTTTTTTTACTTTTATGTTGAGTCTCCATCCTCTAACTTTATGCATAGTTGAGAGAGCATTTTTTCCATTCTGAGTTCTATGTGCATTTGTCCCATAAACATAAATAATTAATTCATGATGTGATATTATTTGTTCTTAAATTATTTGTTCTAGTCTTCATCTTGAACTTTGAAAGTGTCCTGGAATTTATGTTTTGTCCCACTCTTAAGGACCATCGAAATATCACTATGCCATGCTTTCTCTATACCTGAAATAAACGTTTACCTTTCTTTGTAGTATTATTCATGATCCTTTATTTGAGTTACTCTTCGTGATGCAAAGTAATTGCTATGATCTATCATCAAAGTTTTATTTATCATGCATGTGTTTAAAGTTTTATGATCTCAGCATGCATATGCTTTTACAATAGATTGATCAAGTTTATGTTAGTAGCATGTCACCTCATAAATTATGTTTTTATCATTTACATACTCGAGGACGAGTAGGACCTAAGCTTGGGGATGCTTGATACTTCATAAACGTATCCCTAATTTCTGATGCTCCATGATGATATTATGACAATTGCTACATGTTTTCTCCCTTCTTTATGTCTTTTTTATCGTATTTCCGGACTAACCTATTGACAAGATGCCACAGAGCCAGTTCCCTGTTTTTTGCTGTTTCATTAGTTTCAGAAAAGTTGTTCTGGAATTTTTCTCGGAATTGGAAAGTTCGAAGGCTAGAAGTCCTATTTTCCCGGAAGCATCCAGAAGACCGAAGAGGAGACGAAGAGGGGCATCAGGGGGCCCACGCCATAGGGTGGCGCGCCCCCCTTGGCCGCGCCAGGGGTGGTGTGGGGCCCCTGGACCTCCACCGCCTCTGCCCTTTCACCTATTTAATCCCCCAGATGGAAAACCCTAAGCACCTGATAAAAAATCCCCGAAAAAGTCCTGCCGCCGCCGTCACCGTCAACCCTAGATCAAGAGGGTTCTGAAGCTGATTTACGGCACCCTGCCAGAGAGGAAATCATCACAGGCTTTTATGTCACCATGCCTACCTCCGGAGTGATGCGTGAGTAGTTCATCCGTGGACTACGGGTCCATAGCAGTAGTTAGATGGTTGTCTGCTCCTCATATGCCTCCATGTTTAGATCTCGTGAGCTGCCTATCATAATCGAGATCGATCTTATGTAATTCTATATGTTGTGTTTGCTGGGATCCGATGAATATTGACCTTATGTCAAGTTGATTATAGTCTTAATTGCATATGTTATTTGTGATCTTGCATGTTTTCCGTTGCTAGTGGTTGTTCTGGCCAAGTAGTTGCTAGTGACTTCAAGAGGGAGTATTTATGCTCGATAGTGGGTTCATGCCTCCTTGTTGCCTTGCTCGAGTGACAGAAACATGAAGGGGGAGGATGTGTTGTTGCCATTAGGGAGAAAACAGCGGTGAGAGTACCCGCGTGTATAATCATTGCTTACATTACACACTTTGTTTAATGCAATTATCTGTTGCTTGCAACTTAATACCTAAGGAGGTTCGGATGATAACATGAGGGTGGATTATTAGTCATAGATGCAGATGGATGTCGGACTATGTATCTTGTTGTAATGTCCGAACTAATTATCATAGTAAAATTCATGTTATAATGTGCACTACGGTGCAACCACTATTTGTCAATTGCCCAGCTGTAATTTATTCACCCAACATGTTATTTTTATGGAGATACACCACTAGTGAACCTATGAACCCCGGTACATTTTCCACACTTTTAAACAAACCACAACAATTTCATGCGCTCTCTACTTTCTGCAAGCATACAACTGTTTTCCATACTATACGTCTAATCTTTGTTTTCAGCAAGACCGGTGAGATTGACAACCTCACTGTACCGTTGGGGCAAAGTATTTTGGTTGTGTTGTGTGCAGGTTCCACGTTGTTGCTGACATCGGCGAGCGCCAGCACCACTGTCAGTGGCATCAACCTTCTGAAGGTCCTCTTTCTCATACTAGATTGATAACCCTGGTTCTTAACTAAGGGAAAAATTCCTACCGATGTGCTTATCACACCCTCCTCTTGGGGTATCCCAACGCAAGCATCACACCCATATCATTGTCCATATGTGGATCGATGAACTACGTGATCTAACACTAGGTCAACCTCACTTGTCTAACAGAAACTTTCCAATCAGTAAAACAGACCTGAGCTAAACTGTAGGTTCTCAACAGGTGGTGTTTGCGTAAACTCTTATGCAACACTAAGTAGACGGTTGTAGCTTCTTCATCAATTATTATCCTGATGTAGGAATTTTCAAAATTCTTCACCACCCGTAAAACTTCATTTGTTCATGGCATCAGTAAGCTACACTTCACCAAAGGTTGTTCATCAGGGTTTAGACACTATTTTTTTTTCCACATAGACATTCCAAAATCTTACATAGCATTGATTGTCACAATGAGATAACAAACTTCTCATATATCATAGTACTTTATTACACTAGAAGTACAATTTATTCTTGGAATAACACTTCAATAAAATTTATTGCGTGTTAGACACTCTTCAGTGAGCATCTGGTCTTCATTCAGTGGTGGCTGGATTTGGTTGTCGAGGTTCACTGGCATTGTATCTTCCACTTGGGAAGTAATTCACATAATATCTTGTTTCCTTACACATGAAACACTCCACTTGGCTAATATACATCTTTACTAACTGGTTATGCTCATTCTTCCTCTCGGGACATTCACATGCATAATGTTCAGCCTTCCTGCAATTGAAGCACGCCACTTTGCTAAGATCTTTTTTTCCTTTGCTACGATATTGTCCATTTCCAATACGATCTTTATTGCTTATGTGATGTCCATTGTTTCCTTTATATCCACCCTTGCGATTATGGCCATGGTGGTTGTGGCCACTTCCCTTGCTGTGATGATTCCCATGCTTATGAGGGCTATGTCCACAATTTTCTTCAGAATGATTGCTCTTCTATGATGATTCAGAGTGATATTTGCTAGCACTGTACTTCCTCTTCATGTTTTCTTCCTTCCTCGGATAGTTGTCAAGAGTGGTAGTTTGATCAAGTAGGGATTGATAGTTTGGGGCATATGCCACTGACAATGGTATCTCCATTTCACCACTCAGCCCGTTGAGAAATTTCTCCTTCCTCTTAGCATCCGTGTCAATATCCTCAGGTGCATACCTTGAAAGTGAGCAGAAGTCTTATATTTATTCCTTAAGTGTTCTATCTCCCTGCTTCAGGCTTCGGAACTCATCTTTCTTTAGTTTACGCCAGACGAGATGTTAGCATTGATAAATCCTTCCTTGAAGGTATCACATGTCATTCCTTCCAAAGGATGGGTAACCTGATAAGTCTCCCACCATAATGTTGTTTGTCCTTCAAGGAAATGAGCAGCGAATCTTTTCTTCTCGGTCTTAGTGCATTCACAATTCCCTAAATCCTTGTTAATAGCGTGGAGCTAGTCGTGTGCCACAATTGGCTTAGACGTAGAGGAGAACTTAGAGGGTCTAAGTATTAAGAATATACCAATTCTATCCACTAGGGGGTTTGCCTTGTTGTTATTGTTGGCAATCACAATAAACTGAGTCATCACTAGCATAATCTGAGCTTGAGAATCCATCATCTGCTGCACCACATCATTTTTATTATTTTTGTTGTTGTTGTTCTTGTTTTTGTTGTTGTTGTTGTTGTTGTCGGGGTCACGACGAGGATGCATCTATGGGGGGTTTAGGATGGATGAGTAGAGTTTAGAAAGATCTGAAGAAGATCCTACCCCAACACAGCAGATCAAGGAACATCATCTTACAAACATCTAATAAGCATTCATCACACGGAACAAGGTTTACCAAACAACCTAGTATTGTCATACTACACTCAATTGTATGATCAATACACTAACACGTTAACTTTGTTCTAATAAAGTAACTAGATTGGTGGTCTCGTCTATATCTTCTTGAGTTCTTCAAGTTCTTGCTTCACCTACATGAGGTGCCTCTGATTAATGTGAATTTTAAGAATTTCTTCAAGTTCTTCATTGGTATTTCTTGTAGTACTTCTTGTTGAATCCAATCATGTCATATCAAATATATTTCTTGCACTCCAGGGTATGATTATCTAGAACAAGAGAAGAAAATTTTGAAGGTGAATAATAGATGAGAGGATATAAGAAAAGATTGAGATGAGAAGTCGTGTTTCTATAAAGTTTTAACAAATTAGATTTCCAATACTAGGGTCTTTTCCTAGTTCTAATCCAACATTAGGTCTCAAATCCTACATGCAACACAATGCTTTGATACCATTTTGTAGCGTTCCCACATTTAAATAAAGCAAGACCACATGTGTTATTGTGCTAGTCCCTGGATCAATTGCTAGCACAACAGTACAAAATGAAATATCATGCAAATGCGTCAGATTCTATTACATCGCATGATCCATTATTTAAAAAATAACATTACAACTTGCATAGACTTAGAATACTAGCAAAATACAAAGTATTACATCAGAAAACATAGTACAACATTGAGATGTATCTCCTTCAAGATTCTAAACGAAATCATGCAATTTGGAATATGCAACCAAAATGGGTCAGTATAATTAAATATACATGCAAATGATATTATTGTGGATGTGTGGGAAAATTCTATATTCTACATGCTTATTTCGCTAAGTGGAGTTAAAGGCTAGATTTTGCAGAAAGCTAGTTTTATCCCATCCTTTTATAAAGCACTTTTCATCTAAAGTGGTTCGCAAGTACATTCCAGTGAACTATGAAGAATTTGGTTTGTCTCCAGGGGCAGAGCTAGACTATCTCCAAGGTCTTGCAACAATAAGGGTTTATCACTATAGGATATGTTGGTCTATCTCAAGTGCCTTGTAACAATAAGAGTCTATCTATATAGGCTATGCTGGTCTATCTCTAGTGCCTTGTAACACCAATGGTCTATCTCCAAAGGTTGTACTGGTCTCTCCGGTGGTTGTCCATTCTCGTTTGCCTTGTAACACCAATGGTCTATCTTCAAAGGTTTTACTGGTCTATCTCCAGTAGATGTTCTTTCTCATTTGCCTTGTAACTCCAATGGTCTATCTCTAAAGGTTGTACTGGTCTATCTCAAGTGTTTGGTCTTTCAACTTTCCCTTGTAACACCTATGGTCTATCTCCAAAGGTTGTGCTAGTCTATCTCCAGTGGCTATGCTGGTCTTTCTCCTTTGCCTTATAACACCAATGGTCTATCTCCAAAGGTGGTGCTGGTCTATCTCCAATGTCTATGCTTGACTATCTCTAGTGCCAAGTAGTAGTAATCGTCTATCACTATAGGCAATGCTGGTCTATCTCCCTTGCCAAGTAAATTTATAGTCCATCTCCCATATAACAGTCTTTATTGGAACAATATCCAACTTAGCCTAAACGCATAGCTAAGAAAACAATTTCTACTTTGGTGCCTACTGGTATTAATCAAGATAACATGTTATCCCTACTTGGTTTGCATAGCATTGTATAACAAAGTCCTAACAATGCATTTTGGTGAAATACTAGTGCATAACAAATCATAGGATTTTTTTACAAAGTGTGCCACTTGCCTTATGGAGGTCGCTATAGAGGTACACTCTTTTCACAAACATAAATTTCCTCTTTTCACAATCTAAACAAATCAAATTAATAGCAATATAAAACAATTCACAAACAAAAGAATCTAGTCATACAAAACAAACAAGTATAGCAAAGGGTTTAAGCAAGTTTTTGGGGTCAAGGCAAGGTCAAAACTTGTCACAATAATTTAATTTACAAAAGAAATTATCGTGATTTTGTTTAAAGGTCTACAAAAATGGATATTGGTTGGTCAAGGTCACAACTATCGCACAAGGTTTGGTCTAAGGGTTTTAGAAAACAAATCCATGCTCAACGTGATTCATTCCATGGCTTTGGTACTAGGGGTTGAAGCAATTCATAATATGACCTGTAAATTTAGAAAAGGTCTTGGGCTATAGGTTTGTGGTCCAAAAAGCTACTTCCACATGTCGTTACCATAAAATGGGTGTTGGTTTGATCAAAATGATCATACCACAATTTTCCTAAAAAGGGGTTTCATCAAACAACACTTAAAGTATAATGGCTGACTACTATGGATGGTTTATAGAACAAACTTACATGGAATCGGTCCTCTGGTCACAAATGGTTTTGATACTGGTCTGTCAGGTTAAAGGTTACTAAATGGAACAATTTTCGAGAAGAAACCTAATCAATTTTTTATAGAATTGAAACTAGGTGGAAAGTACTCAAATAGTTATTTAAATTCTAGATTCAATTTTAATTGGTGCAAAAAATTATTTTGGGACAGATGGTATGAAAGTACACATCCTAAGGTTTCCAAAAATCTTTTATTTGCAATTTTTCGATTTGAAGAATTTGAATTATGCTAAAACTTATCCAAATGGCTCAGTTGAATTTGGACAGTGTTAAAAGTTTCTACATGTCAAGGGATTTTCAAAAAGTCCAAGTTTCCTAAAATTGGGCTTCTAGATCAAAAGTTATGATGGTTGTAATATCTAGGGTTTTTCTACAAAATGGCCAAACTAATTCTATTCGGGATAAAACAGAAAACAACTAAAACCAGTGGCTGCTCCTGATTGGCCAGGCTTGCTGACTGGGTGCTTGCGTGGCCTGCTGACTAGGCTGTGCTGACTGGGTAAGATTCATTAAATATGGAGTGCTAGATCTAGATCCAACAACTGCGTAACAGTACAGATAGGTTCTAATCTGGGCCGTCCATCAGATCTCACGTTAGAGAGAAAAGGAGGGACTCACTGGTGGGGGATCCGCCGGAAAATGGCACCGCGGTGGCGCTAATGTGACTTGCGGCTCAATTCTCAACGTCAACAAAGCTCTGGTGGTCTTCTAGGCTCGGGATGGGCACCGACGAGCTCCTCTCATCACGACGCATTCAACGGAGGGCACGGCGACGGCTAGGAATCACGGAAGAGGTGGACACGAGTGGCACCCGAGGCGGCAGTGGTATTTGAACTCCGGAAAGCTCAAAACCACGATACGCGTGCGAAAAAATTGACAAGGTGGTCAGGGAGGTGCGCATGCATGAGGTGGTCTCAAACATAAAGGTCCCAGACCATGGGCATCGCTTACCTGGTCGGAATCAAGAAAATGTGGCAGCAAATCCGAGCATCTCCAGATCAAGGAAGATGGGTAGAAATTATAAATATAGCTAAAGTACGTTCCTACTCAAACACAAGAGATCAAGGAAACTCATCTTACAAATAACACATATATACCAAACATGTAGCAACAAATTCATCACATCAAACAACAAGGTTTTAGAAAACATCTAGTATTGTCATACAACACTCGAAAGTATGATCAATACACTAATCGTGTTTCTTGTCTCACATATTTATTACATCTCATGGTGGTCTACTACTTAAGGTAGGCTAGCCACTTTCTTTCTTTATTCTTCATGAAGGGTCTTCAATACTCAGTCTTCACGATGATCTCCACGTTCTTGTACATCGTAACCTCATTTTAAAGAGTGTTAATCTCTTCTTCGGCTTCTTTGAGATCAATCTGAGTGTTGTGAAGTCTCCACTTGATTCTCTCTGCAAATTATTCAATAGCACTCCATGCAACACTTGTTGCTGAATTTAAGAATGAAAATGCATTACCTTGTTGGTAAACATGCAATCCCCTCCTATCTTGTGGTCATACGCCTTGTTTCTGTACAGATGAATCTGACCCACCAATATTCAAGACCAGGGAAAACCCCAGTATACTGCTGGTCCTTCAAATCCCATGATTAACATGAGGTCCTTTAGTGCTCTTGGGAACTCACTGTCACATTCCAGGTTCATGGTCATCATTGGTCCCAACTTGAGTGAATCAAAGATGTTGGTCATCTATAAATGAATTAAGACATTAGAATAATTAACAATAGGTAGAAGTACTAGAAGAAAAGTTATTCTAGCTATGTTAGACTAGAATAGATATTAAATTGTAGGGTCCTTGAAGTTCTTATGGTGGTGGAGTTGCCGCTTGATGACCCTCAAGTATAGGGGATCGCAACAGTATTCGAGGGAAGTAAAACCCAAATTTATAGATTCGACACAAGGGGAGCCAAAGAATATTTATTATCCTTAACAACTGAGTTGTCAATTCAGCTACACCTGAAAGTAGGCTTGCTCGCAACAATTTATTAGTGGTAACCGTTTTATAGCGGCAACAGTAGTAAAATAACAGCAGGAATAAAATAGTAACAACAGTAGCAATCACGGAAGACAGCGGGATGGGAGTACCCTAGGCATAGAGGGAATGAATGAACGGGCTTTGCATGGATAACAAAGGTCATGTAATAATAATAACATCGGCATTGCAGATAATAATAATAAAGCATCCAAGATCGAGGCTAACCATAGGTATGTGTTCCAATATAGTCATACGTGCTCGCAGTGAGAAACTTGCACAACATCTTTTGTCCTACCAGACCGTGGCAGCGGAGCCTCTAGGGAAACTACTGGTAATTAAGGTTCTCCTTCTAATAAAGCACCGGAGCAAAGCATTAACACTCCATGAACACATGTGATCCTCACATAACAACCATCCCCTCCGGTTGTCCCAATTTCTGTCACTTTGGGGCCTCGGGTTTTAGGAAATGACATGTGTAAACAACTCGCAGGTATGATCAAGAAACATAATTATACTCATGAAACAATAACATGTTCAGATCTGAAATCATGGAACTCGGGACCTAATGACAAGCATTAAGCATAACAAGTTGCAACAACGATAGCAAACACTAACAGTAGATACTAGGCACTATGCCCTAACAATCTGGCATTATTACATGATCAATCTCATCCAATCCCTTCCATCCCTCTCAGCCTACAACGGAGTTTACTTACACATGGACGGGGGAATCATGGATGGTTGATGGAGAAGGAGTGGCGGTGTCGATGGCGATGATCTCCTTCGAATCCCCATCCCGGCAGGGCGCCAGAACAGGAACTTCTGATCCCCGAATTGAGTTTCGGGTGGCAGCGGCACTCTGTTGTGTTTTTGTGGAATATGACGAACCCCATTGTGTTTTAGGTTTACGGGGCATAAGTAGTCGAAAGGGGGGCCCGAGGGGGTCCCTGGGGGTCCCACACCACCAGGCGGCGCGGCCTAGGGGGGGCGCTCAGGGGTGGCTTGGCCCGATCCTGGCCCCTCTCCGGGTCTCCTTCTGGTTCCCGGGGTCTTCTGGTGATATAAGCTCAATGAGGTCTTTTCTGGGCATTTTCCCGAAAGTTCATTTCTCTGCCCAAAAATGAGACACAAAGGTAATTCTGCTGAAAACTTCGTTAGTCCGTGTTAGTGGTATACAAAACTCACAATTTTAGAGAAAAACAATAAGAAAAGTGTTCGGAATAGGAGATACGTTTTGGACGTATCAACTCCCCCAAGCTTAGCTTATTGCTTGTCCTCAAGCAATTCAGTGAAAACTAAGTGCGATAAAAGACTTTTACGAACACATTTGTTTCATATGATGCAATATACTCACTATATGATCAGGTGCTGAGGAAATTCATGATAACATGTATCCAAGATAAAAGTCACCTAGCAGCGATGCAAACTATGAACATATACCAACAAAGTAATAATAAACAACATAAGGTATATCAATCTGGAGGATTGCAATGCTCATAAAGGCATGATAAAGTGTACTATCTTGCCCTTAGTAATGGAGCAAAACATAAATGCTAGGGCACCTCTGAAGTTCAAATGAAGACTAGAAATAAAGATATCAAAGATAGAAGCATCAAAGTTATACCACAATTAACCGTGTTCTGGGACAAGCACATTACACTAAGAATGACAACCATGCTCTCAAGAGGGTACATAAAGCGAGAAGGTGAAGACTCAACATAAAAGTAAAAGAAAGGCCCTTCGCAGAGGGAAGAATAGGTTAACTCATGTGCTAGAGCTTTTTATTTTCTTAAACGGAGGTATTAAAAACATTTTATTGGAGAGGTGTATGATTATGTAAACGAATGGTAAATAGACAATACAATACGTCACAAGCCAACTAGACTTTACAAGAGCGGATCCCATAGAAGGACGCATCTGGGTAGAAGGTCATCCCTCTTATGGGGCTTATCTGCTCCCGCATCCTCTTACGAGTAGGCCAGCACTTATGTGCGACAACCAAACTCTACTATTCACCGTCGATGTAAACTATCCCATAGAAATCAGGACACTTCCATTGACGTGCTTCAAACCATACACACATGGTACGTCAACGGCGTTGAACAAGTGATATCACAACAGATCTCTACGACACAAAAGATCGAAATAAGTTGCAAATGGCTCTCATTAGAGCAGAGATAGCAAATACAATCATTCAGAGGACACATGTCCCAACAATACATCATTACATCACAGCGGAAGCATTCAACATGTCTGAGTACAGACAAGAACCAAATAGGCCTAAGAGGCCGGAAACGAAAAGACGGAGCCCATCCACGAAGTCTCGGATCCTGCCCGGATCCGCTATCTACTCGTCAGCAGTCTCGTCATACTCCACGTAGTAGCCACCATGTAGATCCTCGAAACGTAGTCTGCGGAAACCACAGCCCCAAAGGGGTCAGTACATCCAAGTACTGGCAAGCAAGACTCACAGTTCACCAAGGTGTAACCCGTCAACACCAAGTACAGAAACCTTGGTTCAACGGAAGAAAGGGGATATGAAAGATGCTGCAACTGGCTGCGCTAACCAACTACAGAAACACTACAACTTCCAGCTAACAGAAAAGGAGATAAGATCGCGTATCGGAACCAACCTATCAACTAACCTCAAACAAACCCATCCTGGATCTCGCCCCTTATCCAAAGAAGCAATCCGAGGATAACTCACACAGTTGAAATAATGATGGTTCAGATTATTGTGTCAATAAGCCTATTACTAGTCAAGTTGTTAATCATTGGGGGTAAGGTTGTTAATCATTAGGTTTAAGTTGCCCTGAGTACTTGTTAGCCAGTACTTTCACCAAGTAGTCCATAACCGCGGAAAACACGGCTTCTCGAGAAGATTTTCCCTGCAGGGTTGCACCAATTTGGCCGTACACGCATGAATAACCCGCCAGATGGAAAGGCCCTTCCACCAAGCGGGGCACTCAACACAACTCGACTCTTCTTCGCATCAAGCCCAAAGAACCTTGGGCGCACGGCTAATCGAGCCCAGAAGAAAATGGACCCTCATAGCACTCTAAGAACGTGTCCCCCTATATGCCGACTACAAAAGTTCCACCCTGGCCTGGGCTCGCAAAAACATGCATGCGGCAAATGGAAAACACGAACTAAATGAGGCGATTTGGACGAGATGCGAATCGAATCAAATTGAGGGGGGCGCCCATACTCGCTTCCCACATGCGGTTAGTGCGCTCATCATGGATCAGTAGACAAGACCCTTTTCCTATTAGGGTCGACACTAGCAGGCCTCAAAACCACAAAGGGCCTCCTGCCGGTGCCTTATCATCAAATTATTATTTAACAATAACATTAGCATGATTGATTGATTAAACATCGAGCCCCCAGAACATAATAAAAATATAGTAACTGAAAGTAACGGGTAACAGACTCGAGCAAAACAACCTAAGCATGCTAGTAAGACACGGGCTCAAACAACGGGGTTATAGGAGTGGAGGTGAGGCAATATCAGGGTTAAAGGATACATGTGATAGGTTCGTAACAGAAGCAACTACTCATAGGGCTAGCAGAATAGACAACGGAAAGTATCGGTAACCAATGTTGAAAGGAACACGATGGTTCATGTGAGTGATAACTTGCCTGCAAACCCAGTAGCCTGGTACTGAGCTAACTCCTTAGAAGGGGTGTCGTAAGTATCGTCGGTCTCAACGTCGTCGTTTATCCGGGAAGAAGCAAACAAACAAGGCAGAGAGATAGACAATCAATATCATGGCATAGTGCACAATCATGCGATGATGCATGTCAAGTTAATGGTTGCATCAAAATAAACTAGCTAACATGATAACCCAATTTAAATGGACCCATATGCAATTGGATTGCATATGGCAAGAGTCCATGAATTAAGTGGAAACAAATGATCTACAATTTAATTACCATGTGAAAGTTGATTACCATGATGATAACAACAAAATAACAACAATAGATGCAAGTGGTAAAAGAATAAAATAAGTTTGGAAATTATTTATTAAGTTTGGAAATGTTTGGTTAATTAAAGATGTCACACAAGCAATTGTTGTTTTCATCAAGTTAAAGTGTTCAAAACAATTAACACAAGTTATATTTGAAAAGAACATCAAATTTTAGTTGGATTACATGTTTCAAATATTGAAAAAGGAATTTGGATGAATTTATTATGACTTAAACAATATTAAACAAGTTTTAAATGAATTTTAAAACAAGGGTGATTATTATTTGAATTTTATTTGTTCAACACATAAATTCAAACTCACATTTGAAAAGTTCACACTTTGATGGTTTGAAAACATATTTTGCATGTTCAAAAATATTTTATTTTGAGCAAGTTATGATTTTAGCAATTTTAAATGAATTATACAAGGTTTAAATTGTTTAGGCAATTTTAATTATTCAAAACAGTAAACAAAAATTATATTTGAAAAGGTTATTTGAAATAGCATGGAAAACATATTTTATTTGCATTAATTGGATTAAGTATGAATTAGTTATGGATTTTAGCAAATTGCATTTGAATTATTTGAATTTGAAATTTAAATGCATTTGGAATTTTCAAAACAGTACACAATTGGATTATTTAGATAGAAAATTTAATTTAGAACAATAAACATATATAACTTTTATTATTTGGAGTTATAGATTAGAAGTTATTAATGTTTTTGTTTTAGGGATTAATCTGCTATTTAAAAAAGAATTTGTTTTTGGAACAGAAATGGGCAGAAACAATTTGCACTGTGCAGTGGGCTAGCCACAGCCACTGCACGTGGGCCTGGGGGCCAGCGTGGCAGCTGTGCGCTGGCGTGTCCACAGGGGTCACAGACATGTGGCCCCTGCCTGTCAGCCACGCGGGGGAAAAAAAGGTTTGGATTTTATTCGCTTCCGCGAGGGATCGAACACAGGATCGCGCGCGAGATTCAGAACAGCGCTACCACTACGCTGTCTTCCGTTTGCTTGTCAGATACAGCGATGCAGCAAAGGTAACATTCAGATCCAGGGTTAACTGAATTTGCTGACGCGCGCGCGACTGAACGTGACAGAAGCAAGATCGTCCGCGACGAGCTGATGCGCTGCGCGTGTGCTGGATGCGATCTGGGGCGCTGGACGTGTGCAGAGATGGATGCGAGTGCAAGCAGTACAGAGAGGAGGAGGAGGCACGGTGAGCTCACCAGTGGTTGCAGATGTTGCAGAGGGTCGAGGGAGCTCCCGCGGCGGCGACGGCGTGGTCGTGGATGGCGGCGGTGATCCACGTCGTCCACGGGCCCGCTGCGGTGTCCAACAGAGAGATGGAAGGGTGGCGGTTTGATCCCCGGGCTTAGGTGGGTGTGGTGGTGGACGGAAACGGCGGTGCTCGACGGGGTTCAGACGGGCATCTCCGGCGAGGGATTCAGAGAGGGGAGAACGCGCCGGGAGAGAGGGATTGGCGGCGCGAGAGAGAGGCTAGGGTGGCTAGGGTTGGGTGCTGCGCCCTAGGGCTCCGTGGGGTTCTTGTAGGGTACGGGAGCGCCTCCTGGCCGTCGCAATGGGACAGCGTCCGCCGTGGCGTGCTCGGATGGCCGGCCGTACTGCGGGACGACGAAGGCGGCGTCTAATCGAAACGGTACGCAGGGTTAGCGGGCTGGGCTGGCTGCGCGCGAGGGATAAGGCGAGTGTGGGCTGGGCTGGCTAGCTAGGTGCCGCGCGCGCAGTTGTTTTCTTTTTCCTATTTTTTCTTTTTCTGTTTTTTTGTTTGTAGCAAAAGAAATGGAAGAGAAGAGGGGTTTTGAGGTTATCAAAAATCCTAGAAAAATTAGGGTGAGCACGTTAGGTTGATTACAACCAAAACCAAGTTTTGGAATTCAAAAACATTTGAATTTTTGGTACTGTTTGAATTTGGATTGTGTTTGATTGAATTTTATTATTAAATGGTTATTGACAATATTTTTAAGAATAGGGTGATCAAAAGAATTTAATTGGAAACAAAGAGCACAACAATGTTTTGGTTATTTTTTTTAATTTCAAAAGAGGTGCTGTGTAGTGATTTGGTTTGGATTTGAAAGCAATTTGTGAATTAATTGATTAATATTGAAAACAAGGATTTTAATAGGGTGAACCCTATTGATTTAAAATAGAACAAATGGTTGATTTGTTTGGTAATTTCAAAATGTTCAAATTAGGTGTTGTTGATGATTTGCTTTGAATTTGAAACCACATTGGAATTAATTAATTGAAATAAAAACACCATTTTATTAGTTGATCAATGTGGAAAATAATATGAAAGCAAATTGGTTGTTTTTATTTGAGATTTTTATTTAAAAGGTTGTAACAGAGCAAGTATGAAAACAAAGTTGAATTTTGTTTGGATTTCTATTATGAAAACAGAGTAAAACAGATGCAAAACAAATAGTAAACAAATGCAACAAGGGAGTAAAATGATGACATGATGCAATACTTGAATTAAACAAGAAACAAAACATTCTAGGGGGTAGTTTTCATACTTGGGATGTTACAATTTACATCCTTATGGGCTAAAAAGGGGCACGAAACAGGAATAAATTTTGAAGGTTTTAAAGGTAGCAAACAAGAAATTTACTTGGAGTGGGAGTTAAATACCACATATAGGTACGTATGGTGGACACATTTGGAAAACTTTGGTTTTGGGGAGTCAGATGCACGAGTAGATCCCATACTCAGTACTGGTGAAGGCTAGCAATAGACAGGGAGCGACAATCAAGAGAGCAACAACTGTTATAATCATGCTTGCGACAAAACGGAATTAGCTGGGGCATAAAATTGATACAAATACTCTGAGGCAAAATAAATAATCGAGGCTTAATTGACTTTTTGATTTCATTCATGAGCATGCGTGAGCATGTGCCAAGTCGATTCAAGCGAAACAATAAGAGGGAGAAACCACAATGTCATACTCTTCTATGAATAAAACAATGCAAGCAAACATTTATACGACATGCTATCTTATATTAATAAGTTGGAACTAAACATGAGAGAGCGTGATTTACTAAGCATCAATTAAATAACATACACCTTATACGAACAAATTAAGCGTGTTCACATGGATGAGTATATGTACAAAAATAAAACAAATAGAGTTCATACCAGCCTCTCACCACAACTTGAGTTGTCGTAAATCATCATTAGTGCTCTTCACTCGTGTGGATTGAATAATATAGAATGATAATCAAGATCCAATGGAGACACGGAAGTCAAGTAAACTCTACAACAAACTTTACAAAACCAAAGAAGAACAACAAATATTTTTGGGTTTTCGAATTTTAAAATAAGAAACGAAGAAACAAGCAAATAAAGCAAAATAATTTTGGATTTTTGAATATTAAACCAAAACGAGAAAGTAAAGCAAACCAACAAAAGAAAATAAAGAAGCAAATAAAGAGAAACAACATAAATAGTTTTGGTATTTTTGTATTTTGGAAAGCAAGAACAAAACGATGAAAACAAAAAGAAGCGAAAGAAAACCAAAATGAAAGAAACGAAAACATGGATATACAAGGAACCGACGGAAAATTATATATAGATGAGTGTGTGATGTCGGTGTACCTACCCCCAAGCTTATGCTTTTGGCCTAAGTGGATATCATCCCCAAGGGGACCATGAGGTGGCGCCCCCGTAGTATGCCGAGGAGGAGCCTTCCTCCTGATATGTGCTCAAGGACGCCTCAGCGTACTGCGTGGTGTAGTCCTCGGAAGTCGCATCTCGCCTCTCCTGCCGCCTGTAGAACCCTGTCAAGATCAGATGCTCATATATCTCTCCCTTGGAGAGCGACCATGGTGCCCTGTCAACTTTGAACAAAACCGGCTGCGACAAAACAACTTCCCGCTCATTTTCGTCAATAAATAGAACTTTATATACTAAATGATCAGCAGTAGAGCTAGCAGTAATAAAACGAGGCCTTCATGGAAGCAAGATTAAGTCTATACGGAGCAATAAATTCATCAGCAAGAGCAGCAGGACTGCTTAGAGCAGTTGCTATGCGCATAGCAATAATGCCCCCAAAAATGGTCCTTTAGCAGCTAGGCAGCGAGCAATGAGAGAACCAAGGTTATACCTCTTGCTATGGTTAAGTGCAGCATCACTAAAAGAAAGGTGATAGCTAGAAATGTTGCTAGTGTTCTCTCTACCAAGGATACTAGTAGCAAGATAATAAGTGAAATATGTGAGTGGAGGAAGTTGGATGTTTCTTATATTCCCGCGATGTGATGTGCGGATATCATCATTGGTGATTCTTCGATAGAGCTCCATGAGATCAGTGGGTTTCTCCTGGATCTTATGCGCTGTCCCAGAAGCGTTGATACGTACAATGTTACAAAAAGTATCCAAGGGCAAAGAAAAAGAACTACCATATATCTTAAAAGCAACAGTAGGGATAAAATGTGAGTTATGAAACTTAAAGCTCTCAGCAAAAGTTTTTGTGAGAGTAGCATACTGGGGACTTTCATCCTCCATGTAGTTGGTTAAATGTCGGGGGTTACCCCCGAGTAGGGGTAAGGCAAGTGATAAAGGCAAGGTCAAAGGTGCTATTTGACTGAGTAGATGGCTACCCGATAATTGCTACCCGGTAGGCTTCTATCCGGCCGTACCCACCAATGGCCAGGAGGAGGAAACAAGGAAGAGGAGTTGGTCCGAGTAGAGGGAGTGCTTTCCTACTCGGGCCAGAAGTCAATGGAGCCGTTCTGACAAGGGATCCCGCGTATCCTGCGTCCGTACCGGCGTGCGGTTCAACTTACGGAGCGCGTGATTATCCGCGCTACGGCGTGACTACAGTGCGGTAGGCGCCTGTCAAGTCCTGTCACTGACATAGGGTACAGGACAGGGCTAAGGGCCTACCCTATCTCACTGACAAGGTGGACAGGCCCATCTCCGAACGGCGCGACGACTTCCCGCACCCGAGTCAGCGAGAAGCCGGAGGCGTGCTCTGTTCTGCAGTGTGCCTGTCCCATCAGTCGTACCTTATCGTATTTTTCTATTCGGCTGGGCACCAGTATATAAGGTGCCCCGCCTCCTCCTGCGAGAGGCTCGGCTCGACATACTCAACACTTGACATTTGCTTCACGTAGAGAGAACTAGAGAGCTAGAGTGGCTACTCGGCTGAAGGCCTAATTTGTACTGTGGCTACTCGGTAAACCCACATACAGAGAGAAAGGCAGGAGTAGGGGTGTTACCTCCACACGAGGGCCCTGAACCTGGGTAAGATCGTGTTGTTTGCAGTGCTTGAGACATCTTACATGCGGCTACTCGCCGTGTGATCCCTCCCCGATCACCTCCAGCATCCATCGGCCCCAACATTAGCCATCCTATGGCATCTGCCATGACACCACCACGACATTAAACCAACTCTTTCAATAAGCGTCTAGAAGTCATCCTCTAGATGCACCCCTCAAAAATGTATAACACTAGAAGGATTAGAAGTTCCGTCACCTCCCGCATCATCTATGTCTAGTGCAATAAGGTCTTCGTTATATGATGGCCTCACTAAGGTGGATGAATGTGAAGGCCTTGTTCTTATAGTAGCATCACTCCTATATATTTCTCCAAAGTTATGGTTGTCCATTTATGAAAATTTTCAAAAATCATCACAAAAATTGATTTCAAGCAACTATAAAGTGGAAACTACTATAGGGACTTAGAGGAGAGCTAAACATGCATCACAACTCCTCAAAAATGTATAACATGGAAATCTAGAAGGATTAGAAATTTCGTCACCTCCCGCATCATTGATGTCTGGTGCAATAAGTTCTTTGTTATATGATGGCCTCACTAAGGTGGATGAACGTGAAGGCCTTTTTCTTATAGTAGCATCACTCCTAAATATTTCTCCAAAGTTATGGCTGTCCATTTCTGAAAATTTTCAACAATATCCACAAAAAATGATTTCAAGCAACTATAAAGTGGAAACTACTATAGGGACTTATAGGAGAGCTAAACATGCATGGCAACTAAATTATTTCAACTTAAATCAAGAATTTTATCTCACATAAGCTGTCACCTACAGTACAAAAATACTCAAGAAATACTCCACCCAACAAAATTTTACTTGGATAATCGGAGGAGTCACATACCGAAGAGCAAATGCACCAAATTTCAGCACAAATGATGGGCTGAGCAAAGAGATCGAAAATTCCAGAGGAAGAACAGCAAGAACACGGGTTCTAGGAAATGTTCTGAGTTTGGGAGTTGAGAGAAGAAACTTTGGCAGGGGAGAGAGTTAGTGGAGGGCCAGGGGGCCCCACACCATACCCAGGCGCCACCAGGGGAAGGTCACGCCAGCCCATGGTGTACCTGGGTGGTGGGTCCCCCGGGGTCTCCCAGGTGGCTCTCTGCCTCATTTTTAACGTAAATTTGTTGTATATTTTTTCTAGAATTTTTCGAGAAACTTTATTTTTGAGGTTTTTCAGAATTTAACAATTAATTCTAAACCCTGAAAAAAATTATGGAAAGGTGGAAAACAAAACTAAAACCAGATCTACAGAGGTCCTAAAACATTCTAATGTGTAAATCTTCAGTGAAAACAAAGGTGGAAGTGGTGAAAACAAAGTTATGGGTGGTGAAAACAAAAATAACATGGTGAAAACAAAAGAAATCACTGTGAAAACAAAAATATGGATGGTGAAAACAAGGGTATGGATGATGGAAACATGATTGTACTAAAGTGTCAAGGTGATAACAGAAGTAAACATGGTGAAAACATAATGGGGAAGGTGAAAACCTAGTGAAAACATTGTCCTCTTCATTCAAAATCACTTTGTTAACAAGGTTGATCAAGTCTTGTTACCATAATAATTTTTATATGAAGAAAAACTTTGATCAACACTAAACAATTATGTTACCTCAACCTTGATAGACATATTCCCAATCATAATAATTTGATATTCTTTTAATGGTACTGGAATAGGACAATAAAATTCTCCAATTTTGATGGTCCCAAAATTTTTAACTGAATTTAGACCATATCTTCTATCGATCTTCTTGGGAAAATAAACAATATGGTCTTTATCATTAACATTAAAATTACTTTTCCCTGGTTGCAATCAATACAGCCCTTGCAGTGTTGAGAAAAGGTCTCCCAAGAATAATAGACGTGTTATCATCTTCAGGCATTTCCAACACAACAAAGTCAGTTAATATCAAAAAACTAGTAGCAACTTGAAAAAGAATATTCTCACATATACCAACATGAATAGCAGTGGATTTATCAGCCATTTGTAAAGATATATCAGTAGGTATTAATTTTTCAAGAGAGAGTATCTTATAAAGAGAGAAAGGCATAACACTAACTCCAGCTCCCAAATCACATAAAGCAGTTCTAACATAATTGTTTTTTAATGGAACAAGGAATAGTTGGAATACCAGGATCTCCAAGCTTCTTTGTAACCTTACCATTAAAATAGTAATTAGAAAGCATAGTGGAAATTTCCTCATTAGGAATTTTCTATTTGTTTGAGACAATATCTTTCATATATTTTGAATAAGGAGGCAGTTTAATAGCATCAGTCAAAGGAATTTGCAAAACCAAAGGTTTCATCCACTCACAGAATTTATTATAATGTTCTTCTTCCTTAGATTTGTGTTTCTTATTAGGAAAATCCATTGCTTTTTAGTACCCAAGGATCTATTTCTTTACCATGTTTATTGGCAATGAAATACTCCTTAGTATACTTCACAGTTTTAGTTTGCTTTTCAGGTTCAGCTATAGTTTCTTCTTTATCAAAAGCATCACTTTTATCATTACCACTTTCAGTTTCAGCATCAGAAATAGATATACTATTAGGATCTTTAGCAGGTTTAGAAGATTCTACACCAGTTTATGTCTCCTCTTCTTTTTCTTAGAAGGAGAACTATTATTTTTTTGGTTGCTGATAATCTTGTTCAATTCTTTTAGGGTGTCCTTCAGGATATAAGGGATCTTGAGTAGAAATACCACTTCTAGTAATTATTTCACAAACATGTTTATCTCTAGAACCATTAGCTAGCATGTCTTTTTGCGCTTTAGTAAGTTGATCAATTTGAGTTTGAACCATATGAAAATGTTTAATAAGCATTTCAACATCATTAGAGGCTCTCTCAATGATACCATGCAAATTATCAATAGCTATAGAGTTTTCCATAAGATGATTTTTGTACTCTCATATTAAAATTATCTTGCTTAACAACATAATTATCAAATTCATCTAAGAATTGATCAGGTGGTTTAGATTAGGTAATATCTCTATTATCAAAGTATCGGAGAGAGTGTACCTCAACTGTTGATGGATGAGGATTAGTCTTACATAGTTCTTCTATAGGAGGTAAATTCTTCACATCTTCAGATTTAATACCCCTCTCTTTAAGAGAATTCTTGGCCTCCTTCATCACTTCATCATTTAATTCAATCATCCCTCTCTTCTTGGGTGTTGGCTCTGGTGTAGGTGTAGGCTCAGGTATATTCCAATCATCATTATTTTTTGGCTATTTTAGCCATTAATTCCTCATCTTATTCTCGAGTTCTTGTCTTGAAAACACAACCAACACAACTATTCAGGTATGTCCTAGATTCAACAGTTAGTCTATTATAAAATATATCTAGGAGCTCATTTTTAGGTAGTGGATAACAAGTGCAAGCTCTTATTAAAGAACAAAACCTTGTCCAAGACTCAGGTAATTTCTCTCCTTTTATTTGCTTAAAGTTAAAGATCTCTTGCACAGTAGTACGTTGAGCACTAGCAGGAAAGAAAGCATTAATCAAATCCATAGGACTAGTAATAGATCCAGATGACAGATTGTTAACCCAAGTTTTAGCTTCATCTTTTAATGAGAAAGGGAAAATCTTGGTAACAAAATAAGTACGTAGCTTAGTATCATCAGAAAATAAACTACTCAAAGATGAAATCTCATTAATGTGTTCCATAGCAGTTTTACTTTCAGTTCCACAAAAAGGTACCCTCTCAACAATAGATATATAAGATAAATATAGAGAGAAATCATAATCCTTTTCTCTAATGTGTATGGGAGATGCGACAAACTTAGCATCAAGAGAAGATTTATATTTAACATCATGTCTTGCAACAAGACTCTTAAGAGCACTTGCACCAGTAGTAGAACGAGATTCTTCAATAAAGTCATCATTAAGTTTAATGTAGGCTTCAACAAAATCATCAATGAACTCAGGTGAATTAGCAGGTGTACTGGCATTTTCAACAGAATTTTCAGCATTTTCAATTTGTTTGGATTTAGCAATAGTAGCATCTAGGAAAGGACCTAGTGAACCAGAATCATCAAACATAGTAGAAGCATCATCAAAAGTATAAGAAACATTTATGAACTCAGTAAAAGTAACAGTGGGTGTAGCATGTGGTGGTGTAAGAAGCTTACTCATAACAGATGGTGAATCGAGAGCAACAGAGGTGTTCAGAGTTGTACCTCTCCTTGTTGTGGATGGTAATATAGGAAATTTTCCATCACGGGTCTTACCCATGATGAATGGATTGCAGCAAACAATATCACGTTCAAGTGAGCAAATAAATAAACCTATCCTCCCCGGCAACAGTGCCAGAAAATAGTCTTGATGGCCCTCAAGTATAGGGGATCGCAACAGTCTTCGAGGGAAGTAAAACCCAAATTTATTGATTTGACACAAGGGCAGCCAAAAAATATTTATTATCCTTAACAACTGAGTTGTCAATTCAGCTGCACCTGAAAGTAGACTTGCTCACAAAAATTTATCAGTGGTAACAATTTTATAGCAGCAGAAATAGTAAAATAACAGCAGGAATAAAAAAGTAACAGCAGTAGTAATCACGGAAAAGAGCAGGATGGGAGTATCGTAGGCATAGAGGGAATGTATGAAAGGGCGTTGCATGGATAACAAAGGCCATGTAATAATAATAAGATGGGCATTGCAGATAATAATAATAATAAAGCATCCAAATTCTAGGCTAACCATATTCATGTGTTCCAATATAGTCATACGTGCTCGCAATGAGAAACTTCCACAGCATTTTTTGTCCTACGAGCCCGTGGCAGCGGGGCCTCTAGGGAAACTACCGGTAATTAATGTGCTCCTTTTAATAAAGCACCGTAGCAAAGCATTAACACTCCATGAACACATGTCTCACATCACAGCCATCCCCCCGGTTGTCCCAATTTCTGTCGCTTTGGGGCCTCGGGTTCCGGGCAATGACATGTGTAAACAACTTGCAGGTATGATCAAGAAACATAATTACACTCATGAAACAATAACATGTTCAGATCTGAAATCATGGCACTCGGGCCCTAGTGACAAGAATTAAGCATAATATGTTGCAACAACGGTAGAAAACACTAACAATAGATGCTAGGCAATATGCCCTAACAATCTAGCATTATTACATGATCAATCTCATCCAATCCCTTCCATTCCTCTCTGTCTACGGCGCGATTTACTCACACATGGACGGGGGAATCATGGATGGTTGATGGAGAAGGAGTGGCGGTGTCGGTGGCGATGATCTCCTTCGAATCCTCGTCCCGGCAGGGTACCAGAATAGGAACTTCTAATCCCCGAATTGAGTTTCGTGGTGGCGGTGGTGCTTTTTGTGTTTTCTGTGTAATATGACGAACCCCCTCGCGTTTTAGGTTTACTTGGCATAAGTAGTCGAAAGGAGAGCCCGTGGAGGTCCCACACCACCAGGCGGCGAGGCCTAGGGGGCGCCCAGGGGTGGTCTGGCCTCGTCCTGGCCCCTCTTCGAGTCTCCTTCTCGCTCCCGGGGTCTTCTGGTGATACAAGCTCAATGGGGTCTTTTCTGGGCATTTTCCTGAAAGTTCATTTTTTTGCATAAAAACGAGATACCAAGGTAATTATGCTGAAAATAGCGTTAGTACGTGTTAGTGGTATCCAAAACTCAGAAGTTTAGAGAAAAACAATATGAAAAGTGTTCAGAAAAGGAGATATGTTTTGGACGTATCACCGCTCTTCATCTTTAACTCGGGAGTCCTTGGCGGTTGAGAAGTTGAAGCTACATCATCTTTGAGTTATGAAATGTATAAGTCATAAAAGCATAAGGTAAAGAGGTACTAGATACGAGACGAGTAAAAGTACTTAGAAAATATTAAGTATTCTACCATGGTGATCATCGGATCATTAACAACTTATTGAAATTTGGATATTCACTATAGTGAGAAGGACATGCACCCGCAAGCCAATCAGGGAACATGTCTCGTGTCCATGGACATGTAATGTTTGTCCGGACCGCTTCATCTCACTATGCCGCTAGGATCCAAAAATACTCAAATGAGTTAATAATTTGGTAAAAGGGGTTTTCCAAATCTAAGGGCTCGAACCTACTGGCAACACAATGCTCTGATACCATTTTGTAGTTGTAGAGTTCCCACATTTAAATAATGTAAGGGCACCTATGTTATTGTGCTAGTCCCTGGATCAATTGCTAGCACCACATTACAAAATGAAATATCATGCTAATGCATCAAATTGTATTACATCGCATGATCCAGTCTTTACAAAATAGTATTACAACTTGCATAGTCTTAGAAGACTAGCAGAAAAAAAAAGATATACAGCGGAAAACATAGAAAAACATTGAGCCCATCTTGTTCATGTGCCACAGGAAAAACATGTTGGCGATAGTCTCGAGATCCTAATCGAAATCCTCACTCGTCTTCAGAAACATCTGCAATATGGAATATGCAGCCACAAGGGATTCAATACAATTTAATGTATTGGAAAGTAACACTATGGTGGATATAAATAAAAAGACTAATACTACATGCTTATTTGGCTGAGTGGAGTTTTGGCTAAGTTTGCATAAAGCCAGTTTTGTCCTATCTCTTTTGTAAAACAAACTTTTCTTTTCAAAGGGGTGGCATCATTGGATTGACATCCAAGCACCACAATACTGTTCACTAGGTCAAAATTTTACTTATTGAAATTGGTGATGAGATTCTTCCGTCATTCCTTGTCCAGCTTCTCATAGTTATCCATAACCCGGGACATGGCTAAGATCTTAGTTTATTGACTCTACGGAGTTTGTGCACTTTCACCTTCAGATTCAAATCAGCCCAAAACATCCTATACACCGAGAGTGCATTAAGGAAAGGAGAAGATTGAGACGAGATCTTTAATAAGAAATTTCACCACCGTTTGGCTTACCCGTTCCACCTATAATTATGCTACATTTTCTTGTAAGACTCGTGAGTTCATTCAACTTAGTTTATCAAGACAGAGCCCATATGACTAAAGGCTGCAAGGGAATCTACTAGATTTAGAGGGACATAGTAATCTATTTGTTCCTGGGTGGCCATCCTCAAGTGACAACCTCAAGTGGAATAACCCTTTGACAAGGGCCCTGAGGCAACACTCAACATAAATCAGTCTTTACCTCTTCCACCCAGGTGGTTTATTCATTAGTTATACTTAGGATTTTTCCTCAACATCTAGTAAAACAATTTGTAATATTGCATAGCATCTACTAAGTTCTAAGGCTATCAAAATAACAAGGATAAAAGAGATGGCTACACACTACTAGGATAATAGCATAGCATAATATAACTTATTAAAATCTCCTATCATGCATACTACTCAAAATCAACTAATGCATATAGAAAATAATGGGTAGTTGATGGTGTGTTACTTGCCTTGTTGAAGTTGGTGAAGAATTCACACTCTCTTAACAAAAGATAGTTTCTCTCCGTACAATCTATTCATCGAAAACACAAAAACAAAATAAACAAACATACTAGAAATCAAACACATAAGTGAAGAAAACAAACATAGCAATTAACATAACAAGGGGTTGAACCAAGTTGTCTAGGACAAGGTAAAGATTTGGTTTTTGAAAGATTCATTCTCAAATGGTTCAATACTTGTTAGGGGGTTTCCAAGAGTTCACTAAGGGTTGGTTTAGCTTGAATTTGTAGTAATCAAACTTTATCGAAAACATATTTATCTAAGAAGTTCCAAGAGTTCACCAAGGTGATCTCACTATTTCAACTAAGGTAACACATAACCATGTGTAACACTTAGTCATTTCCATTTTGGTTAAGGTGGGTCTAGGTTCAACTAACTTCATAACAATTGAGATAACAAGTTAAATGTCGGGGGGTTACCCCCGAGTAGGGTAAAGACAAGTACTAAAGGCAAGATCAGAAGGGATGTTTGGCCGAGTAGCCGGCTACCCGGTACTTGCTACCCGGTCGACTGCTACTCGGTCCTACACACAGATGGCCAGAAGGACAAATCAAGAGAGTTATCTTTCTCCGAGTAGGAGAGTTGGCCCGAGTAGAAATGGCGGGATTCTACTCGGGCCAGAAGTCAAAGGATCCGTTCTGACACCGGATCCCGTGTATCCCGGGTCCGTACTTTGGCACTGTTCACGGCACTGTTCATCTGAGGACGGCATGCCTGACAGCGACACTGTGGCAGCAGGGCGTCGCAGGATAGGGGGACCTACTCTGTGTTCGTGGCAGTGATAACAGATTGATTACTTGGTTTTGCCCAACGACTTTCCGCATCGGACAAACTTAGAAGCCAAAGCTGTCAGCGGGAGCTCGGAAGAAGGACGGTGTGCACACAATGTCGACATCTGTTAGTATTTGGCTGTATCCGGCTGGGCACCGAGTATATAAGGTGCCCCGCCCCCTCCTGCTCGAGGGATCGCGCACTGAAGAGAGATTCTTGACCTAGTTCATCCCGTAGAGAGAAGAGTGGCTACTCGGTAGCAAGAACATTTGTACTGTGGCTACTCGGACAGACACTAGAATACAGAGAGAAAGGCAGGAGTAGGGGTTTTACCTCCTCACGAGGGCCCTGAACCTGGGTAGATCGTGTTGTTTGCAGTGTTTGATTCTCACCTCACGCGGCTACTCGTCGTGTGATCCCTCCCCGAGCGCCTCCAGCGTCCTTCGTCCCCACATCTTTAGCCATCCTATGGCATCTGCCGTGACACCACCACGACAGTGGCGCCCACCGTGGGGCAACCAGCGGCGCTGGCTGGAGTTTCCGTTCGGACGGGATCGATTTCTGCTACCGGAGAGCGCGTGGTTTGTGGCCTCGTCCACAGATTCGGCTCCTTCGACTTCGTCACCGACAACGCCGGCGATTTCGGCGGCAGGGCCATGCCGGAAGGCGGCACGATGCTTTCTTTCGGCGCGCACCTCGTCTACGTCGCTACCGTCACCGACCGCGAGTATCCCGAGCTGGTGCATATCGCGGAGGATCCCCCCGCTGTCATCGCTGCACGCGGAAGGCCGGTGGGCCGTTCTGCGGACAGCGTGGAGGTGATGGTGGCTGGCCTGGCTGCGGACGCCGGAAAGGGCGCGCCCGCCACCGCTGTCGTCGTCGAGGATCTCGCTGGCTCAAGCGTGGGCGGGAAAACGCACAAGCCTTACGAGAAGGAGTGCAACCTTCCGCTCTCCACTACTCCGACAATCCCTGCGTCAGCTGCGCGGACGGGAATGCCGCCTCCCACTGATCTCGAGCTCCTGACCATGAAGGCGCAGCTCGACCGGCAGCGCCAGGAGCTGCACGCTGAGCAGGCGGAGTTGGAGAAGATTAGGCTAGAGCTTAGCTTAGATCAGATTGAGTACAACAAGGCTCACGGTTTTACACCAGTTGTCAGGAGAGCTAGCAAAGTAGGTGCTACGTGTCGCAATCTAGGCGCCGAGATGGCAACTGTGGTAGAGGCTCCTAGTCAGTCCGCCACCGCAAACACCTCCACCAGACCCAGATATAGCACACCTGCCAAAACACTTAGAGCTGCTGAGGCTGTAGCTGCCGAGTTGCCGCATCTAGATGGCGACGCGCGTGTTAGGCAGCAGGAGAGGCTCAACGAGTTGGTGCTTGAGGCTGCTAGGCAGAACGAGGAGTTCCGGAAAGCCAATCCGGGTTGTGGAGCTTCTCAGGTGGTGCACTCGCATGCGGCAAGATCTAACGATCAGGCCTCATCACCGCATCCCAGCCGCGAGAAGGAGCGGAGTGGCCGTTCCGGAAGAGATAGGACGATGCAGGTGTACGACCCGGCTGTCGCCGCGAAACAGCTCGCTGTGCCGCGACAGTCCGGTCAAAAACACAACGCTGCAGGAGCAGGCTATCAAGCCCATAAAGCTCAAATCCAGGCCCGAGATGGAGAGCGTCAAGGCCCTTCTCAGCATCCGGTCGCTCATGCTACTCGGCAGAGGCAGCAGCCGCGTGCGGTGGCGCCAGCCGCCAACCCGGTGGAGCAGCCCGCAGCTGTGCAGGTGGACAGATACGATGATGGCTACTCGGCTATGGGGCTGGCTGGCTATGACATCCTGGATCGTGTGGGCGAGCGCGTGCTGGCGCCTGGAGATGCAAGGCACCAGCTGGACAGGATCAGCTTGTCGGCGCGGCTCGAGAACACGGGACCTCCTGGCCCCGAGTGCTTTGGCCCGCGCATCATGAACGAGCCGTCCGTGAAGAACTTCCAGCTCGCAAGGGGCACCAAGAGCTACAATGGCAGCACCAAGCCGGAAGATTGGCTCAATGACTATGTCACCGCGGTTCATATCGCGAACGGCAACCGGAGATGGGCAGTGCGGTACGTTCCGCAGATGCTTGAGGGTCCAGCTCGCACTTGGCTCAACAACTTGCCCAAGAACAGCATCAATTGCTGGCTGGACTTCTCGGAAGCCTTCATCAGCAACTTCACCAGCACGTACAAGAGGCCGAATAGGCCGCAGCAATTGTCAGCCTGCAAGCAGCGAGAAGACGAGACGGACCGCGAGTACCTTACTCGGGGGAGTACATTGCGGAACACCTGTGAAGGTGTGAATGAAGCCCAGGCCATCACTTGGTTTGCGCAGGGTTGCAAACATGGCAGTATGCTATGGCAAAGGTTGCAGAGGGAGATGCCAAACACTCTGGCGGAGACCATCAAGATCGCGGATCAGTACGCACTCGGTGACCCTACTCAGCCCTTGATGGACTCCTCTGAGCCGAGAAGAAACTTCAACAGGAACAAGCGCAACGAGTTCCGCAACAAGCGCAGGGGTGACCGAATAGATACTCGGTACGACCCTGAGGAGGTGAATGCAGTGGCTGTTGGAGCTGGGAGCAGCCAAAGGCAAAAACCTGCTGGAGCCTACGGGCAGAACCAGAACCAGGGCCAAGGCAACAAGAAGCCATTCCGTGCTCCTCAGTCGGGTAGCGGCAACTCGGAGCAGACAAGGAAGTTCGTCTTTGACGACATGAAGGATGGCCCGTGCAGTTTTCACACTCAGCACCCTTCAAGGCCAGCTAACCATACTACTCGGCAGTGCGAGTGGTGGGATCTGATCAGGAACGAGGGTTTGCCTCCTCCTCCTCCTCTGCCGGCTGTGAATGCCAATGTGCAGCCTGCTCGCGCACCCGCAGCTCGGCCTCCAGTGTTTCCGAGAAGGGAAAACGTGAACCAGGTGGCTTTAGGAGCCAACCGTCACTTCAACAATGAGGCCTACTTCAACAACAACAACAACTACAACCGCAACAACAGAGGCAACAACAACTACCAGGGCAACAACAACGGGAACAATGAGGCCGGAGGCCGCAACCAGTACCAAGAACACCACGAGAGCTACATGATCTTCACTTCTGAGCCCGTCGACAAGCAATCACAGCACAGACGTGCCATGGAGGTCAATGCAGTGATTCCTGCTGTCCCTCACTACATGCACTGGTGCAGTCAAGAGATCACGTGGTCCCGAGTAGATCATCCAAAGGTGATGCCCAACCCGGGTAGCTACGCCTTGGTGCTGGATCCTACCTTCCTGGGTCTCGAGAAGAATGTGAGGTTCAGCAAGGTGCTAATCGACAATAGCAGCAGCATCAACATTGTGTACAGAGACACACTCGAGAAGCTTGGTCTGGACGAGAACATGCTGCTACCTAGCAAGACCACTTTCCATGGCATTGTGCCCGGGGTCTCGTGCAACCCGATTGGCCGAGTGTGGATATATGTGCTATTCGGCACCAGGGAGAACTGCCGCACAGAGAGCCTACAGTTTGAAGTGGTTGATCATCAGAGCCCCTATCACGCTCTACTCGGCAGGCCTGCTCTGAGCAAGTTCATGGCCTCTACCCACACTGCATATCTGAAGATGAAGATCCCTGGTCCCAATGGCGTGATTACCATCTCTGGTGATTACAAGAAGTCCATAGAGTGTGCCTCTGCCGGTTCTCACTTGGCGGAGTCCATGGTGATTGCTGCCGAGAAGAAGAAGATGTACGAGGTGGTGGCTATGGCGCAGTCCGCGCAAGCTGGCACGCAGGGCGTGCCGAGTACTCAGCACGGGACCGCGTTCCAGGCATCTCAAGAGACAAAGAAGGTCCAGGTCGACCCTGAGTTCCCCGACCGCGTAGCCATCATTGGCTCCGGGTTGGCGGAGAAATAGGAAAGCGAGCTCATCCACTTCCTCCGTGAGCATGGGCGGAACCAGGATCCAAGTTTGAGGGGAGCCCAGCAAGGTAATATTCAGTTAGGGGGAGCCAAACATGCCATTTTCCTCTAAAATTTGTACCTAAATCTGGTTTATACACTAAAAAAAATTACTTTGCCAAACCATAGGGGGGGCCAAGGCCCCTGCTGGTCCCCCTGGTTCCGCCAGTGTCCGTGAGAATCGGGACGTGTTCGCCTGGTCCAATGAAGATCTACCAGGAGTCCCGAGGGAGTTGGTTCAGCACTCATTACATGTGCGTCCTGACGCCAAACCCGTGAAGCAGACTATGCGCCGCTTCGGGAATGAGAGAAGGAAGGTCATTGGTGACCAGATCACCAAGCTGCTGATAAGCAATTTCATCATGGAGGTGCTGCATCCGGATTGGCTAGCCAACCCGGTCATGGTCGAGAAGAAGAAGGAGGACCCCAAGGCTGCTACTGCATGGCGCATGTGTGTCGACTACACAGACTTGAACAAAGCATGCCCCAAGGATCCTTTCCCGCTACCTCGCATCGATCAGGTGATCGATTCCACTGCTGGTTGTGAACTGCTGTCTTTCATAGATGCCTACTCTGGTTTTCACCAAATAGCTCTCAATCCTGCTGATCAAATAAAGACTGTTTTCATTACCCCGTACGGGGCTTATTGCTATCGTGTCATGTGTTTCGGGTTGCGGAATGCGGGTGCTACTTATCAGCGGTGCATGCAGAAATGCTTGCACGACCAGCTCGGCAAGAATGTGCAAGTGTACGTAGATGACATTGTCATCAAAACGAATAAAACACATACTCTGCTTGCCGACCTGGAAGAAACTTTCGCTAACCTGCGCAAGTATAAAATGAAGCTGAATCCGAGTAAATGCACCTTTGGCGTCCCGGCTGGCAAGCTACTCGGCTTCCTGGTGTCTAGTCGGGGCATTGAAGACAATCCTTCAAAGATAAAAGCTATTGAGAGCATGTCTTTGCCGAGATCCCTGAAGGATGTGCAAAAATTCACTGGTTGCTTGGCATCTCTGAGTCGTTTCCTGGGCCGAATGGGCGAGAAGGCCCTGCCTCTGTACCAGCTGATGAAGAAAAGTGACAAGTTTGTCTGGACCCCGCAGGCGGATGTGGCATTCAATGAGCTAAAGGCAATGCTGGGTAGCGCTCCTATCTTGGCTAGTCCGCTACCCAAGGAGCCAATGCTGTTGTACATTGCTGCTACCAACCGGGTGGTCAGCGTGGTGATTGTGGTGGAACGGGAAGAGGAAGGCAAAAGTGTGCAGCGCCCAGTGTACTACCTCAGCGAAGTGCTGTCCAGCTCCAAGCAGAACTACCCGCATTACCAGAAGATGACCTATGGCGTGTACCTGGGCGCCAAGAAGCTGAAACATTATTTCCAAGAGCATCCTATCACGGTTGTGAGCTCTGCTCCCATCTCGGATATCATGGGCAAAAAGGAGGCGAGTGGCAGAGTAGCCAAGTGGGCGATCGAGCTAGCCGCGTATGCTCCCGCGTACGCGAGAAGAGAAGCCATCAAGTCTCAAATCCTGGCGGAGTTTCTCGTGGATTGGGCCGAGGTGCAGTATGAACCTCCTGCTCCAGTTTCCAATTACTGGAGGATGCACTTTGATGGCTCGAAGGTGAAGGAAGGCCTTGGCGCTGGCGTAGTGCTTACGTCACCCAAGCGAGATCAACTCAAGTACGTGCTGCAGATTCATTTCAAGGCGTCCAACAATGTTGCAGAGTACGAGGCCGTGGTGCACGGCTTGCGGGTAGCCAAGGAAGTTGGCGTGCAGCGCATCATATGCTATGGTGATTCCGATCTGGTGGTGCAGCAAGTTTCTGGCACTTGGGATGCCCTGGATGCCAACATGGCATCGTATCGCTTCCTGGTGCAGTCTATGACTAGATTTTTCGAAGGCTGCGAGTTCCAGCATATCCACCGAGCAGAGAATGAAGCAGCAGACGAGCTATCCAAGTTAGGATCTTCTCGGCAGTCCATCCCGACGGGGATTGCCTTGGAACATTTGAGGAAACCATCCATCAAGCCATCTCCCAACTCGGAATCCATATTTGTTTCTTCTCTGCCAAGTGAAGAATCTGTTCCCATGGAGATTGACTGGGAGAATGCAACAGAGAACCCGGGGACTGCTGTTCCCTACTCGGGGACTGCCATTCCCTACTTGGGGACTGCCGTTCCCTACTCGGGGACTGCCATTCCTCACTCGGGGACTGCTGTCCTCGACCCGGGGACTGTCGCATTCATCGAGGAGGTGCTTGCCAATCGCTCAGGGCTTCAGAGAAGCGCTCCCAACCCTAAAGAGCAGCCAGAGGTGCCTGTCCCGATGGAAGTGGACGAACCAGTGTTTCCTACACAGGAGACACCGAGTTGGGCCATGCCCATATTATCCTTTCTAAAGGACGGCACTCTGCCAGAAGATGAGGTAATCGCAAGGCAGATTCAGAGAAGATCCAAGGGCTACACCATATTGAGAGATGTGCTGCACAAGAGGAGTGCCACAGGCGTGCTGCAATGCTGTGTGGACCCAGAAGAAGGAGGAGAAATTCTGTTAGAGATACACCAGGGAGAATGCGGACACCACGCCTCTTCTCGGGCATTGGTCAAGAAGGCTTTTCGGCATGGCTTCTACTGGCTTACAGCTCTGCAGCAAGCTGAGGACATCGTGAGGAAGTGCAACGGATGTCAGATGTTCGCAAGTAAGATCCACATGTCTACCTCCGAGTTGAAAACCATTCCTATCACTTGGCCATTTGCTGTTTGGTGCTTGGATATGGTTGGCCCCTTCAAGCCGGCCAGAGGCAACATGACACACATCTTGGTCATGGTGGACAAGTTCACCAAGTGGATTGAAGTGAAGCCTATTCGGAAATGCGATGGAGCCACAGCTGTGAAATTCTTGAAGGATGTGATCCTGAGATACGGCTACCCGCACAGCATCATCACGGATAATGGTACAAATTTTGCTGAGGGAGCAATGGTGCGGTTCTGCAGAGATAAGCACATCCGACTAGATGTCGCATCCGTTGCGCATCCCGCCTCCAATGGGCAAGTGGAAAGAGCAAACGGCATGGTGCTGGCAGGCATTAAGCCAAGGCTGATTGAGCCGTTGCTGAAAACACCTGGGTGTTGGCTAGACGAGTTGCCAGCGCTGTTGTGGAGTCTAAGGACTACCCCTAACCGATCAACCGGCTACACGCCATTCTTCTTGGTATACGGGGCTGAGGTCATGTTGCCAATAGACATAGAGCATGACTCCCCTCGAGTAACCCTCTACACTGAGGTGGAGGCGAGAGAAGCTCGAGAAGACGACGTTGACCTGCTCGAAGAAGCAAGAGAGCTTACTCTGTCACGTTCGGCTATTTACCAACAAAACCTGCGGCGTTATCATAGCCGAAAGGTGAACCCAAGGGTCTTCCGAGAAGGAGACATGGTCCTTAGGCTTGTGCAACGCACAGCCGGGATGCACAAGTTGTCTCCTCCATGGGAAGGGACTTTCATTATGAGCAAAGCGCTGCACAATGATGCCTATTACCTTGTAGATGTGCGTCCATCACAGGAGAACAGGGCGGATAAAGCTGGAGAGGAATCCAAGCGCCCCTGGAATGTAGCCCTACTTCGTCGCTTTCATTCGTAAGGAAAGATGTGTATGTACTCTCTTAACCGAGTTAAAATTCTACTTTGCAATCTGAAATCGAACTCGGGGACTGCCCTCGTCCAAAGTTGCTCTGTGTGTTCCTACTCGGCTTCGTTTTTGTCCACTCGGTTGCTCTGCTTGAAATTTCATAAGTGTATTTAGTATTGTGTTTAAACCTACATGCCAACTCTTCGACTCTGCTGTTGTCCGAAACTCGGCTTCATGGCAAGCAAGAGAACAAGCAAAAGGTCAATGAGAACAAGAAAAATTACTAAGGAAAGAAAAAGTGCAGGAACCGAGTAGGCTGTCTTTTATTACTGTTTTCTGCTAACTCCTTTTCGGCTAAGTGGTGGGCTGCGTTACTATGAATGTTTCTACGTGGCTAAGTATTTGCAACTCCAACTTTGAACTCTTGTGACTCGAATACCAAAAAAGCAACAAGTTGCGGGTAAGAGCTGAGATAAAAAGGAAGAGCGAATAAGAAATGCAACTCGGGGACTCGCATGATAACGCAACCCGGCATAGAGCCAAGGTTGCTCAAATTGATTAAATAAAAAACATCAAGTGTGAATAAAACTGAGTAGCAAACGAAAAGCATAAGTGTTTCAATACATCTGCACCCGGCATCCCGGGGATCTGATAAAAGTTTGGAGGAAAGATGTTTGCAGGAAGTGATCAAGTAGAGGCAGCAGTGTTCTCGGTGTTGGCTTTGGCGGCTTCAGCTTCAGCGGTGGCCTTGGCAACATCAGCTTCCGAACTGGCGGCGTTAGCCTTCGCGGCTTCAGCTTCAGCACTGGCTTTGGCAGCATCAACCTCCGAGTTGGCGGCGTCGGTTTTCGCTGCATCCGCAATTGGCTCGGTGGCAGCCTGATCAGAGGTGGCCGTGGCCACCGAGATGAGCTCTGTCGCCGAGGTGGAGGCAGCCGATTGGGCGCGGAGACGAGCCGTGTCGTCGAGGGCCGCACCTGATGAAGTGCCAAACTCGAGCGCCGCGGTGTCGATGGTCATCTTCTCGCTCTCGGCTTCATCATCGCTATTCGCGACAACCGCAGCCTTCCCCTTCCCGGTCTTGACGTTGGGGCTGTCGAAGAAGCTCAGGCCTTCGGACTCAGCAGCCTCCTCATCCGTCTCCTCGTCCTCGCCTGCATCCACCTCGGTATCGGGCTCTGTGAGACCTTCAATGAAGCGCGCGGTGTCCGCGTACTGGGCGATCTCATACGCAACCGCCTGACGGCGAGCCACGCACGTGGAATTCTTCTCCCACTTGGAGTCCTCGCGTATCTCGCGAATGACATCCAACTTCAGGTTCTTGTACCAGCTCATGATGAAGAGGAGCAACATGTCCGCGCCTGCCCGAGCTCCGGAAGCTCGCCATTTCTTCAGCTCGGCCTTCACGCTGTTCAGCTTCTCTGCGAGTCCGCGGATGGTTGTTGGTGCAGATTCTCGCGGCCAAAACAGGTCGTGGAGCTTGAAGGCAGTGCGCACCAGATCGGTGCCCACACCCCTTAGGCGCTGAAGCTGCCCTTGCATGTCTGTGAGGCAGTCGTTGATTGAGGCCTTGGTGTCCATGGGCTCGCCCTTCTCGGTGCGAGCTGCCTGGGCCTTCGCCAGAGCAGGTTTGCAGGAAGAGCAAAGATCGGGGAAGATTTCTGAAAAAGCTATCAGAAAGATTAGAAATAGAGACAGAGAAGAGAAGCAAATCAGGCAGCAGGGAAGCAAACGGAGATACCGAAATGCAGAGAAGCGAGGACTTACTGTTAAGCTCGCAAAGTAGCGACTGCAAACTCTTCTCCCATGACTCCTCGGCAGCAACATGTTTTTCCTCCACCAACCGGAACTGAGCCAGCTGGAGCATGAGCGCCGAGTTGCTCTCCCTCAACGTTTTGCACTCCAGCTCGAGAGCCCTCTTCTCGGCCTTGGCATTTGCTTCAAGCTTCTTCTTCTCGGCTGCTAACTTGTTCTTCTCGGTAGTTGCATCAAGGGCATTTTGAAGAGCGGTTCGCAGCTGGAGTTGGAGAGGTTCCATCTCGGTGGTATGCTCCTTCTTCAACTCCACAGCCTGGCTCGCCAATTGCTGCTGCACCTCAGCGGGCTTGAGGCAGTCAAGATGCTCCTCGACAAATTTCTTGTGGTCTTCTGTGAAAAGCAAAACACGGTCAGCAGAATAGCAAAGATGGGAGGAAGGAAAACAAGCCGTCGAAAGCAACAACTCACCTTCCAGCCTCTTGATCGTGGTTTGGCCGCTCTCAACAAAAGCGCGGCAGTTTGCGTGCTCCTCGGCCAGGGTCTTAAACTTGTCTGCAGAAAGGAATCGGTTAGAGAAGAAAGCAAAAGCGGGCGTAAACATAAAACGCAGGAACCGCGTAGCTAAAAGCTCACTTTCGATCTCGGAGTTCTTGAGGGCGCTATCCATGACCTCCTTCTCCGCCACCTCGTCGGACTTGCGCTCCAGCTCCAGGGCCTCAAGGCGCCTCTTGGCAATACTGTGGTTCCATAGCAGCCACCGGTACAGATTGGTTCTCTTCAGAAGGCTATTCTGAGAGGCAGAAAGAAAAAGAATCAGACAGAGTCGTGAAGATTCAACCCGAGAAGGCGGCGACTCGGTTGAGTACCCGTCTACTCGGCCAGAATCTCGGGGACTGGGTGATGGATAAGAAGAAGAGTAGAAGAGAAGAAAAATGCAACTTGAAGTGAGTGAGCAAAGCTTACCGCATAAGTTTGTTCAAGATCCTCTGCGGCCTTGCGGTGGACGAACAGCTTGGCGGCGAGCGTGCTGGTGTTGGACGAGATGGTCATGGGTTTGTAACCCATGTCCGCCTTATTCCAGTCAACGCGCATGTGGTCCAAATCGCCCAAGGCCAGGCCATGCCATTTATTGTTGCCAAGGACGGCGTTGTCCCACTCAGCGTCGATAAATCCAACTCGGTCGATCATCTGCTCAAGGCCCGTGGACGTCACCTCGGCTTCCTGGACCTCACGTGAGTAGATCGAGAGGGACCTGTCCTTGTTCCTAGCTGGAGGCTTGGAGTCCACTGTCGTGGCCTGTTTGCCCCTCCTGATAGCAAGTTTCTTCTCGGCGGGGGTTAATGGGATGTTGTGCTGCTGGCTCATCTTCACCATGTAAGGTGGGAAGCTAGGTGGATCAGGCACGCTGGATCCTGCAGCAGCGTCAGCAGCCGCGTCAGAATCGCGGATGGTGAGCTGCACGGCCTTGGCAGCAGGCTTCGCAGTTGGTTTTGGCGGTGGCATCGCGGCGGCATCCTGCGCACCGCCACGCGAAGGATTTCTGCGGACGGTGGCATCTGGCTGGCCAACTGGCTTCTCGGCGGCCTGCTTCTCGGCGGCCTTCTTCTCGGCGGCTACCTTCTCGGCGGCCTTCTGATCAGCGGCCTTCTTCTCGACAGCTTCCTGCTTGATCTTCCTGAGAACCTGTTTGGCCGGAGGGCTGGCTGCAGTCTTGGTCCTCCTTGCTGGCGGGGAGTTTGGTGCGGTGGAGGAGGTGCCCTGCTGGGTAGGCGGCGCCAAAGGCGTGCTACCCGGCGCTGCGTCCGTTTGCGCGCAGCTCGGAGGGTCCTGCTCCATCTCGTCAATGGTCTCAGCCCGCTGCTCGGCAGCGGGGTCTTGCTGTGTGGCGTCTTGTCCTTCTACCCGCGGCTGGGCCGCGGGGTCGTCTTGTTCAGCAGCCCTTGTTGCCGGCTGCTCTTGGTCGTCATCATGCTGCTCGGGATCTTGCTCTAAGTTCTCCTCGGCCGTGGTGGCTGGAGGAGAAGGCGGTCTCTCATCGCGAGCAGCGTCCTGCGCTTCTTGTTCTGCGCGGGCCTGCTGCTACTGCTCGGCGCCATGGGCATCCGTGTCCATGTACAAGGCGTCGTCGGAGTCTTCCCCTTTCACAGGAGAGGACACACGCGCCCTATCCCGCGTTGCGGTCTCGTCCTCGTCATCGAGGTCGATGAGGGCTTCGAGATCGATAGAGGATCTCTTCTTGGACTTGGCGGATGCGACAGCAGCGTCAGCATCCAAGGGGACGCTGAAGAAAGAAAAATGTTCAGAAAAGAGAGAAGGACAGAGGAAACCGAGAAGCGATAGCGGAGTAAAAGAATTGGGAAATAGCAGCAACAGGGATGAACAACTTAGGAGAAAGTTATTTACCCCTTACGGGAAGGAGGCAGCCGTCGCCCCTTCGCCACGGCTCCTTTGGTCTTCTTCACAGTTGTCTTCGTCTTCTTGGCGGGGGGCTCCTGAGCACCGCTACCCGTCCTCTTCCGAGTATTGGGAGCGGCTACACCGACTGGGTCGACATCGAGGACGTCCTCGTCCTCGTCTTCGCCCTCCTCTTCAGCGTCGACATCAGCGTCGGCGTCTTCTGTAGAGTTGAGAAGAAGAAACCAGTTGAGAAGCAGGAAGAGATTGGGTTGCGCTACTCGCGACCAGACAAGACGAACTCAATTACCTTCGTCGTCGTCCTCGGACCAGTCGCGGACAGACGCGTCAACGTGGTGCTTTTCCGTCTGGGCGGCATGAGGAAGGTTGAGCTTGTCCGCGGTGTCGTAGGAGACCTCATCGTCCTCCTCTCGGTCGTCTCCCCAGTTAGCCTCGAAGCACTCCGCGCTCTCGGCAAGCTGGCGAGCAAGGACCTGGGAGATGGGCAAACATCACAAGTTAGTCGAGTAGCATAAAGGCATCCTACTCCACAAGGCGTGCAAACACAAAGCACAGTAAGCCTAAGCGAAATCGCTAAGAGTGCTACTCGGCAGGGCGTGCAAACACAAAGCACAGGAAGCCTAAGCGAAACCATTAAGTGTGCTACTCGGCAGGGCGTGCAAGCACTAAGCACAGGAAGCCTAAGCAAAATTGCTAAGTGTTCTACTCGGCGCAGAGTGCGGATACTAGGCGCGGCAAGCTAAGAGGGCTATCTACTCGGAATTTATATGCGAGAAGCAGGGAGAGGAGTACTAACCCGCTTGATTGGCTTGGTGCGGCTGTACGGCACGAATCCGTACTGCCAGTTGTCCCTGAGACCGGTGGTCATGATGGAGCGCGCCCAGACGGCGACATCCGCATTGCTGAGCCCGAACGTAGTCGTCCGGGTACAATCGCGGGTGCCGCCCATGTAGCACATGAGGTGCGCGCGATGTTGCAGCGGGAGCACCCGCCTGGAGATCCAGCAGGCGACGGGGTCGTCGTCCTTAAGCCCCAGGGAGATCAGCTTGGTGAGGCGCGCGTCCATCTCCTTGAGGTCGTCGTCGAGGGACGGCTTGCTCTTCCAATTCTGCCCGGTGGGAGCAGTGTTGGTCCAGCTCGGCAGGTTGATTCGATCCTCCAGCTTGGCTCCCTTCTCGGCGGGAATGTTCTTCACATAGAGGAAGGTCCTCTGCCACTTGCGGACAGAGTCCAATCCCTTGACGCGCGGATGCTTGGTTCCACCGCGCTGCACCATCATGGCGCTGCCGGTCTCCGTCATCCCTCGGTTGCTCTCCGCCCCATCCTTCCTGCCCTTGCTCTGTTTCCGAAAAAAGAAATACCGGGACCAAGTCGCCGTGGTGGGCCGCACGCCCATGAAGGCCTCGCATACCACGGCGTGGTAGGAGAGCATGACGACGGCGTTCGGTGGGAGGTGGTGTGGCTGGAGGCCATAATGGTCAAGGAAGGTCCTGAAGAAATTTGAGACGGGGAGCCCGAATCCTCGCGCGAAGTGCGCGAGGAAGACGACATGCTCACCCTCCTCCGGAGTGAGAACGAGCTCACCGTCGGGTTGCCGGCAACGAACACCGGGAGGAACTCGCCGGGTGTTCACCAGCCATTGGCAGTCCTCGGCGGTGACCTCAGATCCAGCCCAGCTGGCGCGAGCATCGTCACCGCGGGCCAACACGGTGGAGGAGAAGTTGGAGGAAAAAGTGGCTGAAAAACTGAAGGAATTTGGGTGGATAAGATCGCAGCGGCGCGGTGAGATGCGCGGCGGCGAGGAGCTCTGCGGCGGCGGAGAAACGAAGGGGCAAGGGGAAAGTGAAAGCGGAAGAAGAAGAAGGAGTTACCGAGGAAGTATTTATACTGCTCCTCAGGCTACCGTTACGAGTTGAGGAAGTGGGATCAATCATGGCAGTAATCGTGCGACGTGGGATCTGTGGGCCGGTTAGAAACGCACACAACGCGGAACGCGCGCGTAACGGCCGCATTAGATCCCACGACGAGATCGTGGCCAGTAACTGCGGTTGATGGGACATGACGAGCTGGTGGGCCCAGGCCGTGAAAACGGGGCGCGTGGCCTGTCAGTTCCCGGGCACCGAGGCGTCGGGGTCGTGTCCTCGTGAAACGTGCCCAGTTGTGGCGTGGAAGGCTGGATTGTGCTCTGCCACGCAGAGATTCTGTTTGGAAAATTCATCAAGTCATTTTACTCGGCTACAGAGAGGAAAAGGAGATACTCAAGACAAAATCCAGGGCTACTCGGAGGTTTTTACTCGGTATACCAAGACCCAAGAGCAAGGTGGTCGAGGTTGTTTTTTAAGCTGGCAGGGCCCAGTGAACGAGTTCGCAGGACTCTACAAGCTTCGGGGACTGCTGTCGGGGGGTTACCACCGAGTAGGGTAAAGACATGTACTAAAGGCAAGATCAGAAGGGATGTTTGGCCGAGTAGCCGGCTACCCGGTACTTGCTACCCGGTCGACTGCTACTCGGTCCTACACACAGATGGCCAGAAGGACAAATCAAGAGAGTTATGTTTCTCCGAGTAGGAGAGTTGGCCTGAGTAGAAATGGAGGGATTCTACTCGGGCCAGAAGTCAAAGGAGCCGTTCTGACACCGGATCCCGCGTATCCCGGGTCCGTACTTTGGCACTGTTCACGGCACTGTTCATCTGAGGACGGCGTGCCTGACAGCGACAGTGTGGCAGCAGGGCGTCGCAGGATAGGGGGGACCTACTCTGTGTTCGTGGCAGTGATAACAGACTGATTACTTGGTTTTGCCCAACGACTTTCCGCACCGGACAAACTTAGAAGCCAAAGCTGTCAGCGGGAGCTCGGAAGAAGGACGGTGTGCACACATTGTCGACATCTGTTAGTATTTGGCTGTATCCGGCTGGGCACCGAGTATATAAGGTGCCCCGCCCCCTCCTGCGCGAGGGATCGCGCACTGAAGAGAGATTCTTGACCTAGTTCATCCCGTAGAGAGAAGAGTGGCTACTCGATAGCAAGAACATTTGTACTGTGGCTACTCGGACAGACACTAGAATACAGAGAGAAAGGCAGGAGTAGGGGTTTTACCTCCTCACGAGGGCCCTGAACCTGGGTAGATCGTGTTGTTTGCAGTGTTTGATTCTCACCTCACGCGGCTACTCGTCGCGTGATCCCTCCCCGAGCGCCTCCAGCGTCCTTCGTCCCCACATCTTTAGCCATCCTATGGCATCTGCCGTGACACCACCACGACATTAAAGTCTTGGGATTTTCCATTTGGGTCAATGGTTGGACAAAAACAACTTTCTAATCTTCAACTTGTATGGATTGCTCCAAGTATTCACATGCTTGTCTTCTTGAATATCATCTTCATGCTTCTATTGTAATCTTGTTCCTTGGATGGATTCTTCTCTTGGTATTTATAAATTCTTCGTGGATTTCACTTCATTAATTGGTTTGGGTATGGGATGGGCACAAATATCACTAAGTCAAATTGGGAAGAAATATGAAGAAAGATAGAAAGATAGAGGGAGATGTTTTCTTCTGGATTTCTTCACACTTGTACTTCCTCGAGCTTCTTCTAGGCGTGGAGTCCAGTCTTTTCTTCAAAACTTCTTCATTGATCTTCCTTGTAGCTCTTCATGTTGCCACCAAGTTGAAAATGAGGTTTTCTTCTTGTGCTTTAGTCTTGATCTCCATTTTGCTAACTTGATGATTTCTTGAAGCATGAAAGGGGAGTGTAGAAGTAGATTGAAAACTAAAGTTCACTACTTGGTACTATTTGTTATTGACACATTCTAAGGACTTGGTCTTGGCTCCAAAATAGCCATAACATCAAAGAATAGATGATGGAAACAATTTGTAAGACATAATCAACTAGTGGTTCCCTATGATTGATTTTTGGTCAAAACATGGTCATGCTCCAAGGGTGTCCAAAATTTTTGGGCAAGGTTGTTTCTGGTTCAAGGTTACCAAATGGAGAAACTTTGATTAACAACACATTTTCTAATTATTTATAGAATTAAATCTATGCCAAAAATACTCAAATAGACAACTTAATTCTAAATTCAATTTTAATTTGGTCAAAAATTATTTTGGGACATAGGGTATGAAGGTACACATCCTAAGGTTTCCAAATATATTTTATTTTCAATTTTTGGATTTGTAAAATTTGAATTATACCAAAATTCATCAAACAAGCATATTTGAATTTGAAAAAAAATCAATTTTGAATTTGGACAGTGTCAAAAGTTTCTACATGTTGTGCTGATCTAAAATGTCCAAGCTTGCTAACCTTGGGATTGTGGATCAAAAGTTATGATAGATCTAAGATGCAGGGGCTTTTCTTCAAAATTACAATTCTAGTTTTATTCGGAAATTGATTCCAGAGGCAGGCTGGGCCGAAAACAGCTTACCTGTCGCGCAGGGTGACGGCTGGGACTAGGCTTGGGCCGGTTTCACGCTGGGCTGAGCGACGGTTAACAGAATAACTAACAGGCTCACGTGGTTGTTTCCTATTGGCTGGTACCTCTTCATTTGATGGATCTAACATGGACGGTTGGATTAAAATCCAACGGACAGAAGAAAGGGGGGTGCTCACCGCGGAGGGATCTCGCCGGGTCATGTCGGGACGGTGGCCGGCGGCTCGGGAATTCGATGGGGAGGGCGGTAGAGGCGATCTCCGGGCTCGGGGAGGATACCACGACGCTCCAGGCGACACGGCAAGCTCGATGGAGGCAGTGGCACGGGCTTTCGCTTCCTGGGACGACGATGCTAAGCAAACGGAGACGGCGCGGCTCCGTCAACCTCCGAAATGCACGGCGGCACGATCCTGTTGCACAGAAATGGCGCACAGGGGTTTAGTTATGGCCGCAAACGCATGGGGAGTCAAATGGAAGAGGTCTCGGGCACAAATGGTTGCTCACCTCGCCGGAAATCAGAGAAACATCAGCGGCGGTGGTGAAGTTCGGCGAGGAATAGCGACGGCGTAAGGGCAAGATAATGAGGGAGAGGAGAGGGGAAACAAGGAGGAGGAGCTGGGATTTAAGGGCATGGACTCGGGGTGATTAACGGGGCAAAGAAACGCCCGAAATCAATCGGATAGATTTCTTCCGTTTCGGCCAGGAAGAGAAACGGCAGGAGCTTGATGACGATGACGTCATCCCTTTTCTTTTCTTTTTTCCTTTTTTCTATATTTTTATATCTTTAGTTTTAATATTCCAAAATGACCTCAAAATATTTTCTAAAAAATTGTAATATTAATATCTTTCTGTTTAGAACATTTTTATAAACTTTTGAACACATTTCACTTTTTATATTTTGAAAATATAAATAAATCACTAATAGCTCTTAATATCATTTTTAAATTAGAAAAATAATAAAATGAGGTTTTTGATTAAATAAAATTTCAGAGACATTAAACATGTCAAACACTATTTTTGAAAGTCATTTTACCTCACTTTCATATTTTATAAATTTAAGATTTCAGTGATTTACTAATAGTAACTTAATTCTATTTTAAAATATAAAAAAAAAATACAAAAGTGGCTTAATAAAATTTGGAAAAAATCCCACAAGTGATAATATTGTTTTCTAAGTATTATTTTAACTTATTTACAAATCACATTTTATATTCACTCCTTTATGTTTATAACTTGGAATAACAACTAAAAGTTATTATTAAAATATTTTATTCTCATCAAATAATTTTAGGCTTAGAACTTTATTAAGGGTTATAAATATTTGATTGGTGTTGCCATAAAATAATTTCAAGGTAATATTTGAATTGAAAACACTTTATGTAATAAAGTTTGCTAAAGATAAAATGTTTTCTTTATCAAATGAAAATTCATTTTGAGAGGGTTTTAGTGTTTATGGAATAGAGGTATAATTGGATTGGTAAATTCAATTTCATTGCATTATGTATTGTTTCCTTTTGTTTCTTGATTCTCATTTGGTTCTTGGTGACTTGCATAACATGAAAACAAAAAATTCAAGTTTTTGTGATTTTTGCATTTCCCAAAAATCAGGGATGTTACAGTAGTGTTCCCACATTTAAATAATGTAAGAACATCTGTGTTATTGTGCTAGTACCTCGATCAATTGCTAGAACCACAGTACAAGATGAAATATCATGCAAATACATCAAATTCTATTACATCACATGATCCAATCTTTACAAAATAATAGTACAACTTGCATAGTCTTAGATGACTAGCACGAAAAGAAGTAATACAGCGAAAAAAATAGTACAACATTGGTCCCATCTTCTTCATGTGCTAGAGGCAAAACATGTTGGCGGTAGACTCGAGATCCCTATCGAAATCCCCACCCGTCTTCAGATTCTTCTGCAGGGTCAATACAATTTAATGTATTGGCAAGTAACACTATGTTGGATATAAAATGTCAAGACCAATACTACATGTTTATTTGGATGAGTGGAGTTTTGGCTAAGTTTTGCATAAAGCCAATTTTCTCCTATCTCTTTTGTAAACAAACTATTCTTTCCAAAGGGTGGTAACATTGGACTGAAATCCAAGAACCACAACTACTGTTCACCTGGTTAAATTTTACTTATTGAAAATGGTGATGTAATTCTTCCGGCCATCCTTGTCCAGCTGCTCGATGTTGTCCATAACCTGGGACACGGCTAAGATCTTAGTTTGTTGGCTCTGTAGAGTTTGTGCACTTTCACCTTAAGACTCAAATCGACTCAAACATCCTATTCACCTTGAGTGAATTAAGGAAAGGAAAAGAATTGAGAAGATATCTTTCAGAAGCAAGGATTCAACCCAATGGAAAGACCCGTTCCACCTATAGTTATGCTACATCTGCCTGTCAACCCTAGGCTGAACCCTCACAGCTAGTTGATCAAGACAGATCCCATATGACTAAAGGTTGCACTGGAAGCAATCTAAACTTGGGGAACATCATAATCACTTTGTTCCTGGGTGGCATTCCTCAAGTGAACACCCCTCAGGGAGACACTCAACTCACATCAGCCATACAACCAAATCCACCCACGTTGTTTATTGAAGTTTATACTTAGTATTTTTCCACAACATCAAGTAAAACAATTTTGTAGCAAGGCTAAGCATCTATTAAGTACCAAGGCTTCAAAATAACAAGGTATAAGGATCACTAGGATATATCATAACATAGTACTTAGAGAAAAACTCTAACATGCATACTACTCAAAACTCTAGTGGTGCATAGGAAAATAAAAGGTAGTTGATGGTGTGTTACTTGCCTTGTTGAAGTTGGTGAAGAAATCACACTCTCTTCACAAAAGATCGTTGCTCTCTGTACAATCTATACATTGAAAACACAATAAAAAAAAGAAACACCCTAGCAATCAAACATACAAGTGAACATACAAGGGACAAACATAATAAAATGGATTTATCCAGCTTGGCTAAGACAAGGTCAAGGTTTCAGTTTGAAAGATTTATTCTCTAATGGTTTCATACTTGTTAAGGAGTTTCCAAGGGTTTAGTTGGGATGGACTAGGTTGAGTTTTATGTGATATAACTTTATTATAACCATACTTGTCGAGGAAGTTCCAAGAGTTCACCAAGGGTGATCATATCATTTCTTCAACTAATGTAGCACATAACAATGTGTAAAACTTAGTCATTTTGGTCAAGACATTTGAGTGATCTAAGTTAGTCTTTCCATTTTGGGTAAAGTTAGGTCTAGGTTCAACTAACTTCATAACAATAGAGAAAAATAAGATAAAGTCTTGGGATTTTCCACTCGGGTCAATGGTTGGACAAAAACAACTTGTATAGATTTTCTCCAAGTCTTCACATCCTTGTTTTCTTGAAGTTCATCTTCATGAATCCATTGTAGTCTTCTGCCATGGGGTGGTGCTCCTCTTGGTCTTGATAGATTTCTTCATGGCTTTCTTACTAGTTGGTCCAAGTGGGATGGGCACAAAATACCACTAAGTCAAATAGAAAAGAGAGGAAATAAGAAGAAAGATAGAGAGATAAAGGGGTTGGTCTTCTTCTTGATCTCTTCATGAATTTGCACTTCCTTGAGTTGCTTCTAGTTGTGGAGTCGAAATCTTTTCTTCTAAATTTCTTCAATGATCATCCTTGTAGCTCTTCATGTTGCCACCAAATTGATAATGAAGTTCCTTCTTGTGCTCGGGTCTTGATTTCCATTTTGCTAACTTTATGAATTCTTGAAGCAAGAATAGGAGAGTGGAGAAGTAGATAGAAAATAATGGTACTAGTATTTAAGGTTCACTACTTGGTATTATATGTGGTTGACACATACTAGGGACTTGGTCTTGGATTCAAAATAGCCACAACATCAAAGATAAAAAGGATAGAAATAATTTCTATGGTATAACAACTATGTGGACCACTATGATGGAAGTTTGGCTAAAATTACATGGTCATGGTCCAGGGGTGTCCAAAATGTTTAGGTACTGATGTCTCTGGGTCAAGGTGACAAATGGAGCAATTTTGCTTAAGGGAACATATTCTAATTATCTATAGAATTAAATCTATGTCAAAAATACTCAAATAGACAACTTAATTCTAAATTCAAATTTAATTTGTTAAAAAATTATTTTGGGATAGAGGATATGAAAGTACACATCTTAAGGTTTCCAAAACTATTTTATTTGCTATTTTTGGATTTGCAGAATTTGAATTATGACAAAACTTATCAAGCAAGCATATTTGAATTTGAACAAATTTTAAATATCCAAACTTAGATTCTAAGTTGCAGGTACTTTTCTGCAAAATTTTAGATGGTTTCTAAGTTGTAGGGACTTTTCTGCAAAATTTCTATTCTATTTTTATTCGGAATTAAATCCAGAGACGGTTTGGGCTAAAAATGGCTATCTGTCGCGCGGGGTGACGGATAGGGAGTGGTCTTGGGTTGTTTACGTGCTGCTATGAGCGACGGATAATATATCGGCGCACGGCTAACGGGGCGCTGAGGTGGCACACTATGATTGGCTGATACCGATTCGTTTAAGTGAACTAACGTGGGCCTTTTGATCGGGAACTAATGGCAGAGATTTAAAGGGAGCGACTAGAGTTTACCTCCGGCTGGATTTTGGTCGCTGGCAATGGCGGGGACGGTTGCGCGGGCTATGGTGTGGACTATGGTGGCAATACAGGGGGTCTCTGTGCTCGGTGAGACCACAGTTAGATGCAGCGTGACACGGTGGAAACGATGAAGACCACGGTACGGCTCCACGAGCTCTGCAACAACGGCGGCGAGGTGGTCCCGAGGCGGCCGTGCGGTTTCCGGCTCCATCGAACTCGCCCTTGTTGCTTTACTGCACAAAAAGGAATATCACGGGTATCAAAACGTGCGCAAGATCACGGGAAAATGAATGGAGCTGGTCCATGACTCCCGCTTGGGTTCACTTGGTCGGAATCGACGATGCACGATGGCAGCAACAATGAACTCCGGCGAGCTCGTTCTCTAGATTGGTGGCGAGAGAGAGGGGGAATCCAGAGGGGAAATGGAGAGGACACCATGGGCTTTAAGGAGTGTCAGAGAGGAGAAATTAATCGTGGATGAAACGGCCTAAATCAAGAGAATCGATTTCTCTTCAATTTGGATGGAAACGACAGGGAACGGTTGAAGTCGCTGACGTCATGCTAACGTCGACATTTAAAAAAAAGTGTTTTCTTATTTATTTTATATCTTCTAATTTATAATTCCAATTCACATGGAAGAAAATTCTAAATTCATATTAATATAATTACTTTCCATCGGTACCACTTTTGTGGGGGTTTTCATCGTTTTTGAATTTTTCAAATTACAAACCCTCGAATATGAAAGGCAACGGGGAGAAAGAGTCTTTATAAAACATACCCTCGAAGACTTTAAGCGTCGATATCAAATCTCGTTGCTGGCGTAGTCGTACTCACGCTGATCTCAAGACCGAGAAGATGTGCACCGCAATCCGGTGGTGCCTCCGTGATGAGTCACACGTACAGCTTGATGACAACCTATGTTCCCTAGATCCAGCGGGGCAACGGAGGTAGAGGATCCCCCGGAACTCCGGCAGCACGACGGCGTGGTGTGGTGAAGAATCCCACGGCCATCGCTTCACCAAGAAAACGACCATGGAATGGAGCAGCGGGTGGAGAGAAAAGAGGTGGGACAAGTGTGTGGAGGAGGGAGAGCTCTCATCCTCCTTTTATAGGGGAGGGGGAGGCAGCCCAAGGGGGGGTGCGGCCATGCCGCAACCTTTTCCTTCTTCATGTGAGTGGACTCTTCACTCACAACCACTCATGCTCCACTTAATCTCCACTCAAAAATCTCAAAGGTTTTTCTTTAATAAATAAATAAAACATTTTTATTTCTTTATTTCAGCATTTTTTTATTTATTAACAATCATATGCATATAGAATCTCGAATCATTTGTTAATTCTATTAACAACCATTCAATGGGAAACCCCTTGAACTATTTTAAATTTACCCGAAACAATTCCGATGCTGTACAAACTATTCTCCGATATTCCGTATCCTCTCAAATGCGTCATCGAACCTTAAGTGTGTCACCCTACGGTTCGCGAATAATACAGACATGATCGGGACACCTCTCCGATCAATAATCAATAGCGAGATCTGGATATCCGTGATGACTCCTATATATTCAACGATGAATATTGTGATTGTGTGAACCATCAACGCCGTAACTAATTCCCGTTGTCTCGCGGTGTTTTACTTGTCTGAGATCCGATCATCGGTATCAACCATACCTTGTTCGATCTCGTTACCGACAAGTAATTTTTTACTCGTTCCGTGATATGACATTCTTGTGACCTAGTCACATGCTTGCAAGCGGTGTCAATGTGATATCACCGAAAGTGCCGAGAGTATATCTCTCTGTCATTTTGGATGGACAAATCCCACTCTTGATCCATGAGCCTCAACTAATACTTTCCTAATACCCAACGACACCTTTATACTCACCCTATTACGATGTGACGTTTGATGACATCAAAGCACCCTTCCGGTATTAGTGATTTACATGATCTCATGGTCTAAGGAATAAGCTTACTTCGTATGCAAGATATAACAATATAAACTTAATGACTTGATCGTATTATTATACTTAATTTGGGTCTATGATCATCAAATTATTCTCCTAATGACATGACCCCGTTATTAACAACATCCAATGTTCATGATCAGGAAACCTTAATCATCAGTTAATCAACGATCTAGTTAAACAAGAGGCGTTACTAGGAACCATTGTTTGTTTATTAAACACACATGTATCAACGTTTCCGGTTAATACAATTCCAAATAAACATTTATCATAAACAAGGAATAACATTATTGTCTCTCAGGTATATTCCCTTCATTTGAGCCACGACTTTCAAACTTGAAGGGTCTTTTAGTTTTTTACAACTTACCATCAGTGGAGTAAAGAATGGGTGCATGATCTCTAAAACGGTGAAGTAGCGGCAGATTGTAGACATGAGTAATAAGGTAAGCCACACCCTAGTCATGATTAAGTGAACATCGATCAAGTCTTTGAAAAAGAGGCTTGGAAAAGAATTGCCTATTAATCCAAGTGTAAGCTGGGTCATTAAAACCAAGATCAAAGAAGCCACGAGTTTTTATAGAGCCACGGAAAGCATACATTCGGGTACGATTAATATTAGGAGAGCTATTAACAGATGCATACAACACATTGTTTAGGTCACCCATACAAAGCATAGGCATGTTGTTGTAGGTGTGGACAAAATTAGCAATATGCTCCCAGATAGTAGCTGTCTGGTGGTGATAGGAATCTCCATACATACAAATGAGACCAAACTGACAATTGTAAGACCTATCAATAGTTAAGGCTAGGATAACATGGAAATAGGAGCTATTTACAATGAAATCGACGTCGTTAGTCCACATGAGACAAGGCTCCCCCGAAATCTTCTGAGAAGACACTACAAAAGCATTGAACATATCAAAGCGCAAAGCAATATCTACAACTGAAAAATTAGAGGTTTTAGTTTTAGAAAGTAAACCACCCGAGCACACGAGAAGACGAGATCATTCCGGCAAGATGAAACATTTTTGGACTACCAAGGGTCTTGCCGATCCCCCTGGCAGTTCTATCGCGGGGCCTTCATTGTCCTCGTGACGCCTTGTAGGGCGGCGCCCAACCCCTGTTGTTGTTGTTGTTGTTGTTGTTGTTGTTGTTGTTGTTGTTGTTGTTGTTGTTGTTGTTGTTGTTGTTGTTGTTGTTGTTGTTGTTGTTGTTGTTGTTGTTGTTGTCCAAATCCTACAATGAACCCAACAAAGAAGCTGAATGTTGACCCTCGGTTTGATCATGTCGATTGATGAAGGTCCCAGTAGGAGCAGAATCGCCATGCCTAGCCAAATAGAAGTCGCCAACCATAGGAGAAGGGTTACCAATCCAGAGAGGGTTATGATTTCAAGTGGGATGGGATTTCCCAGAGATCCCATGTCCCATCCCACCACACAAATCCCTCTTATCCCACTAAAAAAGTCCATTAGTCCCGTACGGGCTAAATGGGATGAGCCCAATTAACCCACGGACAGCCCATGTATCCCACTTGTGGATTTGCATAGCAGAGCAGCTCGTCTTCAATCTCTGGTCGTGAGGCTCGACGGCAAGTTCCCTAGCGCCGCCGGCCAGCCTCCTTAACGCCGCCGTCCAGCCTCCCTAGCGCCTCCGCCGGGCTCGACTCTATTCTATCCTTCTCCAGGATCCGCCGTCACCCCGAGCGCCTCTGGTCGCTCCAGCTCGCCATCGTCGACGCATGGACAAGCCCCGTCGCCATGGGCCATGTGACGCCCCGAGATCGGGCACTATGCAGATTTCAGCATTCCCGCCAAACCCGCATAATAACCGATTCCAGGTTGCCATTTATGATAACATTACAATAGTTCACGAGTAATCCACAATTACAACAGCATCAGAAAGATACAAGATGACTCAACGAGCCAGGGATACAACTGATACATTACAAAGATCCAACATAACAGCGGAAGAAACAAACGTCCGTCTACGGACAAGATCCAAATTGGACTAAGAGTCCTGAAGATAACCGAAGGCGTCCAATCCCTGCCCAGGCCAAGCCGGAGGGATTCCCAAGCTAACGTCGTCAGACTTCAAACCTGTTGACTGCAATTTGGAATTTGCAGCCACGAAAGAGATTCGTGGGTCAGTACGGTTAAATACTGGCAAGGGGGACAAAGCCCATACTCACAAGTTACCGGCGTAGCCAGTCATCACAAGATACAAATACTTTAGGATCAACGGAGAGGAAGGGGTTATTGCAAATAAGCGACAACAGGCTGCACTAACCAACTACAGAGTTTCTATTACTTCTGACTAACAGAAAAGGAGATAAGATCGAGTGATAGTAACCAACTGAAAGATAACTTCAAACAAACCCATCCTGGACCTCGCCCCTTATCCGAAGAAGCAATCCGAGGATAACTCACACCGTTGTATTAAAGATGAGTCAAGTTATTGTGTGAATAACCTATTACTATTCAAGTTATTAATCATTGGGTGAAACATGATTGATCATTATGTTGAAGTTGTCCTGAGTACTTGTAAGCCAGTACTTTCACCAAGTAATCCATAACCGCGGAAAACACGGCTTCTCGAGAAGATTTACCCTGCAGGGGTGCACCATAGTAACCACACTCATGAATATCCCGCCAGATGGAATGCCTCCCACCAAGCGGGGCACTCAACACAATCCAACCCTTCTTCGCATCAAGCCCAAAGCACCGCGTGCTGTGCGTGCGCGGCTAATCGAGCCCCACGAAGAAAAGGGGACCCTCATAGCACTGGAAGACCACGCCGCCCTAAATGCCGACTACGAAAGTTCCACCCGGGATCCAAGGGCTCGCAAGATCATGCATGCAGCAAATGGAAAGCCCGAACTAGTACGGCGATTTGGACGAGATGCGAATCGAGTCAAACTGAGGGGGAGCCCATACTCCCCAAATGCGGGTAGTGCGCTCATCATGGATCAGTAGACAAGACCCTTTTCCTAATTAGGGGGTCGACACTAGCGGGCCTCAAAACCACCCGTGGGCCTCCCGCCGGTGCCTTATCGTCAAATTTATTATTAACATTAGCATTATCAGGATTGATTGATTAACATCGAGCCCCGGTACGGTAACAATAGTAATAGAATGATGGTAAAAGAAGTAACCGACAACGAGCTCGAGCAAAAGCAACCCTAAGCAAGATAGTAAGGCACAGGCTCAAGCAAAGGTTATAGGTATGGAGGTGAGGCCATATCAAGGTTAAGGGATTCATGTGATGGGTTCGTAACAGAAACAGCTACCACTAAGGCTAGCAGAAAAGAATCAACGGAAAGAATCGGTAACAAGTGATGAAAGGCAGCCATATGGCATGCAAGTGAGTATACTTGCCTGAGATCCCGCAAGGTAGCAGAACTTGTCGTTGCTCACATCATCTCAACGTCCTATCCGGGAAGAAGCAACGAACCTCGAACAAACAACGGGATGCAACAATTACTACTACGGCAAAAGATCCAGCATGATCAAGATATGGATGCATGACAATTTAATGGATGCATAGAAATAAACTAGTTGACAAGTTAAACAAATTTAAATGGACCCATATGCAATTTGAGTTGCATATGAAAAGCCCAGGGATTTTTGGTTGGGTTATTTGTTTTCCAACTAATCAACAGGTGAAAGTGGATTAGCATGATGCATGGATGAGGAAAACAGCAAAATAACAACATTAGAATCAAATTAAAATAGGGTGTAGCAATTTAGAATTTTATTATTAACTTAGGGAAATTTTGGGTGCCTTAAAGGGAACACACAAGTATTTGTTGTTTTCAACCATTTAAAATGTTCAAAACAAATAACAAAGTTGATATTTGAAAAGTACATCAAATTTTAGTTGGATTACATGTTTCACATTTTGAAATTGGACTTAGGATTATCTAATTATGAATTAAACAATATTAAACAATTTTTAATTGAGTTAAACAAGATTTAAATTGTTTAGGCAATTTAAATTATTCAAACCATGAAACAAAATTTATATTTGAAAAGGTTATTCAAAATGGTATGGAAAACATATTTTATTTGCCTTATTTGGAATTAGTATGAATTATTTATGAATTGTTGCAAATTACAATTGAATTAGTTGAATTCAAATTTGAATTGCATTTTGAAAGTTCAAAACAGAAAACAAAAAGCATATTTGAAAAGTTCATGAGTTTCTGACTGGGATACATATTTTGTTTGTGCAAAACAGAGTTGAAATGGCAAAGATATGATTTATAGAAGTTACACACATTTTCTGAAATTTTTGGTAATTAGAAAAGGCCTGGAACTATTCTCACCGAAGGGGAGCTAGCCACACTGAATGACAAGCGGGCCAGGAGGAAGCTCGCTGGGCCTCAGCCGCTGGGACATTGACAGATGGGGCCCACCCAGTGCGGGAAATTCACAAAAAGTTGGAGCATTGTGCTCCAACCGGGGTTCAAACCCACAACCCTGGGTGCACGCGGGAGGATGCGCAGCCACTGCGCTACTGCTGCTGGTGTTGATAGCCTAAGAAACTGAAGGAACTTATCCCTGTATATCGACCGTTACTGAACTTTGCAGGGAAAACTTCAGACGAGATCGGGACAGGGTCTGGGCGGAACGATCATCGGAGCCATCGCACAGGGGCGACTGGCGACCAGACCCAGCGACGGCGACGCGATGGTTGGGCCACACATCTCAGAGCAGGAGGGAGGAGGGGCCCTAAGGCGGGAGGGAACGCTCACCTCGATGAGCTTCGACGGACAGACAGGGAGGAATTCGGTCGCTGCAGGTTGGTGGCGACGGCGGCGGAAGAACTTGATGGCGTCGCCGCCTCGGTCCTCCTCTCGCCGGGCATCCTTCAGCAAAAAGGAAGGGGAAGGCCCCCTTGTTCCATTCCCGCCGCTGCCGGGCCACGACAGGGCCGCGATCGGAGGCGCCATGCCCGCCAAAACACGCCCACCGCAGCCCTCTTTGTGGAGCTTCAGACATTCAGACAAGCAGTAGTTTTGGAGATGAGATCGAGGGGGAGAGAGGGTGGCGGCGGCCTGGGGAGGAGAGGGGATTAGGGTTAGGGTTTGGAGGGCCTCGGGACCTTCTTGTAGAGGGGGAAAAGGAGCAGCACATGGGGGGGAGTTGGTGGTGTTGATGCTTTTCTGCACAGGGAAAACGACAGAGAGGGGGAAGGGGACCGTACGGAGGTGGAAGATGCTCAGATTGAAGGGGTAACGGGCCCAAGGAAGTTGGGCTTGAGGTGGAAAGGGAAAAAATAGGGGGTGGGCTTTGGAAAAAAGATGATGGGGCTGCTCTCTCTCCTTGCTATTTAATTTTTATTTTTTCTTCCTTATTTTTTTTTGCAAGAAATAAAAGAGGGAGAGAGAGAAAGAAAATAGGGTTTAGGGGGTTTTCCCTTTAGGAATTATTTGTGTTACTTTTTCCAAAACAACTACAACAAGGTGGTATAAAAATATTTTCAACAATTTGAAACTATTAATTGGATATTAATTTGTTATGTGGTTTTGTTGTAAATGGGGTTTGGTTTTGGAAGTTTGGAAAATAAACAATTTTTATTCATTAACCTCAAGCAATTTGCAATCATCATTGACTTTAAAAGTTGGCAAGAATTTGATTTTTAAACCACCATTTGAATCATGCCCAATGATTGAAATGATTTGAAATTTAAGTTTAATTGGAAATTTACCATTAGGGTTTTTGAACAACTTAAATTGTTTTGAAGTTTTGATTGGTTTGGAAAACATGATGCAAATGCATATGAGATGCAGATGATGCAAGCAAAAAGAAAACAAACAGGTAACACCCCAGGTGTTACAGACGACACCACTAACAAGGGATTGCGCCCTCGCAATCCACCTGCTAACCCGGGAGGGGAAAGAAGTTCGACTATCGATTCTTCGTGCTTCCGGTTGATCTCCTCGACACCACTAACAAGGGCTTCTTGCTCGCAGTGACGACGATGTTCTTCCACCAGGAATCTTCCGATGATCGAAACTATTAGGTTAAAGGCTCAGAAAACGTCCACCCACGTAGGATCCTAACACTGTGAAAGATTGAGTACGAGAGTAGACTCCGAAACAAATAAGATGGGAGGGGAATAGAATAGAGATAAGGAGAAAACAAGAATCCTATTGAGATGTTTTTCCAAAATAGCTTAGCAGAAATAGTTCTTGACACTCTAGAAACAACGACCGTTAGCGAGGTTATCCTACAGGCTTTGCGGACCCGTTGCTTCGATAACCATTCGTATCGAAACAATCTCGGGAATCGGAACCAAGGCTCTGATACCATTTGTGACGCCCCGAGATCGGGCACTATGCAGATTTCAGCATTCCCGCCAAACCCGCATAATAACCGATTCCAGGTTGCCATTTATGATAACATTACAATAGTTCACGAGTAATCCACAATTACAACAGCATCAGAAAGATACAAGATGACTCAACGAGCCAGGGATACAACTGATACATTACAAAGATCCAACATAACAGCGGAAGAAACAAACGTCCGTCTACGGACAAGATCCAAATTGGACTAAGAGTCCTGAAGATAACCGAAGGCGTCCAATCCCTGCCCAGGCCAAGCCGGAGGGATTCCCAAGCTAACGTCGTCAGACTTCAAACCTGTTGACTGCAATTTGGAATTTGCAGCCACGAAAGAGATTCGTGGGTCAGTACGGTTAAGTACTGGCAAGGGGGACAAAGCCCATACTCACAAGTTACCGGCGTAGCCAGTCATCACAAGATACAAATACTTTAGGATCAACGGAGAGGAAGGGGTTATTGCAAATAAGCGACAACAGGCTGCACTAACCAACTACAGAGTTTCTATTACTTCTGACTAACAGAAAAGGAGATAAGATCGAGTGATAGTAACCAACTGAAAGATAACTTCAAACAAACCCATCCTGGACCTCGCCCCTTATCCGAAGAAGCAATCCGAGGATAACTCACACCGTTGTATTAAAGATGAGTCAAGTTATTGTGTGAATAACCTATTACTATTCAAGTTATTAATCATTGGGTGAAACATGATTGATCATTATGTTGAAGTTGTCCTGAGTACTTGTAAGCCAGTACTTTCACCAAGTAATCCATAACCGCGGAAAACACGGCTTCTCGAGAAGATTTACCCTGCAGGGGTGCACCATAGTAACCACACTCATGAATATCCCGCCAGATGGAATGCCTCCCACCAAGCGGGGCACTCAACACAATCCAACCCTTCTTCGCATCAAGCCCAAAGCACCGCGTGCTGTGCGTGCGCGGCTAATCGAGCCCCACGAAGAAAAGGGGACCCTCATAGCACTGGAAGACCACGCCGCCCTAAATGCCGACTACGAAAGTTCCACCCGGGATCCAAGGGCTCGCAAGATCATGCATGCAGCAAATGGAAAGCCCGAACTAGTACGGCGATTTGGACGAGATGCGAATCGAGTCAAACTGAGGGGGAGCCCATACTCCCCAAATGCGGGTAGTGCGCTCATCATGGATCAGTAGACAAGACCCTTTTCCTAATTAGGGGGTCGACACTAGCGGGCCTCAAAACCACCCGTGGGCCTCCCGCCGGTGCCTTATCGTCAAATTTATTATTAACATTAGCATTATCAGGATTGATTGATTAACATCGAGCCCCGGTACGGTAACAATAGTAATAGAATGATGGTAAAAGAAGTAACCGACAACGAGCTCGAGCAAAAGCAACCCTAAGCAAGATAGTAAGGCACAGGCTCAAGCAAAGGTTATAGGTATGGAGGTGAGGCCATATCAAGGTTAAGGGATTCATGTGATGGGTTCGTAACAGAAACAGCTACCACTAAGGCTAGCAGAAAAGAATCAACGGAAAGAATCGGTAACAAGTGATGAAAGGCAGCCATATGGCATGCAAGTGAGTATACTTGCCTGAGATCCCGCAAGGTAGCAGAACTTGTCGTTGCTCACATCATCTCAACGTCCTATCCGGGAAGAAGCAACGAACCTCGAACAAACAACGGGATGCAACAATTACTACTACGGCAAAAGATCCAGCATGATCAAGATATGGATGCATGACAATTTAATGGATGCATAGAAATAAACTAGTTGACAAGTTAAACAAATTTAAATGGACCCATATGCAATTTGAGTTGCATATGAAAAGCCCAGGGATTTTTGGTTGGGTTATTTGTTTTCCAACTAATCAACAGGTGAAAGTGGATTAGCATGATGCATGGATGAGGAAAACAGCAAAATAACAACATTAGAATCAAATTAAAATAGGGTGTAGCAATTTAGAATTTTATTATTAACTTAGGGAAATTTTGGGTGCCTTAAAGGGAACACACAAGTATTTGTTGTTTTCAACCATTTAAAATGTTCAAAACAAATAACAAAGTTGATATTTGAAAAGTACATCAAATTTTAGTTGGATTACATGTTTCACATTTTGAAATTGGACTTAGGATTATCTAATTATGAATTAAACAATATTAAACAATTTTTAATTGAGTTAAACAAGATTTAAATTGTTTAGGCAATTTAAATTATTCAAACCATGAAACAAAATTTATATTTGAAAAGGTTATTCAAAATGGTATGGAAAACATATTTTATTTGCCTTATTTGGAATTAGTATGAATTATTTATGAATTGTTGCAAATTACAATTGAATTAGTTGAATTCAAATTTGAATTGCATTTTGAAAGTTCAAAACAGAAAACAAAAAGCATATTTGAAAAGTTCATGAGTTTCTGACTGGGATACATATTTTGTTTGTGCAAAACAGAGTTGAAATGGCAAAGATATGATTTATAGAAGTTACACACATTTTCTGAAATTTTTGGTAATTAGAAAAGGCCTGGAACTATTCTCACCGAAGGGGAGCTAGCCACACTGAATGACAAGCGGGCCAGGAGGAAGCTCGCTGGGCCTCAGCCGCTGGGACATTGACAGATGGGGCCCACCCAGTGCGGGAAATTCACAAAAAGTTGGAGCATTGTGCTCCAACCGGGGTTCGAACCCACAACCCTGGGTGCACGCGGGAGGATGCGCAGCCACTGCGCTACTGCTACTGGTGTTGATAGCCTAAGAAACTGAAGGAACTTATCCCTGTATATCGACCGTTACTGAACTTTGCAGGGAAAACTTCAGACGAGATCGGGACAGGGTCTGGGCGGAACGATCATCGGAGCCATCGCACAGGGGCGACTGGCGACCAGACCCAGCGACGGCGACGCGATGGTTGGGCCACACATCTCAGAGCAGGAGGGAGGAGGGGCCCTAAGGCGGGAGGGAACGCTCACCTCGATGAGCTTCGACGGACAGACAGGGAGGAATTCGGTCGCTGCAGGTTGGTGGCGACGGCGGCGGAAGAACTTGATGGCGTCGCCGCCTCGGTCCTCCTCTCGCCGGGCATCCTTCAGCAAAAAGGAAGGGGAAGGCCCCCTTGTTCCATTCCCGCCGCTGCCGGGCCACGACAGGGCCGCGATCGGAGGCGCCATGCCCGCCAAAACACGCCCACCGCAGCCCTCTTTGTGGAGCTTCAGACATTCAGACAAGCAGTAGTTTTGGAGATGAGATCGAGGGGGAGAGAGGGTGGCGGCGGCCTGGGGAGGAGAGGGGATTAGGGTTAGGGTTTGGAGGGCCTCGGGACCTTCTTGTAGAGGGGGAAAAGGAGCAGCACATGGGGGGGAGTTGGTGGTGTTGATGCTTTTCTGCACAGGGAAAACGACAGAGAGGGGGAAGGGGACCGTACGGAGGTGGAAGATGCTCAGATTGAAGGGGTAACGGGCCCAAGGAAGTTGGGCTTGAGGTGGAAAGGGAAAAAATAGGGGGTGGGCTTTGGAAAAAAGATGATGGGGCTGCTCTCTCTCCTTGCTATTTAATTTTTATTTTTTCTTCCTTATTTTTTTTTTGCAAGAAATAAAAGAGGGAGAGAGAGAAAGAAAATAGGGTTTAGGGGGTTTTCCCTTTAGGAATTATTTGTGTTACTTTTTCCAAAACAACTACAACAAGGTGGTATAAAAATATTTTCAACAATTTGAAACTATTAATTGGATATTAATTTGTTATGTGGTTTTGTTGTAAATGGGGTTTGGTTTTGGAAGTTTGGAAAATAAACAATTTTTATTCATTAACCTCAAGCAATTTGCAATCATCATTGACTTTAAAAGTTGGCAAGAATTTGATTTTTAAACCACCATTTGAATCATGCCCAATGATTGAAATGATTTGAAATTTAAGTTTAATTGGAAATTTACCATTAGGGTTTTTGAACAACTTAAATTGTTTTGAAGTTTTGATTGGTTTGGAAAACATGATGCAAATGCATATGAGATGCAGATGATGCAAGCAAAAAGAAAACAAACAGGTAACACCCCAGGTGTTACAGGCCATGGCCGTCAGCCAGAGCTCGCGCCTACCTTCTCCGGCGAGCCCTTTTCACGGCAGCCGCGCCTCTCTCTCCTCCCTCGGCTGAAAGACCGGCCGGACACAACCCTGCTTCCTTGCTTCCTCATGCTGCTGGTTGTCAACATTGTGCATACGATGCGAGAAAGGGCACATCGCGAGAGTGCGCGCATGTCAGCCAACGCATGCAGATGCCAATGTGATGCCTACCTGCTTGTAACTAGCAATGGATCCTGAAGATTAGCGCAGGAGGTGGGATTTTAGTGGGACAAACGGGACATCCCGTAAAAGCCCCATTAAAATTTCAGTTTGTGGGATATGTGGGAATTATATGATGGGATAAGTGGACTCTTGTACCAGGTGGGAAACGGACATCCCAGTCCCATCCCACTTGACATCGTAGAGAGGGTCCATCTCTGTATAGGTAGACATGAATGGCTAAAGAGATGTTTGAAACATGAGTGCACCGCAGACACGAAAAAAGATGAGTAGTAGTACATGATACATTTCTCCTTGGTAGGTAGCAATGCATCATAGATTAGCCATCGATGGACCCACGAATCAGCCGAAGTAGGGACGGTTCGATTATTTGGCAGCCTAGGACGAGACGACGTACGGAGACCGACGCCTCATGGATTCGCCGGCGGGGCCCACCCCCTGCCCACCTACCTACCCTGCTCGCAGCCGTCCGCCAGATTCCGAAACTTGCTACTGACGTGTGGGTCTAAGGCCGCGCACCAACAGTTACGCTTCCGCAACAACACACTCTGGCGCAGCCTCCAGGTGGGGCATATTTCCCTTCTCACCGTAGACCAAACCCTGACGGCTGACGTGTCCCATGAGGCATACGTGCACTTCTTCCGTTCTTGTCTCGCCGATTCTATATAACCAGCGCCGCTCCTTTTCGGATCTCCCGCAGTCCGTAGAATAGTGGGGAAGAAAAAAAAAAGCAACAGAGGAATAATCCACAACCCGCGTCTCCGCCGCGCCCGCCACCCGCTAAGCGGCGCCAACACTTCGCGAATGGCCTCATCCCCTCCCCCGCCGCCGCCGCCGGCCGAGGAGCCACACAGCAGCGGAGGAGGCAGGCCGCCGATCCCGCCCTACGTCAAGGCGGCGGCGGGGTCGCTGGGCGGCGTCATGGAGGCGTGCTGCCTGCAGCCCATCGACGTGGTCAAGACCAGGCTGCAGCTCGACCGCACGGGGGCATACCGCGGCATCGCGCACTGCGGCGCCACCGTCGCGCGCGCAGAGGGCGTGCCGGCGCTCTGGAAGGGACTCACGCCATTCGCCACCCACCTCACCCTCAAGTACGCGCTGCGCCTCGGCTCCAATGCCATGCTGCAGTCCGCGTTCAAGGACCCCACCACCGGCAAGGTCTCCGCGCAGGGCCGCCTCGCATCCGGGTTCGGCGCCGGCGTCCTCGAGGCACTCGTCATCGTTACCCCGTTCGAGGTAAGATTGCATACCTCTCTTCCTGCCAACTACCTGTTCTAGAATTCTTTCTATCATGAGTTACCAGATCGTTCATTATTCCTTGGCCTGGCTACAATGCCTTCGCATTTTTAAATATGGTTTGCACAGCTCTAGGTGATTCTTGCCGGCATCCTCGTGTAGTGTGCAGATGTAAAAGTGTACTCGTTGTTGTATTAAGAAAACGAAAAAAGACAGATCACAGCAAGTTATTTAATCATGTAAGTGTGTGAATGGTGCCAGATGCAATTCCTGGCAATTTGACCTTTCGGATTAAAAAACAGCAACTACTCCGAACTTCGCAGTCAAGTTGCACTTTGCTAGTATCATGCCAAGCAAGTGATCAACCATTAGAATACTGTAAAATCGATTTGACAGAGAAGTTATTGCCAATCACCAGTTTCTTTCTAAATGTTGTATCTGTTGGTATTTGGGTGCCGATTAGAACGCTTTCAAATGAATTTGACCGAAAATGCTGTGAAGTATGCTTCATCCTTAGTCTCAGCTCAGCTGTTAAATGGGCAATGCCAGCATCTTACCGGCAGTATCTCTCCCGTCTCGGTAGCATCGTATTATCAGAAAGACAAGAGAATTAGAATGACAAGGTGCTAGGATCAGAATTCATATATTTCTGACTTAGAACAGATGTATACAGTTCACATCTGTTTTGGTATTAGAAAAACAGGTGAGCGGAGCTCGGTCCTCATAATACTTATAACATCACTAATCCACTGTGAATATTGATTTGGAGGCTCCTCTGGATGCTTACTTTGAGAGTGCTTGCCTAATCAAACCGCTTGGAAGGATTAAGGAAATACTATTAGCTACTGCAGTAGAAGCTACTTGAAGTTACAAAACTCCGGGAAAATACACACCAACACTGAAATGGAATTTGGACTGGAACCCACCAATATTTTTTCAGATTTTTATCCATCATCGACTTTAAGTGCGGTGTTCTACCGCTGAGTCGTCAGTGCATGCTGAAAACCGCGTCACACCAAAACAAGCCATTGTTGCTCGTTATTACACTTTTCCACGCAGGAAAAGTGAACATTTACAAAAAATTTGACTTCGGTTGCTGTATGCATTCATATTTATAGAGGAACTGAAATGTACATTCTGTCACTATAATTACATTTTAGTTTTTTCTTGGAGCGTAATTATGTTTTATTTTGATCTTGTTTGTTTGAGGGAATCTTTCTAATGTTTCTTTATGGGTGGATGTAGGTGGTAAAGATCAGATTACAGCAACAAAAAGGACTAAGCACAGACCTGCTAAAATACAAAGGGCCCATACACTGTGCAAAGACCATTGTTCGTGAGGAAGGCCTTTTTGGTTTGTGGTCTGGAGCATTGCCAACTGTGATGCGTAACGGTACCAACCAAGCTGCGATGTTCACAGCCAAGAACACGTTCGACATCTTTCTCTGGAAGAAGCATGAGGGGGACGGGAAGGTTCTCCAGCCATGGCAGTCTATGGTCTCTGGGTTCCTTGCAGGAACTGCAGGGCCATTCTGCACTGGACCTTTCGATGTCGTGAAGACTAGGCTGATGGCCCAAGGGAGAACTGGCGACGTCAAGTACAAGGGCATGGTGCATGCGATACGGACAATATACTCGGAAGAGGGTCTCCGTGCCCTGTGGAGAGGCTTGCTTCCCAGGCTCATGAGGATTCCACCTGGCCAGGCTATAATGTGGACAGTGGCCGATCAGGTGATGGGCCTCTATGAGCGATCATATCTGCAGTCAGCGAGTGTGTAACCTTCAAAGCTGCGCTGAAGTTCTGTGGTTGGTCCTCATCATTTTTGGGTTGTTGGGCGACACTGGGAAATCGTGGTCGACACAACAGTTAAGTACCTGGATATTCATCGGTTCATTGCTAAGAGTAGGGTATTGGCGGGAGCAATGAACTCGTGTACTTTTGTAGTAGTTAATTATGGTTAAATTTCGTAATAAGATATTCTGGTGACTGTTATGGATGTGAAGTGCAATAGCATAGATCTGCTTGTTGTGCTCATCTGTGGAAAGCTAATGATGTTCGTATCTGGGCCCTGGGCCAGCTAAAAGAAGTGATGGATCCCATGACGATGAGCAAACTTGGGACCTCATATGTTTCGTTTCAGCCTGATGGTGGTTTCCCTCCACACAAAAAAAAGCCTGATGGTTGTCACTCTATGCAGTCTGCAGTACTTGCCTTCGAGCTGCAACCCGACTGTAAAAGGCAGCTGGTTGTGTACTGTTGATTCCGCAACGTGCCCAAATCCGAGAAATGGAGATACTGTTCAGCTTTCGCACTGCCTGAGGTCTTGTCCTCGTCCGATCTGCTGGCTCCAGGACAGGAGGCATCCAATTCGGTGGCGCTGTGAAAAGCTCAAGGCTATGTTTGGTAGCAAAGTATCTTAAAAAGCAAAGTATTGTAATACTGCAGTTTTTTAGTACACAGGCACTACGTACCGAAGTATTGCCAATTTGATTATTTTGAAGTATTCAGAATACTGTAACCTGTTTGGCTAGTGCCGTAATTAGCTACGTAAAGCACGGATACTGTTAGAGCATTCTGTTACAAACTCGCGGGAAAACACAAGCACTTCTTCCGCCAAGCACGCCATGCCGCCCAGCTTGGCTCACCATTAACACCACGCACCACGAGTCAGCCATAAGTTGCAATTCTTCTCACAGACTACTTCGCCCAGTCCTGGACAAGCAACTGCTGGAGTCTGACTACTCCACCCATCACGAACGCGAGCGCCGACGAGCACGGCAGGGAAGGCGAAAGACTACCGCCCGGAGTGCGGCTACTCTGCCCGGTCGGCGAGCTTGAAGGGCGCCACTGGAGTCCGGCTGAATCGCTCCATTCAGGACCGCCGAGGCCGCTGCAGGAGTCAACGCCCTCAGGTTATTCAGTGCCATTTTGTTCCATCGATGAAATTTCCAGCAGTGGTGCGCTTTTGCTTCAAGTTGGGTTGACGTATATTGATTTTGAGTATGTATAATACAGAGATGGACACTATATATTTCTTTGTGTATTAAATTTCTCTGAAGTCAAGTCAAGTGAGACCCTTTTTCCTTCGATAGGTACTGATGTGGGGGAATTTTCTAAGGCGTAAACAAAGAGAAGATGATGAAATTGCCATTATCGAAACCTTGTACAAATACAACAGAGGTTCAAGCAATTGTCGACCTATTCATATTTCCATACTTACAGGAGATAAGTACGTACGAGAAGTTTTGGAGGGTCATGAATTGAGATGTAAGAGAGATTTTAGAATGGAAAAATATGTGTTCCATAATCTGGTTAAGTGCTTTCGAGATAGAAAACTTCTGCAAGATTCAGAGCTAGTCTCTGTGGAAGAACAAGTAGCCATATTTTTATATGCCCTTTCAACGAATGCAAGCAACCGTACTCTTCAAGGGAGATTTCAGCATAGTGGTCAAACTATAAGTGTTCGTTTCAATCAGGTTCTACACAAGATATTGGCATTATCTGGAAGGCTTATACAGTTGCCACCGATTAATGTTCCTGACAAAGTTTCAAGCAACCCCAAGTTCATGCCATACTTCCAGGTATATATCCTTTAATTTTTAAAATTCTTTTTTAAATATTGTTACATAAATTTCTCACTTGTTCTTGTCATCATGAAGGATTGTATTGGAGCAATTGATGGGACACATGTTCCGATGACCATATCTCCAAGAAAGCAAGACCCATATCGCAATAGAAAAGGAACATTATCACAAAATGTCATGGTGGTGTGTAATTTTGACAATCAGTTTGTCCATGTCAGTGCAGGCTGGGAAGGTTCAGCTTCCGATGCTCGGGTCCTACAAGATGCACTACACAATAAATTTTATGTGCCCGAGGGAAAATTCTATTTGGTTGATGCAGGATATGCAAACACACCTAACTTCATTGCACCGTATCGAAATGTCAGGTACCATTTGAATGAGCAAGCTAGAAGCAACCGAAGGCCACAAAACTCTAAAGAGCTATTCAATTTGAGGCATGCACAACTCCGTAATCATGTTGAGCGAATCATTGGTGTTTTGAAGAAACGTTTCCCAATACTGAAATGTGCTACACATTACCCTATTGACTCTCAAGCTTATATTGTCATAGCATGTTGTGCCCTTCATAACTTCATTCACAATCACGAGGGAGGAGAACAATGGCTTGATCAGGTTGGCTCAAATATTGACCCAAAACATATAGTCGATATTCCAAGTGGGGATAGACAATACCGAAGTGATGTACAATCTCTCAACAATCGGCGTGCATTGGGTAATACAAAAAGGGATCAAATAGCTGAAGCAATGTGGACAGACTACTGTGACTATCTGCAGCGACGCGCTAGAAGAAATAATGCATAGTTTGTATACTTTGTTTTATTAGAGGTCGTTTTTAAAATATTATGATTTTAAGTAGTGTTTAGAAATGTTTTTATATTTGAAGAACAGAATGTCATTTTATATTCTAATATCTGTGTATTTTAATGACGAGCAACACATATGTGTTCAAAATACACCCACAAACTGAAATCTGGGTTTACATGAAACATAATAAAATGGAGCATGGTGCTAAGTTCATTGTTGGAACAAAAAATAAACCTAATGATAAATGAACCAACAAATCAAGATATAGCAACAAAATGATGTTGCTTCAGACTTCGCGGCCAAGCACTTTCTTGTACATCTCTAGAACAACTTCATGCTCCACATTCATGAAAATTTCCCTGTCCACTCTCTTTTCTTTAAGATAGTCGATCATCTTTAGCTTTTCGCTTGCTGTGAGGTCTCCTACAATCTTCAGTTTTTCGATGCAATTTCCAATGCAATAAGGATCTTTGTCGGGATCATTTTTTTCCATCTGTGCCATTTTCATATCTCTATAACTTTCTATTTGCTTTGTCTTCAACTCCTTATAGGTTTCAAGTTCTTCTTTCCTGACAGCAACCAGGTTGTCGATAGCTACATCCTTTCCTTTCTTAGGCTTGCCTTCATCACTTCCTTTTGAATGTTTAGCCTTCTTGACAGGTGGTGATTCTGGAAGTTTGTAGTTGTCATCTGGTGCAAACTGGCTAGTAGTATTCCCCATATTTTCAGAATAAAAACCACATGACAACTCCACATCCTCCCCATATGTATTTCTATCCCAATCAAAATCTCCATCACCTAATCCCGGAGCCGGTAATGTTGGACTAGGTGAATTTAATCCAGAGGCCCCAAGAATTTGCCTCAGCATGGCCATGCCAACCACTTGCCGCCATGGGCACTGGCGCTGCCTAGTCGCCCCGATGGCCACGGAGCTGGTACGACCGCTGCGTGTTCTCCGCCGATCCCGACCCCTCAAACCCCACTGCTCCTGGCCAGGCGCAAGGTACTCGTTGACAAAATTTCAGAGGTAGAGCGCGACGAGGAGATCAAGCCCGACTTGTATGCCGGAATCCGCAGAAGCTTCGGCAGGTCAAACCAACGGAAATACACACGAGGATAAAGGCAGTACTCACCTTTCTTCTCTCCGTCGACTTCTTTTCCCTTGCCCATGGCTGGCGATGATCTGATCTCGTGAGGAACCAAGGAGGCGGCGGCGGCGAACTATCGTAGCGAGCGGGACGACCCGTTTCTTTCGCTTTCTCCGTTTCTGAAAAATAGGTCTGGACTTCTTTTTTCAATACGTTGAAAAAACCACAGTATCGGGAAAACTTCAGTATTAATACCACGTTTTTTATCCATAGCCAAACACATCAACGTATTATAAACTGCAGTATTTTCAGAAACGGTAGTATTTTGGCAATACTTCAAAAATACTTTGCTACCAAACATAGCCCAAGGGATCTCGTTCTTCCGCTTTTGCAGATCAAAGTGTATCGGCCATTTCCACCCTGTCCTCGCCACAAACAATCGGGAGAGAATATCTAGCGCTCCCATAGGTGCTACCGGTTCAAAAAACATTTTTTTTAATCTCAAAAAAATTCTACTAAAAATTATGAGTGTTCACAAAGTACGTGCCTACAACCTTTAAAATTTTCAGGTACAAATTCAAAAATAGTATTGAGAAACAAAAAAGACAAATCTAGCGTGAATATGGTGTTACAAAAGACAAAAGCAAAAAATAACGCTAGATTTGTCTTTTTGTTTCTCTATGTTATTTTTAAATTTGGACCTAAATTTTCTAAAGTTTGTAAACACATACTTTATGAACACTCATAATTTTTTGTAGAATTTTTTGAAACTTTTAAGAATACCGGGAGCCCTAGATAATCCCTCAAACAATTAGGTAGGATTAGTTCCGCCAATAGAGTCTAATTTAAACCTTTAATTTATAGAGCCAAATCCAAATCCCAATACGTGAAATTAGCGACATCTCCTCTTGCGGTCCCCATAGGCCTTCTAATAGTACTATCTGGTGCACGGGAGAAATATCGCGCCCAACCGCGCCTCCATACATGAGTTACATCGACCTAATACTTGTGTATGTTTTAAAATTTAAGAAATTGCTTCCAGCATAACCGCCAAAATCTGTTATGAAGATAACGAGACATTGCTCATACATGGGATGATCTAGTAGTTACATTTACAAGCAGCGAAAACGGCGTAGTCCTAATAGATTGTGAACAATCGTAGATCCTCGCAGCTAGGCCTACATGCGAGGATGTCGCTAGCTCACTCGTCAAGTATTACACGTGTAATCCCTTTTAAGTATCCACACATCCACATGCGTCAACAAGCCAGCGCTCCGCCGTCCAGAACTCGTCGCTAACGAAGAGAGAACATACTTTCGGCATATTTTTTATGGCAAATCTAATCAAATTGATTAGAGCTATATGAGACTTGTGTTCTCAACACATGAGATAGAATTGGAGATTAGAGCCACCTCTAATTGGGAGAGGACACCTCAAAAACTCAATTAGAAGAGATTTTAATTCTACTATAGACAGAGAGAATAGGCACAAAGGCCAACTGATATGTTTTCTCCCGGGGGTGGGGGTGGCAGTATATTTAGTGGGAGGCCAGGGAGACGTGCCAAAGAGGCAAATTGGTTTGGGGGTAGCCATAGGGTGGTCGCACCCCAAACCGTAGCCCAACTCGGATTGGACTCCCAATTGGGAGTCCTCTTCCTTCCCACATTTTTCTTTCTTTTTTTGTTCCTTTCATTTTTGGTCTTTTATTTTCTCTCCAAAAATCAAACAAGGAATACTTGGGGGGGTGTTGTGCCTCATACGCGTTCCTTGGGCCCACATAGCAGCCGCCCAATACTTGGGTGCTTCCCTGGGACATTTCTAGCCCCCCTCTGGCACTCTCCCCTTCTCGGGTTTTCTCCGAAACTCTTCAGAACCCTATGACCCTATAGTTAAAATCATCGACCTTATCTAATGATGTCAGAAACATATTTCTAACATCCCGGTACATCTCATGTCCTTCATATCTCTCAAAAATAATTCTGCCATCTCCCTTCATCATTTCTCTCTTATAGTAACATCACCAGAACACCTCCAAATGACTCCAGAATTGTTCCTGTGACATCAGAATGACTTCTCATAACTACTTAGACTACTAAAACACTCACAATAAAAGGTTGACACCGCTTAAACACGTGACCCGTAAAGATTTGGCAACACACATACATGTTTAGAAACTTACCGAACAATAACCAACATCGGAGCCATGAACGCCCATGATGGCTCCTGTGTGTTCACGAAGAACGAGGGAAACATCAAGTTATTCATTGCACTTACTCCTTAACTACACGATACCAATGAAATCACAAGTGAGAAAATGTGCTATAGTCCGATCAAACTCTTTGATCATAACACATATAAAACTCATACCAATAATGTTCTCTTTTCTCATACATATCGCCGATGTCTTTGTGATAAATCACATTGTGTCTGCCAGACGATTGGTTGACATTGGTGATACTAAGAGGGCATAGAAGATGTATCTCTCCATCGTCTAGATGATTTAAGTACTATTCTTGAACGATCGTAGTTCCATTACACACTCTAGGTCAAATGTCGACGTTATAATCTCTTGTTACGGTAGAGTTTGAAGGCATCCAAAGCTTCTGTCGATTGTGCGGTCACTAGATATTCTCATAGTATAGAAATCCTAGTAAATGAAAACTTCATATTCAGTTTGTTAAATCATCACAATTGCTCTTAGCAAGTTCATATACTTGGGTCAGTTCAGTACTATTATTAATCTAACAATAAACCCTTATGGTTGCTAGACTTATGAAAGTCTATGATCAGGAAAATGTGATCATCTCACAACACACAAGATAATATTAGATTAAGAACACTTGGTTGTTTATATCTTCACACCTGCAGAAAGTTTTTCCTTTCAAAACTCATTTTTCAAGTACTACCGCTGTTATAGCACGTTGATATAAATTTAATAATGAACTTGGAGATAGAATACCAATTGAATATTATTTTCTCTAGGTCATATCTCCAACAGTCTCCCACCCCCAATACAACAATAATACTCTAGCTAGTAGGATGCCATAACACATATGGAAGTTCGACGTTACTCACACTCTGCATGTGGTTCTTTAGACCATTGTATTTCACCTTTTGATCCAATCAACTTATGGTAAACTTGTATTGTATTTATTAGTAATTGGAATTGTGTGAATCTGATTCCTTAGTAGCATTAATAATTCAAAACTTCTCTGAATTCAATTATCATATCGTCTTTTAAAATCTCACTAAGTCAAGTAGATTTTCTCAAATAAACTGTAATCCACAATGTCACACATTGTTTTGCAACTATCCTTAGGAGTATTGTAGAGTCCACTCATAATATAATAACATTGATAATTATACAACATGGAGTATTATCAATTGAAGAATCATAATCTAAATTAAAATTAACAAATATTTGATTTCGTAATTCCACCATAAATAAATATGTGAGTAAACACCTCACAATATTATTTGAAGCTTTAAAAAATTCTATTGAGTCGTTATACACTTTATAATATCACCCTATATAATTATGTGAGAAACATCTAACCATAACATTCAAAGTTTAATTACACAAAATTAACTGCCTTCATGAGAAAACTTTTACTTAAATTTTATAATTTATACCGGCTGGCTAAATAATTTAGCACATTAGAAACATTCCAGTTCTTATGTGCCCAAATAAAAAAATTTGTTACTTGAGTTCAACCCTTTCTATTTTGCTCACCAATGACTATGAAGATCGTTTATATTGCATAATATCATGTCATGCTTACTTTTGAAGAATTTTTTTTGTCGCATGGTTTTTTCAATTCCAAATTTCTTTCAAAATCGCACTTAACACACTCATCATAGTCATGTTTATTAAACTCCATAATCTATCTCATAGATTCTGAATTTAAAAAGACATATTCTGATCGTCCATTTAAAACTCTTTTAAATCCTTTCGGGAGGTATTCTTATTTTAGTTAGTCCTAGTTGAATTAAAAGATCATATCCAGCTCACACTGACTTTTAAATCCCTCTGCTTTACATAATGAAAAATAATACTTCTTGTTTCATTAATACGACTGACTTAACTCTCATAATATAATATTTTAGATTACTCTAATAATCTAAAATTAATTATCTTAGCTATTACTTTTGCTACTTTGATCCAATAACAGTACCAAGCAATTGATATGATAAGTTCTCAACTTATCATCATCATTTATTCGTCCTTGATAAAAGAATTTTAATCAAGACTAGCTTTATAAATATATTGCATTCATTTTTTTATGAACACTCTTGTTCCCGTGATTTAATATCACTTCAACTACTCTAAAGATAAAAACTAGGAGTTACCTGAACATTTATTTTTTCTTGGAACTCTATGAAAATTCAATGTAATTTATGATATTACTATTCTGTTTTTTTTTTGCATTTCATGATCATTATCTTGTATTTGTATGACTACATCACAAAGTGAATATTACATCAAATTCCTGATATGACCATTTATAATATCAATTCCGTACCTTATGTGTTTCATACATAAATTTCTGGATAAGGTACTTATTGGTGTACGTAACAGGATTTAAAAAAATTCGTCCTACGTAGCAGACATGATCTACTATGCAGGTAAAGGAGTGGATACATCTGATTCGTTACCGACACGAAGCGCAGAAGTAGTGTCGATGATGTTGTCGGTGATGCCTAATGAAGAGTCCCATGGCTAAGCCTAGCGGTGAGAGTGTTGTCGATTCTCCGTATCCCACCTTCTAGATCCAGCAGAGTGAGGGTATCACGTGTTACCCCTCTGAGAGCTCGCACACATACGTCCGTCAAAATCCTGCAGCGCTTCACCGTACAGGACTAGGCATCGCAGGTTTGGAATTGAGGTGGAAAAGTCCCAACACATGGGAAAGAAAGGGAGATAGATTAGATCTAGGTATAATCAAGAGAGATAGTCACCATCTTCCAATTAAAAGAAGACCTAAACCAATTAGAGGGTCTCTAACCAGAAGCTCTAATTCAATTAGAGATGTTATAATTAGACCCTTTAATCCAATTAGAAAGGTTCTAATTAGAGGGTCTCTAATTAGCTCTCTAATCCTGTGAGAAAGAATAACCCGAAGGCCAATTGTGTGTGTCAACAATGAGAAGGGGGTGAGATTATATAGTGGGACAAGGGAGGGCTGATGACCCACAAGTATAGGGGGTGTATCGTAGTACTTTCGATAAATAAGAGTGTCGAACCCAACGAGGAGCAGAAGGTGTGGAAAAGCAGTTTCGACTAAGGAATAACTGTAAATACAGAAAGATAGATTTGTAGGGGTTTTTGATATTGCAGATAAATAAAGTTCGAGTAAATAAAATGTTGTAATAATAATTGCAGCAAGTGGCCCAATCCTTTCTTCAGCAAAGGACAAGCCGGTGGGTTTACTTATGATTAACAAACGTTCTCGAGGACACACGGGAGGTTTCTGTCAAGTGCTTTTGTTTCATGCCTCTGAATAATCTTTAGTGTTTTGATAAGTGTTGTGTGAGTGAACCTATGCTAATGTACCGTCCCATCCAAGACTAATACATGCTTGTGATTATACCCCTTGCAAGCATCTGCAACTACAAAAAAGTAATTAAGAAATAAATCTAACCACAATTTTGAACTCCGGGATCCTACGCTCCCTCGTGCAATGGTTTCCTAACGAGGGTTTAGGTTTCTGTCAGTCCGGCAACCCCACAATTAGTAGCCAAATACACGATGCATTATCCTAGGTCCATAAATGGTGAAGTATCATGTAGTCGACGTTCACATGACACCACTAGAAGAATAACACCACAATTTAAATATCGAACCATTAAATATTACTCAACATTACTTCACTACTAACAACTTGACTTCTCCCATGTCCTCAAGAACAACACGAACTACTCACAAGACATCATATGGATCATGATCAGAGGTGATATAATGGTGATTAACAATCTAGACATAAACCTAATCCAATGGTTTCACTCAATAGCATCAACTACAAGTAGTAATCAACACCGAGAAAGTTTCCCCTATGAAATAGACAAGATGCAACCCTAGATGTTACAGCGGAATGGAGTGGAGCTGAGGGTGATGATGGTGGAGATGATGATGATGATGATGACGATGATGATCCCGATGAAGTCCAGCGGAATGGAGTGGAGCTGAGGGTGATGATGGTGACGATGGCGATGATATCCCCCCTCCGGGAAGGAATTTCCCGGGGGATAAAGTACATCGAAGGGGCAAGCCAGAGGTGGTCCAGGGCCTCCACACCACCCCCAGGCGTGGCCAGAGGTGGGCCCACACTTGGGCATGGCGAGGGCCCTTGGTGGCCCTCCTCCGGCTCCCCTTTTGGCTTCCTCCATCTTCGAGTGAAATAGGAACTTTCTGATTATTTCTAGGGTGCTCTGATCTTCGCGAATATGGTATCCTGACGCTCCGTTTTCCAGTAGATTTCTGACTCCGGGGGTTCAACTCTCCAATTATTGGAAAACATGCAAAATAGGTGAAATAACATAAGTATCATGCTGCAAGATGAAATATATCGATGAATAACAGCAAATTATGATATGAAATAGTGATGCAAAATGGACGTATCAACTCCCCCCAAGCTTAGACCTCGCTTGTCCCCAAGCGAAACTAAACTCGGTAAACATGACCACAACTTTATGGAGTGAAGAGTTGATAAATGAAATACGGACAAGAAGCATCAGATTTATCTATGAACCAATCATAATAGACAACAACTTCCTCTCATATAACTTAACTTGAAACAGTAATGGGAGTCACAAACAAAGATGCAAAAGAGAGAATCAAAATTGGTGATGGCAAACTTCGTTCTTGGCCAGGGAACATTTAATGATATCATACTTATCTTAGGTAAAGTCTTCACAACAAGGCTTATATTGTAGAGCTTAACACGTTTAATTATAACAATCCTTTTACAGTGATTCATATATTTCAAAGTAATATTCATTCAGATAATAAAGCATGTGCTAAACAAAGAAGGATAGAAAACATGATTGAATAAATCAACATATAGATGGTGAGATCACAACAACTCAAATGCTTGCTGGAGACAGAAAGGAATGGGTTTAATGACTCAACATAAAAGTAAATGATAGGCCCTTCGCAGAGGGAAGCATGGAAAACTCATGTGGTAGAGATTTTATTTTGTAAAACAGAGGTATAAAATGGTTGACACTCCTCCCAACCTTTCTTACACAAACCATGGCTAACCGAATCCTCGGGTGCCTGCCAACAATCACAAACCATGGAGGAGTGTCTAATTTTGAGAGAGGTGTATGTTTATGTCAACGAATGGCAAACAGAAAATACAGTACGTCACAAGCCAACTAGACTTCACAAGAGCGGCTCCCATTGAAGGACGCAACTGATATAGAAGGCCATCCCTCTTTCTCTTTTGTTTACACAATTATTCTTTGACTGATAAATCAGAGGCAAAAATAGTGAAGAGAATTTGTATTATTATTTGGGGCTGGGAACCCCGCTGCCAGCTCTTTTAGCATTAGGATAAGCGGATGAAGCCACTAGTCCAGGTGTGTGAGTCCAATCAACAAGTGGGATACATATTCTCTATTTGCGTCCCCATGAGCTAAAACAGGAACACAAAACAAAGATAATTTTGATGGTTTTAAAGGTAACACATGAGCAATTTACTTGGAGTGGCGGTGAATTACCACATATAGGTAGTGATGGTGGGCACAAATGGCAGGTTTTTTTGGTTCAGGGTTGGATGCACGAGTAGAGCTCATACTCAGTACAGGGCTTTTGGCTAGCAAGGCTGGGTAGCAAGCATAAGAGTTGAGGGAAAACAAACAAATATAGATATGATAAAACCAATCATGCAATCTTCATTGAAAGCACAAACGATCTTAACTTGTGAATACTAAGTTTATGAGATAATAGGAAAATTCCTCTTTCTTATACTAGCATCTCAAAATATTATTTCTACTAACCCAAGCTAAGTTTTCCAAAACCAACTAGATTGACTTGACGATCTCGAGAGTGACACCAAATACTAACAACAAGCTCAACCATATGACAGAAATTGAAAACTAAAATAAGGTGTGCATAAAGTAAATGATGAAACTTCTCATTAATATTTCAAACCGGCATCTCACACCAAGGGATACAACGATAACCAACTAAGGAGAGATACTTACATACTACAAACCATCCTATATGATAACTTCTCTACTCATGATATGACTCTACTGAAAAATTAAAAAGACGAAAGATAGTGATGTGATACGCGACACTTCCCCCAAGCTTGGAACAAGCCGAGGGAATGCCAAAACCAATGATGAATTATTTCTTCGGTGGTGATGACGAATCCTTAATGAGCTTTTTAATCAGTTCCTTCAATTCTTCAATCAGGTAGGTGAGATTACGGATCATCTCTGTATTGTTCTCAACACGGTTCATGAGCATGTCGGCCTTCGAGTCCCAGCTCTTGGAGTGACTTTCGGCCTTCGTATCCCCGCTTTTGGAGTTACTTACCCACTCCACTGTCTTTCCTGCGTGGTTAGAACGATTGATATCCCACACAAAGGGCAAATCCCTATGGGGCACCTTTTTGTATTGATAATCATGGATTAATGTGTGGAAGTGGTTCTTGATGCCCGAAGCAGGTGTCCTTGAAGCTAAGGAGTGACGTGGAACCTTCCCTCCGGTGCTCATCCGCGCGCCTCTCTTGAGCTTCAAGGGATTAGCCACCACTCTAATGCTTGTGACGGTAGTGCGAGGGTACACACACGGAGTTTCTTCCACTTCTTCTTCAGCTTCACTCTTCATCTCTTCCTCCGGCTTAGGATCTTGTGGGTCATCTTCCTTAAGCTCATTTCCCCTATCGTTGTTGTCGGAGACCATGGTGCTTCTAATACTGAGAGCACTTCCTGACGGAAAACAGCTCGAAACAAAAACACGACGAGAAAACGATATACAGACCTCAGGGGGTCCGGGGGATTATATAGCAAAAAAATTCATAACGAAAGGGAAGTATTGGGTGAAAATGGGTCGGATACACACTCCAAGGCGTCCACGCCATAGACAGGCGCGGCCAGGGGTGGGCCCTCGCCTGGGCATGGTGAGGAGCCTCCGGGCTCCGTCTCCGCCTCGTTTCTGGCTCATAATTTTTCATATTTTCCAAAAACAGTAACAATAAAAGTTGGAAGAGGGTTCGCGAACGTTTTCTTACCAAAACTGATACCTATTCGAAAACTGACTCTGTAGTTTCTGAAATATGCTTCTTAATAAATTCCTCCGGGATAATGGCTCAAATACAATCAACATTTTCATTATAAGGATCTCCAGAAATATAATGCTTGAGTCTTTGTCCATTCACCACTTGTGAAGTGTTGTCTTCAAGGGAAACAATTTTAATTGCCCCCGAACGATATACCTCTTCGATAACAAAAGGTTCTTCCCATCTCGAGAGTATTTTCCTGCAAAAAATTCTGAGACGAGACCTATACGATAGCACTTTCTCACCAACATGAAACTCTCTTTTAATAATTCTCTTATTGTGCCGCCTTTTAAATTTATCTTTAAAGAGCATAGCATTTTCATATGCTTCACTCCTCCATTCATCTAAAGAACTTAAGTCAAGCAACCTTTTCTCACCAGCAAGTTTAAAATATCTATTTAGGTCTCTCACTGTCCAATAAGCTTTGTGTTCTAATTCTAGGGGCAAGTGACAAGCTTTTCCATAAACCATTTTATAAGGATACATGCCCATGGGATTTTTATAAGCAGTTCTATAAGCCCACAGAGCATCATTTAATTTCCTAGCCCAATTTTTTCTAGATTTGTTAACAGTCTTTTGCAAGATAGATTTGATTTCTCTATTTGATAATTCTACTTGCTCACTAGTTTGAGGATGACATGGTGAGGCAATTCTATGATTAACATCATATTTAGCAAGAGTCTTTCTAAAACCACCATGAATAAAATGAGAACCTCCATCAGTCATAAGATATCTAGGCACACCAAACCTAGGGAAAATAATGTCTTTAAGCATTTTTAATGAGGTTTCACCATCATCACTTTTAGTAGGTATAGCTTCTACCCATTTAGTAACATAATCAACAACAAGAAGAATATGAGTGTAGCCTTGTGAAGGAGGGAAAGGACCCATAAAGTCAAAACCCCAACAATCAAACGGTTCGATAACAAGATAATAATTCATAGGAATTTCATTACGTCTAGAAATATTTCCAACCCTTTGAAATTGATCACAAGATAAAATAAAATTTCTAGCATCTTTAAAGAGAGTAGGCCAATAAAAACCTGATTGTAGAACCTTATCTGCAGTTCTATCTCCAACGTGATGTCCTCCATAAGCACTACCATGTCATTTTCTCAATATCTCTCGTTGTTCATTTTCAGGAACACATCTTCGCATAATACCATCAACACCTTCTTTATATAAGTGTGGGTCATCCCAAAAATAATGCCTCAAATCATAGAAGAATTTTCTTCTTTGCCGAGATGTAAAGGTAGGAGGAAAATACTTGAAAACAATAAAGTTAGCATAATCAGCATACCATGGACTCTCTTGAGAGCTCACTCTTATTGCAGCCAACTGTTCATTAGGAAAACTATCATTAACATGAATAGGATCATCAGAGATATTTTCTAATCTAGACAGATTATCAGCAACAGGATTTTCAGCACCCTTCCTATCCACAATATGTAAATCAAACTGTTGTAAGAGAAGAACCCATCTAATAAGGCTAGGCTTAGCATCTTTATTTTCCATAAGGTACTTAATAGCAGCATGATCAGTATGAATAGTAACTTTAGAATCAACAATATACTGCCTAAATTTATCACAAGCAAAAACTACATCTAGGAACTCTTTCTCAGTGGTAGCATAATTTTTTTGAGTAGCATCAAGAGTTTTACTAGCATAATGAATAACATTTAACTTCTTATCTACCCGCTGTCCAAGAACAACACCTACAGCATAATCACTAGCATCACACATAATTTCAAATGGTAAATTCCAATCAGGGGGTTGAATAATAGGGGCAGATATTAAAGCCTTCTTTAAAATTTCAAAAACTTCTTTACAATCTTTATCAAAAACAAAAGGTACATACTTTTGAAGAAGATTAGTAAGAGGCTTTGATATTTTAGATAAATCTTTAATAAAAACCTTCTATAGAAACCAGCATGACCAAGAATACTACGAATACCTTTGACATCCTTGGGACAGGGCATTTTCTCAATGGCTTCAACTTTAGCTCTATCAACTTCAATACCTCTTTCAGAAATTTTATGTCCAAGTACAATTCCTTCATTTACCATAAAGTGGCATTCCTCCCAATTAAGAACAACATTAGTCTCCTCACAACTCTGCAAAACTTTATCAAGATTCTGCAAACAATTATCAAAAGAAGTTCCATAGACGGAGAAATCATCTATGAAGACTTCCACAATTTCTTCACAAAAACCATGAAAGATAGCAGACATGCATCTTTGAAAAGTAGCAGGAGCACTACATAAACCAAAAGGCATACGCCTATAAGCATAGGTTCCATAAGGACAAGTGAAAGTTGTTTTCTCTTGATCAGGCTTTCTAACAGCAATTTGAGAGAACCCATAATAACCATCAAGAAAGCAGAAATGAGTTTTCTTAGACAACCTCTCTAACATTTGATCAATAAAAGGCAAAGGATAATGATCTTTCTTAGTAACCTTGTTAACCTTCCTAAAATCAATAACATCCTATAACCAACCACTACTCTTTGAGGAATAAGTTCATTATTTTTATTTGACACAACAGTCATCCCTCCTTTCTTAGGAATGCACAGGACAAACCAATCTACTATCAGCAATAGGATAAATAATACTAGCATCAAGAAGTTTTAATACCTCATTTCTTACCACATCCTTCATCTTAGGATTTAAACGGCGTTGATGTTCAACATCTGGATTTGCATCAGGTTCAATTTTAATAGCATGCTGACATATAGTAGGATAAATCCCCTTTAAATCATCAAGAGTATAACCAATAGCACCTTTGTGTTTCCTCAATATTCCCAATAATCTCTCCTCTTATTTACCAGAAAGTCTAGAACTAATAATAACAGGATATAATTTCTTATCATCAATAAGACATATTTAAGATTGCCAGGCAAAGGATTTAAATAAAAAACAGGATCCTCCTTGGGTGGTAATGTGGTACCCAAGTCTTCCACCAGTAAATTATGTTTTAGCATCGCTGGCTGATGTAGGAAATTTTCATCAATTTCATTTCTTTCTTCCATAAAGACATCACTTTTGTGGTCTTCCATGTATTGCTGCAAAGGATTGTTAGGAGCAAGAGCAATAGCAGCCAATTGTTCAAATCTATAATTCTCATTGGGTAATTCAGCTTCATAAGGTGCTTTCGCAAATTTGGAGAAATTAAATTCATAAGACTCTCCATCAAACTTCGTAAGGATTTTCTCCTTTTTACAATCTATGACAGCACCACAAGTGTTTAAGAAAGGTCTACCAAATATAGCAGGACAAATATCACTAGCAGAAGTGCCTAGTACTAGAAAATCAGCAGGATATTTAGTTTTACCACATAAGACCTCCACATCTCTAACAATACCAATCGGAGAAATAGTTTCCCTATTAGCAAGTTGAATAATCACATCAATGTCTTTAAGTTCACAAGAACCAATTTCATGTATGATTTCTTTATAAAGCTCATAAGGAATATCACTAGAACTAGCACCAATATCACACAAACCATAATAGCAATGATCACCTATCCTAACAGATAGCACATGAACACTAGGTTTCCTAGATTTACTAGGATGAGAGACAAAAATATTAGAAGCATCTTCACAAAATATAATGTTCCCCTCTTCTACATTTTCAGAAACAAGGTCCTTTACTATTGCTACTGTAGGTTCTACAGTTATTTGTTCCTTGGGTTCTATAGGTTTCCTTGCACTTTTATTAACCACACTAGCTAACATAGAATGTTCTTTTACCTTAGCAGGGAAAGGAATTTTCTCAATATAAGGTTCATGCACAATAGAATCAACGGTACGAACTTCTATATCTCTAGCAGGAACACAATTAACAACATGTTTATAAGGTGCATGGTACTTATCCCATTCCTTTTTGGGAATATCAATATAAGAAGCAAAAGCCTTATATAAGTATGCAACAACTTGAGAATCAAGACCATAAATAATACTAACATTATGAAAATCATCGGATGACATAAAGTTTTAATGCATTCATAATCATAATTTATACCTGACTTTCTACCTTTGTCATTCTCCCATCCTTCATTGTTTTCTTGAATACGGTCAAGAAGGTCGATCCAGAACAAGAAGCATACAATAAATCCTTATCAGGAAGAGAAAGCCTTGTATAGAAATTATTAATAACAATATTACTGGGGAGCTCATGAATGTGGCATTTGAGTATCAGTAACTTCAATCTCCCCCATGCTTGGGAAATACTCTCTCCGTCATGAGGCCAAAAATTATATATATAATTCCGATCTCTATGAATTTCACTGGGAGGATAGAATTTAGAATAAAAGAGAGGTACAATTTCCTCCCATCCAATAGTCTGGCTATTTTTCAGTAGTTTGAACCATTCAGCGGCTCGGCCTGTCAATGATATAGAGAATAATTTCCTCTTCACTTGGATCATTGTAATACCTGCACACTTGAACAACTCACATAATTCATGTAAAAAGAGCAAATGATCACCACGATGGACAGTTCCATCACCTGAATAGCATTTATTCATAACATGTTTAACAATATTTATAGGTATTTTATAAGGATCCAAATCATCAGGAGGTGGGTCACTTACTACCCTAGCAGTGGCAGCAGTGCCTGCAAATAAGGACTCAAAATAAGATCCAAACATAGTGTAATAAAGCAGTAGACAGTAATAAAAACAACACTTACATCAGAATCTTCCTTTATCAATTCCACTTCCCAATAACGCTTCACTCCCCGGCAACGGTGCCAGAAAATAGTATTGATGACTCACAAGTATAGGGGGTGTATCGTAGTACTTTTGATAAATAAGAGTGTCGAACACAACGAGGAGCAGAAGGTGTTGACAAGAAGTTTCGATGAAGGAATAACTATAAATACTGAAAGATAGATTTGTAGGGTTTTTGATATTGCAGATAAATAAAGTGCGAGTAAATAAAATGCAGTAATAATAATTGCAGCAAGTGGCCCAATCCTTTCTTCAGAAAAGGACAAGCCGGTGGGTTTACTTATGATTAACAAACGTTCTCGAGGACACACAGGAGGTTTCTGTCAAGTGCGTTTGTTTCATGCCGCTGAATAATCTTTAGTGTTTTGATAAGTGTTGTGTGGGTGAACCTATGCTAATGTACCATCCCATCCAAGACTAATACATACTTTTGATTATACCCCTTGCAAGCATTCGCAACTACAACAAAGTAATTAAGAAATAAATCTAACCACAACTTTAAACTCCGGGATCCTACGCTCCCTCGTGCAATGGTTTCCTAACGAGGGTTTAGGTTTCTGTTACTTAGGCAACCCCATAATTAGTATACAAATACACGATGAATTTCCCTAGGCCCATAAATGGTGAAGTATCATGTAGTCGATGTTCACATGCCACCACTAGAAAAAATAACACCACAACTTAAATATCAAACCATTAAATATTATTCAACATTACTTCACTACTAACAAATTGACTTCTCCCATGTCCTCAAGAACAACACGAACTACTCACAAGACATCATATGGATCATGATCAGAGGTGATATAATGGTGATTAGCAATTTGGACATAAACCTAATCCAATGGTTTCACTCAATAGCATCAACTACAATTAGTAATCAACACCGGGAAAGTTTCCCCTATGAAATAGACAAGATGCAACCCTAGATGTTACAGCGGAACGGAGTGGAGCTGAGGGTGATGATGGTGGAGATCATGATGATGCTGACGATGATGATCCCGATGAACTCCAGCTTGATGACGGTGATGATGGCGATGCTTTTCCCCCTCCGGGAAGGATTTTCCCCGACAGATTTCGCCCTGCCAGAGAACTTTTCTCTCTCTGTTGTTTTCCGTCCCGCAGAGGCGGCGGAAAGACTCCTCGATGATTCCCCATGTCTTAGGGTTCCCGAGGGAAGAAGTACGTCGAAGGGGCAAGCCAGAGGTGGGCCAGGGCCTCCTCACCACCCCCAAGTGCGGCTAGAGCTAGGACAGCGCCTGGGCATGGTGAGGGCCCTTGGTGGCCCTCCTCCGGCTCCCCTTTTGGCTTCCTCCACCTTCGGGTGAAATAGGAACTTTCCGATGATTTCCGGGGTGCTCTAATCTTCGCGAATATGGTATACCGACGCTCCGTTTTCCAGCAGAATTCTGACTCCGGGGTTCAACTCTCCAATTATTGGAAAACATGCAAAATAGGTGAAATAACATAAGTATCATGCTCCAATATGAAATATATCAATGAATAACAACAAATTATGATATAAAATAGTGATGCAAAATGGACGTATCAAGGGCACCTGCCATGTGGAGGAGGTTGGTTTTGTTAGAAGATAAGCCTGAATCTTTTCTGTTGTATTCGTTTGATGTAGATAAATCAAACATATGTTAACTTGGCTCTCAAGTTGAGAGTTGTTGTAAACCTCCTGTAATTTTTTCGGGGTCTTTGCCCCTATATTAACACGGAAACGGCACGAGGCCAAGTGCACGTTCACAACATTAGATCCAATCTACGAGGTTTGATATGGTATCAGAGCTCGCCCTCGCGTCCTCAATGGCAAGCTCGATGTCCTCCACCCCATCTGCCTTCGCTGGCTCTCTCTTCTCACACCCGGTCACCGAGAAGCTCGCCAAGGGAAACCACATCCTGTGGAAGGCGCAGGTGCTCTCGGCCATCAGGGGTGCGCAGCTCGGCCGCTTCATCGACAGCAAGATCGCTGCACCGGCCATGGTGATCACCGTCAAGCGAGAAGGGAAAGATGTCCAAGAGGACAACCCTCTATATGGGCAGTGGATCTCCCAAGATCAACAGGTTTTGCACTTCCTGCTAACCACTCTGTCCCGTGAAGTTCTCTCACAGGTTCACGCATCTGTCAGCGCCGCCGAGCTCTGGGATGCCGTCGAGGCCATCTACGCCTCTCGCACACGTGCCCAAGCGGTGAATATCCACATCGTGCTGGCCACGACTCCCAAGGAAAATTCTTCGGTTGCCGAGTACGTGGCCAAGATCAGGAACCTGGCGGACGAGATGGCCGCCACCGGGAAGAAGCTGGACGACGAAGAGATCGTGTCCTATATCCTCGCCGGACTGGATGGTGACTTCAACTCCATCGTCTCGGCTCTGTGCTCTCGGATCGAGCCAGTCACCGTGGGCGAGCTGTACGCGCAGCTCCTCAGCCACGAGCAACGCCTGGAACTCCTTCACGGGAGTGGCGGCTACTCGGCGAACGCCGCTTTCCACGGAGGCCGCGGCGATGGACATCAAGGAGGTGGTGGCAGTCGCCCATCTGGAGGCGGTGGCAACGGACATCACCAACATCAGCAGGGTCACGGTCACGATGGTCGTGGCGGATACAACCAAGGCGGCGGCGGCCGTCAGGGAGGCAATGGAGGCGCTGGATACACTAGGAACAGGCCTCAATGGAAACTTTGTGGCAAGATGGGCCACATAGTTCAGAAGTGCTACCAAAGGTTCAATCAGAACTTTACTGGTGTGGCAGAGAAGAGCGTTGCCGTGGCGTCTACGTCGAGCAACAACAACTACGGCAACTACGGCGCCGACTCCAACCCGTGGCACATTGACACCGGTGCCACGGACCACATCACCGGAGATCTTCAAGAGCTCACTATCCGTGATAAATATTACGGAAATGAGCAAGTCCACACCGCGAGCGGTTCAGGTATGGATATCTGTCATGTTGGTCATTCATTACTAAGTACCCCTGATCGAAATCTCCACATCAGAAACATTCTTCATGTTCCACAAGCAACAAAAAGTATTTTTTCCGCTCATAGACTTGCTCGTGATAATTCTGCTTTTGTTGAAATTCATCCAAATTCCTTTTTAATTAAGGATCAGGCAACAAAGAAAACCCTGCTCCAAGGCAGGTGTAGGAGAGGCCTTTATCCCCTTTCGTCCACAACACCGAGTCCAAGAAAGCATGTTTTTGGTGTCACCAAACCAAGCCAGGAGAGGTGGCACGCTCGTCTAGGTCATCCCTCTTCCGTCATCGTCAAGAAAGTCATTAATAAAATAATCTCCCATGTTCAGAAGTGTCAGTTGATGATTCGGTTTGTGATGCCTGTCAAAAGGGCAAAAGTCATCAACTTCCCTATCCTAGTTCCTTTAGTAAATCTAGTGCTCCTTTAGAGCTTATTTTTTCAGATGTGTGGGGCCATGCCCAAGAGTCTGTTGGACGAAAGAAATACTATGTCAGTTTTATCGATGATTTTAGCAAGTTCACATGGATTTATTTTCTTAAGTACAAATCTGAGGTGTTTGAGAAATTCCATGATTTTCAGAATCTTGTTGAAAGACAATTCAACAGAAAAATCCTTGCAATGCAAACTGACTGGGGGTGAGTATCAAAAGCTCAATTCCTTTTTCACTAAAGTTGGAATAGCACATCATGTCTCATGCCCCCATGCCCACCAACAAAATGGTTCTGCGGAACGAAAACATAGGCATATTGTAGAGGTTGGTTTGTCTCTTCTTGCTCAAGCATCCATCCCATTAAAATTCTGGGATGAGGCTTTCTCATCTGCCATGTATCTCATAAACCGTACCCCTAACCAAATTCTTGACTATGATACTCCCTTAGAGCGCCTACTCAACGAAAAACCCAATTACAATTCTCTTCGCATTTTTGGGTGTGCGTGTTGGCCTAATCTCCGACCCTACAACTCGCACAAGCTCCAATTTTGGTCAAAGCGGTATGCTTTTCTCGGGTACAGTACCTTACATAAGGGGTTCAAATGTCTTGACATTTCGAGTGGGGGTATCTATATCTCAAGGGATGTTATTTTGATGAAATTGTGTTCCCGTTTCATGTTTTGAACCCAAATGCAGGAGCACGTATCCGGTCGGAAATCCTCTTATTGCCATCTGATCAAGGGGGAAATAGTAGTACTGATCAAATGGATGATATACATAATTTTTCTGGCTCTAATGGTTCAAATTTGGAGTCTGTGGATGATTTTATGCAGCAGCAGGAAACAGCTGGGGGAGAGCACGAGGAGGATCTTTCTGATCCCGAGAGATCGTCCCTGGATCCCGAGAGATCCGCACCTGCGTCACCTGCGTCGCCAGCGCGCAGTCCTGCGCGGTCGGTACGCGATCCGGCCCCGCACCAATCAGGAGGTGCCACGGCGCCGACAGCATCTGCTGCGGACCCAGCAGAAAGCGCGTCTGCGCGTGCCGATCAAACCGGGACCCCACGGGCACACGCCTCCGCCCAATCTCCGTGCGCCACACGCGGGGAATCTTCCTCGACCACGGGATCCACCAGCGACGTGGGTGCCTCGCATGAGACAGCGTTGTCGCCCTGACAGGCTGACACAGGCGCACATGTGCACGGTGACACGGGATCCTCTGCGCCAGGGAGTGCAGTACAACACTGTGTGCCTGAATCAACTCGGGTACACACAAGGTCAAAAAGCGGTATTTTCAAACCCTTTGTTCCTAAAGATGGAACAGTTCGATATGGTAATTTTGCTGCTACTGGTGAACCTAATAATTGGCAAGAAGCAATAGGTGATAAAAATTGGAAAAATGCTATGGATGTAGAGTTTGATGCACTCATTAAAAATAGGACTTGGTACTTAGTACCATCTAGTGAAGGGAGGAATTTAATTGATTGTAAGTGGGTGTACAAAATTAAAAGGAGGATAGATGGCAGTATAGATAGGTACAAAGCTAGATTAGTAGCAAAAGGATTTAAACAATGTTATGTTATAGACTACGAAGACACATTTAGTCCTGTAGTTAAAGCTGCTACTATCATATTGGTTCTGTCAATTGCTGTTTCCAGGGGATGGAGTTTGCGCCAATTAGACGTTCAGAATGCGTTCTTACACGGCGTTCTGGAGGAAGAAATTTATATGCGGCAACCACCTGGCTATGAAGATCCTAGCAAGCCGCATTATATATGTAGGTTGGACAAGGCTTTATATGGACTAAAGCAAGCGCCTCGTGCATGGTACTCAAGGTTGAGTACAAAACTACAAGAGTTGGGGTTTAAGCCCTCAAAAGGAGACACTTCACTTTTCTTTTACAAAAAGGGAAGAGTTATTATATTCATGCTTATTTATGTTGATGATATAATTGTTGCAAGTTCTTCTGATGAAGCTACCACAGCATTGCTTAGTGATTTGAGGAGAGACTTTGCACTCAAGGATTTGGGAAATCTCCATTACTTCTTAGGTATAGAAGTAAAAAAGGTTGGTAGTGGGATTCTACTAACTCAAGGAAAATATGCATCAGATGTGTTGAGAAGGGTAAACATGAAAGATTGCAAGCCCTCAAGTACACCTATATGCACCACTGAGAAGTTGTCCTTGCATGATGGAGAAGTGTTGGGTTTAGAAGAGTCAACACGGTATAGAAGTATTGTTGGTGCATTACAATATTTGACACTAACAAGACCAGACATTTCTTTTGCTGTTAATAATGTATGTCAATTCTTGCATCCACCTACTTCAGTTCATTGGACAGATGTGAAGAGGATACTAAGGTATCTTAAAGGAAGTGTGGATACATGATTAAAAATTAGCAAGTCATCTTCATCTCTTGTGAGTGCTTTTTCTGATGCTGATTGGGCAGGTTGCCTAGATGATAGGAGATCCACTGGAGGGTTTGCTGTGTTCTTTGGATCAAATCTAATATCCTGGAGTGCTAGGAAACAAGCCACTGTTTCAAGGTCAAGTACAAAGGCAGAATATAAGTCACCGGCTAATGCAACTGCTGAGGTAATGTGGGTATAGACCCTTCTTGATGAAATTGGTGTTGATCATCCTCAGGCAGCATGTTTGTGGTGTGACAATTTAGGTGCAACTTATCTCTCAGCCAATCCAGTGTTTCATGCTAGAACTAAGCATATTGAAATTGATTTCCATTTTGTGAGAGAACGTGTTGCATAGAGACTGTTGGAAATTAGGTTCATACCAACAGGAGATCAAGTTGCTGATGGGTTTACAAAACCATTGCAAGTTGGACAGCTTCGAGCATTCAAGAGCAACCTCAATTTGGAAGTGTTTCGGTTGAGGGAGGATTTTAGAAGATAAGCCCGAATCTTTTCTGTTGTATTCGTTTGATGTAGATAAATCAAACGTATGTTAACTTGGCTCTCATGTTGAGAGTTGTTGTAAATCTCCTGTAACCTGTTCGGGGTCTTTGCCCCTATATTAACACGGAAACGGCACGAGGCCAAGTGCACATTCAGAACATTAGATCCAATCTACGAGGTTTGATAGGTTTCCCCTCCTCTCCCCTGGCCACACCAATCCCTCCTAGGGAATTTTGGATTGGACTCCCACATGGAGTCCAATACCCCCACCCCTCCCTTGTTTTTTTCCTTTTCCCACTTTTCCACCTCATTTATTTCTCAAATAAATTAGAGAAAATCCCAGGAAAGCTAATGCACATTGTGAGACCATGGTCCCACCTGACATCCCCTAAAATCAGGGTTTGCCCATAGGAGGAAATCTACCCCCTACCCTCCGGCACTGCCTCCTTATATGGCAAGACCTCCGAAACTCCTCCAGAACCCCGTGAATCCTATAGATAAAATCATAGACCTTATATAATGATATCATAAATATATTTCCGACACCCCGGGACATCTCATGCCCTCCTTTATATCTCATATAATATTCTTCCTACACCGGCATTATTTCTCTCTTATGGTAATTTTCCCAAAACAACTTTGATTGCCACCAGACTTAATTCTGTGATATCGTAATGACATCGACCATTACCTATTGATGTTAGAAAAATATTTCCAACATCCCTGGACATCTCACCTCTTCAATAATCTCTCTTGAATATTTAATCTACCACATCAGAATTACCCGAACCATACCCTACTCTCCTCCGGACCATCCAATGCAAACAACCGACTTTAACGCCTTAAGTGTGTGACCCCTACAAGTTAGATAACTTGTAGACATGATTGGAAAACATATTTACCAATCAATAATCAACATCAAGACCGTTTACATCCATATTTATTCCTACAAGTTATACGAAAGAAAATTGTTGAATATGTTGGTTGTTAAGTTCCTATTACTTTGTGATACTAATCATTACCTCGGGGTGAGATAAATATTAAAACCGTGATTAAACTCTTTAATCACCTTATTACATTATTCCCGATATCCGGTATGATTCGTTTTACTCGTTACCATGACATAGTATCCCCATGAGTAGTGTCATGTCCTTATCTGCGCAGACTTATTTACCAATACTATTTCACCTTGTGGATCCTAGATGTATCTCTATATTAACTAGAGGAGTAATTCCCAGTAATAAACTATCACAATTAATGGATACTTTTGTGACCACCCAATATTAGCCTTTTGATCACCCAGTTTACGTTGTGATACTTGACTATACCAAAAAGATCCATACGGTAAACATAATTGAATATTCTCATGGTCTAAGGAAGCAAAGAAAATAGCAATTATGTGATGGTACTATTTAGCAAAACTAATCTCGTAGTATCTCAACTAATTGGGTCTACCCATCCACAATGTTGAAACGACATTGTGCTCCCATTAATATTGAGATAACAAATGTCCATGAACAGGAAAATGCGGTGATCTAATATTAACGAGTTTGTCCGAGAGACGTGACAAAGGATCATAACGGTGTGTTTATGTTTCTACACGTGCGTATGGGTTTTTCCTCTGAATCTCAGATTCAATTACCATAGCAGTTATAGCATAAAAACATAATACATTAATCATGAAACTGATGTATTTTATTATCTCTTGGGCATACATTCAACAATAATGAATTTGAAACATTTGCATGTTACCCCTTTCATTCTAACCTTACTCCAAAGATTCTCAATCTTAAATTGATATAATCTCCACCTCACTTTCATGAGAAGACACTTCTCTTCCTAATCCAACATGTTAGACAATGGGAGTTAAAGTGGATTTTTCTACCAATAATCATATTGGTTTTATGGAAAAACATCTTAATCAGTTATACATAATACTTGTGAAAGATATATTACTTGGAAATTTCATTAAAATAACTCTAAGTTAATGAATGATTGTGCTTCAAACTTCAAGAAGAAAATAATTTTACTTAGTGGGTTGAGAATTATTTCGATTCATGCTACAGACATCACACCAAGACATTTTGACAATCTTATTATAACATTGCTCAAATCCTTGTCTCACAAATATGTTATTATCACGATAATTTTGATTATCCATAATTAGTCATGAATAATTTGGCTAACAAAACTGTAACATCCCAATTTTTGCTACAATAGGGTGTGTGGTGTTGTGTTCATCTCATACATGCATGAAACAACAATTCAAACCATGCTGAAACAATTTAAATTGTGGATTTCAATGGTTTGAGAAAATCTCACAAATAGTACTTATTTTGGTTTCCAAAATCTTGTATTGGAAAATAATTTAATTTTACCAAAGAAACACATGGTTTTGTTGAAAATTTTATGAAGTTTCCAAAAACTATTTTTTGCCAAATTTTCTGTTTACAAAAAAGGCCCTCAAAAACAATGTTTTCTGTCCTGTTTTAAAAGGAGAAAAGGACCTCGTGGTAAATTTTAAAAGTTACATGGGGTTTTGGTAAAATTCCTTTTGTTTTCTTCCTCCTTCAGCCAGAAGGCAAGCAGCTGCGTGCCTGCACTGCCGTCGCCGATGGCCACCTCATGCTCGCCTCTCTAGCGAGGATAAGACCTAGGAGGGCGTCCCAGTCATGCCCGCTTCCTCCTCCTCGCCCCCGGACTCCTCTCTCTCTGTTACGCCCCAAGAACCGAAACCCTAACCTACTGTCCCGTGGACGCCGCCGATTGCCGCCTCTCCGACCGCCCCTAGACGAACTGACCACGCCGTGAGAACCGCCTAGAGCTCCTTCACCTCCTCGACAACTCTCGCTTGCAGGGATGCCCCGAAGGAGACGAATTGTTGCATCCCCTCCAACTCCGGCCGACGGCCCTGTGCTTGATTCCGGCGAGCTCGGTCACTCTCGCGTCTCCCTGTCCACTCCAACACCCTCCTGGTGCTCCGGTGAGCCTTCCGGTGCCTTCCAATCTTCCCCTCCCTCTCTGTAGCTCGTTTCCGCCGAGGCCGTTGTTCCGCCGCCACAGATGCTCGCCGCCGGCGAGTTTTCCGGTGACCATACGGTCAACCGCCGCCACTCCTAGGTTTGCCTCGAGCTCCTCTACGTCGTGGTGCCATTTGATTCGCGAATTTTCGCGCCAAATCCACGAATTTTGTTTGCATCTGTGAAGATCAGAGCAAGGTGATGTCACGCCTGTGTCATGTTGACATCACAATCCAGTTTTCTTAATTTCCAGAAAATGTTTGTTAATTACAGAAAATGAGTAATTTTGTAAAATCAATAAATAATGTTTTGTTGTTCAGAAAAATAAAATAAAAACATGGAGATGTTCATAAAAATGTAATCTACCCAAATATGTAATTTTCACACATGTTTGAGAAAGTCCAAAAATGTCCTTTATTTAATGTTGTTTAATTCGTCTAAAATAAAGAAAATAAGTTTTTATTCACTAAAATTAGAAAATTAAAAGTTAGATACCAAATTGCTTAAAATGACAAATGCAATCTAGTTATGATGTTTTCAAACCCATTTGAACAATTAAAATGGTACCTACTTTCAGAATTGGCCGAAGTACCCCTCTGGGGTCTATTTCGGGCTAATTTCTGTAAAACTGCATATCTGACATGCGAACCCTAGTAACCCATCGAACATGTTTAGGGCTTTATTTTATTGCATTAACTTGCTCATGCATACATGTTGTGCATTGCATCGATGTCATGTGTTGATTGTTGTTCTTCTTTTCGGTGTTGTTTCCCCCTTGGTAGAACGCGACTCCGAAGTGAAGGCCAGCAACTCCATGGTGAATACTTGATCTTAACCGACAAGTCAAGAACTTATTCCTGAAGAATTTATCTGGTTTTCTTATAACCAAGGCAAGCATAACCTCTTATCTGCTCATATACGTTTTCCAACAACATTTGATTCTCGTACTTTGCATTCGATTCTAAAGTATTTGAGACTACTAGATATAGTTCACCTATATACTGCATTGCCACAATGACCTGATCCACTGCTCCTGGCCGCCATAGATTTGCTTGTGCGCATCACCAGAGCCTCATATCTGCTTCGCTTAGTCATACATGTTTGTTTACCTCTGCTCCATCCGGTTGATGAATCAGAGCTGCGATAACCTAGTATGATATGATGACGTGGTAAGATGAGCACCGTGTGGTTAACTTGACTAAGGCTTGGACGGGAGGCCACCTGGGAAGTGGTTGTTTGTCCTGTACTTGCCAACCCTAGGACTAAGGTCTCGCCGCGGAAATCAAGACTGAGCGTGCAACCACACGCGGGGCCTAACAGACCGCGCTCGACTAACAAACTTGTTTGGTTCTATCCGTGAGTCATGTAGTTTGTGATTTCCATCTGCGTGTGAGTCAAAAACCTTTTGGAGGTGTTTAGGGAGTGACCGCGACAAGTGATGGACGTACACGGATCTTGATCCCGACTCACAGAACAGGTGCCGCCAGGAGGTGGCCAACTCCCTGTTGACGGGGTGGCCCTATTTGGGTTGACTCATGGATAGGGCTCAACAAGGTAAAGGTCGTGGCCAACCACCCTCTGCCGCGCTCCACGGACGAGCGTACATGTGGCGTTAAGAGTCGGATGGTACGTGTGGGTAAAGTGTACCACCCTGCAGGGATAAATCTTTCGGAAAGCCGTGTCCACGGTTAAGGACGACTTGGTGAATGTCACGTGGCCATAGATAACTTGAACGTGACGTAAAAGATGTTGACAATGCATGGATGCAATAGATGAAGGGTGCCTCCTTGGAGATGCCGAGAGGGGTGATCCTTGTAGCATGTGAGATGCTGGGAATTGATGTTGGTGGTTTGAAATGATGATGATCACAGTAGTGAGTTTCTCATCTGTTTTGAAAACCTTCTATGAGACGTGCTATTCCTCCTCGATTTGGAAAACAAAGATTGCTTTACGCAAAACAACCTTCATAAAACCCTTTACGAAACCAGCATATATATAGTAGGTTAACTAAGTCTTTTTGAGTACCTCCAGTACTCAGGTTTGCTTAATTTTGGTTCAGGTGGAGTTCCTCATTTCGGTGGTGATTCAACGTGGACATCGACGAGTAGTTTGGGGTTCCTAGGTAGCAGCCTGGAATCTATGGTCTGGGACGTCGCCTTATGTTGCGGCCTCTTAGGCCTTTTTGGTTCTTGTTGATTAGCAACATAGTTTTCCTTCCGTTGTCTGATGTAATGTTGGGTCGTGTGACCTCTGCTTGTAAGCTATACTCTAGTAACATCTGTTTAATAAAGCTTCATGTCTAGAGTGCTGCTTTGATCGGTTGTTGGTTTCGAGCTCATTGTTATACAGTTTTGTCTATGCCTGCATAGTTGTCACAGTCGAGGGGTTGTGGAGCCGATGATCCATGTCCGAGCCCGCCTGCCGATGTGATTCGGCCTGGGGCGAGGTAACCCCAGTAACCCTCGATTGTTGTTGCACTTTCTGGACACATAGCATCTCTGTATAGCTTTGGTCATGTTTCCTTGAGTTTCATTCGATTCGTGGACGCTTTGATATGCATAGTTGGTTATGACTAACATGGATACAAGGAGTAGTAGACTGGGGATCCGGACTACGTGCCGATGAATCCAGTCTGCCTGCCGTTGTTTGTTGCGGCCGGGGCTTGATGGGGGGATAGTAACCCGGTATGCCAACTCCAAGGTGTAACCCGGCCCAAAGGACGCTGCGCGGGATCCGGCTAAGGATAAAGAAACTTCTGGAAGGCCCAAAGTTTGTAGGCCTCGTAACCCGGATTGTGGGTTGCGGTAAGGAAAGCTAGGGTTTGTAAGCAGAGTTCGGATAGGACTCAAGCTGCGCCTTGGAGGGCAAGCCAGGGGGGTACGGGTACTTTATAAACCGGCCCCTAGGCTTAGCTTGATAGAGATTCACGACATAATCATATCACCTGTTATTGAGTATCCAGTATAAATCGAGAGCCATATTCGAGACTCGGCGAGTTGAGTGCCGATTCCTAGATCGCTTATCACCATGTTCTCTTTCGAGCTAAACCCTCTCCCAAACGCCTGTGTCGACTTGCCCCAAGATCAGTTACCCCTGGTAACATCTGCCGTGATCATCCCACGACAGTTGGCGCCCACCGTGGGGCCTGCGTCCAAAGGTGTTTACATTACGGGAGAAGCTCGGAAAAGCATGAGGAACCTCGTCGTCGGAGAGATCTACGCCAACGGCGAAGGAGAAAGGATGGTGGATGATTCCGGCTGGGAGCTAGAGTCGGATCACCTCGAATCCGGATCTACTGTGACGATCGGCCAGATTAGTATCTTCATCGGTATGGTACGTACGCTCGATTTAAAAGGACAATATCGTGTGCATGTTACAGGGACTTCTAGCAGGGACAAAGAAGCACTAAAACAAGTGGTGAATTCAGTTTCCTCGGCCGTTCCGGGATACTTGAGATGGGCGGAACAAGAGGTAACGTGGAGCAGAAGGGATCACCCGGGAGGAATAGAACGCCCCGGAATCTTGGCGTTGGTGGTTGCGCCGCAGGTCAATGGTTACGAATTGAAAAAGGTCTTGATGGATGGCGGGAGCAGCATCAACATCCTGTATTGGGAAACCTTCTTGCGCATGAACCTCAAGGAATCTCAGCTGCAGAAAAGTTCAACAGTCTTTCATGGAATCGTGCCGGGTCATTCGGCGCGCCCTGAAGGAAAAATTACACTGGAGGTTGCTTTCGGAGAGTCAGTGGATAATTATCGAGTGGAGTGGCTCACGTTTGAGGTGGTCAAGTTGCATAGTCCTTATCATGCGCTGTTCGGAAGGCTGGCTTACGCTAAGTTCATAGCTAGGCCGTGTTATGTATATTTGCAACTAAAGATTCCGGGCCCTAAACAGACCATCACTATACATGGGAGTCGGGATATAGCCGCTGAGTGCGATGAAGGAGATTCAGTGATGACTGAGCAAGCTTGCAGAAAGGAAGAGCTCAAATATTACCGGTCTCAGGTGGATCCAGGTGATGGCACAGCATTAAGAAGGCCGGACTCCAAGGACGAAAGAGTAAAATTCAAGGCGGCACAGGACACCAAGAAAGTAGATTTTGTGAAAGGCGATCCCACCAAGCAGTTCACTATAGGGTCTAACTTAGAAAGCGGGCAAGAAAGGGCACTTGTGGAGTTCATTCGTTCAAATGCGGACGTATTTGCTTGGACACCCAGCGACATGCCGGGTATCCCCACCGAGTTGGCAGAGCATAGTTTGCATGTGGATCCCAAGGCTAGACCCGTGAAGCAGGGTTTGAGAAAAATGAATGAGGAAAGAAGAAGAGCTATAGGTGAGGAAATCGCGCGGCTATTAGCTGCAGGCTTCATCATGGAAGTATTTCACCCGGACTGGTTAGCAAATCCGGTTCTTGTGATGAAAAAGACGAATGAGTGGAGGATGTGCATCGATTTCACAAGTCTCAACAAGCATTGTCCAAAGGATCCGTTCGCGCTACCAAGGATAGACCAAATCATAGACGCGGTAGCCGGGAGTGACTTGCTGTGTTTCCTGGACGCATATTCGGGATATCACCAGATTAAACTCAAAAGAGAGGATTGGGAGAAAACGTCGTTCATAACCCCTTTTGGGGCCTTCTGCTACAAAACCATGACATTCGGATTGAAGAACGCGGGCGCAACCTACCAGCGGTGCATTCAGAAGTGCTTCGAAGACCAAATTGGACGCAACGTGCATGCTTATGTGGATGATGTGGTCATCAAGACCCGGAAGGCCGAGACATTTATAGACGATCTAAAAGAGACGCTCAAAAACCTAAGAAGGTATCAGATGAAGCTCAACCCGACAAAGTGTGTGTTTGGGGTTCCAGCTGGCAAGCTACTCGGTTTTATCGTTTCAGAAAGAGGAATTGAGGCAAACCCGGACAAAATCAAAGCTATCCAAAATCTGAGAAAGCCGAAAAATTTGAAGCAGGTTCAAAAGCTTACAGGCTGCGTGGCAGCCTTGAGCCGGTTTATATCCAGACTCGGGGAAAAGGCAATACCCTTGTACCGGCTCCTGAGGAAATTCGATAAATTCGTATGGGATCAAGAGGCGGATGAGGCATTCGAGGCACTAAAAAAGCAGCTATCTGAGGCACCGGTGCTAGCGGCCCCGGGTCCCAAAGAACCTATGTTGTTATATGTGGCAGCTGGGCCCCGAGCTGTCAGTGCGGTAGTGGAACGCAAAGAAGACGGAAAGGGTTATCCAGTCCAGAGGCCGGTTTATTACGTCAGCGAGGTATTATCCGAGGCAAAGCAGCGTTACCCGCATTGGCAGAAGCTGGTTTTCGGAGTCTTCATGGCCAGCCGGAAATTGAAGCCGTACTTCCAGGAACACCCTATAACGGTAGTCAGCTCAATACCAATGTCAGATATCATCAGAAATTCGGACGCGACCAGAAGAATAGCCAAATGGGCGATAGAGATGGGGTATTATCATATCAGCTACGAGCCCAGATCGGCAATCAAATCCCAGGCCTTGGTCGATTTCGTTAATGATTGGACGCACACCGGAATGGCTACCATAGTTCCAAATCCCGAGTCGTGGACCATGCACTTCGATGGATCGAAGCAATACGAGGGATCAGGAGCTGGAGTGGTGCTAACATCACCCAAGGGAGATAAATTGAGTTACGTACTACAAATTCACTTTGACTGTTCAAACAACGTGGCCGAGTATGAGGCCCTATTGCATGGCTTAAAGGTAGCCAAGGAGATGAACATTAGAAGGGTACGATGCTTTGGAGATTCGGACCTTGTGGTACAACAGGTATCAGGAACTTGGGATAGAAAGGATGCAACCATGGCAGCGTACCGCAGGGAGGTTGACAGGGTTGCAGGATGTTTTTCCGGGTATGAGGTGGAGCATATAGACAGAAGAAAGAATGAGGCAGCAGACGCCCTTGCTAGACTCGGCTCGCGCAGAGAGCCGGTTCCACCCAACGTTTTCCTGGACGAGTTATGGCGACCGTCAGTTAAAACCGAGTCAGAAGAGGAACTGGCAAACCAAGGACCGGATGCAGCACTCGTGGCCACTATACACACTATTCCTGAATGGACAGAACCGTTTTTGGCCTACCTATCACGGGGCGAGTTACCGCAGCAAGAGGTGTTAGCAAGGCAAATTTTACGGCGAGCAAAGGGGTATTCTATCATCAACGGGGAATTATACAAAAGAAGTGCCGCGGGGGTCTTTTTGCGCTGTGTGGCACCAGAAGAAGGCCAACAGATCCTTAAGGAAATCCACGAAGGTGATTGCGGGCATCATGCCTCCACAAGATCCCTTGTGGCCAAGGCCTATCGACATGGATTCTTCTGGCTCACGGCTCTAGCAGATGCGGAACGGTTAGTAGCAAGGTGTGACGGATGTCAAAGGTATGCTCGCCAAACCCATGTGCCGGCTATGGAATTACGGACCATCCCGTTAGCTTGGCCATTCGCTGTCTGGGGTATGGACATGGTTGGCCCCTTTCATATGTCACCTTGCAAGAAGACACATCTTTTAGTGGCTATTGATAAGTTTACCAAGTGGGTCGAGGTTATGCCAGTTACTAATTGCGAAGCAGCTACATCGGTCAAGTTCCTGAAAAGAATTATTTACCGATTCGGGTACCCCCATAGCATAATTACCGACAATGGAACCAACATGTCCCTTGGAGAGATGGAAAAATTCTGTGGCAGCAACGGAATCCGGCTTGATGTAGCATCAGTCGCTCATCCACATGCCAATGGGCAAGTGGAGAGAGCAAATCAAGAGTTGCTTCGCGGATTAAAACCACGACTGCGAGTTCCATGTATCAGGGCCTCCGGTGCATGGGTCGAAGAACTTCCTTCCGTGGTCTGGGGTATCAATACTACACCCAACGGATCCACTCAGATGACACCCTTCTTCATGGTCTATGGTGCAGAAGCGGTACTACCAAGCGATATCATTCATGATTCACCGAGAGTGTCAGCTTATGTTGAAGTGGAGAACGAGAAGACCCGGCAGGACGCCGTGGATATGTTAGAAGAACAAAGAGAACAAGCCTTGGAGAGGTCAGCCATATATCAGCAGGATTTACGGAGGTATCATAGCCGGCGTGTGAAAACCCGGGTCTTCCAGGAAGGAGACCTGGTTCTGCGCCTGGTTCAGTCAAACGAAGGAAAACACAAGCTATCACCACCATGGGAAGGACCTTTCATCGTAAGCCGGAATCTGCATAATGGGTCATATTACTTGATAGACGCAAGGGAAGAATCGGCCACAGTTAACGACACCGCTCATACCACTGCACCTATGCAAGAAAGAGACAGACCATGGAACGTGGCTCAGCTACGCCCGTATTATACTTAGCAAGGATTATGTTGGCGCGTGGAATTAAACGATGTAACAGGCAGCAGGTTTCAGACGTACTCTTTTCCTATCCAGGGTACCCTTGGGGACTGGACGGGTTTTTGATGAGGCGGCCTGCTGGCCTAATTTTTCATATCAAATAAAGAGGCGATTATCAAGAAAAGAGATGGTTATTATCTGTACTTTCAGTACGGTGTGTATCTGTAGGTCTTGAGGGCTGGTCGCTCATATAAGCACAGTTGCAAACTCAAAAAGACCCGGCCTTGATGCCAATGAGTTATAAGGGCCGGATACTCGAAAACGAGTGCGGCTACAATCTTATAACCGGACAAAGAAGTCCAAATTTCTCGGCTATTCTTACTTAAGCTCGATGTGACTCGCAATATAGTGGCATGATTTGTTCGCTTACGATTACAGTCAGCCATGAAGCCCAATGGGACTTGCCTGATCCCGTTTTCGTATAGATGTAATAACATGGTATCCACGCGAAAGCCGGCTTACAGTACAAGATAGTCGAAAGGGTCATCTAAACCACAAGTTATGCAGAGTATAAGGCTGATAGCCGGAAACTCAACGATTATCAAGCATAACTTCAAATCCTATGTGAAACCGTCCTGGGGTTTTTGTGAATCTAGCAGCAGGCAAATTGTTCTCCTTTAAAAATCACGTGTCCTAGGCTCGGAAATCCGGGCCTGGGGGACTCGCGAATTTTGAAAGAGAAAAATATTGTTCAGTTGCTAAAATTCCAAGAAGCCAAACATCCGGGTCTTGGGGGCTTGGGGACTTGGAAGCAAGTCCGTTCGCCAAACACCCATGAAACCCGGAAGCCGGGTCTCATAAAAGGAAAAATAAAGAAGTGCGGGTATCAAGAATAAAGCGAGTTGGATATCAAGAACAAATAGGTGCAAAAGTAGATAAATCAAAAGTCCAGAGAGGCGTAAAGTGCATCAGGAATTTAGAGTGTATTACAAAGTTTTACTAAAAAGTAGCAAAGGAGCACAGGCGCACCAGTCAAAAAATAAATTGTTTCAACGGCGCTGTGGACGACTGATGCATATGAAGTAATAGATGTCACTCGATATTCTAAGCCGCAGGATCCATCTTGGCTTTGCCCTTGTCGTCGCTTGTGGTAGCAGCGCCATTCGGGTTAGCAGCAATGCCGACTCGCGCAGGTGGAGGGACGACAGGAGTAGAAGTGGCAGGCACAGAGTCGGCTTCGGCCTTCTTCTTGGCAGCTTCTTCCCTTATCTTGGCCGCCTCCTCCTTCCACCGGGCAAGCATGTCGTATGGCTTGGGGCGGTCCGCCTTGATGATTTTGTCATTAACATCATATGCAGGAAGAATGGTATCAATCTCCAAACCATCGGCAATAACGCTAGCCGGATGACGGATTTCCTTTTGAATAGCCTTGAAGTCCTTAGGCGAAAACTTGGTTCCATCCAGGTTGAACTCCGGAAACCCGCCCATCAGCTTGGCTGGCTCTAGCTTAGGAAAATAAGCTTTAGCCAGCGCGAGTCCTCGGGTCACCCCAAATCGGCAAGATGAACGCTTCCAGTGCCAAATCCACTCAGGGATAGTGGAGCAGAATTCTAGCAATCTCTTCATGTTGCTCGGCCTGATACCCGGCAGTCGCAGCTCGTCAAGAATCCAACCAACTCCGGCACTAAGCTGCCGGATAGTGTCCCTGATAAAATTCAACTTGACAGTGTCATCTTCTTCAGGGGCTACGTCACACGGGCCTGCTAAACAGACAAAGAAAAAAGTAGTAAGTAAAGGGATACGGTTGTCCATCTAGAGAGAATCCGGGTCATGAGTGCTAAAATTCAAAGATCATACCAGTTGCAACACGATAGATATCAGCAATCTGCACTGAAAGAGTCGTCAGCCTATCTTCAGCCGCGTGAGCTCTTTTCCGGTACTTCCTCGTGATTTTTTGGCTCCTACGAGTTTCAGTTTCAGCTTCTTCGCGAAGGGCCGTCTCCTTTTCGATACGCTTGGCGGCCTTGGCTAGCTTCTTCTCAGATTGCGCAACGAAGTCCTACGAGGAAACACGAAGAAGGGTCAGTCGGAAATATTATGCAAAGTTCCAAGCAAATTACTTAGTAATTCACTTCGAACTTGGGGACTATATGAGGAAATAGATGGTATTACTCGGGTTTACTTTGTGTTTGGTTATCAAGGCATCTAGGATATTTTCTTCATTCACCCTCAAAGTGTAGAGGGCATCAAGCATTTGGGCAAACGTCATGTCTTCAGGGCGAAGTCTTGAAGGGCCGGAAGATTGGCCTTCCTGTTGAAGGACTTTTCCGGATTTTGGGGTCGAAACCCGGACCGTCTGAGTGTCCGGGTTAGGAGAACCCGACTTGGTCTCCAAGATGATATCTTCGTCTACTTCTTCAGAGGACTTGGGTGATGCGGTTTCCGGTGGAGCTGGGTCCTTAAAGGGGTCTTGTTCCTGTCCGTCCTCAGCCTCGTCATCAGCCGCAACATCCATGTTAATATTTGGCTCCTCATCTCCTTGCTTTTCCGCTTCGGGAATATCCAGGTCACTGATGGCAACTTGGACACTAAAGGGAAAGAAGGAGATAGTGGTTAGTGGCACGTATTAAAAAGGTTAATAAGTGCAAAAGAATATCGAATAAAGGTCACTTACCCGGTGTTCACGGCATAGTCCGGTGGGAGCTCGCTGCTGGAGGCAGATGATGTCGTCAAAGGTACCGGCTGTGGTACCCGGAATTGCCCGGCGAGTGGATGATTAGGAGATGGACGGCGTTGAGGAGATTTGGGAGGCTGAGGTGGAGGAGTGCTAACTCGGTGAGCAGGTGAAGTGGAGATACCCGGGTTAAGGGGATCATCCCCCGGGGAACTCCGGGTCACCCTACGTTTAGCCGAGGGGGGATCCTTCAAGAATGGTATATGTGATAATCGTTCATTAAGTTTATGCATAGTATCAAAGGAGTAGGGCTCAGAAGACATGGAGGAGAAGGGAACCTTTGCAACTACCCCTCTGGCCTTCCTCTTGGTTCCGACCGTGGTTTCCTGGTCGGATTCGGTGGCTTCCGGGTCATCTTCTTCTTTTTCCTCCTCGTCCTCTAACCCTGAAAGTTGAGTGTGTATCAAACGAGGAAAAGATGGATGATAGGAAAGGTAGCACAGGTAAAAGGTGAATATAAGATTAGGGAAAATACCCTCGTCGTCTTCAACCGGCTCATCCTCCTCTTCCGGGTCTTGGGAAGGAGGAGAGGTTTCAATCCTCCAGAAGGGATCGTCAGCCTGTGATCAAAGAGATGAAAGCAAGAATTAGAAACTGTAATAGGTAGAAGTGTCGAAATAAGCTAAAGGAACCATGTCTCACCGCTGGAGCTGGGTGCTCCCGAGTAAATGGGGGTAACCCGGCGATATTTCTTATCGCCTCTAGCTTCTCCGTCAGGAAGCTTTTGATGGTCTTGTTGGTGTCACCGGCGGCAAAGTTCTTGGTGGAGTATCGGAGCGAGTCCGTGATGTGCCCCGAGTATTCACACATCAACTTGGTGCGAATGGAGTTGGGCTGAACCCGGAAATCTACCCAGGTCTTCACCAAATTAAGCCCAAGAAGGCCTTGGGCCGAGAGAGCAGCTAACTTAGCCAGCAAAGGCTGGATTGCCTCCCTGTCAGAGTGAGGGGGAAAAGCGCTGAAAGATTCGGAAGGCTCAAGGAGACTCTCCGAGTAACCTGGCAACTTCCTCTCGTCGTCCGGGGAAGTGTCATAGCAATAAAAGAAAGATAATTGCCAGTTTTTGACGTGGGAGTTCAGGTTAAGAGTTGGCATTAGTGAGTGCTTGCGGCGTTGGATAGATACCCCACCGCAAGTAAGAAGCGCTCCGTCGCCGCTCTCGCGGCACGGTTTGCACTGGAATAGTTCAATAAAAAGAGCCAGACTTGGCGGAACGCACAAGTATGACTCGGATAAAACGATGAAGTGGGTAATATTCAACATAGAGTTAGGCCCTATGTCGAATACCCGGAGGCCGTAGTAGCTTAAGACTTCCCGGAAGAAAGAGTGACCCGGAGGACGGAATCCCCGGGTCACGTGCTCGGTGAAGCAAATTACCTCATTTCCGGCGGGAGTGGGCCGGGTCTCGTCGCCTGGTGCCCTCCAGTGTATATCCTTTTGAGAAGGGAGGATTCCTAGCTCGGCCATCCCATCCAGCTTGGCCTTTGTCGCTGTAGACCGACCCCAATTTGCCGATATGGTTTGGGTAGCCTTTGCCGGGGCCGGCTGTTTTCCTTGCCTCTTCGGAGCCATAGGGTTGACCTGCAGAGTACAAGAGGTATGGGAAATGAGACTCGGGAATATTGGGGACAACATGAAGACTCAGAAATGTCCGGGTAACGTATCACGGAGCAAAAGATTGCGAGTTGTCCGGGTGTTAAATACGGTTGTGGAAATTACTAGTTACTTACGTATTGAGGTGAGTTTGGAGTGCACGGATGGTTGCCCATGCCTCTACTGCGAGCAAAGTAACTGGAAAAGGAGGATTTTCCGGGTATTAATAATATGCGCGGAAATTTGGGCGAAATGGATCTAGGTTAGGAAAATTTGCGCAAGGTTCTATGAAGAAATTGGAGATTAAAAGTGATAGGAGGGTGGTGTGAGATCGCCCCACCGGTTATTGGAGGAACTAGCAAGTAGCTAAGTGGTTTAATTTGGTGCAGTAAGAGCAATGGCTCGCGGATCGACCAAGATCCAATCTAAAGAAAATTTGGAAATTGTGAGGTCTAATTGATGGATGCGAGATGCTTACCGAAGAAGATTGGAGTAGTGCGCGGCGGTGGCAGATAGCCCCAAGCGGATGCTTCTTTGCGACTGTTGGCTAGATGCTCGCGGACGTGGGGGCTGAGCGCGGCAGCGCAGGACGAACTGCGGCAGGATGGATCCGTGGGCGAGCGCGAGGTCTCTGTGGAGGCGCTCTGCGGATTCGAGCACGGAAGCAAAGGGAAGAAGAAGGAGAAATGAGCCGCTGGGATGGGGTTAACCCTTAAGTGCTTATTTATAGGATGAGGGAGAGTAAACCTAGGCAAACGGGCGTGAGCCGGGAATTACGGATAGAATCGTATCCGCCCGGATTTTCCGAGATATACGTCAAAGGGTTAGGCGAGATTTCCAGAATAGACGTGAGGCGCGTCTTTCCCGTGGCCGTCGGATTGGTTAAACAAGTGAGGCGAGCTGGGTCTCCAGCATCGTGCCAGGGTATAGGCCCAGGAAGATGAGCGGTGGATTTGGAAAAGGCCGAGTTACTATATGATCACCGTGGAGTTAGGCCTGACTGTTTATCAAAGAAATTTAACCCGACATACGTGAATTGGTACACTCGATATTTTTGCAGGGAATAGCGTGCGCTTCAAAGAGGACTTCGTTAAGCCCAAGCTATTCCGGGGACTACTGATGGGGGGATAGTAACCCGGTATGCCAACTCCAAGGTGTAACCCGGCCCAAAGGACGCTGCGCGGGATCCGGCTAAGGATAAAGAAACTTCTGGAAGGCCCAAAGTTTGTAGGCCTCGTAACCCGGATTGTGGGTTGCGGTAAGGAAAGCTAGGGTTTGTAAGCAGAGTTCGGATAGGACTCAAGCTGCGCCTTGGAGGGCAAGCCAGGGGGGGTACGGGTACTTTATAAACCGGCCCCTAGGCTTAGCTTGATAGAGATTCACGACATAATCATATCACCTGTTATTGAGTATCCAGTGTAAATCGAGAGCCATATTCGAGACTCGGCGAGTTGAGTGCCGATTCCTAGATCGCTTATCACCATGTTCTCTTTCGAGCTAAACCCTCTCCCAAACGCCTGTGTCGACTTGCCCCAAGATCAGTTACCCCTGGTAACATCTGCCGTGATCATCCCACGACAGGGCTGGTAACACTGAAGCCCTTGTGAGTCCATGGCTAGGAGCACATAACAGTATGTATATCTCTGGGTCCGGGGTCGTGACAAGTCATGGTATCAGAGCAGGACTGCATGTAGGAAAACCTTACTGCTTGGTCGATGTTGAGTCTAGAGTTTGTGAAAACTACTTTGAAACCTCAAATGATTGTGAAAACCTTCTTAGGATTCTTTTTACTCCGTATCTGGTATCGCTCTAAACTCTGGGTCATCTTACCTATTTTGATTTGAAAAGGTTCTGCTTATTCAAAACTTAGGTGCCTTCTATGGCAAGACGTTCTTTTACCCAAGTTGACCTAGTGTTCAGTTTCTAGAGTCGTGTGCGTTCCATGTTCCGTTATCTCTTAAACTGGGAGATTTCCTTTCCATCCTAGTCTCTCAGAGTTGTGTGGATTCCACATTCTTACATGTTCCAAAGTTTCAAATCCTGAACCTCGAGATCTGCTTTTCATCTCGAATGTATCTTTCGTCCTCTGCTCAAATTTTTTCCGGAGCTATGTTTGTCTTTTGAGAGATACTTCGTGATTTCTATTCGTAGTGTCCTTCAAGGCACTAAGATAGTAGTTACCCCTTTCTTTTGGTTTTTAACCTTGGACTTGAACCGAAGGTCCCGGAATGTGCTGAATTGTGGTGAGTTGGATCGTGTGGTTTCTTAACCATGTGATGCTCATGCCATCAGTACAAGATGCTGACCTTTAACCCAAGTTCTGTTTCTTTGAATCCTGAGGAATCTGTTTTACCTCAGGGTGGTTAGGAAATTCCAACTCTCATAGCCGTAGGCTTTCCTCTGGAACCAAAAAGGGATCACAACAAGAGTTTTCTTTATGATTCCCATATCCTTGTTCTTGACTCTACTATACCTCTCGTCTTAGCATGGGTTATACAAATGAGTATGACTTTGTGCATCCAACGTGATCTCAGGATTTTCCAAGAGCACGTTCCTATTCTTTGCTTGCTTCCAAACCTCATCTACTGTTTGAAATACAGGTTGCATATGTGTGTTGGATTCTTCCAATGCATTTGATCTTGTGTTCCGTCAAAACATTCCACCTTGGGATGTCAGGAGAAACAAACTCCAGTGCCTTGTTCATCTTAAGGACCAGGTCAAAGTTTTGTAACTCACAGAATAAACAAGTTTCATCAGCTTCTATTCTGTTCCACCTTCGAGTATCACACTCTTTTGTATCAAGAGATCATGCTGAGTTTCATGGCCTTATTGATGAAGTGATGCTCTTACCGTCTTCACTCCCCCTTCATCCAAGCTTGAATGCTTGAGTATGATGGGTTTATGCATTGACATGTGTATCAGGTACTCCTAGCAATTCTTATTTCTTTGAAAAACCTAAGAAACATCTGTATCCTTCTTAGCACTATTGGTTACCCGGTCTCAACTTAAAGTTGACTGTGTTACCAAATCCGTTCATTCTGGTGCACATTCTTGGTCAAGGAGTTAGGTTCATGCCGAAGATCTCAAGATCATATCAGTTGCTTTGAAAAGCAAGATTCCTTTCAAACTCCAAGACATACCGGTGGGTTGTGATATTCTGGTTGTCTTTCTAGAAGTATCACCAGGTTGTTACCTGACCGTGATGTCTACACAAGGGGTATTTGAATTACTCCTTTCTCCAAGAAAACATTGCTGGACACCCTGGACTAGTAGGTTGAGCTTAAAAAACAACCTGGAGAGTTGAAAGGCAAAAGCTCCGCCTAACTTGATCCTTCGTTACGGGATGTCTAGTTTCTTCTGTGTTGAAGAAGCATAGTATCTCTTCAATGGACATGCTGTCATTCTACCTTTGATCTGATTTGGGCTATCGTCAGATCAAGTCCAGATTCAAGGACTATCTTGATGGTGTTTTCAATCATGGTGTTTGGCCCGAGTATACCTCATGTCCTTTGGTCTGACCAATGTATTGCCTTGTTCATATATCATATGAATCCCTCTTCTTGGAGTGTTTTGATAAGTGTGTTTTCGAGCCCATCGATGACATTCCTATTTTATCCAAGTTGCGAGAGGCTCATGTTGAACAATTGGCAACAATATTGGAAACTTTCAAGAACCATCTTTGTGTCAACACGAAGCTGTGTTCTCGACGTTCGAAGTGACTTTCTCGGGTTCGTGTGCTTATGGTGAAAGTTGTCGCCATGGATTCGAGTAAAGTTTTCTTGTTTCCCTCGAGAATAATCCCAGTCGGTCATGCATGTGTGGAGTATTCTTGAGATTCTAGGTTGTTACATCCATTTATTTGAAGAAGTTTTCATCCACGCAAGGCCACTGACTGATTTTCCTTGAGAGAAGAAGTCCAAGATCTTGGTGATCTTTGTTATCATCTTCCCAACAAGGACTCCGATGTGTTTTGTTGCAAGTAATCCATGTAGGTGCAACCAGCTTCCACAAGTTGCAAATACGTGAGTTTTGCAATCTCACTCATCCTCTTGAGTGTGGCATCGTAGTCCATATCTTGAGAATCTAGTAATGTATCTCAATTGTAACCGGTGAAATCTCTTCGATCAAACATACCGAGTCTGAGTTATCAACCCACTAACCAGAGCTGAATCTCAAGCAGCAACGATGGTTGGTGTTTCCTCAAGGGTATTGATTTAGGTCCTTTCGAAAATACGGCATGGTTGATGTTGTGGTTGACACAACTAGCCGGAAGGCCTAATGTCATATCTCTTTGAATCCGTAAGAACAACCACTCTCTGTGAGAATTCTTGTCTGGCTTATTCTAACAAGTTTTTCACACCGTTCTTCCAAACCGGAGTTCATATTTAACTTGATGACCTATCAAAGGCTTGTCATGAGCCTGCTATCTGTATCTAGAACGTCTAGGGGAACCTGGAAGTTGATCTTTCCAATATCTCTCTGTTGAACCTCCAAACCTTTGTTTCAGTGGAAACAAGTTCATCAGGAGAACATCTCTTGGTGTTTTGTAAACCACCATTGATCATCTCCCTTTTTCAAGTTGTTAGTACCTGAAGTTCTGTTCATCTCACACATTGTGTGAATTTGTCAGTCACTTCAGCCATGGGATCTTGACCATGTGGTAAACGTATTGCTACTTCAAGTTCACCATAGGAAAGAGATTCCCTATTCCTTCTGGTGTTTCAATCCTTGTTGGTTATCCATTCTTATAGCGTGGCCAAGGATTCTTTCTTTATTACGGTGTTCCAACATCTTTGGTTACCCCTTCTCGGTTGTGAAGTAACATCCTGATATTTGAAAAGGATTTCAACAAACTTTGATGGACAAAAGTTTCTTCATCTTCTGTGTCCACTCCGAAGAGTGAACATGATCACTTATCATACCTCTATCCTGGACACATAATTACAGCGTGTTCCCGTGTTCTTCCTTGTCTACAGATATTATGTTTTGGTATCCAAGACAATTCTTTCCATCTTTGTATTCTGTTTGAAGAAACCTCGATGTCAAAAGTTGTTCAACCTTTCTTTTCCAAAAGGATTTAAAGTCTTGTGCAAAGCTCATATTCTAAATCCTTTCAAGAACCATCGTCCACAAACTTGAAACCATCTCCTATTCCCTCCGTTATCTTGATGTGTTTCATGCCTGTTAACTCAAAAGTTCTTTATGAACAGTCCTGTCCTGAGTTATACATGAGATACTCGATCTTAGTGAAGATCAATTTCTAAGAGTTTTCCCTCTCACCTAAGGTATAGCCGCTGGATATCCTCGCAAGTAAGATGGGTCAACCTCTTTGATAAGAGAACCGTAAGGTTCGAGAAGATCATCCAAACCAGTGTTCCTCCTTCCTTTCTCCTTCGGGAATTTCGGGACGAGATTCTTGTAAGGGGGGTAGATTTGTAACATCCCAATTTTTGCTACAATAGAGTGTGTGGTGTTGTGTTCATCTCATACATGCATGAAACAACAATTTAAACCATGCTAAAACAATTTAAATTGTGAATTTCAATGGTTTGAGAAAATCTCACAAATAGTACTTATTTTGGTTTCCAAAATCTTGTATTGGAAAATAATTCAATTTTACCAAAGAAACACATGGTTTTGTTGGAAATTTTATGAGGTTTCCAAAAACTATTTTTGTCAAATTTTCTGTTTACAAAAAGGCCCTCAAAAACAATTTTTCTGTCCTGTTTTCAAAGGAGAAAAGGACCTCGTGGTAAATTTTAAAAGTTACATGGGGTTTCGGTAAAACTCCTTTTGTTTTCTTCCTCCTTCAGCCAGAAGGCAAGCAGCTGCGTGCCTGCAATGCCGTCGCCGATGGCCACCTCATGCTCGCCTCTCTAGCGAGGATAAGACCTTGGAGGGCGTCCTAGTCATGCCTGCTTCCTCCTCCTTGCCCCCGGACTCCTCTCTCTCTCTGTTACGCCCCAAGAACCGAAACCCTAACCTACTGTCTCGCGGCCGCCGCCGATTGCCGCCTCTCCGACCGCCCCTGGACAAACTGACCACGCCATGAGAACCGCCTAGAGCTCCTTCACCTCCTCGACAACTCTCGCTTGCAGGGATGCCCCGAAGGAGAGGAATTGCTGCATCCCCTCCAACTCCGGCCGACGGCCCTGTGCTTGATTCCGGCGAGCTCGGTCACTCTCGCGTCTCCCTGTCCACTCCAACACCCTCCTGGTGCTCCGGCGAGCCTTCCGGTGCCTTCCAATCTTCCCCTCCCTCTCTGTAGCTCGTTTCCGCCGAGGCCGTTGTTCCGACGCCACGGATGCTCGCCGCCGGCGAGTTTTCCGGTGACCATACGGTCAACCGCCGCCACTCCTAGGTTCCCCTCGAGCTCCTCTACGTCGTGGTGCCATTTGATTCGCGAATTTTCGCGCCAAATCCACGAATTTCGTTTGCATCTGTGAAGATCAGAGCAAGGTGATGTCACGCCTGTGTCATGCTGACATCACAATCCAGTTTTCTTAATTTCCAGAAAATGTTTGTTAATTACAGAAAATGAGTAATTTTGTAAAATCAATTAATAATGTTTTGTTGTTCAGAAAAATAAAATAAAAACATGGAGATGTTCATAAAAATGTAATCTACCCAAATATGTAATTTTCACACATGTTTGAGAAATTCCAAAAATGGCCTTTATTTAATGTTGTTTAATTCGTTTAAAATAAAGAAAATAAGTTTTTATTCACTAAAATTAGAAAATTAAAAGTTAGATACCAAATTGCTCAAAATGACAAATGCAATCTATTTATGATGTTTTCAAACCGATTTGAACAATTAAAATGGTACCTACTTTCAGAATTGGCCGAAGTACCCCTAAGGGTCTATTTCGGGCTAATTTCTGTAAAACTGCATATCTGACATGCGAACCCTAGCAACCCATCGAACATGTTTAGAGCTTTATTTTATTGCATTAACTTGCTCATGCATACATGTTGTGCATTGCATCGATGCCATGTGTTGATTGTTGTTCTTCTTTTCGGTGTTGTTTCCCCCTCGGTAGAACTCGACTCCGAAGTGAAGGCCAGCAACTCCATGGTGAATACTTGATCTTAACCGACAAGTCAAGCACTTATTCCTGAAGAATTTATCTGGTTTTCTTATAACCAAGGCAAGCATAACCTCTTATCTGCTCATATACGTTTTCCAACAACATTTGATTCTCGTACTTTGCATTCGATTCTAAAGTATTTGATGCTACTAGATATAGTTCACCTATATACTGCATTGCCACAATGACCTGATCCACTGCTCCTAGCCTCCATAGATTTGCTTGTGCGTATCGCCAGAGCCTCATATCTGCTTCGCTTAGTCATACATGTTTGTTTACCTCTGCTCCATCCGGTTGATGAATCAGAGCTGCGATAACCTAGTATGATATGATGACGTGGTAAGATGAGCACCGTGTGGTTAACTTGACTAAGGCTTGGACGGGAGGCCACTTGGCAAGTGGTTGTTTGTCCTGTACTTGCCAACCCTAGGACTAAGGTCTCGCCGCGGAAACCAAGACTGAGCGTGCAACCACACGCGGGCCCTAACAGACCGCGCTGGACTAACTAACTTGTTTGGTTCTATCCGTGAGTCACGTAGTTTGGGATTTCCATCTGCGTGTGAGTCAAAAACCTTTTGGAGGTGTTTAGGGCGTGATCGGGACAAGTGCTGGACGTACACGGATCTTGATCCCGACTCACAGAATAGGTGCCGTCAGGAGGTGGCCAACTCCCTGTTGACGGGGTGGCCCTGTTTGGGTTGACTCATGGATAGGGATCGACAAGGTAAAGGTCGTGGCCAACCACCCTCTGCCGCACTCCATGGACGAGCGTACATGTGGCTTTTAGAGTCCGATGGTACGTGTGGGTAAAGTGTACCACCCTGCAGGGATAAATCTTTCGGAAAGCCGTGTCCACAGTTAAGGACGACTTGGTGAATGTCACGTGGCCATAGATAACTTGAACGTGACGTAAAAGATGTTGACAATGCATGGATGCAATAGATGAAGGGTGCCTCCTCGAAGATGCCGAGAGGGGTGATCCTTGTAGCATGTGAGATGCTGGGAATTGATGTTGGTGGTTTGAAATGATGATGATCACAGTAGTGAGTTTCTCATCTGTTTTGAAAACCTTCTATGAGACGTGCTATTCCTCCTCGATTTGGAAAGCAAAGATTGCTTTACGCAAAACAACCTTCATAAAACCCTTTACGAAACCAACAGATATATAATAGGTTAACTAAGTCTTGTTGAGTACCTCCAGTACTCAGGTTTGCTTTATTTTGGTTCAGGTGGAGTTCCTCATTTCGGTGGTGATTCAACATGGACATCGACGAGTAGTTTGGGGTTCCCAGGTAGCAGCCTAGAATCTATGGGCTGGGACGTCGCCTTATGTTGCGGCCTCTTAGGCCTTTTTGGTTCTTGTTGATTAGCAACATAATTTGCCTTCCGTTGTCTGATGTAATGTTGGGTCGTTTGACCTCTGCTTGTAAGTTATACTCTAGTAACACCTGTTTAATAAAGCTTCATGTCTATAGTGCTGTTTTGATCGATTGTTGGTTTCGAGCTTATTGTTATACAGTTTTGGCTATGCCTGCATAGTTGTCGCAGTCGAGGGGTTGTGGAGCCGATGATCCATGTCCGAGCCCGCCTGCCGATGTGGTTTGGCCTGGGGCGAGGTAACCCAGTAACTCTCGATAGTTGTTGCACTTTCTAGACACATAGCATCTCTGTATTGCTTTGGTCCCGTTTCCTTCAGTTTCATTCGATTCGTGGACGCTTTGATATGCATAGTTGGTTATGACTAGCATGGATACAAGGAGTAGTAGACTGGGGATCCGGACTACATGCCGATGAATCCAGTCTGCCTGCCGTTGTTTGTTGTGGCCGGGGCTGGTAACCCTGAAGCCCTTGTGAGTTCATGGCTAGGAGCACATAACAGTATGTATATCTCTGGGTCCGGGGTCGTGACAAAAACTTTCTTTCGTTAATATATTCTAATTTTATTGATTCCTTCTTTCTTCAATCAAATTTCTTTGATAGCTTGTTTTGATTCATAACACTCCCGATGAATTTTATGAAACATTGAAACTTCAATTATTTCATCTATTCCACTTCATTAATAGTATCTTCCTGTGCAATTATTGCAAATTGAGAAATTTCAGTATCCAATACCAAAATATTTCCGAGACATTTTTTTTTTCAATAACCGGTATAACTCTTATACCTTATGTGGTCGTCCCACTTGTCTTTGTCAATCAGTGCAATCATCGTTGCGTGGACGGAGATATTCATTTCAGCTGACATGAGCATATGGACGAATGTTTCAACTGCATTCTCCACTTCCATTAAATTGTAGCAATCCACAAAACCGAAATAATATAATGGAAGTGATATGAGGACTGCGGCAGCTGCCTGATTTTCTGGAATTGGAAAACCAATGACCTTTAGCTTCTGGAGTATCTTTGTGAACTTGGTTTTATGCTCCCTCATTGATGCCCCGTTCATGAGTTTGCAAGCAAAGAGCTCAACATTAAGTTTATGTCGACCACAACCGAATTGCGTTGAGAACCGATCCATTAAAACTTCTATGAGGCGGAAGGAATGAAAGTGTGGCTAACACCCACCAAGCTCTAAACTTATTATGTCTCGCATGATCACATAAAATTGATATTCCTCATCTCCTAATGTTGGAACTTGGACATCCAGCATATTCTCTACCTCAAGACTTCTAAGAAGAGCTCTAACATCATGAACTCATTCACAAAAGTTCACACTTTTATCGGTTCATTTCTGTATCCCCAACAACTTATTCAGATGCATGTTTTTCAACAGGGTCCATGTGCCTATAATAAAAAACAAGTTTATTTAGACTCTTCAATTCAAAATTAATTTGCACTACTTAATTCAATAAAATTGAAATTAAGATATGCTCCCACTGAAACTGATATTTGTTATAATTAACTTTCAATGATACGAGATACGCAATATAATTACGACTAGAAGTATCTATCCACATCAACCAATCATAATCTAAAGGTTAGGACGCCTTGCCAATCATTGCATGTGATTCCCGCTCATATTTCTATGTATGTGTTCTGAACTCATGACTATCATGTCTGAACGACAAGGTAACCTATGGACACTACCATATAGAATGAATCTTATATCCAAGTGATCAAACTATAACCCGCATGTCGGAAAATAAGAGGCACGTTAACACTCATATCCAAGTGATGAACACGTACACAAACTGGTTTGACGGTGTTGCAGTAGGGAGAACAGAATCTAACTTGTTATTTTTAGTGAGGAACAACCCTGATGCGGGAATCTACTAGTTAGCATGGTAGGAAAATAAATCACGACGTGTAATGTCTAAACCCTACGAGCCACATGTTTTCGCCGATCCTTCTAAATGGGCTGATTTGTATCCACTTTCCGCATGAGACTAGGAAAGTTTGTTCCCGCCTGAGACTAGGAAAGGGCGGATCAGTTGGTCATGTTGATTTTTCCTCGTATAGATATTGGAGATTGTATCAGGGTCGGACTAGCCAGTACTGATCAGATTTGGTGTCTTTTGCATACGTGGCTATTCGGTTTGAAAGAAAAGAAAAATGAGAGAAAATATTACGTTTTGATCAGATTTCTTGTGCGTTGAGTTTTGGAAAGAAAAATAAAGTGGAGTTTTCAGGTTGAATTTGTTTCGAATTTTGTGGGATTAATTGCGAACAGAAAAGGAAGAAAATAGGAAGATAAAGAAAGTGCAATTTCGATGTACATAATTTGCATCCATTTTCGAAATTTGTGGTGAACGTGAGGAGATCATATTGGAAACAAATCGATGTGATGAGATATTTGTGGTCGAAAAAAAGGAAAGCACCGATTGGATTGGAGATATATACTAGTACGTGATTTCAGTTTGAATTGGATTGTTGATAGCAATGTGATTTATCCCGTTAAGAATTGGTGCATTATTTACCATGAGAAAACATTAAATAAAAAAGAAGAGGAGATACACGTAGATTATTGTGCAGCACGGTTGTTTTCATCAGGTGTACGAACAAAAAGGAAAATTCAGTCCTTTGGTATAGTATGCGGGCGAACATAAAGAGAGAAGATACAAGATGAGACACTGACTTTATTTCCAAGCGGTGGTGGACTCAGCTCATTTGGATCCATGGCATGCAAGAATTTTTCTTGTTCGTCTTGGTGATGTACTCGGTTGACCTCACAATTTGAGATTGCATCCACGAGCGTGTTTATCTTATTTGGACCCTTGGTGTGCATGAGTTTGTCATGTTTATTTGTGGTGATTTGCATGGTGTGTTTACCTGTTGCAGTCCGAATATTGTGTGTCTCAATCAGATTGGTGGTGCCAAACATGGAGGGCACCAAGAACAAGTCTAGCTAGCCGAGAGGGAGGATGTGGTATGGCAGGCCGACATGACTTGAGGATGGAGAAGAATCGTCACAATGTGTGAAAGTGCATTTCGTTTTCCCGTTTGTTTTGTGTGTTAGTTAACAATACTAAGTACATTATTTATCGAGGTGTTGAGTGTGCAGGTGTTATCTTTAACATCCGCATCGATCACCAAAAGATCGGTGAAGATAGGCCACTGTGATTTGGGACAGAGAGGAACCGGATTATTCTAACGGGATTATTCTAGGGAAACCGGATATTCTGGTTAGGATGATCCCAGCCCAGTTTAAGACAGAGATGAGCCGGATTATTCTAACCGGATTATTCCAGGGCAACCGGATATTCCGGTTAGGATGGTCTCGGCCCAGTTTGGGACAGAGATGAGCCGGATTATTCAAACCAGATTATTCTGGAACAACCGGATATTCCGGTTGTGGTAGTCTTGGCTCAAAAACGGCTAAGGACTGTAAGATTGAAGACGCAGAATCCAACCGGATTATTTCATATCAACCGGATAATCCGGTTCAGGAGCCAGCTCGGGGCAGAAGCTAGCCGGATTATTGCAACCGGATTATTAGCTCCCAATCGGATATTCTAGTTGAAGTCAATGTAGTCGATTCCAGATCTGAAGTTTGAAGCCAACCGGATATTCCGGTTCAAGTTTGAACCGGATATTCCGATACATGTTTCCTGCTCAAATGGCTAGATTTGTGGAGGGGGTATAAATACCCCTCCTCTTCCTCCTTGAGGTTTAGTTCGTCCAAAGCATTTAATGGCATTTATTGAGCTTACCAAATCCTCAATTACACCCAATACCTCCCACCAAACTTGTTGATCTTCGGAGGATTGAAGGAGAAGTCTCTGATCTACATCTTCACCGAGCCATTCTTCATTTCCCCCCATTCACTTGAGGGATTTGGGTCTAGGGTTTCCATTTGTGGAAAACCTAGACCTCTTGCTACACTTGGTGATTCTTGGTGTTTGGGAGCCCCCAATTTGGTTGTGGGTGTGTGCGCCAGGCTTGTTTGTAAAGGATTCGATTCCCACCTCAAAGGGGGTCAATAGTGGAAGGTGGACTAGGCCTTTGTGGTGGGGTTCATAGAAGAATAGGGTGAGGCCTTTGTGGCGTTCAGTAGGCCTTTGTGGTGAAGCTCACACCCTTCGAATGAGACGCACTCCCTTAACAAGGAGGAACTCGGGAATACATCGTGTCTCCGCGTGCTTCATATCGGTTACCTCGTTTCCCTCCCCTTTACTTGTGCGTGTATTGTGTTTGTTGCTATTCTTGTCATATAGGTAAATTCACCGTAGTTGCATTATCTAGAGAATTTTCCTTTGTGTCAAGCTTAATCTTGAAGAAACATTAAAATTGGTCATAGCACCTATTCACCCCTCCTCTAGGTGGCCATACTATCCGTTCAATTGGTATCAGAGCATCGGCTCTTTTATCGGGCTTAACCGTCTAAGAGTTAATTATGGCTAATGTTCCAGATGCCGTCGGTTCCATGGTGATCTCAATGAGTTACAAAAAATTCATTGACCTCATCCATGGAAAGCAAAATCGATGAATTGTGAACTCTCATGTTGCAATTCATGAAAGCCAAGGAACCGGAGACCTCCACTTCATCCCCTACGGTTGAACCACCGGAGGGTGCCAAGAATGGGGCAAATGGTGAACCACTTAAAGATGCTTCCGCTAAAAACTCCACCGATAAGGGTACGGAAGGAAAAGGAGAATTCCACGCCGGCGAAGGACACTATTCTCCCGATCCTCCCGTACCACATCCCCATATAATTCCTAGAAGAGAACCTCCTAAAATTGATGCACATTCCTTTAGTGAGTGGCAATATTACATGTAAAATCACTTGAACTCTTCTTGTATAGAACTTTGGAGGGTCACTCGAGATGGATACAAGCCACACCACAAGAACTTGACTAGAAGAGAAGCCGTTGATTGTCAACTCAACTACACCGCCTTGTCCATCATTCAAAAAGCCGTGGGTCCTAACCACATGCCTCATCTTTTCCACCGACAAGGAAACATGGGATGCTCTTTTCCTCATGTTTTTGGGGAATGAGAGTATGCAAAGGAATAGGTATGATGCATTGAGCAATGAGGTCGAAGGATTCTATATGCATGATGGTGAGAACCATGAAGACATGTACCGAAGGCTCAAGACTCCTGCCACCGCATTCAACAATGTTGGTGCCAAGTATATTGATGATGCATGGATCAAGAGGAAGTAAATGTTTGCTATCATGCCTTTTGAGCCCACGGACTTAAAGAGCATTCAAGGAAGAGATGATGTAGCCCAACCATCTACTCCAAGTGGACCGATGACAAGATCACATGCAAAGGCCATCAAGGATAAGGTGAACTCACTCCTCTCGCTCTATACTTTCGGTCACGTGGAGGATGGTGCGCTACCTCATGTTTCCACACTTTGCGTGCTCAGGTTCAAACCCACCACGGAGGCACCGAAAAGTACCTGAGACGATGCGCAAGAAGATACGGAGAACAGCGGTGAATACGGCGTCCAATTCGGAGTCCCGACGAAGAAGTTAGGGGCGAAAAACCCCTTCCCGGCCTCGGGAGCCGGCCAGGCCGGCCTCCCTCGCCCCCAGGCCGGACCCCCACCCGAAGGGGCCGGCCTCCACCTCGGCCTCGGGCCGGCCTCGGCGCCCCCCTCAGGCCGGACCCCCTCCAGTGGAGGCCGGCCTCAAAGCCGGCCTGCCCTCCTCCCACCCCGGCCCCAGGCCGGGCACCCACCCGAAGCAGCCGGCCTGGGGGCCGGCCTGCCTCCTCCCCACCCTGGCCCCAGGCCGGCCTCCCCCTCCAGGCGCCCACCCTGGCCCCAGGCCGGGTTCCAGGCCGGCCAGGCCGGCCCCTAGGCCGAGGTGGACCCGAAAATGCCCGGAAAAGACCCGTTTTCGCCCCCGTTTCCACCTACTTCGACCCCCGGCTATATAAGGACGCCCCCAAGCTAGATCTAGGGTTTAGAGTTGAATTTAGAACATTTGGAGCTCAGCTCTCTTGTATCCCTCTTTGAGGAACTACTCCTCCGGTGTGTACCGAGGAACGTATCAAGGCTACTCCTCCGACTTCGTCGAGGATCGTATCAAGGATCATCCAATTACTTGATCTCTCCCTTTGGGTTTCTATCAAGGAATTGTCCAATCTTCCTCTCGATTATCTTGAGGTTCTATTGGCGTAGTGGACCGGCTACGGGTGTAAAGCGGTTTCAATCAAGGTGAGCTCAGTTGAATCGATCGTTCCGTAGGCGGCCCTCGGGGTTAGTTGACGGAAGATTTGGGGTTCTTCGGTTCTTACTATTTATCCTTGCGTTTGTTTGCGTTGCCCTCGATCTCCCCCTCGTTTCCCCCTCGTGAGTTCATCGAGTTCCTCGTGTTCTTCGTGTTCTCCGTCGATTCGTCAAGATCGGGACAATCTAGGAGTAACCCTCCACATCATCTGGTATCCAGAGCTAGATTGACACGAATCCGACACCCCCAACACTTTCCATCCACCAATTTTTCTTTTTCCACCAAGAATTTCGAAAATCCTCAAAAAATAGCCAAAAGGGAATTTGACCGATCTGTTGATTCGTTGAGTTTTTCGTGGTTTTTCTTCATAGATTTGTTGCCAAACACCATTCCACACCTTTCTATTCAGCCAATTTTTCCAATTTCGTCCAAAAATTTTCTTGATTTTGTGGGAATTTCGAATTTGAGCCAAAAACTCAGAAAATTTCAGCTCTTCGATTCTCCAACAGATTTTGAAACTTGTTTTTCTTTGTCGTTTTTTATCCGAATTGAGTGCAACAAAGTGCTACGCGACGCCCACGACATCACCTACGCTTCCACATCAACGGATCGCCACGACATTGACTCCCCCACGGCCGCAAGTCCGTGATCATCAAATAAGAGAGGTATAACTTGCTTCCGCTTGCACCACCCCACCCCATTGTGTTACTTACCTATCGGACTAGTTCTTTTTACACCGCTTGGCATCGCATTTGTGGCATCGAGAGTGAGAGGTTAGCGCTTGTGAGAGATTAGCTACCGAGTAGGCATTGGCACTTTGGAATCCATCAAAAAGAGAAAATAAAAAAAAGAGAAAAAGAGAAAATAGAAAAAGAAGCAAAAGGATCGGTGCCAATTGCTTTCCATTGTAGGAACGTGTAGCATTGCGTCGCAAAAGAGAAAGAGTGACCGATTGCCACGGTGCGAATCTTGTTGCCTTTTCAAATTTGCGGTTTGAGCTAGCGTCCTCTTTGAGTTAGTGTGGCATTGAGCATTAGTCTACGTTAGGGCCATTTCGTTCTTCGCTCGTCCATTGGTCGCACTAACCCAATTTTTCCCTTGCGTGTGTGTGTTCCACCATATTTCCATCCTATAGGTTTGGTTTTTGTGCTAACTTTTCTTTGAATTTTCTCCACGATTGACAACAAACTTTTCTTCGGTTTTGTCGATTTTTCCTCGCCACTTTCCTAACCTATTTGCCTTCCATATAAAGTGTGTGTGTTGCCGTTTGCGGTTTCTTTCGATCTTTTTGGATTCGCTCTTGACATACCGCCCTACACCTAGGCTTGTCCACTAGCCTCAATACGACCAAGAAAGGTAACGTTGGGTAAGTGAGGTGTCCATTTCTTCAATATCACCCTTGTGTGTGTTTTTGAGATGGCTAGGGAAGGAGTATTCACAAGTCCGAGCTCGGAAGACGAAGGCAATCCATTCTACAACGACAATGCTTACGCCAACTTCGTCACCCACAATGACCACTTTCAACTCCGCGAACTCGTCAAGGACGGATTGCAACGCTATGAGCGTCGACTACAAGAGCAAGAGGCTCGATTGAATGATCAAATGACGCGCATCAACATCAACTTGGCTAATCTTGTCAATCGCCGTCATTCTTCATCGTCCTCAAGGTCTCGTCGCTCAAGCCACCGCAATCAAGATCCTCACCAACCTCGTCGCCATGATCGCCACGATCGCCATGATCGCCACAACGTGGAGGAGGGTGGACAACCTCAACAACCACCACCACCTCCTCCACAACCTCAACAACCTCCGCGACGCAATTGGTATGAGGATAGCTCGCCATCACCACCACCTCGACATCGCCAAGGCCGTGGTGACCCTCTTCAACAACCGCAACGCCCGGACCTTCGACAACACCATCATCCTCCACCTCCACAAGGCCACGCTCAAGACTATGGCCACAATGATTTCGTGGAAGATGCTCGTCAACATTGAAGGCCACCTAGGCGCCATGCGCGTCCCAACAACAATGACCGCCAAGAACATGATCATCCTCAACACCCTCGAGATGAACAAGTGCTTCCGCAACACCCTCGCCAAGAACAAGAGCGTCCTCTACAACATAACAATGGCCATGATGATAGTGAACGCCGTGAAGCTAGGCTTCGTCACCACCAACCACCACCACCTAATGACCACCGGCGTCATCCTCCCCATCATGATCTCCACCGTCAAGACAATTAGGATGACCCCTATGATGATTCACCTCCCATTTATGATGAAGACCCCCATGAGCGCCAACATGAGCGTCCCCATCGTCCGCAAGAGGACAACAACATGAGTGCTCTTCGTTTCAATGTCCCCAAGTTCAATGGTGAGAATGATCCCGAAGACTATCTTGCTTGGGCTCTCAAGGTTGACAAGATCTTCGGCATTCACAACTTCACCGACAAGAAGATGGTTGCTCTAGCATCTTTGGAATTCGAAGGCTATGCACTCTTATGGTGGGATCGTCTACAAGCCGAACGAGTCCGCAATCGCATGGCTCCCATTGCCACTTGGAATGAGATGAAGCAATTCATGCATGCTCGATTCGTTCCTCCTCACTACAAGCGTGACCTCTTCAAGAAGCTCCAAGAACTTCGTCAAGGTGTGAAGTCCGTTGATGAGTACTACAAGGAAATGGAGACATCTTTGATTCGAGCTCATGTGATAGAATCTCAAGAGCAAACAATGGCCCGTTTCCTCAATGGCCTAAACTATCCTATAAGGAAGATCGTCGAGTATCAACCGTATGACAACATTGTGGCCCTTGTCCACCAAGCTCTCAAGGCGGAACGCCAAATTGCGGAAGATCTCAAATATAGCAAGCAAAAGGCTTTCTTCAACTCAAGACCATCATCCTCAACTCCAATGACACAAGTTCCTCCTCCAACTACCACCAAGAGCAACACCCGAGCCTCTAGTGCTCCCAACAAGTCTTCCCAACCATTCAAGAAGCAAGCTCCTCCCACCTCATCCTCAAGTGCTCCTCAAGTCAAGTCAAGCACTATTACTTGCTTCAAGTGTGGTGGTAGTGGACACAAGTCCTTTTAATGTTCCAACAAGATGATCATGATTGTCAACCAAGACGGTGAACGTGATTCTATGAGCGAAGGCGAATACTATGCCTTGCATCAAGTTGCTCTCAACCCTTTGGACGTCCCCAACGATGATGAAGAAAGTGTGTATTGCGATGAGGACAAGAATCCATCACTAGTGGTCACAAGAGTCCTCACTTCTTCTCCTCAAGATGAGCAAGATCAACGGTGCAATCTCTTTCAAACAAGAGCCGGTATTGATGACAAGTCAATCAAGGTCATCATCGATGGTGGAAGTTGCCACAACTTGGCTAGCAAAGAGCTTTGCGACAAACTCAAATTTCCTTACAAGCAACATCCTCATCCATACCATGTCCAATGGCTTAGTGACTCCGGCACCTTCAAGATTCAACACATGGTCACCGTGACTTTCAAGATTGGTCCCTATGAAGACACGGTAGATTGTGACGTTGTTCCTATGACCGTGTGTCATCTTCTTCTTGGTCGACCTTGGCAATACGACAAGAGTGCTATCCATGATGGGCGTACCAATCACTATAGTTTCAAGTGGAATAACAAGACTTTTGTTCTTCGTCCCATGTCTCCTAGCCAAGTGATCGCCGACAACGCCAAGACTCTTGCACGTAGACAAGAAGAGCTCAAATCTCGTGAGATGAGTGGTGAGAGAGTGATCCACCAAAAAGTGAGTGAGAGCCACAAGCCAAATATGAGTGGAAAAATTCCGAGTGATGCCAAAGGCTTTGCCTTACTTGCCACCAAAAGAGAGATGCGAGAGCTAAGAGATGACCCAACCATACTTCACTTTGTCCTATTGTGCAAAGGGGAAGCACTTGACACTAACGACATGAAAAATCTTCCTCCATCTTTGTTGCCTTTGTTGCAGGAATTTGAAGACGTCTTTCCCGATGAGCTCCCTCCGGGCCTTCCTCCCCTTCGAGGAATCGAGCACCGTATTGACCTCATTCCGGGCGCGCCCCTTCCAAACCGCGCTCCTTACCGCACCAACCTCGAGGAGACTAAGGAGATTGAGCGCCAAATCCAAGAGCTACTAGAAAAAGGTTTTATTCGCGAATCCCTTAGCCCTTGTGACGTGCCGGTTATCCTTGTTCCAAAGCAAGATTCTACTTCCCGCATGTGTATGGATTGTCGCCCTATCAATGCTATCACCGTTAGATATAGACATCCTATTCCTAGGCTCGATGACATGCTTGATGAATTGAGTGGTGCTACTATATTTTCCAAAATTGATCTTAAAAGTGGTTACCATCAAATTCGTATGAGTATAGGTGATGAATGGAAAACGGCTTTCAAAACAAAACTTGGTTTGTATGAATGGCTTGTTATGCCCTTTGGTCTTTCGAATGCCCCATCTACCTTCATGCGTCTCATGAATGAAGTTCTACGTCCTTTCATTGGCAAATTTGTTGTGGTTTACTTCGACGATATTCTCATTTATAGCAAATCTTTGGAAGATCACCTTGATCATGTTTCACAAGTATTGTTGGCTCTTCGCAACGCAAAACTTTTCGCCAATCTTTCCAAATGCAATTTTTGCACCAACAAGCTTGTTTTCTTGGGTTTTGTGATCTCTTCCAATGGTATTGAAGTAGATAACAAGAAGATTGAGGCAATTAGGAATTGGCCCAACCCTACCTCCGTGGGTGAGATAAGGCGCTTTCATGGCCTTGCCGGTTTCTATCGCCGCTTTGTCAAAGATTTTTCAACTATTGCTTGCCCTTTGAATGAACTTACCAAAAAGAATGTACCTTTTGTTTGGGGAAATGCGCAACAAAAAGCTTTCGACACACTTAAGAAATGCTTAACCGAAGCTCCTTTGCTTGTCTTACCGGATTTTGAGAAAACGTTTGAGATTGAATGTGATGCTAGTGGTATAGGAATTGGTGGCGTTCTCATGCAAAACGGACGCCCCGTTGCTTACCATAGTGAAAAACTTGATGGTGCTAAACTCAATTACCCCATCTATGATAAGGAACTTTTTGCTTTGGTTAGAGTGCTAGAAGTTTGGCAACACTACCTTTGGCCAAAAGAATTTGTCATTCATTCCGATCATGAATCATTGAAATACTTGAAAAGCCAAACCAATTTGAACAAGAGGCATGCTAAATGGGTTGAATTCATTGAATCTTTTCCTTATGTCATTAAGTACAAGAAAGGTAAAGAGAATGTGGTAGCTGATGCCTTGTCTAGGAAAGAATGCCTTCTTACACGTCTTGACATCAATGTGATTGGTTTGGATGAGATCAAAGACTTATATGCTTCCGATGCTTTCTTTGGTCCTATATTTGAGAAATGCTTGCCTAACCGAGGTTTCGATGATTACTATCTTCACAAAGGTTTCTTGTTTAAGGCTAACAAATTGTGTATCCCCGAGTCCTCTCTTCGTTTGTTGTTATTGAAGGAATCACATGAAGGAGGTCTCATGGGACACTTTGGACGCGACAAGACCTATGTCATGCTCTCTACCAACTACTATTGGCCCAAGATGAAGCATCACGTTGAGAGACACGTCAAGAGATGTTCTACATGTCTCCGAGCTAAGTCCACTTCCAACCCTCATGGTCTTTACATGCCATTACCTATCCCACATGCACCTTGGAGTGATATTAGCATGGACTTTGTGTTAGGCCTTCCACTAACTAAAACCAACATGGATTCAATCTTTGTAGTTGTGGATCGTTTCTCTAAGATGGCACGTTTCATTCCTTGCAACCGAACCGACGATGCTTCACATGTTGCTACTTTGTTTTTCAGGGAAATTGTGCGTTTACATCGTGTACCTACTTCCATTGTCTCGGACCGTGACGTCAAGTTCACCTCCTACTTTTGGAAGACGTTGATGGCCAAGCTCGGCGTCAAGCTACTCTTCTCCACCGCCTATCACCCACAAACGGATGGACAAACCGAGGTCGTCAACCGCACACTCTCTTCACTACTTTGAGCATTGATCAAGCCCAACTTGAAGAATTGGGAGGAATGCATCCCACACGCCGAGTTCGCCTACAACCGTGCTCTACATCAAGCTACCAAGAAGTGTCCCTTCGAGATTGTCTACGGCTTCAACCCCAACACCGCCCTCGACATACTCCCTTTGCCTCTACGCGAGCGAGCAAACATGGACATCGACAAGCGCACCGACTACATCAAGAAGCTACACGACTCCACAAGAGCTACGCTTGAGAAGCATTCTGAGCACCGAGCCTCTATCATGAACAAGAACAAGAAACCCATGGTGTTCCAAGAAGGTGACCTCGTGTGGCTACACTTGCACAAGGACCGGTTCCCCGAAGAGCTCAACTCCAAGCTCAAGCCAAGAGGTGACGGTCCCTTCAAGGTCATCAAGCGCATCAACAACAACGCCTACAAGCTCGACTTACCGCAATCCAAGTACCTCGTCCACAACTCCTTCAATGTCAAGGACCTCTCTCCCTTCCATGGATACCCAAGTGATGAAGACGACGCCGAGTCGAGGTCGACTCTTTTTCAAGGGGGGGGGAGATGATGTAGCCCAACCATCTACTCCAAGTAGACCGATGACAAGATCACATGCAAAGGCCGTCAAGGATAAGGTGAACTCGCTCCTCTCGCTCTATACTTTCGGTCACGTGGAGGATGGTGCGCTACCTCATGTTTCCACACTTTGCGTGCTCAGGTTCAAACCCACCATGGAGGCACCGAAAAGTACCCGAGACGATGCGCAAGAAGATACGGAGAACAGCGGTGAAGATAGTGTCCAATTCAGAGTCCCGACGAAGAAGTTAGGGGCAAAAAACCCCTTCCCGGCCTCGGGAGCCGGCCAGGCTGGCCTCCCTCGCCCCCAGCCCGGACCGCCACCCGAAGGGGCCGGCCTCCACCTTGTCCTCGGGCCGGCCTCGGCGCCCCCCTCAGGCCGGACCCCCTCCAGAGGAGGCCGGCCTCAAAGCCGGCCTGCCCTCCTCCCACCCCGGCCCCAGGCCGGGCACCCACCCGAAGCAGCCGGCCTGCCTCCTCCCCACCCCGGCCCCAGGCCGGCCTCCCCCTCCAGGCGCCCACCCTGGCCCCAGGCCGGGTTCCAGGCCGGCCAGGCCGGCCCCTAGGCCGAGATGGACCCGAAAATGCCCGGAAAAGACCCGTTTTCGCCCCCGTTTCCACCTACTTCGACCCCCGGCTATATAAGGACGCCCCCAAGCTAGATCTAGGGTTTAGAGTTGAATTTAGAACATTTGGAGCTCATCTCTCTTGTATCCCTCTTTGAGGAACTACTCCTCCGGTGTGTACCGAGGAACGTATCAAGGCTACTCCACCGACTTCGTCGAGGATCGTATCAAGGATCATCCAATTACTTGATCTCTCCCTTTGGGTTTCTATCAAGGAATTGTACAATCTTCCTCTCGATTATCTTGAGGTTCTATTGGCGTAGTGGACCGGCTACGGGTGTAAAGCGGTTTCAATCAAGGTGAGCTCAGTTGAATCGATCGTTCCGTAGGCGGCCCTCGGGGTTAGTTGACGGAAGATTTGGGGTTCTTAGGTTCTTACTATTTATCCTTGCGTTTGTTTGCGTTGCCCTCGATCTCCCCCTCGTTTCCCCCTCGTGAGTTCATCGAGTTCCTCGTGTTCTTCGTGTTCTCCGTCGATTCGTGAAGATCGGGCCAATCTAGGAGTAACCCTCCACATAAAGACATGACTTTGCATCCTTGACCTCAACCCAAGTGATGCAAGAAGTGTGCTCCTATCGAGTGCAAACAAAAAAATGCTCTTGACAACCGTGCTAGATCCCTAAGGATGCACAAAGGGGAATCGGTTTCTTTGAAGGCCAAGGTTGTGTCAAGGGAGGTTTAGTATTAAGAAGATTTCTTTGATGACTTGGCTCCGTTGAAGGATCAATAATATGACCCCGTGCTCAAATATGTCATTGCTCTTATTGTGCAAAAGTTTTGGAAGAATCCATCCAAGGCCAAGGCATATGTTGAGGAGAAGACCAAGTCTCGCTATCGCAACAAAGGGACTCAAAGGGTGAGGTCTTGCTTCAATTGTCAATATAAGCACCATTTCATTGCGGAGTGTCCCTATGAGAATAGATAACTTCATGGTGGCAAGCTCATTTGCAAGAAAAAGTCCAAGGTTGCTTACAACAAACCTCACTTCAAGAAGAAACCTTTCAACAATAATTACCCCACCAATTTTGTGCTTGTGACTCAAGAGGAGTATGATTCTCGGAGTGAAGAAGAAGAAGAAAACACAAGTGAAGTGGCCGCTCTTGCTATTGCTACAACTCCATCATCTTCATCACTCTTTGACTCCCCAATGAGAATCGTCCTCAATCCAATGCCAAGTGCTTCATGGCTAAGGCCTCGGAGGTATCACCCTCTCCCAACTCTAAGACTCCAAATTAATTGGTGAACCATGCTAGTCTTAGAGTAGAAGATGAAATTGTCTCTTTGGAACGTTTTATGTCTAACGCGCAAGGAGAAACCAAGAAGTACTTTGATCACCTCATGACCCAATTGGGAGAGGTCCATGAAGATCTTGAGAAGAATGGTGAGATTGAGAGAAGGGATGCATATGAGATATCATCTCTCTGCATGACTCTTGAGGAAGAGCATGATGGTAGAGTTTCTATTGAAGAAGAACTTGAATCTATTGAAGAGTCACATAATGAACTCGTTGCTAATATCACTAAAGAACGTGACCTTGAAATTGCTAAATATAAAAAGTCTAAAAATGATAAGGTTGAGTTTGAGGTTGGTCATGAGAAACTAACTGAGGAGTTTGAAAAGCTCACCGAGGCTCACAAGGCCTTGGAGAGTCAACACTCTACCCTCAAAGAGTTACATGAACAACTTCAAACTCAACTTAATCAATTCAACACCCCTAGCACCTATAATTCTTCTTGTGATCATGGAAATGTTATTGAGGAAAATGCTAGGTTGAAGGATGAGCTAGCAAGGTTCAAGGGCAAGATCCCTCAATTTAAGAAGGTTGTGGTCTCAAGTCCACAAGTGGTTGCTTCTAGACCACAAGTGAGTGATCCTAGACCACAAGTTGGAAAGCAAGGTCTTGGCTATGTTTCCAAGAATAAGAACAAGAACAAGAAGAAGAACATCAATAAGAAGGCCAACAATGGTGCTTTGGGTGGTATTGTCATTAGGGACAACACTTCTCGTGGCATTCCCGCACAAGCCAACAATGTTGCTTCGAGTGGTGGTGTCATGAGGGACAACACTACTCGTAGTATTTCCACGGGAACTAACAATCCACACCATTTCTTCTATGTTGATTATTATTGTGTTTTGCAAGCTAAATATGTTGGTCCTATTGAAGGTTACATTGACTATATTATATGGGTTCGAAAGACCCTTGTTGCTAACGTGAGGGGACCCTCCTTCGGTCCTAACTCTAGTCAATGATCTCTTGCAGGACTATGCTTCTGGTGGGTCTAAATGGATAATTGATAGTGGTTCCACTACTCATATGACCGGAAGCAAAGAACTTGTGACGGAGTTGCGCCCAAATGATATTGATGCAACCGTCACCTACGGAGACAAGTCCATGTCTAAGGTATCAGGGTTTGGCAAGGTTGTGATTGCTCCCGATGTCACTATTGTAGATGTCATGCTTGTTGAATCCCTTGGTTTTGATTTACTTTCAGTTCGTTCTCTTGGGAGATGGGTTTCTCCGTCTTCTTTGATGAAAACACTGTGGTCCTTTTGAGGAGAAAGACTCTTGACGCCGCATATGTGGGACATGTCGAAAATGAGTTGTTTGTGGTAGACTTTTCAAAGTCCGCCAACTCTCAATCGATGTGTCTTTTTGGAAAGGCAGACGTGGGGTGGTTGTGGCATCACCACTTATCCCATGTCAACATGAGAACTTTGCAAAGTCTTCACAAAGGTGGCCTTATTCTCGGACTAAAACAAAATGTTTCCTTTTCCAAAGTTCGCGTTTTCTGGTCGTGTGTTGAAGAAAAGATGCATGATGCACCCCACAAGGCCAAGACAATTATCTCATCAAAGAGGATCTTGGAGCTTCTCCATGTTGATCTCATTGGTGTCGTGCCCAAGGCAAGTCTTGGTGGAAAGAAGTATTTCTTGGTGATTGTCGATGATTATTCAAGATACACTTGGGTTTATTTCTTCAAGTGCAAGAGTGAGACCCAACAAACTATCATCGACTTCTCCAACCAAGTGCAACGTCAACAGAATGTCCCAATCATGGCCATTAGGAGTGACAATGGCTCCAAGTTTAAGAACTACACTTTGAATGAATTCCTTAGTGATGAAGGGATTCGTCATCAATATTCCGCCACCTACACCACTCAACAAATGGTGTAGCTGAGCGGAAGAATAGAACTCTATTTGATATGGCAAGGACCATGTTGGCGGAGTATTCTTCTCCCCAATACCTATGGGCCCAGGCCATATCCACCGCATGCCACTTCTCCAACCGCCTCTACATCCGCAAGGTCTGGGACAAGACTCGATATGAGATCCTCACCGGCAAAAAACCCAACGTCTCCTACTTACGTGTATTCGGTTGTAAGTGTTTCTATTTGATCAAGCCTGTTTGGTTGTCTAAATTCCAATATAAAACTATTGAGGGTATATTTGTTGGTTACGGTGCCGAATCCCACACTTATAGAGTCTTTGACAAAGCCTCACGGATTGTCATAGAATCTTCTAGTGTGGTTTTCGAGTAAAATGATGGCTCCCAAGTGGCACAATTTCATGTTTCTAATGTAGATGTTGAAATGCCTCAAGAAGCCATAGGAAGGATGTGGGATTTTTCCGCCCCATTGAGGGACACCTTATGGCAAATCGAGAAGTACTATGCTCTATTCAAGTGGAGCCCTGCTCTACAATAGAATAACAAGCCAAGGAGCCAAGTGATGCACCTAACCAAGAACATGTTGAAGACCCTCCTCTCATTGACCAAGTTACTACGGAAGATGCAACGACTCCTATCATTCAAGATAGTCAAGGTCAAGGCCAAGATCAACCTTCCTCACCCCCCTCTCTTGAAATTGAAGCAAGTGTTGATGATGTTGATGATGATGATGGTGATCAAGGCCAACCAATTGGTCAAGACGGGGACCCAAATGATCAAGATGATCAAGTGATTCCTCCTCGCAATAGTGATTCCTCCACGAGCGTGTTTAGCTTATTAGGACCCTTGGTGTGCATGAGTTTTTCATGTTTATTTGTTGTCGTGGGATAATCACGGCAGATGTTACCGGGGGTAACTGATCTTGGGGCAAGACGACACAGGCATTTGGGAGAGGGTTTAGCTCAGAGGAAAACATGGTGCAATTCGATCTGGTAGCCGGCAATCGAAATCGCCGAGTCTCCGATCTTGATATAACAACTCAACTCTGGGATTACACTAGATGCTCGATATCAAGCGATATTGCTAGGTTCTTAGATCTCTGTCTAAACTAGACCTGGGGGTAGGTTTATAAAGCACCCGTACCCCTTGGCTTATCCTCCAAGGCGCATCCTGGATCCTACCTGGACACGGCGCACAAACCCTAACTTTCTTCTACCATAACCCACAATCCGGGTTACTGGGCCTATAAGCTTGGGCCTTCACAAGTTTCCTTATCCTTAGCCAGATCCTGCACAGCGTCCTTTGGGCCGGGTTACTCCTTGGAGTTTGGCCTACCGGGTTATCATCCCCCCATCATTAGTCCCCAGAATAGCCTGGGCTTCATGGATACTCCCTTGAAGCGCTCGCTATTCCCTGCAAAGATATCAAACACACGAGTATGTGGAGGCCGGGTTAAGGTGCCTCAATAGATAGCTAGGCCTTACTCCATGGTGGCCATATAGTAACCCGGCTCTTTCCCAATTACCTAACTTACTTTCTCAGGTAAAACCCCAAAATGTCAAGATTTTATTCTTGATAATTGACCTGATATCACGGGATGGATCTCTTTCTCCTTTTCGTTCAGATCCCCTGCTCAACATTTAAAGCGCATCTCGCCAAAACTCAAATAAATAGTCGTTTACTTCCGCAACTCCCGGCTCCCGCTCGCTGAACCGGGCTTATCCACTCACGCTATAAATAGGCTCCTTGGGGGTAACCCGAACCCTAACGGCTCATTTCCCCCCACTCTGCTTCCTTTCTCCCTCCGAGCTCATCCTCACTGAGCGCCACCACGGAAATCCCGCGCGCATCACCGGAGTCCATCTGCCGGAGGCTGCGCTCCGCCACAGCTCGCCCCGCGCCGCCGCCAGGATCCACCGGCAAATCTCCATCCGGCCCGTCAGGAACCGCGAAGGGACACCAGGCTTGCGCCATCTGCCTCCGCAAGGCTTCACTCAGATCTCCTCCGGTAAGCCTCTTGCACCCATTAATTTGCCCTTGCAATTTTTGATTTTACCTCAGATTAGATCCAAATCAGCCCGCCAGGGATTTCTCGGCCATGCCGAATTAGGCTACTAATAGTCTTTCTAGCTCGCCCAATAGATAAGATGTATACTCCAATCCACTCTCCTACTACCTGCAATTATTATTTTCGCCACAAATCTGAAGATGGAATTTCCAATCTGGGCTCGAACTACTCGAAGTTTCCGCCTTTGCCTCAATCACCCGGCTGGACCTCCCCTTTCCAGTTCCTTTTATTCGCGTTAAGTGCCTATGCAGCCATCCGTCGTCCTCAAAAGCTCCTTCAACGCTTAGACCCCCATAATTTTCGCCATATACTTGATACCCGGATAATTCGAACTTTACTCTGCGAGCTAACACCCGGATTACACGCAATTTTCGTGTCTCAATATTACCCTGCCGATACTCGGCCGGCTCACAGCTTCCGTGTCTTAGTCCTCTTATCCTTTTACCTTGTACTTTGCAGGTCAACCACATGGCTCCCAAAAAGCAGGGGAAAACTCCAACCAAAGCTAAAGCCACCAACTCCATATCCGCCAACTGGGCGCGGTCTACGGTCACCAAGGCCAAGTTGGAGGAGCTGGTGGAGCTGGGAGTTCTTCCTCCTCAAGAGGATATCCAGTGGAGGGTGCCGGGCAAGGAGATCCGGCCCACCCCGACAAAAGGCGAGGTAATTTGTTTTGTGGAACATGTGACCCGGGGCTTCCGCCCACCGGGTCACCCTTTTTTCCGTGATGTTCTAAGCCATTACGGCCTTCGCGTTTTTGACATCGGGCCTAATTCTGTTTTAAACATCTCCCACTTCATCGTCCTTTCCGAATCATACTTGTGCACTTCGCCAAGTCTAGCTCTTTTCATTGAGCTTTTTCAGTGCAAACCGTGCCGCGAGAGCGGTGACGGGGCGCTTCTTGCTTGCGGCGGGGTTTCCATCCAGCGCCGCAAGAATTCTTTGATGCCACCCCTCACCCTTAACTCCCATGTCAAGCACTGGCAGCTCTCATACTTTTACTGCCAAGACACCTCCCCACCCGGCCAAAAGAAGCTGTCGGGTTACTCAGAGGGTCTTCTAGACATCTCCGAGAAATTTAGTGCCTTCGCCTCTGACTCGGACAGGGAGGCAATTCAACCTCTACTAGCCAAAATCAACACTCTCACGGCCCAAGGCCTCATCGGGCTCAACCTGGTGAAGGCTTGGGTCGACTTCCGGATTCAACCCAATTCCATCCGCACAAAGTTGATGTGCGAGTATTCGGGGCAATCTACAGACCCGCTCCGGTACTCTGACAACATCTTCGCAGCTGGCGACACTCACAAAACCATCAAGGGTTTTCTGACAGAAAAGCTTGAGGTAATCCGGAACATATCCGGATTGGAGCCCTTCACACTCGAGAACCCAGCCCCCAAGGTGAAAACCCGACTTTGATGCCTTTACCTTTGCTCTTTCCACTCGATACAGTTGATAACCCTTGTACTGACACTTTTCAGGCTGATGATGATTTTTGGAAAATCAACACCTCTCCTAGCTCCGAAAGTCCAGAGGAGCAAGAAGAAGCCGTTAACTCGGACGAAGGTACTCTCCGGATTTTATTTGGTTCCTTTAAGCTAATCATAACCCCTTCATTTCCAACTATAACTTTGATGATATCCAGAACGAGAAGATGACGAGGAAGAAAACTCCGACGGCAAAGTAGAATCCGCCAGCGACGAGGAGGAACTGGAGCCGACAATCAAAGTCGGATCAAAAATAAAAACTCAAGAGGCCACCTCCAAGGTTTCATATCTCCTCCTCGCATTCAATTCGTATTCCTTTAATGATATACATGAGCTACCTTGACGTTGTTCCACTGGCCATGCTTGAAGAAGTCGCCCATGACCAAGCGCAGGTCAACTCGAAATCACCCGGGTGATGATGCCCTTAACCCGGGTATTTCATCGACCCCGACTCGACGGGCTGGTACTTACCCTATCTTTTCTCGGTCGAAACATTCTCCTTGAACCATTCCCACATGACATCTGACTTGATAATTTCCAGCCTCTCCCGAGTCCAGCGACGGATTTCCTTTGGACTTTGCGGTGAATACCGGGTAAAATCCCCTTCCTGATGCTCCACCACTTTTCATCACCCTTTCCTGACTGTGTATTTAGCTGCTCACTGACAACATCTATAGGGCCACGGTCGTTATCAGCGACCAAGAGGATATGGAGACCGAGGGCCCGGGTAAGGGGAGCCCGACTGATAAGACTACAGCCGCGTCTAGCGGCAAAAAACAAGCGTCGCCGACAAACCCGGACACACAAGAAGCCGAGTATCCGATTGCTTCCCATGCAAGCAAGAAGAACAAAGCCACAATCTTGGGTGCAGAAGAAGGAGCGTCGGATTCCGACATACAAATGACCCGGGTTCCGCCTCCCACTAAGAAGAAAGCTCCTTCTCGGAATTTCCAAGGCCCCGGGTCCTCTGATACGGGTAAAGACACTTTTGATCAATTGATGAACACTCTCCTCACTATGAAGACTTCGGAGAGCAAGATCTTGGAGCGCATGGCTGCAGAGCACCAGGTAAGGACACTTGGTCTCTCATATTGCGTACCTAGTCCCCAAGTTCCGAGTATGACTTGCAAAAGTTATGCTTGGTACTTTACGCCATATTCAGCTTACCATAATATCCAACTGATACTTGCGTTCCTTGCTACTTACAGGCGCAGATAACCCGGTCTGATGAAACTTTACTTAAGACCGAACAACTTCTTCTTGCCGAGGTAAAACGAAGGGAAACCCTTGAGGATGACATGAAAACTTTGAAGAAGGATGTTTCCAAATACAAGAAGAAGTGCAATGCCGCTCAGACCGCACTGAAGAAACTATCGGACCAAGTCGCCGATACTTATCAGATCTTGCTTAGTAAGTTTTTTCTGCCAATTGGCTTCATGTCTTTGCTTTATTATATCATACTCGGGATTACTGATACGTTCTTTCTTTTGTTACAACTGTAGGTGCCAACCTTGCGGCCCCAGAGGAGGATGCCATTGTCAAGGCTAGAACCCTAAAGACCGTGCTCCGGACTTTCTTTGCCGGCACAAAATTTATACTGGATGCCGTGAAGTGGCCTACGGAAGTATATCCGGGTGAAGAAAATCTCATTCAAGCCTGCTCCACTGTGCCTGGCTGGATTGAAATCTGGAAACGCTCGTCATGCCGGATTGGTATGACCCGGGCTTTTACCCTGGCCAAGGCTTTCTTTCCGAAGCTTGACCCGGCAAAGGTAATATCCGGGTTTCCCGAATTCAAGGCGGACGGTTCCAAATTTACACCCAAGGATTTCAAGGCCATACAAGCCGCAGTGCGCCCCTCGGCTACCACTTTGGCCGATAGTTTGGATCTAAACACGATTATGAGTGCATACGACGCTGATGGAAAAGTTGTTACGGAGGAAGCACCCCCGCCCTTTGATATCTTGGAGAAGTGGGTTTCTAACTCGGCCAGGAAGAGGGAGGCAACTGCGAAGAGAGAGGTCGAGTTAGGATCAGGTCCGTCGGCCTCTACACCAGCCGTCCCTCCACCTGTCCACCCTGGTGCAGTAAGTCCGGGTAAGGCTGCCGGGAAAGCTAAGCAGCAAGCCCAGGACCCAGACCCGGAAGACCGTACTCAGGAGGCCGAATAGGGCAGTACCATCATAATACCTTGTTTACGTGATGCTTTGTATTCAAACTATTATGCTTTTGATGGTGCGCCTGTGCACCCCTGATACTGATGTCGTAACTTGTAACGTACTTTTAGTCCGTGATATACTTTGCGGCTTTCCTGGCCTTTTGATAACCGTATTGCTTGTCTATTCTTTGAACTTTTTCTCGATACCCGACTCTCTTTTTTGGCTCCCTTCATAAGACTCGGTTTTCCGAATACCAGGGGCTTTGATAAGTGGACTGTTTCTTTAAGTCCCCAAGACTCGGATGGTGAGGTCTTTCGAACTTCGATAGCCAAGTAGTTTGTTTCTGTTTCGAAGTCCCCAGTCCCCATGACCCAAAGTCCGAGTCATGGGGGTGTGGCCTTTCTCAGAGAACAAATTGTTTTTTACCGAGTCGCAAGCCTAAAGCCATTCCGTGTAGGTACTGAAGTTATGCTTGATAGTTGTTGAGTTTCCGGCTATTAGCCTTGTACTCTGCATAAACTTGTGGTTTAGATGACCCTTTTGACTATCTTGTACTGTAAGCCGGCTTTCGCGTGGATACCATGTTGTTACATCTATACGAAAACAGGGTCAGGCAAGTCCCATTGGGCTTCATGGCTGATTGTAATCGTAAGCGAACGAATCATGCCACTTTAGTGCGAGTCACATCGAGCTTAAGTAAGAAAAGTCAAGAAAATTTGGCTCCTTTGTCCAGTTATAAGATTGCAGCCGTACTCGTTTGCGAATAATCGGCCCTTATAACTTATAGGCATCAAGGCCGGGTCTTTTGGGTTTGTGGCTGGGCTACTTGAGCAACCAGCCCCCGAGACCTATATATACTCAACGTTCTTAATGATACTGAAATATTGATGTCACATGGATACTACTTACTTGTAATCGGGCTGTAACGAAATAGGACTTGATAACCATCTCTTTATTGATGCGAGAAAGTTTGGATCAGCAGGCCGCCTCATTAAAAACCTTCCAGTCCCCTTAGGTACCCTGGGTAGAAAAAGAGCGCGTCTGAAACCTGCTGCCCGTTACATTGTTTAGTTCTTCATGGACACCGGTCCCAGACTGGCGTGACCGATGCACATTCTCCACATGTTGGATTTTTTCATAACGAGTACCGGGTTTACTAGCCAACCCGGGTGAGGTGTTTCCATGACGTGGCTGGTTGTGAGCGGCCGTGCAGCTTCTTCTTTTATGGCGGATTGCTTGGAGGAGTCATCCTCGATAAAAGCCACCATTTTAGCATCTTGTGCTACCTTGGATTTTGCTCTTTCGCCTTCAGTACTCGGCTTTTTTGATGTGGTTCTGTCCTCCGGGTCTGCTTGAGACCGGTAGTGCTTGAGTTCTTCTTTTCTACAGGCCTGCTCGGCCGTTGCTGCGTCTCCCTCATCGCATTCAGCTGCTATGTCTCGATTTCCATGTATGGTAATGGTCTTCTTGGGACCCGGGATTTTTAGCTGTAGATACACGTAACACGGCCTAGCCATGAATTTGGCGTAAGCCGGCCTTCCAAATAACGCGTGATAAGGGCTGCGCAATTTGACTACCTCAAAGGTAAGCCACTCAACTCGATAGTTATCCTTTGACTCCCCAAAGGCTACTTCCAATGCGATTTTTCCCTCGGGGCACGCTGAATGACCCGGCACTATCCCATGAAAAACTGTTGAGCTTTTTTGTAGCTGAGACTCCTTGAGGCCCATGCGTAGGAAGGTTTCCCAATACAGTATATTGATACTGCTTCCACCATCCATCAAAACCTTTTTCAGCTCATACCCATTGACCTGTGGTGCGACTACTAACGCCAAGACTCCCGGGTGCTCCACTCTTTCTGGGTGATCCCTTCTGCTCCATGTTACCTCCTGTTCTGACCATCTCAAGTATCTCGGGACAGCTGACGAAACTTGATTTCCAGCCGCCGGGTTACCAGCTGGGGGTGGGCCGTTGCCCGGGTTTCCCCCTGGACCCGGTCCTCCTCCCCGTCCTGCACCTCGCATAGCTCTGTTCACTTCCTCATTTTTCCATATTTGTAAGTCGGCGCACTGTTCCAGGGAGTGGTTAGCTGGCCTGCCGTTCCTGCTGTGCTTCGGGCATGCCATCCTGAATATGTCCCAATTGTTACCCGGCCTTGGCGGTCCTTGATAGTTTCCTCCATTGTGATTACCTCCGTTGAAATTTCCTTCTGCTCTGGGCCTCGAAGACCCGGCTTCTGTGTTGGCGACAAACTCGGAGCCTCCTTCAAACGGGCGCTTGTTCTGGCTTTTTCCGTTATTACCCGGTGTTGATCCATTGCCGGTTCTTCCGTTATTACTTGTGTTTGCTTTTACCTTCCTGTCATCAACTTCCTCTTCTGTAGTATCTGTCGCGGCGTGTTTGTTGCACGCATCCATCAATTCTCCCATTGTAACTTCCGACGCATTTCGACTAGACTCCATGCGAGTTAACTTTTGCACTAAAGGTATATACTTGCATGTTTTTGCCATGGCCTGTAGTGCATCCTTGGGCTGAATATCCGTGGACGAGTGAAGTATCTCCATAACCCGGCGCACCCAACTGCGCGCCGATTCTCCCTTCTTCTGGACGCATCGCTCTAGATCATCAATAGTGAACAATTTCCTGCACGTCAAATGAAAGTGCTTGACAAACGCGGTCTTCAATTCCTCCCAGGACTTGATCAATCCTTCCGGCAAATTGGTGAACCACAACTTTGCTGCTCCTTCTGACATCATCAAGTACATGAACTGGGCTTGGAGATTCTCGGACGCGTTGCGAATCGACATTGCCATCTCATAACTGCTTAGCCATGTTTCTGGATCCATAGTTGGCTCATAATTCACTACTTTCCCTGGTTCTTTGAATTTTTTCGGGTAAGGTTCAGCTCTGATATTGTCCGAGAGACACTTGGGTCCCGCAAGAACGGTTGAGGCCGGTCTTGCTCTAGAAACGTGTGATACCGCGGGGGGCGCGGCTGGGCGCGATGCTGCGGGAAGTCCATGCGCTGCAGACCCGGCCGCGGCCCTCCGGGCTCTGGAACTGTCCACGACAGCCTGTGCTGCTGATGCTGCCTGAACGCGGGGAGGAGGCGGCATTTGCTGCTGCTCTTCCCTCCGCCGTGCTGAACTTGTTTGGATATTCCCTTGCTGTTGACTGACGTATGGCGTCCCGTGCATACCGCTTCTATGATCCGGATAATTGGCTTGCTGTGCCACCGCAGTGTGCAACAGATCGATGGCTTGCCGAGTCTTCTCTGCATGGGGCGACTCTCCCACAGGGATTTGATTTAACGCGAGTGTCGCCGCATACACATTGTCCATGGGGTTATTGTAGTGACCGGCTGGTGTGCGGAATCGTGATGGTGGCGGTGGTGGTAGATCGTTGCCGGTTGTGACTCTAGTCTGTGGTGGGGGTAACCCGGCCGGTTCATTTGCCGGATGTGTCCCTGCTGTCGCCGGTTGGGGCGCGGTTCCCTGGTTCACCACTGGTATCGGCTGATCCTGAGGTGTGACAAATAAATTAGCCGGATTAATAACCCCGCCCGTTGCTGGTAACCTGGTTTGATGTCTTTGATGTACTCCAGACGTTTCCTCTCGGAGCCGAGTTTCCAGCGCATATAGCTCACGCTGCCGCGTGGCCATCCCTTGCCTTTCTGCCTCTACCTGCCTTCTTTGCTGTTCCAGCGCACGACGAGCCACATCCAGATCCCTGACACGTTCCGCTGCGTTTTCCGGAGTGATAACCGTCGCAAGAACCGTGGGGTCTAGAATCAGATTATTATCGAATAAGGCCGGGTGGCGCGGGTTCGAAGGACCCGCCCCTGGTGTCCGGTTTCCCAGGAATCCGAACGTATTTGCATGCCACTCCTCATCTGCTGCACGGCTGGTTACTGATGCCGACTCTCCATCAACCCGGGCCAAAACCGGGTCTCCGTTAGCCGCGCCCTGCTGCTGGGCCACTGCCTGAGCCGCCCCGACTGATGCCGCGGTTGCGTTTCCTTGGTTGAGATTGGCCGCGGGAGCCGCATAGACTGCAACTCGGCGTACGATACCCAGTGTAAATTCATGTTGTTCTTCCTCGCCGTTCTCCTCCTCATACCGGTTTTCCAGCAGATCCAGGATAGACCCGGTATCATCTTCTCTTTCGACCCGGTCGCGTGGGGTCCATGCCGGCTCCTCCGGCTGTTCCCACTCCGCGATGGGTTCTTCTACCGGATGTGTCGTTCCAATCGATTCTTCATCATCTGATCGGATAGAAGTGGCTTCTCCTGGCACAGAATCAGATCCAATATTGTCAGGGATCGAATTGGAAGTACATACCATACCAATGAAGACGCTGATCCGGCCGATTGTCACGACGGATCCGGATTCGAGGTGATCCGACTCTGGCCCCCAGCCGGAATCGTCCACCATCTTTTCTCCTTTGTGGTCGATGTAGATTTCGCCGACGACAAGATTCTCCATGCTCTTCCGAGCTTCTCCCGTGATGTAAACACCTTTGGACGCAGGCCCCACGGTGGGCGCCAACTGTCGTGGGATAATCACGGCAGATGTTACCGGGGGTAACTGATCTTGGGGCAAGACGACACAGGCATTTGGGAGAGGGTTTAGCTCAGAGGAAAACATGGTGCAATTCGATCTGGTAGCCGGCAATCGAAATCGCCGAGTCTCCGATCTTGATATAACAACTCAACTCTGGGATTACACTAGATGCTCGATATCAAGCGATATTGCTAGGGTTCTTAGATCTCTGTCTAAACTAGACCTGGGGGTCGGTTTATAAAGCACCCGTACCCCCTGGCTTATCCTCCAAGGCGCATCCTGGATCCTACCCGGACACGGCGCACAAACCCTAACTTTCTTCTACCATAACCCACAATCCGGGTTACTGGGCCTACAAGCTTGGGCCTTCACAAGTTTCCTTATCCTTAGCCGGATCCTGCACAGCGTCCTTTGGGCCGGGTTACTCCTTGGAGTTTGGCCTACCGGGTTATCATCCCCCCATCATTTGTGGTGATTTTCCTGGTGTGTTTACATGTTGCAGTCCGTATATTGTGTGTCTCAATCAGATTGGTGGTGCCAAACATGGAGGGCACCAAGAACAAGTCTAGCTAGCCGAGAGGGAGGATGTGGTGTGGCAGGCTGGCTTGACTTGAGGATGGAGAAGAATCGTGGCAATGTGTGAAAGTGCATTTCATTTTCCCGTTGGTTTTGTGTGTTAGTTAACAATACTAAGTACATTATTTATCGAGGTGTTGAGTGTGCAGTTGTTATCTTTAACATCCGCATCGATCACCAAAAGATCGGTGAATATAGGACACTGTGATTTGGAACAGAGAGGAACCAGATTATTCCAGGGAAACCGGATATTCCGATTAGGATGATCCCAGCCCAGTTTGAGACAGAGGTGAGCCGGATTATTCTAACCGGATTATTCTAGGGCAATCGGATATTCCGGTTAGGATGGTCTCAGCCCAGTTCGGGACAGAGATGAGTCTGATTATTCCAACCGGATTATTCTGGAACAACCGGATATTCCGGTTGTGGTAGTCTTGGCTCAAAAATGGCTAAGGACTGGAAGATTGAAGACGCAGAATCCAATCGGATTATTTCATATCAACCGGATTATTTCATATCAACCGGATTATTTCATATAAACCGGATAATCCGGTTCAGGAGCCAGTTCGGGATAGAAGCTAGCCGGATTATTGCAACCGGATTATTCGCTCCCAATTGGATATTCCGGTTGAAGTCAACGCAGTCGATTCCAGATCTGAAGTTTGAAGCCAATCGGATATTCCGGTTCAAGTTTGAACCGGATATTCCGGTACCTGTTTCCTGCTCAAACCGCTAGATTTGTGGAGGGGGTATAAATACACCTCCTCTTCCTCCTTGACATTTAGTTCGTCCAAAGCATTGAATAGCATTTATTGAGCTCACCAAATCCTCAATTACTCTCAATCCCTCCCACCAAACTTGTTGATCTTCGCAGGATTGAAGGAGAAGGCCCGGATCTACATCTTCACTGAGTTGTTCTTCATTTCCCCCTCATTCACTTGAGGGATTTGAGTCTAGGGTTTCCATTTGTGAAAAAACTAGACCTCTTGCTACACTTGGTGATTCTTGGTGTTTGGGAGCCCCCAATTTGGTTGTGGGTGTGTTCCCCAAGATTGTTTGTAAAGGATTCGATTCCCGCCTCAAAGGGGATCAATAGTGGAAGGTGGACTAGGCCTTTGTGGCGGGATTCATCGGAGAATAGGGTGAGGCCTTTGTGGAGAAGCTCACACCCCTCCAATGAGACGTACTCCCTTAACAAGGAGGAACTCGGGAATACATCGTGTCTCCGCGTGCTTCATATCGGTTACCTCGTTCCCCTCCCTTTTACTTGTGCTTGTATTGTGTTTGTTGTTATTCTTGTCATATAGGTAAATTTACCGTAGTTGCATTATCTAGAGAATTTTCCTTTGTGTCAAGCCTAATCTTGAAGAAAAATTAAAATTGGTCGTAGAACCTATTCACCCCCCCTCTAGGTGCCCATACTATCCGTTCAATGTGAAGATTTGACGCCACACACACGCTGGAGAATACCTTCCGGCGTTTTGGACAACTCCTTCCTAAGGAGAGGAAGATGATGCAGGCATCTAGTGATTAGCATGTTAGGACAATAAACCATGATGTGTAATGTCTATAGCCCGTGAGCCACATGTTTTCGCCGAGCCTTCTAAATGGGCCAATTCGTATCTAGTTTGAGCCCAATTAGGTTAGGAGTCTGTTTAGGACTATCCAACCGACTAGGGGGTGGCCTCTATATAAAGGGAGCCAGGGGCTAGGGTTTAGATGGAGTTGAAAATTATGTAGAACTAAAAGTTCAAGGTTACCACCATTCCTATGGGATCGGCGTGTAGACGATGTCTTAGACGTTTGTCGGTTATCTTTGGAATAAAAGCATGAGCGTTGTTGAATTGTCAAGAGTTGTCGTGCATTGTGAGAAGGCTCTTGGATCTTCCCAGGGTTCTTGAGCTTGACATGAGGCGTGGTGCTCATCACCTTGTTGCTCGCCTAAATCTATCTAGGTCCTTCAGGTTACGTGTATTGCTCACGTCATTGGGAGAATAGTTATCTTTGTAGTTCTTGCAGTGAAAGACTGGGCAAACATCTACATCACACCTAATAAACGACTAATGCATAATGAAGGTGAAAAAAACAAAGGATAAACATCACATGAAATTTATAATTCGTGTGATCTGGTATAGACTTTATTCCTTGGGAATTCTTGACGCATATCCAATAGGATCTTACATATCCATTATTCTCACCATAGCATAAATTCCGAGAAAATTCGGCCATGGTGAAAATTTCTTCAAGCCTTTCAGAGACAGAGAAACTACCACTTTCTCCTGTCATGTACTTCCTCTTGTGATCCATGATGAAAGTCTGATTGTCGATGTCGAACAATGACAATCCTTTGGCATTGGCCATTATGTCAAAACACAGTAAAAAGATAGCTATACCAAGACACACACACATCATGCAAAACAAAGTTAGACGCCTCTAATGTTTTGTTTGGAAGTTTTACTATGGTTGTAGACGCTATGAAAATAACCGCCATAACCTACAAATATCGAGGAATGTTTATTCTCATTGCTAGATTAACCTTGTAGGGAGATTGAGCCTCAAATATTACGAAAACATATCAACGTACAATTTAAACGATCTCAATTGCGCATGACCCCCGTGTGGATCCAACCCACGTGCCCTTTCCACCATGTCGTTTACTGAGACCAACTATGGTGAAACACAAAACTATTGAAACACTTTTTGGGATCAGGTCTTGGGATGAGACAAGATATGCCAAGGGCAAGTAGAATATTTGAGAACTTTCTAATATACAGTCACAAGCTTATGAAATACCTGCACAAAATTTCGCTCTAGTTCATATCGTATCTATGCATCGCATGCTCTGATACCATAACTAGTGTACATTGCATAATTTAAAAAATTGGGTCCAACATAACCACCAAGATCTGCTACGAAGATAACGATGCATGCCCATACATGCGATGATATAGTACTTACGATTACCCGCAGCGGAAGAACGGTGTAGTCGTAGTAGATTCTGAAAATCGTATATCCTCACGTCTAGGCATAGCTGTAAGGATGTCCCTAGCTCCCTCGTGAAGGATCACACATTTAATCCCTCTTATACTATCCACACATCCACTTGCATCAACCCGCCAACGCTCCGCCATCCAAAACTCGGTGCTCACAAAGAGAGAACAACCTTTCGGCACAGGTTGGGTGGTATATATAACCAACTTAATTAGAGCTATACGATACTTGTGTCCTCAACATATGAGATATAGCTAGATATTAGATCTATATCTAATTGGGAGAGGACACCTCAAAAACCCAATTAGAGGTGACTCTAATTCTACTAGAGAGAGAGAGAGAGAGAGAGAGAGAGAGAAAGAATAGGAACGAAGGACAAATAACGTGTTTTCTCCCATGGGAGGTGGGAGCATATATAGATGGAGACCAGGGAGACATGCCAAAGAGGAAAAGTAGGTTTGGGGGGCAGCCATAGGCTGGCCGCACCCAAAACCTACCCCAACTCGGATTGGAATCCCAAGTCCTCTCCCTTCCCACTTTTTTCTTTCCCTTTTTGTTCCTTTAATTTTTGGACTTTTATTTTCTCTCCAAAAAGCAAACAAGTAATACTTGGGGGCTGGTGATGTGCGTCATGTGTGACCCTTGGGCCATATGGTAGCCACCCAATACTTGGGTGCTGCTGTGGGGCATTTATGCCCGACTCCAGCACTCCAACCTTCTCGGTTTTTTCCCCGGAACCATGTGACCCCTATAAATAAAATCATCGACCTTATCCACTATTATTAGAAACAAATTTATAAGTTATCGGCTTATCTAATGTCTTCCTTGTCTCTCCAAAATAATTATTCCCTCTCACGACATTATTTATCTCTCATAGTAACTTTACTGGAACACCTCCGAATGACTTTGGAATTGTTCTTGTGACATCAAAATGACTCATGCCTTTTTTAGAACCACTTAGACTACTAAAACACTCTCAATCAAAGGTTGACACATCTTAAGCATATGACCCGTAAAGGTTCGACAACACACAAACATGTTCGGGAACTTAATGAACAATAAGTAACACTGGGGGCATGTACGCCCATGATGGCTCCTGTGTGTTCATGAATAATGAGGGAACCTTAAAATTACTCATTGTACTTATTCCCTTAACTACACGATACCAACGATATCACGAGATGAGACAACATGATCTAGTATGATCAAACTCTTTTATCATAACACATATAAAACTCGTACCGACAATGTTCTCTTTTCTCATACATATTCCGCATGGCCTTGTGATAAATCACACTGTGTCTATCCAGACGATTGGTTGACATCGGTGATACTGATAGGGCCTAGAGGATGTATCTCTCCATTGTCTGGCGGAGTTAATTACTATTCTTGAACAATCTTAGTTCCATTACATACTCTAGGTCAATACCCAAATATCAACGTTATAATATCCTGTTAGGGTAGACGTTTGAAGGCATCCAAAGCATGATTGTGATTGTGCGGTCACTAGATATTCTCATAGTATAGGAACCCTAATTAATGAAAACATCATATTCACTTTGCTAAATCATTAGAATTGTTTTGTATCTTAAGAAGATCATATCCTTGGGTCTGTTTAGTACTATTGTTACTCTAACGATAAACCCTTATGGTTGCTAGACTTATCAAAGTCCATGATGAGAAAAACATGATTATGTCACAACACACAAGCTAATCTTAGCGACAAGATTAGGAACACTTGTTTGTTTATATATTCACACCCACACAAAGGTTTTGCTTTGAAAACTCACTTTTCAAGTACTACATCGGTTATAGCACAATGATATAAACTTAATAATGAACTTAGAGATAGAATAATAACTAAATATTATTGTCTCTAGGGCATATCTTCACCACCTAATACTTCGTTCGTCCAAACCCATGCCACTGGGAGTCGGCGCTACCGCCACGTCGGATACCACCAGAACTGTCACAGGCACATCCGAAACCCTTTTTTTCCTTCCCCTTTCTCCCATCCCAATTCATTTACCCCTCCCGCTCTCATAGTCATTTTGTCGACACTCTCTAGCATCTTGCTTAGGCCACATCGGGCACAAAACTGGTGGTGGCCATCCTCTTCCTAGGCCTTCACACGGTGGCGCTCGTCAACTCGCCGGTAATAGAGCTCATGTGACCTCACACACCCATCTTGCACGCAAGGTGTTCGGCCGATTTCCTAGTAGGATTAAATTTTTAGAATTTTTCTGCGCAACGTGTTGGGTTGATTGATTGCTTCATCGTTTGATTCATATGGACTATGAATAGCGATGATGTGTTGATGGTCGAGTTGTTGATGGAAGAAGAATCCAATTTTGCTGCAAATGAGGATGAGCTAATGATGATTCCAAACTTAAGGTTCGAAATTAGGGAGGAGGAATACCAAGCCAAGGTAGAGGATGTAGGGTTAGTGCATGCAGGTTACTACATGATATAAATCAACTATTTTGCCTACTTGACAATATTTTCTCAAAACAATCTTCAAAGGTGCTTTAAAATGAATAACGAGTTGTTCATGCGTCTGGAGCATGCTGTGAGAGAGTATGATAGCTACTATCTCTTGAAAAAACACTGAACCAGAATGAATGGTTTCTCATCAATTCAGAAATGCACTGCTGTTATACGGATGCTTGCATACAAACTCCTGAAGATGGTTCGATACAATTACTTACGCATGTATGAGTTAACAACTATGGAATCCGTTGATACATCTCAAACGTATCTATATTTTTTATGCGCCATGCTTGTTTTTCTATCAATTGCTACATGTTTTATTCACACTTCATAGCATTTGTATGCATTTTCTGGGACTAACCTATTAACAAGATACCACATTGCCAGTTCCTGTTTTCTGCTGTTTTTGTATTTCAGAAAAGTTGTTCTAGAAATATTCTCGGAATTGGACGAAAAGAAATCCCAGGGTCCTATTTTTTCTGACACGTCAACGGAGTCCAAAGCAGAGACGGAGGAGGGCACCGAGGTGGCCAGACCATAGGACGGCGCGGTTCCCCCCGGCCGCGCCACCACATGGTGTGGGCCCCTCAGGATCCCATCGACATCACCCATTCGCCTATATATTTCCCCCGACGCAAAAACCCTAAAGGAATAAGCCTCCATCCACGAAAAGTTCCGCAGCTCCGCCGCCATCGAAGACAAGTTTTGGAGGATAGAAATCTCCGTTCTGGCACCCTGCCGGGACGGGGAATTGCCCCGGGAGCCATCTCCATCGACTCCACCACCATCTTCATCGCCGTTATTGACTCCCATGATGAGGAGGGAGTAGTTCTCCCCCGAGGCTGGGGGATCTACGGTAGCTATGTGGTTTATCTCGACTCCCATGGTGTGATCTTTATTTGATCATGAGCTTTGTAATCTAGTTGAATAAGTACATGTTACTCTTCATCTATTATGCTACTCAAGTGGTTTTAGTAATGTGAACTCCAGAGTCACCTTGTCCCACGGTGTGAAGGTGACAGTGTGCGCCCCGTGTGTGACTCTTAGGATAAAGTTTATAGAAATACTTATAATGAGTTATAATTTGTGTTGGATGTCTCTATGAAATTTTGGTGTTTGTCTCGAACCGTCTAGGGCGCTCAAGGTGACAGTGTGGGGTTACCTAGATGAGGAATGCGACTTTAAGGTGTGCTTTTGTAGCCCTACATGGTGAATTGGTGCTCGTTATCCAACCGGAGAGTAGTTGAGGGTAGCACAGTGAAGAGAAGATATTTATGTAGTCAGTTACATTATCATTGTTGAGAGTGTCCACTAAGAAAAGTATGATCCCTAGGCCTTGTTTCTAAGCATTGAAACACCACTTAGAACCAGTTCTGCTACATGTTTGCTTGCTGCCATTTTTATTTCAGGTTGCAATTACCACTTATAATCATCCGTATTACTTGTATTTCACTATCTCTTTGCCGAACTAGTGCACCTGTACAATTGAAAATTGTATTAGGTGTGTCGGGTACACAAGAGACTTCTTGTATCTAAATTGCAGGGTTGCTTGAGAGGGATATCTTTGACCTCTACCTCCTTGAGTTCGATAAACCTTAGGTGATCCACACTTAAGAGATACTTGCTGTTGTTCTACAAAACTCTGCACTTGGAGACCCAACATTGTCTACAAGAATAGAAGCATGCGTAGACATCATCTATCTCGACCAAACTATTTGAGAGGACCAAATAAAGAAGAAACCACTCAGATCATGGCACAAAATGTTGCGAGAGGATTTTCTGAGATGCTTGGAAGTATCCAGTGCATGCGCTGAAGCTGCAAGAATTTTCCATTTGCTTCGCCAAGGGTTGTACAAAGGGCATAGTGGAGAGTGCAGTGGGGTATTTAAAGATGTGGCAGATTTTATCTCGTGGATTTTTGCACGCCTTTTTTAGCACTATAGGAACTCAAAAAGATATAATTGTGCTCCAATGCTCTCCATTGTTTTCAAGACTTGTTAGAAAGCCATGCTCCGGATGTCGGTTATGAGATCAGTGACCACAAGTACACCAAAGGTTACTATCTCGCAGATGGCATCTATCAAAGATGGCCAACATTTGTGAAAATAAACCCGGTCATCTAGGTAACTATTTTTTGTTGGAGGTATGCTCTTGAGACAATAATATTCAGTTAATATTCTATCTCCAAGTTCAGAGTTAACTTTATGTCATCATACTACAACCGCTATAGCACTGGCTACCCGATCAGCCGGATTCTAAATTCTCTACTGGGAGCGGTTCCAGATGCGCTTTCAGGTGAAGTCACATGAGACGTATTCGAGGATGTTCTTGCACATTGTTGGGTATCGAAACCCATGAAACCAGGTCTATTGCCATTACAATCTGATCGAATGGATGGAATTAGGTAGACAACAGCCTCTCTTGAGCGCCTCCTTTTTGTCTTTGTGAATGAAATTTGAGTAGATGAAAAGTGATTTTTCAAACTAAAATCTTTATGTGGGTGTCAATACATAAACAAACAAGAGTTCCTAATCTTGTCTCTAATATTAGCTTATGGTTTGTGAGATGATCATATTTTCCTGATCATGGACTTGGATAAAACTCTAGCAAAGCATAAGAGTTTATTGTTAGGGTTACAATAGTACTAAACCCAAGTGTATGTTGTTGCTAAAATAGACTAATCAATCATAATGTATTTTATAAAATACATATGAAGTTTTGTAACATCCCTGATTTTTGGAAAATTAAAAAATAAAAAAAAACTCTTGTTTTCTTGATAGAAGCAAGTGACCAAAAACAAATAAAACTCAAACACAAAGGAAATATTATTGTTATTCCAATGTTATTAGAATTAAAAATCCATTATTCCATAAACCCTAAAGCTTTTTCAAAATGAATATTCCTTACACAAAGTAAATTATTTTCTCTTTACCAAACCTTAGTACATAAAATGTTTTCAATTCAACTTTTACTTCGAAAAATGTTTTATAATCTTTCAAAACCAAAGAATTGTGATCTTTAATAATTTTGTAAGCCTCAAAATATTTTATGAGAAATAAAAGATATTTATAGTTGTTATTCCAAGTTTGAAACATAAAGGGGTGAACATAAAATGCTTTACTTTGAAAATAACAAAAAAGAGGACTTTGAAAATAATATTATAGCTTGTGGAATTTTTCTAAATTTTATCAAGCCACTTTTATAATTATTGATTTTTTCTATTTTATAATGGCAATAAGTTGCTATTAGTAAATCACTCATATCTTAAAAATAACAAATATAAAAATGAGGTAATATTACTTTATAAAATTATATATGACATGTATAATGTATATGAAATTTATGTGACTAATATTTTGATTTTTATTATTTTCTAAATTGGAAATAAACTTAAGTTACTATTTGTGAATTATTCAAATTTCAAAATTTAAAATTTAAAATATGTTGGAAGCAACAAAATTATGTTTCTGTTCGATAAATATTTCAATTACACAATTTTAGTTATTTATTTGAGGTCATTTGGGTTTTTAGAACAAAAGATATTGAATAAACAAGAAAATAGGAATTGAAAAGAAAAAACAAACAATGACCTCATTGATGACATCATCGTCTTCAACACTCAGAAAACTGCCATGGCCGTTTCGGGTGGTATTTTTGCGCCTTGATTCCGTGTGATTAAGGCCATCGATGGCTGCACTAAACCCATCCGCTTATAGCCGAGCCTCCCCTCGTCATTTACCCTCTCGAAGTTCATCAGATTATGCCCCGAGTCTGCTAAAATTCCTCGCCGGAGACGCCCTCTGCCGTGGCCTATTTTCTTCAATTCCAGCGAGAAAGTTAGGTCCTATCCTCCTCCTTCTGGCCCTCTCACTTCCCTTTGTCCCGGAGCATCTCTATTACCACTAGGGCGATTTTCTTTCCATCCAAATCTTCGTGCTAAACTCGCCGGAGCATCACCGTGGCTGCCACCTCGGGAATCAACATGGCGATGTCGTTTGGAGTACTGCCAGACGCTTCCGAGCACACCATCGAAGTCCCCTCATTTCGTCGGTCCACTTCGTGGTTGTCCCGAGGCCAGCTGTCGTCTCTTCATTATCCGGTGAACTGCACCGATCAGTCTGCGAGTCGTCATCAACAGAGTCCGCCACTGAGACCGCTGTAACCACCTTCGAGTTCGTCGTTCTTCCCCGTGTCTCGTTGTCATCTCCGTCGAGCTTGAAGAGCGCCGGAGCAGCTACACCGTTGAATTACGAGACACAACACCACCGCGCCGCCATTTTCCAGCCGCCCCGCCGGCGAGGTGAGCTCCTCTTTGTCCCCATCCGTTGGATCTGCTTGAACGGTCAGGATTAGATCCTTTAAAGGAAACAATATCAGCCAATAAGATCTTGCCAAGTTAGCAACACGCTTTCTGTCGCTCGGTGCAACGCGTAGCTGGCCCAAGCCTAGTGGTTATCTGTCGCCCAGTGCAGCGTGTAGCATCCCAACACTTTTTTGGATTTTATTCCGGAATAAAATTAATTGGCAGTTTTGCAGAAAAGTCCCTACACCTTAGAACCATCGTAACTTTTGATCCACTTATCCAAATTTAGCAAACTTGGACCTTTTGAAAAGCCTTTGACATGTAACAACTTTTAACACCCTAACTACATTTGACTTTGAATATTTAAAATTTGATCAAATTCAAATGAGCATGCTTGATGGTTTTTGGCATAATTTAAATTCTATAAATCCAATTTGAGAAAACCAAATATTTTTGGGATCCTTAGAATGTGTACTAACAGTGCCTACTTTCCAAAACCATGTTTGAATTATTGTATAATTAATTTAGATTTTAGATGGCCATATGAGCCTTTGGACCTAGTTTAAATTCGAAATAATTTTTGAATATGGTCCCTTAAGCAAAATTTCTCCATTTGGTAACCTTGAACCAGAGACATCAGTACCTAAACATTTAAGACACCCTTGAATCATATCCATGTAAGTTTAGCAAAAAATGCATCATAGTAGTCCATTTAGGACATCCTTGAACCATATCCATGTAAGTTTAGCAAAAAATGCAACATAGTAGTCCACCTAGTTGTTTATGCCATAGACTTTTTCCCATATTTTTACCATTGTTGTTGTGGCCATTTTGGAATCCAAGACAAAGTGATTAGTATGTGTCAATCATATACTAAACCAAATAGTTAACCTTAAACCCTAGTACCCCTATCAACCATCTACCTCCCAAAATTTCTTATCTTCTATAGAATACTAAGTCCCTAAAGTACTAGAGGGTACTTTACATGAAATTCTTCAACTCAACAAGGAGCACTACATGGAAGATCATTGAAGAACTTAGAGAAGGACATAGACTTCACCACCATCAGAATATACTCAAAGAAGTGAAGTAAGAACAAAAAGAATACTCGCCTAGACATGAAGAAGAAGGAGAAGAATCCAAGTGAAGTGGCCACTATAGTTGTTACATCACCCCATCACTCCTTGTTTTCTCAAATAAGAAACTACCCAAGATTTTCTCAAGACTAGACCCTAGGTATCCATCACATGCTAAAAAAATTAGTAATCTTAGACTTATATCCCAAAACCAGGAAGTTTTGCAAGGAGCAATGGAGTCACCACATTGAGGATGAAGCTACATGGGATACTGAAGATGATCCTTAAGAATGACCAACCAATGTGAAGACTTGGAGCTACAACATAGTCTATATGATTAGTATCAAGTTAGTTTTTGTTCAAGACTTAGAATTATTTCAAGACTTAGAATTATTTCACAAAGTAAGATGAGAGTTTTGACAAATACTTAAACAATGAGCCTTTTCATCAAGAAGAACAACTTTAATAAGAATCCAACTCAAAAAGAATATTCTCCCAAAGATGAAGAAGAAGAAGAAGAAGAATTTACTAGTCCTTTTTAGGGCAACTCTAGCAATATCATCAACCCCTATCTTGATTTATATGAGTAAGTACCTAAATACCAAATAGTACTTCAGAAGATTTTCTTCAACTCATGAAGGAGGACTACAAGCAAGGCCATTGAAGGACATTCATAAAGACTTAGAAGACTTGAATAAACTGAACACATAAGTAGAATTTGACCAAGACTTTTGTGTAATTTTTTTTTATCAAAGACCACCCTTAGTCGCTAATGGCAAACACTAACTACAATTACTTAGTTTCTCTTTGTGTATTGAAATAACAAGTTTTCCTTTTTCATATTATAGTAAAGTTGATAACCCTTAGTGAAACTTTTGATCAATAAGTTTGAACTCTTCAAAACATAATCCTTGTCCAATTCTTAGCCATTTGCTATACACTAAACCCAAACACAATAATTCCTCCGGTAAAATAAATTGTTGTGTTAAGTTTTTTGATTGTTATACTTTGTTGGTTTGTTTGTAAATTTCTTGTTTATTGTTGTTTACTTGTATTGTTTAGATTGTACGGAGAGAAACACTCTATTTTGTAAAGAAAGGGTGACTGTAATTCACCAACTTCAAAGAAAAGTAACACCGTTCAACTACCCATTATTTTCTATATGCATTGTTAGAGTTTTGAGTAATATGCATTTATAGGAAATTTTACTAAGTTATATTAGAAGCCTTGTTACTTAGTATATGCTTAGCCTTGATACGAAATTATTTACTTGATGTTGTGGAAAAATTCTAAGCTTAAACTGTAATGAAACACCTGGGTGGAATTTGTATGTGAGTGGTTTATGTTGAGTTTCTCCCTATGGCCATGTCTGTGGTGTTTTTTACCAAAGGAGTACACTTGTGGATGACCACTCAGGAACAAAGACATTACTATATCCTTCTAAGTTTAGTAGCTTCCCGTGCAGCCTTTAGTCATATGGGCTCTGTCTTGATCAACTAAGTTGAATGAACTCACCAGGCTTACAAGAAGATGTAGCATAATTATAAGTGGAACGAGTAAGCCAAACGGTGGTGGAATTTCTTCTAAAAGATCTTATCTTGATCTTCTCCTTTTTTTAACGAACTTAGGGTGTATAGGATGTTTGGGTTGATTTGAATCTGAAGGTGAAAGTCCACAAACTCTGTAGAGTCAACAAACTAAGATCTTAGTCGTTTCCCAGACACGGGAAACTATGAGCAGCTAGACAAGGAATGAAGAAGAATCTCAACACCTTTTGCAATAAGTAAAAATTTGACCAAGTGAACAGTAGTTGTGGTGCTTGGATTTCAATCTGTCGGGGGGTTACCCCCGAGTAGGGGGTAAGGCCAGTGCTAAAGGCAAGGTCAAAGGTGCTGTTTGACCGGGTAGATGGCTACCCGGTACTTGCTACCCGGTAGGTTTCTATCCGGCCGTACCCACCAATGGCCAAGAGGAAAAATCAAGCAAGTTATGTTCATCCGAGTAAAGAAGTTGGTCCGAGTAGAGGGAGTGAGTTCCTACTTGTCGCACCCGGACTTCTAGAGGATACTCTCAGTTCCGTTGAACAGTAGTGGATTGGATTACGGGGCTTACCGGCACCCGCATCTCTTACGAGTAGGCCAACACACGTATGTGTGACAACCAACCCCTATCTGTTCATCGTCTACGTAAACCATCCCATAGAAATCAGGATACTACCATTGACGTACTTCATACCATACACACATGGTACGTCAACGGCGTTGAACAAAATGATAGCACAACATATCTCTAAGACACAAAAGATGGAAATAAGTTGCAATTGGCTCTCACTAGAGCAGAGATAGCAAATACAATCATCCAGAGGACACATGTCCCAACAATTCATCATTACATCACAGCGGAAGCATTCAACAGGTCTGAGTACAGACAAAACCAAATAGGCCTAAGAGGCCGGCAATGAAAGGAAACGGAGCCCGTCTGAAAGCTCATGATCCCTCTAATGATTTTGGTGATGATGCTAACACGGATATCTCCTATCTAACAATGAGGTTCAGTCTGTGCAGCTATTGTCAAAAGATCAAAGAGAAGCTCTCTATTGTGGAAATTCAGCCACCGGATTTTTCAGTATAAAGGGCGGAAATTCCGGGACTTATGGGGCGGATTATCCGGCCATCTCACCGGAATTTTCCGGCCTCCCTTCTGGCTTCCACGAAAACGACCAAGTGTTTGTCTGCCCGCGCACAGAAGCCAGGGCGGAAATTTGCCCCGGAAATTTCCGGGCCAAAAATCCGGCCTTCAAGGACTTAGCAGAATTTGGTCTTCTTCACGTTGCCCGCGCACAGAGATGGGGGCGGAAATTCAGTCCGGAAATTTCCGGGCCCGGACATTTCAATTATCCGCCTCCCGGATATTTCAATATTCCGGGAATCAAAGTCCTTAGCCATTTTTCCATCATAAGTTGATGCCCGCGCACAGAAGGTAGGGCGGAAATTTGCCCCGGAAATTTCCGCAGCAAAAATCCGGCCCTTGGTCCTTAGAAGTTTTTCATCATCGTGTTGGTGCCTGCGCACAGAGATGGGGGCGGAGTATTGGGGCGGAAAATTCCGCCCCCGGATATTTCAATTATCCGCCCCCCGGAGTTTTCAAATTTCCGGCCAACTCAGACCGGAATATTCCGGCCTTTACCCCGGAAATTTCCGGTCCCTCATGACTGCAACGGTCAGAATTTGGAGGAGCCTATAAATAGCTGTCTTCTTCCTCTAGATAGGTAGCTCGCCCATTCCTCTCTCTCCTCCATTGTTGTAGAGCTCAAATCGCCCCGATCTCCCTCCTCCTCCAACCAAACTCGATGCCCTTCAAGGATCTCATGGAGGAGGTCTAGATCTACCTTTCCACCAAGCCAAAACGTGTGTACCCATACCACAACTCTTGGGATCTTGTAATATCTTGGTTGCTTTGTCATCCAAGGAAAACCCTAGTGCTTGTAGCTTCCACCTTGTAGCAAGAAGCTTCAATTGTTGAGAGCCTCCATCTCACTTGTGGAGTAGCCTCAACCCCTTGTAAAGGTTTGGTCAACGCCTTCAAGTCGACCTCATAGTGGAAACGAGAATCTCCCTCACCGGAGAAGCTCAAGGAGAACAAGGTGTGCACATCCGTGCTATTGAGGAGCACCTAGGTGGCTCCCCACCTCTCCAACGTAGACGTACTTCTTTTAAGAAGGAACTACGTGAAACATATCCTTGTCTCCGTGTTTTCACTTGTTGTTATCTTGTACCGTTCCTTTATTTCCGCTGCTACTTGCTTCTTATCACCTAGGGTTTTCACTTAGTTGCACATTTAGGTAATCAAGCATTTACTTTCTTAAAAGCCCCATTAAAAGTGAAAAAGGTGTAAAATTTGTAGGTCACCTATTCACCCCCCCTCTAGTTGACCATATTGCACTTTCAATTGGTATCAGAGCCTCGGCTCTTTTATCGGGCTTAACCTCCTAAGAGTAATCATGGTCAACGGGGATGTTCCCGAAACTTCTAAGGAGGAGCTCTCCAAAATGGCCGACACTATAGCCAACCTTGAGACAACGGTTTGTACCATACAAACCCAATTGTCGAAGGTTAGCTCTAGTGTGGGCTCGGAGGTCTCCTCCATCAAGAAGATGTTGGAGAACATGATGGGTAGAACCAAGGAGCCGTCCCACTCTCCCCATGTCACCGACGAGGATAGTTCGGATGAGGAAACAAATCCGGACATATCCGAAATCGAAGAAAACATTGCCAAAGCTAAGGCTAAAGCCGCACAAAAGGCTAAAGCCAAAGCTAAGGAGAGTGACGGTGGCTCCAAGTCTCAAACGGCTAATGGTTCGGGGTCCAATTCAAAAGTTCCACCACCGCAAAACTATGATTCCATCCACCCAATCGTTTCCATGCCACACATCCTTAATGTTGGAGTTCCACCCATCCTTAACACTAACGAATTTTCCTCTTGGAAGTTTGAAATGGAATCTCACATTTCAGGATCGTGTACGGCATTGTGGAGAAGCGTGATCCATGGGTTTCATCCTCATGATCCAAGCAACTTGACTCCAAGGGAGGATGTTGAATCTCAACTCAACAAAACTGCTCTTGTTATTATCCAGAAGGCTCTCCCAAGGGAGCATCTCACTCACATTCGCGGTTGCAAGACCGCCAAGGAAGCTTGGGACAAACTTGATACCTTGTTTCAAGGAAATGCTAGTATTCAGTCCTCCAAGTAAGATGTGGCCATTGACAACTCCGAGAACTTTGTTATGCAAGAGGATGAGACTCCTGAAGAGCTCTATAGACGAGTTGTCACTCTCGCCAATCAACTGAGAGACTTTGGCAAGGAAGAGATCACGGATGAATGGATAAAGAGGAAGTTTGTCAAGGCTATCACACCCTTCGAGAAGAATCTCGCCACTAGCATCCGGACAAGAGCGGACTACAATTCTCTCAACTCCATAGGTGTTCTTAGTGAGTTCATCGCAATCTCTCTCTCACAAGAGTGCGGATGATGCTCTAGCTCGCTCTAGAGGGATGGGAAAGTCTCCCAACCTTGCATTAAAGTCAAAAGCAATGGCTCGAGTTGATGAAAGTGAAGAAGATGATGATGATGAGGAAGACTATGAAGATACTTACACAGGAGCTCACAAGTGCATTGCCCTTGCTATGCATGGATATTGGAAGAGATGGGAAGCTCACAAGACCGGATCTCCAAGGCCTCCACGAAACAAGAACTACAAGAAGAAGGGGGAGCGACCAAGAACATGCTATAATTGTGGTAGCGCTAACCACTTCGTGAAGGAGTGCCCCTTTGAGCCAAGAGAAGAAAACGAAGGCAAGCTCATTCGCAAGAACAAGACCAAGCCTCCTCAAAACAAGAACTTTGCAAGGAAGGTTCCAAGAGCTCTCTACGTACAAGAAGGGGCGGTTCTTGAGACTTACATCTCCGGAGATGAAGGAGAAGATGAGGTGGTTGGAGTTGCTCACATCGCCAAGGCCACCGCATCATCACCTTCGATCTCTCTATTCGAATCCCCCAATGAGAATGTGGATACCCGACCTACATGTCTTATGGCAAAAGCCACTTCGGTATGCTCTCCCAACTCTAAGACCATTGTCACTAACCCTCCTTCGTTATTGGATTGTGTTGAAAATGCTTGTGAAGAGGATAGTGAGTCTAATGAGTTAAGCTTATGGCTATCTAGCCTTAAGGGTGAGACTAAGGAAAAGGTGAACTCCCTTTTGAGGCAACTTGATGAGGCTAACTCTCTTGTTGATGAAAAGGAGGAGATCATCATGACCTTAGAAAGCCATGGAGGTCACACTTGCAATGAGCAAGAGCTTGAAAAAGCTCTTGATAATGAGCGTTCCATTCGTGCCTCACTTGAGGAGAAATTGTCTTGTCTTGAAGAAAACTTTGCCATGAGTGTCTCTAAGCTTAGGAAGGAAAATGCACAATCTCTTGCCTTAATTAAAACTCTTGAGCATGAAGAATTAAAGCTAGGAATTGCTCACGAGGAACTTGGTACTCGTTATGAAAAACTTGAAAAAGAGTTCATGTCTCTTAAGGAAATTCATGACAAGTTAACCAAATCTCGTGACAATCTTCTAGCTCAACAATCAAACAAGCAAGTTGTATCCACTTCACTTTCTAGCTTGAATGTCTTGTCTAGCAATGCTTGTGGTACAACTAATCTTGTAGGAAATGAGAAGAGTTCCCATGAGATTGCTTCTCATCATGCCAACAATGGAAAGGAGGGACTTGGCTATATTGCCAAGTCAAAGAAGACGTACAAGAAGAAGAACAAGAAGAGAGTCACCTCCTCCTCACAAGAAGTAAGATTTGTGAAAGAGGGAGAGGTGACCAAAGGGAAGGAGACCAACACCATTGTGGGTGGTGAGACCTCTAGGGGGAGCACCACTCACAATAACTTTGCCGGGAAATATAATCCATCTTATGTTCTTATGAAATCTAGAGATGGTCATGTATATGCTAAATATGTTGGTACTTCTTATGGTGACGATTATCATTGGAGTATTTGGGTTCCTAAGACCCTTGTCACTAACATGAGAGGACCCATTCAAAGATGGGTCCCTAAATCAAGCAACTAATCTATTGTAGGGAAGTGCTTCCGGTTCGAGCAAATGGACGGTGGATAGTGGTGCATCCCAACATATGACCGGAAGCAATGACGCAATGAGTGATATTCATCCTCCATTACCTCATCTCAATTGCGTCACTATTGGTGACAACTCCGAACTAAAGGTATTGGGACGAGGCAAGGTAGCAATCTCAAATGACTTGTCAATTGAGAATGTTCTTCTTGTTGAGTCCCTTGGCTACAATCTCATCTCGGTTCTTCAACTTGCTAAAAGTGGTTTCACCTCTTTCTTTAATAAGGAGAATGTGATTGTCACTTGGGAAACGACTCTTAAAGTAGCCTTTGTTGGGCATGTCGAGAACGGCATGTATGTAGTGGACTTCTCCAAAGGAGACACGTGTGCCGCGACATGCCTAATGGCTAAAGTTGATGTGGGTTGGCTATGGCATCGCCGGTTAGCCCACACCAATATGAGGACGTTGCATGACCTTCAAAGTGGCAATCACGTTCTAGGACTAACAAATGCTAAGTTTGCCAAAGATCGTGTGTGTAGCTCTTGCGTTCTAGGAAAGCAACATGGAGAAGCACATCCCACCAAGACGAACATCACTACATCAAGAATCCTCGAGCTCATTCACTTGGACCTCTTCGGTCCTCTATCATATGATAGTCTTGGAGGCAAAAAGTATTGCTTGGTGATTGTGGATGATTACTCACGATATTGTTGGGTGTACTTCTTCAAGAGAAAGAGTGAGACTCAAAAGCGGGTCATCGAATTCATCACGTTGGTGGAAAGACAACATAATACAAGCATCATGGCTATCCGGAGTGATAATGGATCCGAGTTCAAGAACTACACCGTTGAGGGATTTCTTAGTGAGGAAGGCATTGCTCATCAATATTCCACTCCCTACACTCCTCAACAAAATGGTGTGGCGGAGAGAAAGAATCGGACTCTTATGGATGCGGCGCGTACCATGATTGCGGAGTTCTCTTCTCCTTACAACTTTTGGGCCGAGGCCGTCTCCACCGCTTGTCATGCTAGCAACCGATTATATCTCCGCAAGATTGTGAACAAGACCCCCTATGAGATTCTCACGGGCAAGAAGCCGGATGTTTCATACTTCAAGGTCTTTGGATGCAAATGCTTCATTCGCAAAAGAGGGAAACGCTTGTCAAAGTTCGAGACTAAATCCTATGAGGGTATCTTTGTTGGTTATGCCACAAACTCCCACGCCTATAGAGTCTACAACAAATCCACCGGACAAGTTGAAGAAGCTATAGACGTGGTGTTCGATGAGGATAATGGGTCCCAAGGGGGCCGTATAGATCATGGTATTGTAGGAGATGCAATTCCTCCCATCGTCATAAGAAGAATGGGGATTGGTGAAATAATCCCCATTGAGGAAAACCGGATGACGGAGGGAGAAGGACTATGCTCTACTCAAGTGGAGCCATTGACTATGTCCATTGATAACCATGCTACCCAACAAGATGCACCAAGCCCTCATGCCTCACCACTAGGCCAAGCAAACAATCAAGGCCAAGCTCATGATGAAGGCCAAGCTCGTAATGAAGAACAAGATACACATGGTGATGATGCAACTCATCACATTAGGGGTCCACCTCCCATCAATGATCAAGACCAAGGTGGACATGTCTCCGATGATGAAGGTGATGATCAAGTCCTATCCAAGGAAACTTTGGAGGAGATGCTAGCTCGTAGAGCAAAGAGAAGGCTCGATAATCTTGCTCGTGCCGGCCATACGGAGGATATGATTCTTGGACAAGTTCGTGGAAGGGTCGTCACAAGGAGGCAACTAGCGGACTTTAGCAAAGCACATGCATTTGTCTCGCACATTGAGCCAAAGAAGGTCTATGAAGCTCTTGAAGATCAAGATTGGCTTGAAGCTATGCACGATGAACTCAACAATTTCGAGCGCAACAAAGTGTGGAAATTGGTACCAAGGCCCAAAGATTGCAAGAACGTCATCGGCACTAAGTGGATCTTCAAGAACAAACAAGACAAGGACGGCATCGTTATTCGCAACAAGGCTAGATTGGTTGCTCAAGGCTTCTCTCAAGTCGAAGGTGTCGATTTCGGTGAAACATTCGCTCCCGTTGCTCGTCTTGAATCTATTCGCATCTTACTTGCGTATGCATCTCATCATAACTTCAAATTGCAACAAATGGATGTTAAAAGTGCGTTTTTGAATGGTCCCATCCATGAGTTGGTTTATGTCAAGCAACCTCCGGGTTTCGAAGATCCCAACCACCCCGATCATGTCTACAAACTCGATAAGGCGCTATATGGGCTTAAACAAGCTCCACGTGCATGGTACGAGCACCTTAAAGAGTTTTTGGTAGATCGTGGGTTCAATGTTGGTTTAATCGATCCCACCCTTTTCACCAAAAAGGTCGGAGGTGACTTGTTCATATGCCAACTCTATGTGGATGATATCATCTTTGGTTCCACTAACGTTGCTTTCAATGATGAGTTTTGCAAGCTTATGACGGACAAGTTCGAGATGTCTATGATGTCGCACCCTGATTTCTAGGGGATACTCACCGTACGAACTGGATAGCAGATGCTTGGATTATGGGGCATAACTGCTCCCACGTCCCAGCTTCCTGGTAGGCCTGCGCTTATGCGCGACAACACAAGCCCTGCTATTCCATCGGCGATGTAAACTATCCACTAGAGATCAAAGGCACTTCCGTCGACGTACTTCAAACCATACACACATGGTACGTCAACGGCGTTGAACAACTGATATCACAACAGATCTCTACGACACAAAAGATTGAAATAACTTGCAAATGGCTCTCAGTAGAGCAGAGATAGCAAATACAATCATTCAGAGGGCACATGCCCCAACAATACATCATTACAATACAGCGGAAGCATTCAACATGTCTGAGTACAGACAAGAACCAAATAGGCCTAAGAGGCCGGGAACAAACAGACGGAGCCCATCCACGAAGTCTCGGATCCTGCCCGGGTCCGCTATCTACTCGTCAGCAGCCTCGTCAAACTCCACGTAGTAGCCACCATGTAGATCCTCGGAAACGTCGTCTGCGTAAACCACAGCCCCAAAGGGGTCAGTACATAAACGTACTGGCAAGCAAGACTCACAGTTCACCAAAGTGTAACCCGTCAACACCAAGCACAGATGCCTTGGGTTCAACGGAAGAGAGGGGATATAAAAGATGCTGCAACTGGCTGCGCTAACCAACTACAGAGATTCTACCACTTCCGGCTAACAGAAAAGGAGATAAGATCGAGGATTGTAGCCAACTGAAAGATAACTTCAAACAAACCCATCCTGGATCTCGCCCCTTATCCAAAGAAGCAGTCCGAGGATAACTCACCCAGTTGTATTAAAGGTGAATCAAGTTATTGTGTCATCAACCTATTACTAGTCATGTTATTAATCATTGGGTGTAACATGTTTGATCATTATGTTTAAGTTGTCCTGAGTACTTGTTAGCCAGTACTTTCACCAAGTAATCCATAACCGCGGAAAACACGGCTTCTCGAGAAGATTATCCCTGCAGGGGTGCACCATAGTAACCGTACACGCATGAATATCCCGCCAGATGGAGCGGCCACTCCACCAAGCGGGGCACTCAACACAACCAACCCTTCTTCGCATCAAGCCCAAAGCACCGCGTGCTATGCGTGCGCGGCTAATCGAGCCCCCCGAAGAAAAGAAGGACCCTCATAGCACTGGAAGACCACGCCGCCCTAAATGCCGACTACAAAAGTTCCACCCTGGCCTCGGGTTCGTACCTGCATATGATGCAGCAAATGGAAAGCCCGAACTAGTACGGCGATTTGGACGAGATGCGAATCGAGTCAAGTTGAGGGGGGCGCCCATACTCGCTTCCCACATGCGGGTAGTGCGCTCATCATGGATCAGTAGACAAGACCCTTTTCCTATTAGGGTCGACACTAGCAGGCCTCAAAACCACAAAGGGCCTCCTGCCGGTGCCTTATCATCAAATTTATTATTAATAATAACATTAGCATGATTGATTGATTTAAACATCGAGCCCCCAGAACATAATAGAAATAACAACAGAGAGTAACGGGTAACAGACTCGAGCAAAACAACCTAAGCATGCTAGTAAGATACGGGCAACAAGCAATGGTTATAGGTATGGAGGTGAGGCAATATCAGGGTTAAGGGATTCATGTGATAGGTTCGTAACAGAAACAACTAACCATAGGGCTAGCATAATAGACAACGGAAAGTATCGGTAACCAATGTTGAAAGGAACACAATGGTTCATGTGAGTGATAACTTGCCTGCAAAACCCAGTAGCCTGGTACTGAGCTAACTCCTTAGAAGGGGTGTCGTAAGGATCGTCGGTCTCAACGTCGTCGTGTATCCGAGAAGAAGCAAGCAAACAAGGCAGAAATATAAACAATCAATATCATGGCAGGGTGCACAATCAAAGATGATGCATGACAGTTTAATGGATGCATCAAAATAAACTAGTTGACAAGATAGCAACATGATTAAATGGACCCATATGCAATTGGATTGCATATGGAAAGCCCATGAATTATGGTTGAATTAATTGTTTTACAACTAATCAAATTGTGTAAGTGAATTAACATGATGCATGGATGAGGAAAACAGAAAAATAACAACAATAGAAGCAAATGGAAATAAGGTTTAGCGAGTTTAGAAATTCATTTATTAAGTGTTGGAATTTTGGTTACTTAAAGGTGTCACACAAGCATTTGTTGTTTTCACCACTTTTAATGGTTCAAAATAGATAACCAAGTTTATATTTGAAAAGAAAACAATATTTTAGTTGGAATACATGTTTCACTTGTTGAAAAAGGATTTCAAATAAAGTATTTATGAATTAAACAAGTTTAAGCAGGAATTAAATGAATTTAATTCAAACATGAGCTTAGTTGAATTTTTATTTGTTCAAAACATTAAGTGAGATCCATATTTGAAAAGTTTATACTTTTGTGGTTTGAAAACATATTTTATATGCCCCAAAAGAATTTGTTTTGATCAAGTTATAAATTTAACAATATTAAATGAATTAAATAAGATTTAAATTATTTAACCACTTTTAATTATTCAAAACATGAAACAAAATTTATATTTGAAAAGGTGGTTTAATTTTGCATGGAAAACATATTTCATTTGTGGAGATTGGATTTAAAATGAGCAAGTTATTATTTTGGCAATTTTAAATGCAATAAACAAGAAACGGTTGTTTTCAGCAAGTTAAATTATTCAAAACAGCAAACAAAATTTATATTTGGAAATTACATGAAAAATTGATTGGAAAACATATTTGGTTTGTGAAATTTGGAATTTTTATGAACAAGTTATGAATTTTGCAAGTTTAAGTGAATTTGACAAGTTTTCAAAATTTGCACCAATTTAAAATATTCAAAACAGTAAACAAATTTTATATTTGGATAGATCATTTAATTTGGTATTGAAAACATATAAAAAATGTTGAATTTGGAGTTAGGATGATTTATTTAGGCAATTTCCAAAATTGGGTGCAAATCTGCCATTTTTAACTTATTAGGGACTTGGAAATATTATTTCAGGGGTCTAGATTTTATACCAGGGGCCTAGGTGTGATTTCCTATAAGTTCTAGGACCAAAACATTGCAAAACAAAAAGGTTTTTAATTGTGCAGGGGGTGGGAATTGATCCCTGCACCTCCTGCTACGCTGGGGGAACAGAACCAGTAGGGTGGTGGATCGAGTTGTGATAGAGAGGGAGCAGCGGTGAGGATAAGGCTCACGAAATTTGCACTGAACAATTCGGAATAAAGGGAAAAAGGTGGGGTTGGGGGGATTCGACCCTGCAACCTGAGGCTGCGCGCACAGGGCCTCTGCCAGTGCGGCTGCTGCTGCATTTGTGAAGGAGAAAGGAAACGGGGGTAGTTAAGGTGTGGTGCGAGCGGAATTTTCTGAACTTAAAACTGCACCTGTTCGTGCGCTTGCTGTATCGTCGACGGAGAGAAAGATCGGCGGGCTGCTGCTTGCTGCCAGTCCCCGCGGTGGCCGGAGGGTGCTGTGGCGGTGCGGCCAAGGGAAAAATAGAGGAGAGGGGATCGAGGGGAACGGGATCGCGGGCCTCACCTCGAGCGATCGGGAGCAGGTCGGGGCGCAGGTACAGGGGGCGACCGCGGCTTGGAGCGGACGGCGGCGGCGACTCGGGCCTCCTCCCGCCTCGGCGCCTTCATGAAACTCGACGAGGAAACCACCCCGGTTCCATTCCCGGCCGCGGCGTGGCCTGGCGACGACCGTAGCGGCGGCAGCGTGGATGCCAACATCCGGCCATGGAAGCTCCCTGTTGAGTTCTTCAGAGAACTGCAGGAGGAGGGGGATAACAGAGGAGGAAGAAGAGTAGGTGGCGGCGCAGAGGGAGAAGAGGGGAGGGGTGGAGGCGGCTAGGGTTAGGGTTTTCTAGGGCTAGGAGGTAGTTATAGGAGGGGGGATGGGGGAGCAGCACGTGATGCAGGTCGCTGTCTCCATGGCGTTCGTCATCGTACGGAGGTTGGGGAAGAAAGGTAACGGGCTGAGGGAGAGTTGGGCTGGGCCTGGCTGCCCCTCTCTCCCTTTTTTTTTTTTGCTCTATTGTTTTTTTTTTGGCTGATTGGAAAAGGAAGAAAAAGGCTAGGGTTTGGAGTTAGGAAAATACTAGGAAAAATTGTGTTGCTTATTTATTGTGTCAGTACCCATTTGACAAGTTTTGTTTTCCATAAATTTCAAAATGTAGTGCTGTTTGTAATTGGTTCAATTTTAAATGAATTTTGGATTAAGTGACATTATTGAAAACAAGAATTTAAATATGTTGAACCTTAAGGTTTAACTGGAAACAAATGATTATTGATGGAAACCATGTTTTTATTAGGGTGACCCCTATTGATTAAATAGAGCAAATGTGTTTATAAATTGTTTGGTATTTTTATAATTTTCAAATGAGGTGCTGATTTGAAGAATTGCTTTGAATTTGAAACCAAGTTGGATTTAATTAATTGAAATAATACCACCATTTTATTAGTTGAACCAACATGGAATACATGGAAACAACAGATTAGATAGTTTTGGTAATTTTCATAACATTCCAATTGAGTGTTGTTTATACAATGTATTGAATTTTTGAATGTGATTTGGAAACAATTGATTGCTTAAAACCATTAACTTAACAAGTGAGCATTTTGGAATAAAAGGAAAACAATTTGGTTGTTTTTATTTGAAATAACACTTTGGAAATTGTAACATCACAAGGATGAAACAAAAGGGTTGAATTTTGGTTTGAAATTCAAATAGAAAACAAAGGAAAACAAATGAAAACAGAGGAAAACAAATGGAAAACAAGCAAAACAAATGCAATCAACATGATGCTATGATGCAAAACATAAAATAACAGGGAGCAAACATTCTAATGGCTATTTTTCAGACTTGGGATGTTACAAAACGCCCCCCCTTGAAGGAATCGCGCCCCGAGATTCCTACTGAGAAAAGAAAAGGTCCGGAAACTTCTTGGGAATATCCTCTTGAACTGTGACACGTGAAATACATCGTGCACAGTGGATAGACGTCAGGGAATTTGGAAACCACCGGAACATTTTCAAGTAAAGGGAGAGGTTTTTGTATGGAGGGTGTATAGTTGGATAGAATTTGACTCATTTGGAGAATAGATTATCTGGCTAGAATGGTGGAACAGAGTTATTGACATCAATGCAACACCAAGAATAATCATCAATGTCAGAATCATCAACATGAGAGTAACGAGGAATATGTGGCCTCCCATTAGAATTTGATTTCTGTGACTGAACTTGGAAGTCAACATTTGAGATCCCGAGGAGTGAACGGTGATTTGATTGTTTAGTGGAACCAGAACTATGTTGTTTGTTGTGGAAAGGATCTTTGACACAAAAGAATGTGATGCTCCGGTATGAAACAACACTTTAGCTGGAATAGAGTTTAGCAGATGAACGGTGAAACTTTGATTAGCTGCCGGTAGAAGAATTGAAGTGGAAAACAACAACAAGATTTCAACGGACGAAAGGTTCTTTTAAAAGAACAGGATATTGAAGCAACTCCGGGGAAAAACGAGAACAAAACTCCTGAGGTACTACGGAGAACCCAAAACACGTGAAATCCTAACTTGAAAGTTTAGGTGAGAACAGAAAACAACGTTGCACTTCCTTACCAGAAAAGGGAGGGTGGGTGGGGAAAGAAGAAAAAGAACAGAATTCCTACTCTCGCGTTTCATTTTTCCTATATAGCTACAAAATAGTTTCTAGACTCAACTGCGACCAGTAAAAAGGGATCCTACAGGCAGACATGCTCTGATACCATTTGTCGCACCCTGATTTCTAGGGGATACTCACCGTACGAACTGGATAGCAGATGCTTGGATTATGGGGCATAACTGCTCCCACGTCCCAGCTTCCTGGTAGGCCTGCGCTTATGCGCGACAACACAAGCCCTGCTATTCCATCGGCGATGTAAACTATCCACTAGAGATCAAAGGCACTTCCGTCGACGTACTTCAAACCATACACACATGGTACGTCAACGGCGTTGAACAACTGATATCACAACAGATCTCTACGACACAAAAGATTGAAATAACTTGCAAATGGCTCTCAGTAGAGCAGAGATAGCAAATACAATCATTCAGAGGGCACATGCCCCAACAATACATCATTACAATACAGCGGAAGCATTCAACATGTCTGAGTACAGACAAGAACCAAATAGGCCTAAGAGGCCGGGAACAAACAGACGGAGCCCATCCACGAAGTCTCGGATCCTGCCCGGGTCCGCTATCTACTCGTCAGCAGCCTCGTCAAACTCCACGTAGTAGCCACCATGTAGATCCTCGGAAACGTCGTCTGCGTAAACCACAGCCCCAAAGGGGTCAGTACATAAACGTACTGGCAAGCAAGACTCACAGTTCACCAAAGTGTAACCCGTCAACACCAAGCACAGATGCCTTGGGTTCAACGGAAGAGAGGGGATATAAAAGATGCTGCAACTGGCTGCGCTAACCAACTACAGAGATTCTACCACTTCCGGCTAACAGAAAAGGAGATAAGATCGAGGATTGTAGCCAACTGAAAGATAACTTCAAACAAACCCATCCTGGGTCTCTCCCCTTATCCAAAGAAGCAGTCCGAGGATAACTCACCCAGTTGTATTAAAGGTGAATCAAGTTATTGTGTCATCAACCTATTACTAGTCATGTTATTAATCATTGGGTGTAACATGTTTGATCATTATGTTTAAGTTGTCCTGAGTACTTGTTAGCCAGTACTTTCACCAAGTAATCCATAACCGCGGAAAACACGTCTTCTCGAGAAGATTATCCCTGCAGGGGTGCACCATAGTAACCGTACACGCATGAATATCCCGCCAGATGGAGCGGCCACTCCACCAAGCGGGGCACTCAACACAACCAACCCTTCTTCGCATCAAGCCCAAAGCACCGCGTGCTGTGCGTGCGCGGCTAATCGAGCCCCCCGAAGAAAAGGAGGACCCTCATAGCACTGGAAGACCACGCCGCCCTAAATGCCGACTACAAAAGTTCCACCCTGGCCTCGGGTTCGTACCTGCATATGATGCAGCAAATGGAAAGCCCGAACTAGTACGGCGATTTGGACGAGATGCGAATCGAGTCAAGTTGAGGGGGGCGTCCATACTCGCTTCCCACATGCGGGTAGTGCGCTCATCATGGATCAGTAGACAAGACCCTTTTCCTATTAGGGTCGACACTAGCAGGCCTCAAAACCACAAAGGGCCTCCTGCCGGTGCCTTATCATCAAATTTATTATTAATAATAACATTAGCATGATTGATTGATTTAAACATCGAGCCCCCAGAACATAATAGAAATAACAACAGAGAGTAACGGGTAACAGACTCGAGCAAAACAACCTAAGCATGCTAGTAAGATACGGGCAACAAGCAATGGTTATAGGTATGGAGGTGAGGCAATATCAGGGTTAAGGGATTCATGTGATAGGTTCGTAACAGAAACAACTAACCATAGGGCTAGCATAATAGACAACGGAAAGTATCGGTAACCAATGTTGAAAGGAACACAATGGTTCATGTGAGTGATAACTTGCCTGCAAAACCCAGTAGCCTGGTACTGAGCTAACTCCTTAGAAGGGGTGTCGTAAGGATCGTCGGTCTCAACGTCGTCGTGTATCCGAGAAGAAGCAAGCAAACAAGGCAGAAATATAAACAATCAATATCATGGCAGGGTGCACAATCAAAGATGATGCATGACAGTTTAATGGATGCATCAAAATAAACTAGTTGACAAGATAGCAACATGATTAAATGGACCCATATGCAATTGGATTGCATATGGAAAGCCCATGAATTATGGTTGAATTAATTGTTTTACAACTAATCAAATTGTGTAAGTGAATTAACATGATGCATGGATGAGGAAAACAGAAAAATAACAACAATAGAAGCAAATGGAAATAAGGTTTAGCGAGTTTAGAAATTCATTTATTAAGTGTTGGAATTTTGGTTACTTAAAGGTGTCACACAAGCATTTGTTGTTTTCACCACTTTTAATGGTTCAAAATAGATAACCAAGTTTATATTTGAAAAGAAAACAAGATTTTAGTTGGAATACATGTTTCACTTGTTGAAAAAGGATTTCAAATAAAGTATTTATGAATTAAACAAGTTTAAGCAGGAATTAAATGAATTTAATTCAAACATGAGCTTAGTTGAATTTTTATTTGTTCAAAACATTAAGTGAGATCCATATTTGAAAATTTTATACTTTTGTGGTTTGAAAACATAATTATATGCCCCAAAAGAATTTGTTTTGATCAAGTTATAAATTTAACAATATTAAATGAATTAAATAAGATTTAAATTATTTAACCACTTTTAATTATTCAAAACATGAAACAAAATTTATATTTGAAAAGGTGGTTTAATTTTGCATGGAAAACATATTTCATTTGTGGAGATTGGATTTAAAATGAGCAAGTTATTATTTTGGCAATTTTAAATGCAATAAACAAGAAACAGTTGTTTTCAGCAAGTTAAATTATTCAAAACAGCAAACAAAATTTATATTTGGAAAGTACATGAAAAATTGATTGGAAAACATATTTGGTTTGTGAAATTTGGAATTTTTATGAACAAGTTATGAATTTTGCAAGTTTAAGTGAATTTGACAAGTTTTCAAAATTTGCACCAATTTAAAATATTCAAATAGTAAACAAATTTTATATTTGGATAGATCATTTAATTTGGTATTGAAAACATATAAAAAATGTTGAATTTGGAGTTAGGATGATTTATTTAGGCAATTTCCAAAATTGGGTGCAAATCTGCCATTTTTAACTTATTAGGGACTTGGAAATATTATTTCAGGGGTCTAGATTTTATACCAGGGGCCTAGGTGTGATTTCCTATAAGTTCTAGGACCAAAACATTGCAAAACAAAAAGGTTTTTAATTGTGCAGGGGGTGGGAATTGATCCCTGCACCTCCTGCTACGCTGGGGGAACAGAACCAGTAGGGTGGTGGATCGAGTTGTGATAGAGAGGGAGCAGCGGTGAGGATAAGGCTCACGAAATTTGCACTGAACAATTCGGAATAAAGGGAAAAAGGTGGGGTTGGGGGGATTCGACCCTGCAACCTGAGGCTGCGCGCACAGGGCCTCTGCCAGTGCGGCTGCTGCTGCATTTGTGAAGGAGAAAGGAAACGGGGGTAGTTAAGGTGTGGTGCGAGCGGAATTTTCTGAACTTAAAACTGCACCTGTTCGTGCGCTTGCTGTATCGTCGACGGAGAGAAAGATCGGCGGGCTGCTGCTTGCTGCCAGTCCCCGCGGTGGCCGGAGGGTGCTGTGGCGGTGCGGCCAAGGGAAAAATAGAGGAGAGGGGATCGAGGGGAACGGGATCGCGGGCCTCACCTCGAGCGATCGGGAGCAGGTCGGGGCGCAGGTACAGGGGCGACCGCGGCTTGGAGCGGACGGCGGCGGCGACTCGGGCCTCCTCCCGCCTCGGCGCCTTCATGAAACTCGACGAGGAAACCACCCCGGTTCCATTCCCGGCCGCGGCGTGGCCTGGCGACGACCGTAGCGGCGGCAGCGTGGATGCCAACATCCGGCCATGGAAGCTCCCTGTTGAGTTCTTCAGAGAACTGCAGGAGGAGGGGGATAACAGAGGAGGAAGAAGAGTAGGTGGCGGCGCAGAGGGAGAAGAGGGGAGGGGTGGAGGCGGCTAGGGTTAGGGTTTTCTAGGGCTAGGAGGTAGTTATAGGAGGGGGGATGGGGGGAGCAGCACGTGATGCAGGTCGCTGTCTCCATGGCGTTCGTCATCGTACGGAGGTTGGGGAAGAAAGGTAACGGGCTGAGGGAGAGTTGGGCTGGGCCTGGCTGCCCCTCTCTCCCTTGTTTTTTTTTTTTTTGCTCTATTGTTTTTTTTTTTGGCTGATTGGAAAAGGAAGAAAAAGGCTAGGGTTTGGAGTTAGGAAAATACTAGGAAAAATTGTGTTGCTTATTTATTGTGTCAGTACCCATTTGACAAGTTTTGTTTTCCATAAATTTCAAAATGTAGTGTTGTTTGTAATTGGTTCAATTTTAAATGAATTTTGGATTAAGTGACATTATTGAAAACAAGAATTTAAATATGTTGAACCTTAAGGTTTAACTGGAAACAAATGATTATTGATGGAAACCATGTTTTTATTAGGGTGACCCCTATTGATTAAATAGAGCAAATGTGTTTATAAATTGTTTGGTATTTTTATAATTTTCAAATGAGGTGCTGATTTGAAGAATTGCTTTGAATTTGAAACCAAGTTGGATTTAATTAATTGAAATAATACCACCATTTTATTAGTTGAACCAACATGGAATACATGGAAACAACAGATTAGATAGTTTTGGTAATTTTCATAACATTCCAATTGAGTGTTGTTTATACAATTTATTGAATTTTTGAATGTGATTTGGAAACAATTGATTGCTTAAAACCATTAACTTAACAAGTGAGCATTTTGGAATAAAAGGAAAACAATTTGGTTGTTTTTATTTGAAATAACACTTTGGAAATTGTAACATCACAAGGATGAAACAAAAGGGTTGAATTTTGGTTTGAAATTCAAATAGAAAACAAAGGAAAACAAATGAAAACAGAGGAAAACAAATGGAAAACAAGCAAAACAAATGCAATCAACATGATGCTATGATGCAAAACATAAAATAACAGGGAGCAAACATTCTAATGGCTATTTTTCAGACTTGGGATGTTACATATGATGGGAGAATTGGAGTATTTTCTTGGCTTTGAGATCAAGCAACACCCCGAAGGCACATTCATCAAGCAAGCCAAGTATACTCAAGATATGCTCAAGCGATTCAATATGCATGATGCTAAACCTATGAAGACTCCCATGTCCACGACGGTTGATTTGAAACCCGATCCGAATGGTAAAGAGGTAGATCAAAAGGTATACCGCTCCATGATTGGCTCTTTGCTCTACCTTTGTGCATCTAGACCCGATATTATGTATAGCGTTGGTAAATGTGCAAGGTTTCAAGCCTCCCCAAGACAAAGTCATCTTGAAGCGGTTAAGCGTATCTTTCGATATTTAGTTCATACCCCAAACTTTGGTCTTTGGTATCCCAAGGGTTCAAGCTTTCAGCTCATTGGGTATTCGGATGCGGACTATGCGGGAGAGAAGACAGATAGGAAATCTACATCCGGAAGTTGTCAATTTCTTGGCCGCTCATTGGTATGTTGGTCGTCCAAGAAACAAAACTGCATTGCTCTCTCTACCACTGAGGCCGAATACATCTCCGCGGCTAGTTGTTGTGCTCAATTACTTTGGATGAGGCAAACATTGAGAGATTATGGCATCATCTTCGACAACGTTCCTCTCTTGTGCGACAATGAGAGTGCCATCAAGATCGCCTACAATCCCGTTCTTCACTCCAAGACGAAGCACATTGAGATACGGCATCACTTCATTCGGGATCATGTTGAGAAGGGTGATATTGACCTCTCCTATGTTGCGACCAAGGACCAACTCGCGGATATCTTCACGAAGGCCCTTGATGAACCAAGATTTCGGGGTTTGAGGAATGAACTAAATGTGATCGATGCGTCTAACTTCTCTTGAACCCTTGCATGTGTACCTTCACTATATGTGTTATCTAGTCTAGATGTAGGCATGGACATAGGGGGAGCGTAGTTCAACTCATGGATAAACACTCCACCTATCATGCGTAAAACAATCAAAACGTAATGCATATCTAGTCAGTTCGTGACTTATTGTGCTTAAAACGTGAGTGATACTCTTGAGTCCAAGATACATCTTCGCGGCTCCTTGGTGTCACTCAAACACGGTGGCTCCGGCCACCAACCTTTTCTTTTGAATGTGTTTTGTTTGATGTTTTCCTCGTGTTTGTTCGAGTGTTTGTGTCTTTTTGCGTCTTTGGAGGCTCACGATTTGATCCATCTTCCACAAAACTCGGATGGCATTGGCACCCCGGAAATTCCGGCCTAGGACCGGAATATTCCGGCCCTCAGACGTTTGTTCCAGAAAATTTCGCTAACTTCCGATGTGCCCGCTCACAGAAGGCACACCGGAAATTTCAGCGGAAATTTCCGGCACAAATTTCCGGGGGCCCGGAATATTCCGTGTCTTAAGCCACGGAAATTTCCGGAGGGAGATTTGGACTCGAATAATTCCCCAACTATCCAGCGTGCCCGCTCGCAGAAGGCACACCGGATATTTGGGCGGAATATTCCGGCCCAAATCTCCGGGCCCCGGAATATCCGGCATTAAACACCGGAAATTTCCGGTGCTCTTGGCCTGGGGCTATATAAGGGCGACGGGAGGCGACGGTTCCGCACTGTTTTCCTCCCCTCGTCTCTCCACTCGCCCCAGCCAGCCGCCGCCGCCTCCGAGACTTCCGGGAGGCCTCTTTGCCTCCCCTCCTCCGCCTCTCCTCTTCCTTTGCGGATCAAGAGACCGCACGTCCTTTCCTGTGATGGATCCGGGTACGTGTTCGTTTTCTCCGCAAAATTTCGGGTTGAGTAGATGCATTATCACTTTTATCTAGTGTTTCTCCTGTTCTAGCATGGTTCTTTGCCACAAAGTACCATCTATTCCTCCTCGTACTAGATCCCATGTTCTAGATTCGTTATAGGCACAGATTCAGATCTGGAATTCGAAAATCCCGCAGGCCGGAAATTTCCGCCCAGGGCCGGAATTTCCGCACCCCGGAAATTCGCCCTGTGGCCGGAATTTCCGCCCTCCGGAATTTCCGTCTCCATGACCGGAATTTCCGGCCTATACTGACTCTACACCAGAACTCCACAATTCCATTCCTCATTTCGTGAGCCCCTGTTTTTGATGTTTGTTTGCTTTTTCTTTGGCTTTCTTTTGCTTTTCTCGCAGATGGTTCCACCTCTAGGTCTGGCAAGCTGCTCAGTTCCCGCAAACGCCTCCGTCATCTGACAGAAAATGAGGAGGGAACCTTTGTAGAAGACAATGAAACTCGCCGGCGTGAACGAGATGCTCAGCGAGCATATGAGCAACAACGTGAGGCTGATCGGGCTGCTCGCAGAGCTGGTAGGCAGCAAGGCAAGGCACCTCTCAATGTGGGCACTATGCCCATTGCTGACTTTTCGGAATGGCGCAAGAAGGCTTGGTATACGGAGGGTCCTCAGGACCCCACGATTGACTCGTGCTTTTGGCACGTCGAGCAGGAGACTCTCTTCAAGCAGGTCTACACCGTTATGAGCAAACCTGTTTGCCCCATGAAGGTGATCAATTTTGCTCATCTGGCTGCCAACCCCGAGTACTTCAACAACTCTGTTCAGCTTGTGGAGGTCCTTGGTCTGCGTCAACTTATGGAGACTCGTTGCTCATACAACACCACCTACATCCAGCAGTTCTTTGCTACTCTTGTCATTGATGATTCTGAAGATATTGGGATGTCCTGGATGTCTGGCCCTCACCTGCTCACTGCAAACTTCCATGACTTTGCCACTGTACTTGCCTATCCGTTTGCTGGCCTCAACACTCCTCAGGGCCACCGTATGCACATTCATGGGGAAGAGTATCAGAAGAACAGGCTTGCTGAGCTTTATGGTCCTCGTGGCACAGTTGGTTCGGCTAAAGGCCTCTTTGCAGTCTATGATATTCTCCTGCGCATGTTCAGGGAGTCCATTGCTCCAAGCGCGGGAAACAATGATGCTATTCGTGGTGGATTGGTCAACCTTATGCACCATGCCTTCTTGACCTTCTCTGAGACTGATATGACTAATATGGAGGCTCACAGGGTTGATGTCATGGACTTCATTTTCAATGAGATCCACTATGCTCTCTTCCATCGCAAGGTGCCACCATATGCCCCCTATATCATGAAGCTCATCAAGGCACGCTATCCTGAGGCGCTCCGAGAAGACTTGGAGTTGGACTGTGAGGATCACAAGGACGTTAACCTCTACAAGAAGTCTGCTCACACTCAGCAGGCCGCTCATGATGTTGGTGGATCTGGACAGGGCCACAGGGATGCTCGCATGCGTCCTCCTACTCCTGGAAAGAAGAAGCGCTCGTGGCTTGCTCGTGCTGTTGAGAAGGTACTCAGCTTGACTGTTTGCCTCCACAAGGAGAACTACGCAGCCTATGTGGAACGCCGCACCATCTTAGAGAACCAGCATCACATCATGACTGCACTCAAGACTCCCTCTGTGCCACCACTTCCTCCTCCTCGGGTTGCTTACAGGAACTGGAACAACCGTGATGTTGACTGGGATATTGGTGTTGATGAAGATGAGGACATGGAGACTGCCACCGACAGTGAAGCTGAAGAGGACGACGAGGACACCCAGGCCTAGAGTGTGCTCCATGGGACGTAGCTATCTCTTTTCTCTTTTTGGTGTCTTGATGCCAAAGGGGGAGAAGAATTAGATGATCGTGGGGATTTGCTTGGGAAGGTTTTTTCGTTTGTTCTTCGTTGCCATTTCCGTTTTTCGTGCGTCTTTTTCGAACTTCGTTCTACCGTACTCGTCCTTTATGTTGAACTATTATTATTGGGAGGCATGTCTCCTATATATGCTATCTGTGATGTTTTCATATCATGCATTGTTAGCTTTATTCCCTGCAAATACCCGTGTTGTCATCATTCACCAAAAAGGGGGAGATTGAAAGCTCATGATCCCTCTAATGATTTTGGTGATGATGCTAACACGGATATCTCCTATCTAACAATGAGGTTCAGTCTGTGCAGCTATTGTCAAAAGATCAAAGAGAAGCTCTCTATTGTGGAAATTCAGCCACCGGATTTTTCAGTATAAAGGGCGGAAATTCCGGGACTTATGGGGCGGATTATCCGGCCATCTCACCGGAATTTTCCGGCCTCCCTTCTGGCTTCCACGAAAACGACCAAGTGTTTGTCTGCCCGCGCACAGAAGCCAGGGCGGAAATTTGCCCCGGAAATTTCCGGGCCAAAAATCCGGCCTTCAAGGACTTAGCAGAATTTGGTCTTCTTCACGTTGCCCGCGCACAGAGATGGGGGCGGAAATTCAGTCCGGAAATTTCCGGGCCCGGACATTTCAATTATCCGCCTCCCGGATATTTCAATATTCCGGGAATCAAAGTCCTTAGCCATTTTTCCATCATAAGTTGATGCCCGCGCACAGAAGGTAGGGCGGAAATTTGCCCCGGAAATTTCCGCAGCAAAAATCCGGCCCTTGGTCCTTAGAAGTTTTTCATCATCGTGTTGGTGCCTGCGCACAGAGATGGGGGCGGAGTATTGGGGCGGAAAATTCCGCCCCCGGATATTTCAATTATCCGCCCCCCGGAGTTTTCAAATTTCCGGCCAACTCAGACCGGAATATTCCGGCCTTTACCCCGGAAATTTCCGGTCCCTCAGGACTGCAACGGTCAGAATTTGGAGGAGCCTATAAATAGCTGTCTTCTTCCTCTAGATAGGTAGCTCGCCCATTCCTCTCTCTCCTCCATTGTTGTAGAGCTCAAATCGCCCCGATCTCCCTCCTCCTCCAACCAAACTCGATGCCCTTCAAGGATCTCATGGAGGAGGTCTAGATCTACCTTTCCACCAAGCCAAAACGTGTGTACCCATACCACAACTCTTGGGATCTTGTAATCTCTTGGTTGCTTTGTCATCCAAGGAAAACCCTAGTGCTTGTAGCTTCCACCTTGTAGCAAGAAGCTTCAATTGTTGAGAGACTCCATCTCACTTGTGGAGTAGCCTCAACCCCTTGTAAAGGTTTGGTCAACGCCTTCAAGTCGACCTCATAGTGGAAACGAGAATCTCCCTCACCGGAGAAGCTCAAGGAGAACAAGGTGTGCACATCCGTGCTATTGAGGAGCGCCTAGGTGGCTCCCCACCTCTCCAACGTAGACGTACTTCTTTTAAGAAGGAACTACGGGAAACATATCCTTGTCTCCGTGTTTTCACTTGTTGTTATCTTGTACCGTTCCTTTATTTCCGCTGCTACTTGCTTCTTATCACCTAGGGTTTTCACTTAGTTGCACATTTAGGTAATCAAGCATTTACTTTCTTAAAAGCCCCATTAAAAGTGAAAAAGGAGTAAAATTTGTAGGTCACCTATTCACCCCCCCTCTAGTTGACCATATTGCACTTTCACCGTCCACGAAGTCTCGGATCCTGCCCGGGTCCGATATCTACTCGTCAACAGCCTCGTCGTACTCCACGTAGAAGCCACCATGGGGTTCCTCGGAATCGTAGCCTGCGGAAACCACAGCCCCAAAGGGGTCAGTACATAAACGTACTGGCAAGCAAGACTCACAGTTCACCAAAGTGTAACCCGTCAACACCAAGCACAGATGCTTTGGGTTCAACGGAAGAAAGGGGATATAAAAGATGCTGCAACTGGCTGCTCTAACCAACTACAGAGTTACTACCACTTCCGGCTAACAGAAAGAAGATAAGATAGCGTATCGTAACCAACTATAACTAACCACCAAACAAACCCATCCTGGATCTCGCCCCTTATCCAAAGAAGCAATCCGGGGATAACTCACACAGTTGGATTAATGATGGTTCAGGTTATTGTGTCAATAGACCTATTACTAGTCAAGTTATTATAGTTAGGTGTAAGTTGTCTGAGTACTTGTTAGCCAGTACTTTCACCAAGTCGTCACATAACCGCGGACAACACGGCTTCTCGAGAAGATTCATCCCTGCAGGGTGTGCTCCAGTACTCGTACAAACTCGAGCCACCAACTAAAACTCAGGTGGACTCAACACGACTCGAACCATCTCTACAACCTGTCCTAGGAGCCACGGAGCTATAAGGTCCCGGCCAGTCCGACCTAACCTAAGCGCAAGGGTGAAAACCACACCCCCCCGGCACCACAGGCCTCGCCCTATATGCATCATCATCATAATAATCATCACCAACAGTAACCATGGGAGCGACCCATTCATGCTCTTCGGACAAACTGCGGATCAGGTCAAAGTCGAGGGGGGTTCCATACTACCACCCGGATGCGGTGAGCACGCTCATCATGGATCAGTAGACAAGACCCTCTTCCTAATTAGGGTCGACACTAGCAGGCCTCAAAACCACACCGGGCCTCCTGCCGGTGCCTTAACATCAAATTATTATTACCCATAACATTAACAGGTTGATTGTTTAACATCGAGCCCCAGAACATAATAAAATATGATAACAGAAAGTAACTGACAGCAGACTCGAGCAAAAACAACCCTAAGCATGCTAGTAAGACTCGGGCAACAAGCAACGGGGTGATAGGAGTGGAGGTGAGGCTATATCAGGTTTAAAGGATGACATATGATAGGATCGGAACACAAGCATCGATACATAGGGCTAGCAGAATAGACAACGGAAAGTATCGGTATCCAATGTTGAAAGGAACACGATGGTTCATGTGAGTGAATACTTGCCTGCAAACTCAGTAGCCTGGTACTGAGCTAAATCCTCAGAAGGGGAGTCGTAAAGATCGTCTGTCTCAACGTCGTCGTCTATCCGAGAAGAAGCAAACAAACAACGCAGAGAGACAAACAATCAATAACATGGCATAATGCACAATCATGGGATGATGCATGTCAATTTAATTGATGCATCAGAAATAACTGGTTGACATGGTAACGATATTAAATGGACCCCTATGCATTTGGGGTTGCATATGGAAAGCCCATGAATTTAGGTTGAAATAATTGTTTTACAACTAATCAACAGGTGAAAGTGGATTAGCATGATGCATGGATGAGGAAAACAGAAAAATAACAACAATAGAATCAATTGGAAATAAGGTTTACCAATTTTGGAAATTTATTTATTAAGTTATGAAAATTTGCTTCTTAAAGGTGGTACACAAGCATTTGTTGTTTTCACCAATTTCAATTGTTCAAAATACATAACAAAATTCATATTTGGAAAATACACAAAATTTTAGGTGGAATACATGTTTCACTTGTTGAATTTGGATTTAAAATGAGGAAGTTATTAATTTGGCAATTTTAATTGCATTAAATAAGAAACAGTTGTTTTCAGCAATTTAAATTATTCAAAATAGAAAACAAAGTTGATATTTTCAAAGTTCATGAAAAATGGGATGGAAAACATATTTTACATGTTGGAATTGGATTTGAATTGCTCAAGTTATGAATTTTTGCAATTTAAAAGGTTTAATTAAAGCATTGAATTATTGCACCACTTTTAATTAGGAAAGCATTAAACAAATTGCATTGAAAATGTTGAAAACATGTAGAAAATGTTTCACTGAACATTTTGAGCTATTAAACATAATTTTTGGGTTATTATTGAATTTATTATGCCATTTTTCATAAACATTCTTATTCTGCCCTTTTTAGTAAACAGAGGGAAACATGCTCAAAATTAATTCAATTGTGACCAAATAAAATACCAATGTGTAGAGTTTGTTAAGACAAATTTTTAGAGCCCAAGTTTGCTTAAATTGGATGAGCAGAACTAAAGTTATGAAATTCCAAAGTTTCCACTTTTTATTGCATTTTCAGTAATTAATTATTTAGTGCAAAAATTGTTACAGCAACATATTGCAAACTTGACATTAATAGAAAGAGCACAAGATTATGAAGCCACAGGATTTTGAATCATTCAAATTGGAGCAATATTCAATTTGATATTGATTTTAGAGTTAATGTCTCAGATCTGAGTTTCTGAAATTCGGGCAGAAAAAGAAAAAAAAACAGAAAAAAGGGGTGTTGCTTTTCTGCCTGGGGGGGGGGGATCGAACGCGGGACCTGAGGCTTGCGCGCACGGAACAGCAACCAACTGGGCTGCTGCTGTGGTGTTGAAAGGGGACAGCTAGCAGGGTGGTTATGGTTCAGGAACTGCACCGAAACCAATTGGGAAAAATATACAGAAAAGGTGGGGGCTTGGGGATTCGACCCTGGGAGCTGCTGGCTCGCGCGCAGCGAGTCCTACCATCTGGTCTGCTGCGCTGGTTGATGTGGAGTTGAACTCCTAGTTTGGCCCGATCTTCACGAATCGACAAGAGCGATGAAGAACGCACGAAGAACACGATGAACGCACGAAGAACACGATGGGGTAAACGAGGGGAATGCGAGCAAACGCAAGGGATAACTAGTAAGAACCGAAGAACCCCAAATCTTCCGTCAACTAACCCCGAGGGCCGCCTACGTAACGATCGATCCAACTGAGCTCACCTTGATTGAAACCGCTTTACACCCGTAGCCGGTCCACTACGCCAATAGAACCTCAAGATAGACGAGAGGAAGATTGGACAACTCCTTGATAGAAACCCAAAGGGAGAGATCAAGTAATTGGATGAGTCTTGATACGATCCTCGACGAAGTCGGAGGAGTAGCCTTGATACGTTCCTCGGTACACACCGGAGGAGTAGTTCCTCAAAGAGGGATACAAGAGAGCCAAGCTCTAAATGTCTAGATTCAACTCTAACCCTAGATCTGAGAAAGGGGGACCTATATATAGTCTAGTGCCAAAAGGGGGGGTAGGTGGGAGGATAAGATACAAGGGTCAAGGCCCTAAAGTGGCACGCAGGCCGCGCAGGAGCGGAGGCTCCGGTGGTTTCCACCGGAGGTTCCGGTGGATCGAGCGGAGGCTCCGGTGGAGGTCCGGTGGTGGCTCCGTCGTCATCCAACCGAAGGGGTTTTGGGCGGAGGCAGCACCGGAGGCTCCGGTGGCGAGGTGCGGAGCGGAGGCTCCGGTGGCATCCCCGGAGGTTCCGCTGGGGCTCCGGTGCTTGCTCCGGTGGTGGTTCCGCTGTCACCAACCCGAGGGGCTTGTGGGCGGAGGCTGCACCGGAGGCTCCGGTGGCGAGCGTGGAGCGGAGGCTCCGGTGGGAACACCGGAGGTTCCGCCGCCTGGAGCTTCCCGCCTTCGTCTCCTTGCGCTGGTCCTGCTCGTTCGGCTTCCGCGTCTTCTTGGGCACCCGTGGTGGACTTGTACCTGAGCACACAAAGTGTTGCACCATGAGGTAGCGCACCATTCTCCACATGACCGAAAGCATGGAGCAAGAGGAGCGAGTTCACCTTATCTTGGATGGCCTTTGCGCGTGATCTTGTCATCGGTGCACTTGGTGGAGTTGGGTGGGCTACATCATCTCCCCCCCCTTGAAAAAGAGTCGACCTCGACTCGGCGGCGTCTTCATCACTTGGGTATCCATGGAAGGGAGAGAGGTCCTTGACATTGAAGGAGTTGTGGACGAGGTACTTGGATTGCGGTAAGTCGAGCTTGTAGGCGTTGTTGTTAATGCGCTTGATGACCTTGAAGGGACCGTCACCTCTTGGCTTGAGCTTGGAGTTGCGCTCCTCGGGGAACCGGTCCTTGCGCAAGTGTAGCCACACGAGGTCACCTTCTTGGAACACCATGGGTTTCTTGTTCTTGTTTATGATAGAGGCTCGGTGCTCGGAATGCTTCTCAAGCGTAGCTCTTGTGGAGTCGTGTAGCTTCTTGATGTAGTCGGTGCGCTTGTCGATGTCCATGTTTGCTCGCTCGCGTAGAGGCAAAGGGAGTATGTCGAGGGCGGTGTTGGGGTTGAAGCCGTAGACGATCTCGAAGGGACTCTTCTTGGTAGCTTGATGGAGAGCACGGTTGTAGGCGAACTCGGCGTGTGGGATGCATTCCTCCCAATTCTTCAAGTTGGGCTTGATCAATGCTCGAAGTAGTGAAGAGAGTGTGCGGTTGACGACCTCGGTTTGTCCATCCGTTTGTGGGTGATAGGCGGTGGAGAATAGTAGCTTGACGCCGAGCTTGGCCATCAATGTCTTCCAAAAGTAGGAGGTGAACTTGACGTCGCGGTCCGGGACAATTGAAGTAGGTACACCATGTAAACGCACAACTTCTCTGAAAAACAAAGTAGCAACATGTGAAGCATCATCGGTTCGGTTGCAAGGAATGAAATGTGCCATCTTAGAGAAACGATCCACAACTACAAAGATTGAATCCATGTTGGTTTTAGTTCGTGGAAGGCCTAACACAAAGTCCATGCTAATATCACTCCAAGGTGCATGTGGAATAGGTAATGGCATGTAAAGACCATGAGGGTTGGAAGTGGACTTAGCTCGGAGGCATGTGGAACATCTCCTGACGTGTCTCTCAACGTGATGCTTCATCTTGGGCCAATAGTAGTTGGTGGAGAGCATGGCATAGGTCTTGTCGCGTCCAAAGTGTCCCATGAGGCCTCCTTCATGTGATTCCTTCAATAACAACAAACGAAGAGAAGACTCGGGGATACACAATTTGTTAGCCTTAAACAAGAATCCTTTGTGAAGATAGTAATCATCGAAACCTCGGTTAGGCAAGCACTTCTCAAATATAGGACCAAAGAAAGCATCGGAAGCATATAAGTCTTTGATTTCATCCAAACCAATCACATTGATGTCAAGACGTGTAAGAAGGCATTCTTTCCTAGACAAGGCATCAGCTACCACATTGTCTTTACCTTTCTTGTACTTAATGACATAAGGAAAAGATTCAATGAATTCAACCCACTTAGCATGCCTTTTGTTCAAATTGGTTTGGCTTTTTAAGTATTTCAATGATTCGTGATCGAAATGAATGACAAATTCTTTTGGCCAAAGGTAGTGTTGCCAAACTTCTAGCACTCTAACCAAAGCAAAAAGTTCCTTATCATAGATGGGGTAATTGAGTTTAGCACCATCAAGTTTTTCACTATGGTAAGCAACGGGGCGTCCGTTTTGCATGAGAACGCCACCAATTCCTATACCACTAGCATCACATTCAATCTCAAAAGTTTTCTCAAAATCCGGTAAGACAAGCAAAGGAGCTTCGGTTAAGCATTTCTTAAGTGTGTCGAAAGCTTTTTGTTGCGCATTGCCCCAAACAAAAGGTACATTCTTTTTGGTAAGTTCATTCAAAGGGCAAGCAATGGTTGAAAAATCTTTGACAAAGCGGCGATAGAAACCGGCAAGGCCATGAAAGCGCCTTATCTCACCCACGGAGGTAGGGTTGGGCCAATTCCTAATTGCCTCAATCTTCTTGTTATCTACTTCAATACCATTGGAAGAGATCACAAAACCCAAGAAAACAAGCTTGTTGGTGCAAAAATTGCATTTGGAAAGATTGGCGAAAAGTTTTGCGTTGCGAAGAGCCAACAATACTTGTGAAACATGATCAAGGTGATCTTCCAAAGATTTGCTATAAATGAGAATATCGTCGAAGTAAACCACAACAAATTTGCCAATGAAAGGACGTAGAACTTCATGCATGAGACGCATGAAGGTAGATGGGGCATTCGAAAGACCAAAGGGCATAACAAGCCATTCATACAAACCAAGTTTTGTTTTGAAAGCCATTTTCCATTCATCACCTATACTCATACGAATTTGATGGTAACCACTTTTAAGATCAATTTTGGAAAAGATAGTAGCACCACTCAATTCATCAAGCATGTCATCGAGCCTAGGAATAGGATGTCTATATCTAACGGTGATAGCATTGATAGGGCGACAATCCATACACATGCGGGAAGTAGAATCTTGCTTTGGAACAAGGATAACCGGCACGGCACAAGGGCTAAGGGATTCGCGAATAAAACCTTTTTCGAGTAGCTCTTGGATTTGGCGCTCAATCTCCTTAGTCTCCTCGGGATTGGTGCGGTACGGAGCGCGGTTTGGAAGGGGCGCGCCCGGAATGAGGTCAATACGGTGCTCGATTCCTCGAAGGGGAGGAAGGCCCGGAGGGAGCTCGTCGGGAAAGACGTCTTCAAATTCCTGCAACAAAGGCAACAAAGATGGAGGTAGATTTGTCATGTCGTTAGTTTCAAGTGCTTCCCCTTTGCACAATAGGACAAAGTGAAGTATGGTTGGGTCATCTCTTAGCGCTCGCATCTCTCGTTTGGTGGCAAGTAAGGCAAAGCCTTTGGCATCACTCGGAATTTTTCCACTCATATTTGGCTTGTGGCTCTCACTCACTTTTTGGTGGATCACTCTCTCACCACTCATCTCACGAGATTTGAGCTCTTCTTGTCTACGTGCAAGAGTCTTGGCGTTGTCGGCGATCACTTGGCTAGGAGACATGGGACGAAGAACAAATGTCTTGTTATTCCACTTGAAGCTATAGTGATTGGTACGCCCATCATGGATAGCACTTTTGTCGTATTGCCAAGGTCGACCAAGAAGAAGATGACACACGGTCATAGGAACAACGTCACAATCTACCGTGTCTTCATAAGGGCCAATCTTGAAAGTCACGGAGACCATGTGTTGAATCTTGAAGGTGCCGGAGTCACTAAGCCATTGGACATGGTATGGATGAGGATGTTGCTTGTAAGGCAATTTGAGTTTGTCGCAAAGCTCTTTGCTAGCCAAGTTGTGGCAACTTCCACCGTCGATGATGACCTTGATTGACTTGCCATCAATACCGGCTCTTGTTTGAAAGAGATTGCACCGTTGATCTTGCTCATCTTGAGGAGAAGAAGTGAGGACTCTTGTGACCACTAGTGATGGATTCTTGTCCTCATCGCAATACACACTTTCTTCATCATTGTTGGAGACGTCCAAAGGGTTGAGAGCAACTTGATGCAAGGCATAGTATTCGCCTTCGCTCATAGAATCACGTTCACCGTCTTGGTTGACAATCATGATCATCTTGTTGGAACATTCAAAGGACTTGTGTCCACTACCACCACACTTGAAGCAAGTAATAGTGCTTGACTTGACTTGAGGAGCACTTGAGGATGAGGTTGGAGGAGCTTGCTTCTTGAATGGTTGGGAAGACTTGTTGGGAGCACTAGAGGCTCGCGTGTTGCTCTTGGTGGTAGTTGGAGGAGGAACTTGTGTCATTGGAGTTGAGGATGATGGTCTTGAGTTGAAGAAAGCCTTTTGCTTGCTATATTTGAGACCTTCCGCAATTTGGCGTTCCGCCTTGAGAGCTTGGTGGACAAGGGCCACAATGTTGTCATACGGTTGATACTCGACGATCTTCCTTATAGGATAGTTGAGGCCATTGAGGAAGCGGGCCATTGTTTGCTCTTGAGATTCTATCACATGAGCTCGAATCAAAGATGTCTCCATTTCCTTGTAGTATTCATCAACGGACTTCACACCTTGACGAAGTTCTTGGAGCTTCTTGAAGAGGTCACGCTTGTAGTGAGGAGGAACGAATCGAGCATGCATGCATTGCTTCATCTCATTCCAAGTGGCAATGGGAGCAATGCGATTGCGGACTCATTCGGCTTGTAGACGATCCCACCATAAGAGTGCATAGCCTTCAAATTCCAAAGATGCTAGAGCAACCATCTTCTTGTCGGTGAAGGTGTGGATGCCGAAGATCTTGTCAACCTTGAGAGCCCAAGCAAGATAGTCTTCGGGATCATTCTCACCATTGAACTTGGGGACATTGAAACGAAGAGCACTCATGTTGTTGTCCTCTTGCGGACGATGGGGACGCTCATGTTGGCGCTCATGGGGGTCTTCATCATAAATGGGAGGTGAATCATCATAGGGGTCATCCTCATTGTCTTGGCGGTGGCGATCATGATGGGGAGGATGACGCCGGTGGTCATTTGGTGGTGGTGGTTGGTGGTGACGAAGCCTAGCTTCACGGCGTTCACTATCATCATGGCCATTGTGATGTTGTCGAGGACGCTCTTGTTCTTGGCGAGGGTGCTGCGGAAGCACTTGTTCATCTCGAGGGTGTTGAGGATGATCATGTTCTTGGCGGTCATTGTTGTTGGGACGCGCATGGCGCCTAGGTGGCCTTCGATGTTGACGAGCATCTTCCACGAAATCATTGTCGCCATAGTCTCGAGCGTGGCCTTGTGGAGGTGGAGGATGATGGTGTTGTCGAAGGTCCGGGCGTTGCGGTTGTTGAAGAGGGTCACCACGGCCTTGGCGATGTCGAGGTGGTGGTGATGGCGAGCTATCCTCATACCAATTGCGTCGCGGAGGTTGTTGAGGTTGTGGAGGAGGTGGTGGTGGTTGTTGAGGTTGTCCACCCTCCTCCACGTTGTGGCGATCATGGCGATCGTGGCGATCATGGCGACGAGGTTGGTGAGGATCTTGATTGCGGTGACGAAGAATGACGGCGATTGGCAAGATTAGCCAAGTTGATGTTGATGCGCGTCATTTGATCATTCAATCGAGCCTCTTGCTCTTGTAGTCGACGCTCATAGCGTTGCAACCCGTCCTTGACGAGGTCGCGGAGTTGAAAGTGTTCATTGTGGGTGACGAAGTTGGCGTAAGCATTGTCGTTGTAGAATGGATTGCCTTCGTCTTCCGAGCTCGGACTTGTGAATACTCCTTCCCTAGCCATCTCAAAAACACACACAAGGGTGATATTGAAGAAATGGACGCCTCACTTACCCAACGTTACCTTTCTTGGTCGTATTGAGGCTAGTGGACGAGCCTAGGTGTAGGGCGGTATGTCAAGAGCGAATCCAAAAGATCGAAAGAAACCGCAAACGGCAACACACACACTTTATATGGAAGGCAAATAGGTTAGGAAAGTGGCGAGGAAAAATCGACAAAACCGAAGAAAAGTTTGTTGTCAATCGTGGAGAAAATTCAAAGAAAAGTTAGCACAAAAACCAAACCTATAGGATGGAAATATGGTGGAACACACACACGCAAGGGAAAAATGGGGTTAGTGCGACCAATGGACGAGCGAAGAACGAAATGGCCCTAACGTAGACTAATGCTCAATGCCACACTAACTCAAAGAGGACGCTAGCTCAAACCGCAAAGTTGAAAAGGCAACAAGATTCGCACCGTGGCAATCGGTCACTCTTTCTCTTTTGCGACGCAATGCTACACGTTCCTACAATGGAAAGCAATTGGCACCGATCCTTTTGCTTCTTTTTCTATTTTCTCTTTTTCTCTTTTTTTTTTATTTTCTCTTTTTGATGGATTCCAAAGTGCCAATGCCTACTCGGTAGCTAATCTCTCACAAGCGCTAACCTCGCACTCTCGATGCCACAAATGCGATGCCAAGCGGTGTAAAAAGAACTAGTCCGATAGGTAAGTAACACAATGGGGTGGGGTGGTGCAAGCGGAAGCAAGTTATACCTCTCTTATTTGATGATCACGGACTTGCGGTCGTGGGGGAGTCGATGTCGTGGCGATCCGTTGATGTGGAAGCGTAGGTGATGTCGTGGGCGTCGCGTAGCAACTCGTTGCACTCAATTTGGATCACAAACGACAAAGAAAAACAAGTTCCAAAATCTGTCGGAGAATCGAAGAGCTGAAATTTTCTGAGTTTTTGGCTCAAATTCGAAATTCCCACAAAATCAAGAAAATTTTTGGACGAAATTGGAAAAATTGGCTGAATGGAAAGGTGTGGAATGGTGTTTGGCAACAAATCTATGAAGAAAAACCACGAAAAACTCAACGAATCAACAGATCGGTCAAATTCCCTTTTGGCTATTTTTTTTGAGGATTTTCGAAATTCTTGGTGGAAAAAGAAAAATTGGTGGATGGGGAGGGGTATGGGTGTCGGATTCGTGTCAATCTAGCTCTGGATACCAGATGATGTGGAGTTGAACTCCTAGTTTGGCCCGATCTTCACGAATCGACAAGAGCGATGAAGAACGCACGAAGAACACGATGAACGCACGAAGAACACGATGGGGTAAACGAGGGGAACGCGAGCAAACGCAAGGGATAACTAGTAAGAACCGAAGAACCCCAAATCTTCCGTCAACTAACCCCGAGGGCCGCCTACGGAACGATCGATCCAACTGAGCTCACCTTGATTGAAACCGCTTTACACCCGTAGCCGGTCCACTACGCCAATAGAACCTCAAGATAGACGAGAGGAAGATTGGACAACTCCTTGATAGAAACCCAAAGGGAGAGATCAAGTAATTGGATGAGTCTTGATACGATCCTCGACGAAGTCGGAGGAGTAGCCTTGATACGTTCCTCGGTACACACCGGAGGAGTAGTTCCTCAAAGAGGGATACAAGAGAGCCAAGCTCTAAATGTCTAGATTCAACTCTAACCCTAGATCTGAGAAAGGGGGGCCTATATATAGTCTAGTGCCAAAATGGGGGGTAGGTGGGTGGATAAGATACAAGGGTCAAGGCCCTAAAGTGGCACGCAGGCCGCGCAGGAGCAGAGGCTCCGGTGGTTTCCACCGGAGGTTCCGGTGGATCGAGCGGAGGCTCCGGTGGAGGTCCGGTGGTGGCTCCGTCGTCATCCAACCGAAGGGGTTTTGGGCGGAGGCAGCACCGGAGGCTCCGGTGGCGAGGTGCGGAGCGGAGGCTCCGGTGGCATCCCCGGAGGTTCCGCTGGGGCTCCGGTGCTTGCTCCGGTGGTGGTTCCGCTGTCACCAACCCGAGGGGCTTTTGGGCGGAAGCTGCACCGGAGGCTCCGGTGGCGAGCGTGGAGCGGAGGCTCCGGTGGGAACACCGGAGGTTCCGCCGCCTGGAGCTTCCCGCCTTCGTCTCCTTGCACTGGTCCTGCTCGTTCGGCTTCCGCGTCTTCTTGGGCACCCGTGGTGGACTTGTACCTGAGCACACAAAGTGTTGCACCATGAGGTAGCGCATCATTCTCCACATGACCGAAAGCATGGAGCGAGAGGAGCGAGTTCACCTTATCTTGGATGGCCTTTGCGCGTGATCTTGTCATCGGTGCACTTGGTGGAGTTGGGTGGGCTACATCACTGGTGTGATGGATAGCGGGATCTATTTGTTTTTGAACATAACAAACGGTGTTGATCTGAACTGCTGCAAGCGCTCGCACATACAGTCGCTCATCTCTGTCAACGACAACAGAGCACGAACGCCTCCAAGCATGGAAGAAATTGACGGAGCAAACAGAAGGGAATCAAGAGGGAAAATAGGGGAATGGAAAGGGGAGGTTACCCTCTTCGCAGGGGTGCCCGCGGCACGGCCGGGGGGAGGCGGAGACGGCGGCGGCGTGCCGGCGAGCGGCGGCCGTGGCACAGGTAACGGAGGCGTGATCCTCCTCGATGGCGGCGGAGATGGGAGAGAGGAGGGAGGCGGGCGCGGCTAGGGTTAGGGTTAGGGTTTCTGAGGGATGGGGGTAGATATAGGATGGGGGGAAAGGGTGGAGCAGTGGGGGCAGCAGGTCGTTGTCCCCATGGCTGTCGTCATCGTACAGACGGAGGTAGGGGATGAAGGGGTACCGAGCCAAGGTTTTGGTGGGCTGGGCCTAATTGGCTGCACCACCCCTCTCTCCTTCGTTTTTTTTTGCTTTTTATTTTTTTTGCTGCAAAGGAAATTAGGGAGAAAAGGAGAGGTCTTTGGTTAGAAAATTTTTAGGGATAATTGGTAATGATTTATTTATTATAAAAACAGCAAAGCAACATTTTGTTTCCCAAATAAATTCAATTTATGTTGTGGTTTGGAATTTAAATGAATTAAGCAATTTTGGTATCAAAAGAATAAATGAAAGTTAAGCCAAAAAAAAATTAAGTTTTTGATTCCAAGTTTAAAGAAACAAATTATTTGTTTGTTTTGTAGCTCTTATTTGAAACATGTAACATAACAAGTATGAACAAACATTTGAATTTTTGTTTGGAATTCAAATAGAAAACAGATGGAAACAAGTGAAATCAACTACAAAACAAATGCAAACAAAAAGCAATGAATATGATGACATGATGCAAAGCAATAACTAAACAAGAAATAAAACATTCTAGGGGGAGATTTTCATACTTGGGATGTTACAAAACGCCCCCCTTGAAGGAATCGCGCCCCGAGATTCCTTACTGAGAAGAGAAAAGGTCCGGATACTTCTTGCGAAGATCATCTTCGGTCTCCCACGTTGCCTCTTTATCGGAATGATGCGACCATTGCACTTTCAAGAACTTGGTGCTCTTGTTGCGAGTGTTACGCTCGGTCTCATCGAGTATACGAACAGGGTGCTCCTCATAAGAGAGATCATCTTGCAGTTCAATGGAATCATGATCAACTGCACGATCTGGATCTTTGAAACACCTCTTGAGCTGTGACACGTGAAACACATCGTGCACCTTGGATAGTTTTTCTGGAAGTTCAAGACGATAGGCATTTTCTGCACGCCTTAAGAGAATGTTGAAAGGACCAATGTATCTTGGTGCCAGCTTTCCTTTCACACCAAAACGATGAGTGCCTCTGAGGGGAGTTACACGGAGATATGCCTTGTCACCAGGTGCGTAGATCATATCCATGTGCTTGCTGTCATAGTAGCTTTTCTGACGAGACTGAGCAATCTTGAGATTGTCACGAATGATGCGAACTTTCTCTTCGGCTTCCTTAACAATGTCAGGGCCTAAGAGTGAACGTTCACCAGCTCCAGACCAATTGATTGGACTCCTGCATCTGCGGCCATAGAGAGCTTCAAATGGTGCCATGCCTAGGCTTGCCTGGAAGCTGTTCTTGTAGGAGAATTCATCATATGGAAGGCATTCCTCCCATTTCATGCCAAAGGAGAGACCACATGCTCTGAGCATATCCTCGAGAATCTGATTGACTCTTTCGACCTGCCCTTGAGACTGAGGATGATAAGCTGTGCTGAACAGAAGTTTGGTGCCCAATGCTTCTTGAAAACTCTTCCAGAAATGAGAAGTGAATATGCTTCCACGGTCTGAGCTTATTTCCAATCGAACACCATGAAGAGGAACAATCTTTGCTGTGTAGAGCTCTGCTAACTGGCTAGCTGAGATTGTTTCCTTGACAGCAAAGAAGTGAGCTACCTTAGTGAGACGATCAATAACAACGAAGATTGCATCGTTGCCCCTCTTGGACTTTGGAAAACCAGTGATGAAGTCCATTTCAATCATGTCCCACTTCCACTCAGGAATTTTCAGCGGTTGGAGAAGACCGGCTGTTTTCTGATGAACTGCCTTAACACGTTGACAAACGTCGCATTCAGAAACGTATTGAGCAATTTCACGTTTCATGCCAGACCACCAATACATCGTCTTGAGATCCTGGTACATCTTTGTACTTCCAGGGTGTGTGGAAAGAGGAGTTTCATGAGCCTCCTTGAGAATAACATCTTTGAGACTTTGAATTTGAGGAACTGCAATGCGTCCTTCAAAGAACACAGTTCCCTTGTCATCAATTGAGAAGCACTCATACTTCACATTGCCTGCTTTGATGTTATTTGCGATCTTCTTGATCTCAGCATCACGAAGTTGTTCAGAACGAATCTTGTCCTCGAGAGTTGGACTGGCTGTCAAGTTCGCAAGATAGCCTTGAGGAACAAGACCAAGGTTCAGCTTCTGGAATTCTTCATGAAGTGGAGGTTGGCTTTCCATGATCATGAGATTATTGCAATACGACTTGCGACTGAGAGCATCGGCCATAACATTAGCCTTGCCTGGAGTGTAAGAAATGGTAAGATCGAAGTCTTTGATCTTTTCAATCCATCTCCTTTGCCTGAGTTTTAGATCTGGTTGAGTGAAGATGTATTTCAGACTCTTATGATCAGAAAAGATTTCAGTGCGGTTACCCAACAAGTATTGCCTCCATTTCTTGAGGGCAAACACAACTGCTGCAAGTTCTAGATCATGAGTGGGATAATTGAGCTCATGTGCGTTCAACTGACGTGAAGCATAAGCCACAACTTGACGTTCTTGCATAAGAACTGCACCTAGACCTTGGAGAGAAGCATCACAGAATATCTCGAAAGGTTTGGTAGTATCTGGACCAACCAGAACTGGTGTAGAAGTGAGTTTAGTCTTCAGGAGATTGAAACTTTCATCACATTGCGGAGACCAAACGAACTTTTTGTACTTCTTTGTGAGGTCGGTGAGAGGTTTGGCAATCTTGGAGAAGTTTTGGACGAAACGACGGCAATAGCTAGCGAAACCAAGAAAACTTCTGACTTGCTTCACCGTCTTAGGAGGTTTCCAATCAACAATTGCCTTAACCTTTTCTGGATCAATGGCTATGCCCTTGGCAGAGATGACATGACCAAGGTAAGCAACTTCTGGAATCCAGAACTCACATTTGGAGAACTTGGCATAAAGACGATGCTCGCGAAGTTTCATGAGAGTGAGACGTAGATGTTCTTCATGCTCTTCCTCGGATTTTGAGTAGACAAGAATGTCATCAAGATATACCACAACGAACTTGTCGAGGTATTCATGGAAGACAGAATTCATGAGTCGAGAGAAGGTCGCCGGTGCATTGGTGAGACCAAAGGACATGACGGTGTATTCATACAGACCGTACCGAGTGGTGAAAGCTGTTTTTGGAATATCTTCCTTTCTGATCTTTATTTGATGGTAACCCATCCTCAAGTCCAACTTGGAGAATATTGAGGCTCCAGCAAGTTGATCAAAAAGATCATCGATACGAGGAATTGGATACTTGTTTTTGATGGTTTTCTCGTTAAGAGGACGATAGTCAACAACGAGTCTCTTTGTTTGATCCTTCTTCGCAACGAACAGAGTTGGGCAACCCCAAGCCGAGGAACTAGGTTGAATGTAACCTTTCTCCATGTACATATCGATTTGCTCCTTCAACAACTTCAGTTCAGGAGGAGCTATCTTGTATGGATGCTTAGAGATTGGAGCAGTGCCTGGTTCAAGTTCGATGACGAACTCAACAGCTCTGTCAGGAGGCATTCCTGGTAATTCTTCCGGGAAGACATCAGGGAATTCACAAACCACCGGAATAGTTTCAATAGATGGTAGAGGATTTGCATTGAGAGTGTAGAGTTGAACAACTGGATTTTCAGCATGGAAGTAGACTATCTGGCCAGAAGGGTGTGTGATTTTGACAGACTTAGCAGGACAATCAATGACTGCTTTGTTGGCTACCAGCCAATCCATCCCAAGAATGACATCAATATCTGAAGAGTGGAGAGCTATCAAAGATGCCTTGAATGGAAGGTTTCCAATTGTGATCTCGATGTTCTGGCTAACTTTATTGCTTTGCCAGCTAGATCCCGGTGATTTCACTAGGAGAGGGATAGACAATTGTTCCAAGTTGATTTTACTGGTGTTTGCAAATCATTGAGAGATGAAAGAGTGTGAAGCACCAGAATCGAACAAGACTTTAGCACGAAACGAGTTCACAAGAAGTGTGCCCATTACAACCTCTGGAGATTCTTCTGCTCCGTGGGCCTTGACATGGTTCACCTTAAAGGTTCTCACGGCAAGGTCGTTGCTGTTGTAGCAACCCAACGGAGGACCACGTATTCTTGTCGGGGTCGACCTGTGGCGAGGTGGAGGTGGAAAGAGGTGCCTTTGCGGACACTTATCGGAATAGTGGCCCGGCTGTCCACACTTGTAGCATGTAACAACAAAACGAGGAGTTGTTGGACCTGGCTGAGATGGAGCACCTCCTGAAGATACCACTGGGGTGGGAGGGTGGGCAAGAAATCCTGCCGGGCTTGGCAAGCAGATGGGCGGTGTTGGAGTGGTATATGGAACCCAAACTCTTCGTTTTTGTGGAGGCATGATAGCTTTTGAGAGATTAGCCTGTTCACGAGAGTGCTTACGAGATTCCTCAACCAACTTGCGCCCATGCTCTTCATTTAGAGCGATGTTGATGAGGTCCTCAAAATTCTTGGCCTTGACGTTGGTGAGAGCATACTTGAGTTCCGGGTTGAGACCCCTGCGGAACTTTGCCATCTTTCTCGCTTCCGTGGAGATCTCATCTCCGGCGTAGCGAGCCAGACGATTGAACTCTCTTTGGTATTCGAGAACGTCCAAACTGCCTTGTGTGAAAGAATAGAATTCCTCACGCATTTTCTCCATGAGCCCACCGGGAATGTGATGGCGCACGAAAGCTTGCTTGAAATCCTCCCATGTGATTGCCACACTAGGACCTCTCATTTCTTGGAAGTTCTCCCACCAAGACATGGATTGTCCACGGAGAAGGTAGGTCACGTAAGGAACACGGTCCTGGTTAGCCACATGAGCTACCATAAGAGTATGGTTCATTTCACGGAGCCAGTCATCAGCATCCAATGGCTCGGAGGAGGTATCAAACGTGCGCGGGTTGAGCTCAAGGAACTCCCGAATAGACACCCGGGTGTTGCCATTACTCCCAAGGTCTTGGTTCTGCTGCATCTGCTTTATAACTTGTGTCATCTGAGATAGCACTTTCCCCATCTCAGGTGGCAGTGTGGGTTCTTCGTCACCACTTTCCATCCTGAAGAGGATACCAAGATTAACACACTAACCGGATAACAAAATCCAATATAAGTGCTTAAAAGGATTACTTCAGACGGTAAGTCGACAGCATAGAACAAGGATGGAGGTTAACAACGGATCAACAGATAAGTTGTTACAACGGAAGAGAAGATTTGTGAAGGACGACATCGAAGCAACAACTGGGAAACAGGAGACCACAAACACCTGAGGTACTACGGAGAAAACCCATCCGGGCTTCTAAAGGATCAATATCTACTGCTTAAGGAATAGAGGATCTGCTTCCGGGGCTTATTTGCCACCGTTCTCAATCGTGAGTAGGCAACATGATAAATCATGTCACAACCACCTCCATTCCTATGGTCTAGTAGATATAACCATCCTAGAGAAACCAGGATACGTGAAATCCTAACTTGAAAGTTTAGGTGAGAAGAGAAAACAACGTTGCACTTCCTTACCAGAAAAGGGAGGGTGGGTGGGGAAATAAATAAAATGGCAGAATTCCTACTCTCACGTTTCATTTTTCCTATATAGCTACAAAATAGTTTCTAGACTCAACTGCGACCAGTAAAAGGGATCCTACAGGCAGACAGGCTCTGATACCATTTGTCGCACCCGGACTTCTAGAGGATACTCGCAGTTCCGTTGAACAGTAGTGGATTGGATTACGGGGCTTACCGGCACCCGCATCTCTTACGAGTAGGCCAACACACGTATGTGTGACAACCAACCCCTATCTATTCATCGTCTACGTAAACCATCCCATAGAAATCAGGATACTACCATTGACGTACTTCATACCATATGTAACAGCCCAAGTATGAAAACCTACCATTTAGAATGTTTGATTTCTTGTTATTAAAGTATTGCATCATGGCATCATATTTATTTTCCTTGTTTGCCTTGTTTACTATTTGTTTTGCATCTGTTCTTAATTGTTTTCACAATGAAACTCAAACAATTTCAAATACTTTGTTTTCATACTTGCTCTGTTACAATCTTTGAAATAAAAATCACAAATAAAAACAACAAATTGTTTTCATTTTTATTCCATAAGGAACCAACTAATAAAATGGTGCTTTATTTCCATTAATTAATTCCAATGTGAATTCAAATTCAAAGCAAGTCTTTCAAACAGAACCACTTTGAATCTATAAAAATCTCTAAACAAATCAACTCATTGTTCTAATTTAATCAATAGGGTTCACCCTATTAACATCTTGTTTTCAATATTAATTCATTGTCTACCAAATTTTTCAAATTCAAATCAAATCACCAAACAGCACCCCAATTGGAAATTATAAAATTACCAAAACAAAATACACTCTTTTGTTTCCCATTAAAGTTATTTGGTTCACCTTATTAAATTGTTGGTTTCAAGAGTAATCAAATACTTCCAAAACTAAACCAATTTACAAACAGCTCTGGAATTTTGAAATCTTGAAATTTAAAATGGCCAAGTGGTTGCCAACCCTAAGTGGCCTACCCTAATATTTCTGGAAATTTTGGCAACCCCAAAGCATCTTTTCTTCCAATTTCTTTTACTGCAAATAATAATAAAAATAAGCATGACAAAAAAAAATTTAAACCGGCTGGGGAACAGCAGGCTGGGCCAAGCCCAGCCCACCACCCCAGCAACCCCACTCGCGCATGGCCTGCCAGCCTATTTCTTCTAGCTCCGTACAGGTGATGTCATCGCACGACAGCACCCGAGCTCCACCTGCTCCCCCGAGCGACTATATCTACCCCGATCCCCTCAAACCCTAGGTCTAGGCCCCTACTCCCCTCTACCCTAGCGCCGCCGTCGCTCCTCTCTCACCCCCTCCTCTACTTGCTGTTTGCACCTCGATGTTGCCGGCCATGGAGGCAGTCGCTGCCTGTTTGTGTTCGTTTTTCCGTCAGAGAAGGGCAACAACATGTTGATCGTGTGCAGTTTTAGTTACAGCGATGTGCTGTGTTCAAAACCAATAGCTCCCCATAGGCAATCAAACGATCGCAGCAGACCAGCTGGTACTGCCTCTCCTCGTGCACCCAGAGATCCCGAGATCGATTCCCAGCCCCACCCCTTTTTTACTGCTTATTATTCCGAATTGTTCAGTAGTCATTCCCTGAACCATAACCCCCACAGATCCCCTTCCCTGTCACAAGCCGCAGCTCACCCCACTGGTTCTGTCCCAGCGCTCACAGCAGGAGATGGGGGGTTCGAATCCCCCATCCCTCAATAAAAACCAACATTTTATTTTCAATTGTTTTGGTACTGTACTTCCTAGAAATCACAACCAAGCCCCTGTATCTTTAATTCTAGCCCCTGTAACAATTATTTCTAAGTCCCTAATGGATCAAAAAAATGGCAGAATTGCACCCAATTTTGTAAATTGCATAAGAAATTCATCCCAACTCCAATTTTAACTTTTTAAATATGTTTTCTGTCCCAAATTAAATGTTCTATCCAAATATAAAATTTGTTTACTGTTTTGAATATTTTAAATTGGTGCAATATTTGAAAACTTGTCAAATTCACTTAAACTTGCAAAATTCATAACTTGAGCATAAAAATTCCAAATCCCACAAACTAAATATGTTTTCCAATCAACTTTTCATGTACTTTCCAAATATAAATTTTGTTTGCTGTTTTGAATAATTTAAATTGCTGAAAACAACTGTTTCTTGTTTAATGCATTTAAAATTGCCAAAATAATAACTTGCTCATTTTAAATCCAATTTCAACAAATAAAATATGTTTTCCATGAAAAATTAAACCACCTTTCCAAATATAAAATTTGTTTCATGATTTGAATAATTAAACTTGGTTAAATAATTTAAATCTTATTTAATTCATTTAATATTGCTAAATTTATAACTTGATCAAAACAAATTCTTTTGGGACATATAAAATATGTTTTCAAACCATAAAAACATAACCTTGTCAAATATGAACTTCACTTAATGTTTTGAACAAATAAAAATTCAAATAAGTTCATGTTTGAATTAAATTCATTTAATTCTTGCTTAAACTTGTTTAATTCATAAATAATTCATTTGAAATCCTTTTGCAACAAGTGAAACATGTATTCCAACTAAAATCTTGTTTTCTTTTCAAATATAAACTTTGTTATCTATTTTTAACAATTAAAAGTGGTGAAAACAACAAATGCTTGTGTAACCCCTTTAGGAAACCAAAATTCCAAAACTTAATAAATGAATTTCTAAACTTGTTAAACCTTATTTCCATTTGGTTCTATTGTTGTTATTTTGCTGTTTTCCTCATCCATGCATCATGCTAATTCACTTACACAATTTGAATAGTTGTAAAACAATTAATTCAACCATAATTCATGGGCTTTTCAGGTGCAACTCAAATTGCATGTGGGTCCATTTAATCCTGTTTCTATCTTGTCAACTAGTTTATTTTTGGATGCATCAATTGAACCCTCATGCATCATCCCATGTTTGTGCATTATGCCATGATATTGATTGTTTATCTTTCTGCATTGTTTGTTTGCTTCTTCTCGGATATACGACGACGTTGAGACCGACGATACTTACGACACCCCTTCTAAGGATTTAGCTCAGTACGAGGCTACTGGGTTTGCAGGCAAGTTATCACTCACATGAACCATCGTGTTCCTTTCAACATTGATTACCGATACTTTCCGTTGTTCTTTTCTGCTAGCCTTAGTAGTAGTTGTTTCTGTTACGAACCTATCACATGTATCCTTTAACCCTGATATTGCCTCACCTCCATACCTATAACCATTGTTTGAGCCCGTGTCTTACTAGCATGCTTAGGTTGTTTGGCTCGAGTCTGTTACCCGTTACTTTTCTGTTACTACTCTATTATGTTCTGGGGGCTCGATGTTTAATCAATCAATCATGCTAATGTTATTATCAATAATAAATTTGATGATAAGGCACCGGCAGGAGGCCCAGGGTGGTTTTGAGGCCTGCTAGTGTCGACCCTAATAGGAAAAGGGTCTTGTCTACTTATCCATGATGAGCGCACTAACCGCATGTGGGAAGCGAGTATGGGCGCCCCCTCAATTTGATTCGATTCGCATCTCGTCCAAATCGCCTCACGTAGTTCGGGCTTTCCATTTGCTGCATGCATGATCTTGCGAGCCCAGGCCAGGGTGGAACTTTTGTAGTCGGCATTTAGGGCGGCGTGGTCTTCCAGTGCTATGAGGGTCCCCTTTTCTTCGTGGGGCTCGATTAGCCGCGCACGCACAGCACGTGGTACTTTGGGCTTGATGCGAAGAAGAGTTGAGTTGTGTTGAGTACCTCGCTTGGTGGGTTTGATTCCCGTCTGGCGGGTTATTCTTACGTGTACGGCCAAATTGGTGCACCCCTGCAGGGATAAATCTTCTCGAGAAGCCGTGTTTTCCGCGGTTATGGATTACTTGGTGAAAGTACTGGCTAACAAGTACTCAGGACAACTTGAACCTAATGATTAACAACCTTACACCCCATGATTAACAACTTGACTAGTAATAGGTTTATTGACACAATAATCTGAACCATCATTAATCCAACTGTGTGAGTTATCCTCGGATTGCTTCTTTGGATAAGGGGCGAGATCTAGGATGGGTTTGTTTGAAGTTATCTTTCAGTTGGTTACAATACTCGATCTTATCTCCTTTCTGTTAGTTGGAAGTTGTAGTTCTCTGTAGTTGGTTAGCGCAGCCAGTTGCAGCATCTTTATATCCCCTTTCTTCCGTTGAACCCAAAGCATCTGTGCTTGGTGTTGACGGGTTACACTTTGGTGAACTGTGAGTCTTGCTTGCCAGTACGTTTATGTACTGACCCCTTTGGGGCTGTGGTTTCCGCAGACGACGTTTCCCAAGATCTACATGGTGGCTACTACGTGGAGTATGACGAGACTGCTGACGAGTAGATAGCGGACCCGGGCAGGATCCGAGACTTCGTGGATGGGCTCCGTCTGTTCGTTTCCGGCCTCTTAGGCCTATTTGGTTCTTGTCTGTACTCAGACATTTTGGATGCTTCCGCTGTGATGTAATGATGAATTGTTGGGACATGTGTCCTCTGGATGATTGTATTTGCTATCTCTGCTCTAGTGAGAGCTATTTGCAACTTATTTTCATCTTTTGTGTCGTAGAGATCTGTTGTGATATCACTTGTTCAAACGCCGTTGACGTACAATGTGTGTATGTTTTGAAGTACGTCAACGGAAGTATCCTGATTTCTATGGGATAGTTTACGTCTACGCTGAACAGATAGGGGTTGGTTGTCACACATACGTGTGTTGGCCTACTCGTAAGAGGACGCGGGTGCCGGTAAGCCCCGTAATCCAATCTACTACTGTTCAATGGAACGGCGAGTATCCTTTAGAAGTCCGGGTGCGACAAATGGTATCAGAGCCTGTCTGCCTGTAGGATCCCTTTTTACTGGTCGCAGTTGAGTCTAGAAACTATTTTGTAGCTATACAGGAAAAATGAAACGTGAGAGTAGGAATTCTGCCATTTTTCTTCTTTCCCCACCCACCCACCCTTTTCTGGTAAGGAAGTGCAACGTTGTTTTCTGTTCTCACCTAAACTTTCAAGTTAGGATTTCACGAATCCTGGTTTCTCTAGGATGGTTATATCTACTAGACCATAGGAATGGAGGTGGTTGTGACATGATTTTTCATGTTGCCTACTCACGATTGAGAACGGAGGCATGTAAGCCCCGGAAGCAGATCCTCTATTCCTTAAGCAGTAGATATTGATCCTTTAGAAGCCCGGATGGGTTTTCCGTAGTACCTTAGGAGTGTTTTGGTCTCGTTTTCCCGGTGTTGCTTCGATATCCTGTTCTTGTCAACATCCTTTTCGTCCGTTGAAATCTTGTTGTTGTTTTCCACTTCAATTCTTCTACCGGCGTCTAATCAAAACTTCCCAAATATAAAGTCTATCTGGCCAGAAAGGTTGTTGTTGTTGTTGTTGTTGTTGATTCCAGGCTATGAGAGCTGGCATTCCTATCACCTGGGGTTTTTTCGAGGAAGCATTCCTGAATCACCACATTCCAGATAATCTATTCTCCAAATGAATCAAGTTCCATTCAGTTATACACCCTCGATACAAAAACCTCTTCCTTCAATTGAAAATGTTCCGGTGGTTTGCAAATTCCCTGATGTCTACCCAATGTGCATGATGTGTTTCACGTGTCACAGGTCAAGTGGATCTTCTTTTCCCAGTAGGAATCTCGGGGCGCGATTCCTTCAAGGGGGGGCGTTTTGTAACAGCCCAAGTATGAAAACCTACCATTTAGAATGTTTGATTTCTTGTTATTAAAGTATTGCATCATGGCATCATATTTATTTTCCTTGTTTGCCTTGTTTACTATTTGTTTTGCATCTGTTCTTAATTGTTTTCACAATGAAACTCAAACAATTTCAAATACTTTGTTTTCATACTTGCTCTGTTACAATCTTTGAAATAAAAATCACAAATAAAAACAACAAATTGTTTTCATTTTTATTCCATAAGGAACCAACTAATAAAATGGTGCTTTATTTCCATTAATTAATTCCAATGTGAATTCAAATTCAAAGCAAGTCTTTCAAACAGAACCACTTTGAATCTATAAAAATCTCTAAACAAATCAACTCATTGTTCTAATTTAATCAATAGGGGTCAGCCTATTAACATCTTGTTTTCAATATTAATTCATTGTCTACCAAATTTTTCAAATTCAAATCAAATCACCAAACAGCACCCCAATTGGAAATTATAAAATTACCAAAACAAAATACACTCTTTTGTTTCCCACTAAAGTTATTTGGTTCACCTTATTAAATTGTTGGTTTCAAGAGTAATCAAATAGTTATCAAATACTTCCAAAACTAAACCAATTTACAAACAGCTCTGGAATTTTGAAATCTTGAAATTTAAAATGGCCAAGTGGTTGCCAACCCTAAGTGGCCTACCCAAATATTTCTGGAAATTTTGGCAACCCCAAAGCATCTTTTCTTCCAATTTCTTTTACTGCAAATAATAATAAAAATAAGCATGACAAAAAAAAATTAAACCGGCTGGGGAACAGCAGGCTGGGCCAAGCCCAGCCCACCACCCCAGCAACCCCACTCGCGCACGGCCTGCCAGCCTATTTCTTCTAGCTCCGTACAGGTGATGTCATCGCACGACAGCACCCGAGCTCCACCTGCTCCCCCGAGCGACTATATCTACCCCGATCCCCTCAAACCCTAGGTCTAGGCCCCTACTCCCCTCTACCCTAGCGCCGCCGTCGCTCCTCTCTCACCCCCCTCCTCTACTTGCTGTTTGCACCTCGATGTTGCCGGCCATGGAGGCAGTCGCTGCCTGTTTGTGTTCGTTTTTCCGTCAGAGAAGGGCAACAGCATGTTGATCGTGTGCAGTTTTAGTTACAGCGATGTGCTGTGTTCAAAACCAATAGCTCCCCATAGGCAATCAAACGATCGCAGCAGACCAGCTGGTACTGCCTCTCCTCGTGCACCCAGAGATCCCGAGATCGATTCCCAGCCCCACCCCTTTTTTACTGCTTATTATTCCGAATTGTTCAGTAGTCATTCCCTGAACCATAACCCCCACAGATCCCCTTCCCTGACACAAGCCGCAGCTCACCCCACTGGTTCTGTCCCAGCGCTCACAGCAGGAGATGGGGGGTTCGAATCCCCCATCCCTCAATAAAAACCAACATTTTATTTTCAATTGTTTTGGTACTGTACTTCCTAGAAATCACAACCAAGCCCCTGTATCTTTAATTCTAGCCCTTGTAACAATTATTTCTAAGTCCCTAATGGATCAAAAAAATGGCAGAATTGCACCCAATTTTGTAAATTGCATAAGAAATTCATCCCAACTCCAATTTTAACTTTTTAAATATGTTTTCTGTCCCAAATTAAATGTTCTATCCAAATATAAAATTTGTTTACTGTTTTGAATATTTTAAATTGGTGCAATATTTGAAAACTTGTCAAATTCACTTAAACTTGCAAAATTCATAACTTGAGCATAAAATTCCAAATCCCACAAACTAAATATGTTTTCCAATCAACTTTTCATGTACTTTCCAAATATAAATTTTGTTTGCTGTTTTGAATAATTTAAATTGCTGAAAACAACTGTTTCTTGTTTAATGCATTTAAAATTGCCAAAATAATAACTTGCTCATTTTAAATCCAATTTCAACAAATAAAATATGTTTTCCATGCAAAATTAAACCACCTTTCCAAATATAAAATTTGTTTCATGATTTGAATAATTAAACTTGGTTAAATAATTTAAATCTTATTTAATTCATTTAATATTGCTAAATTTATAACTTGATCAAAACAAATTCTTTTGGGACATATAAAATATGTTTTCAAACCATAAAAACATAACCTTGTCAAATATGAAATTCACTTAATGTTTTGAACAAATAAAAATTCAAATAAGTTCATGTTTGAATTAAATTCATTTAATTCTTGCTTAAACTTGTTTAATTCATAAATAATTCATTTGAAATCCTTTTGCAACAAGTGAAACATGTATTCCAACTAAAATCTTGTTTTCTTTTCAAATATAAACTTTGTTATCTATTTTGAACAATTAAAAGTGGTGAAAACAACAAATGCTTGTGTAACCCCTTTAAGAAACCAAAATTCCAAAACTTGATAAATGAATTTCTAAACTTGTTAAACCTTATTTCCATTTGGTTCTATTGTTGTTATTTTGCTGTTTTCCTCATCCATGCATCATGCTAATTCACTTACACAATTTAATTAGTTGTAAAACAATTAATTCAACCATAATTCATGGGCTTTTCAGGTGCAACTCAAATTGCATGTGGGTCCATTTAATCGTGTTTCTATCTTGTCAACCAGTTTATTTTTGGATGCATAAATTGAACCCTCATGCATCATCCCATGTTTGTGCATTATGCCATGATATTGATTGTTTATCTTTCTGCATTGTTTGTTTGCTTCTTCTCGGATATACGACGACGTTGAGACCGACGATACTTACGACACCCCTTCTAAGGATTTAGCTCAGTACCAGGCTACTGGGTTTGCAGGCAAGTTATCACTCACATGAACCATCGTGTTCCTTTCAACATTGATTACCGATACTTTTCGTTGTTCTTTTCTGCTAGCCTTAGTAGTAGTTGTTTCTGTTACGAACCTATCACATGTATCCTTTAACCCTGATATTGCCTCACCTCCATACCTATAACCATTGTTTGAGCCCGTGTCTTACTAGCATGCTTAGGTTGTTTTGCTCGAGTCTGTTACCCGTTACTTTTCTGTTACTACTCTATTATGTTCTGGGGGCTCGATGTTTAATCAATCAATCATGCTAATGTTATTATCAATAATAAATTTGATGATAAGGCACCGGCAGGAGGCCCAGGGTGGTTTTGAGGCCTGCTAGTGTCGACCCTAATAGGAAAAGGGTCTTGTCTACTGATCCATGATGAGCGCACTAACCGCATGTGGGAAGCGAGTATGGGCGCCCCCTCAATTTGATTCGATTCGCATCTCGTCCAAATCGCCACACGTAGTTCGGGCTTTCCATTTGCTGCATGCATGATCTTGCGAGCCCAGGCCAGGGTGGAACTTTTGTAGTCGGCATTTAGGGCGGCGTGGTCTTCCAGTGCTATGAGGGTCCCCTTTTCTTCGTGGGGCTCGATTAGCCGCGCACGCACAACACGTGGTACTTTGGGCTTGATGCGAAGAAGAGTTGAGTTGTGTTGAGTACCTCGCTTGGTGGGTTTGATTCCCGTATGGCGGGTTATTCTTACGTGTACGGCCAAATTGGTGCACCCCTGCAGGGATAAATCTTCTCGAGAAGCCGTGTTTTCCGCGGTTATGGATTACTTGGTGAAAGTACTGGCTAACAAGTACTCAGGACAACTTGAACCTAATGATTAACAACCTTACACCCCATGATTAACAACTTGACTAGTAATAGGTTTATTGACACAATAATCTGAACCATCATTAATCCAACTGTGTGAGTTATCCTCGGATTGCTTCTTTGGATAAGGGGCGAGATCCAGGATGGGTTTGTTTGAAGTTATCTTTCAGTTGGTTACAATACTCGATCTTATCTCCTTTCTGTTAGTTGGAAGTTGTAGTTCTCTGTAGTTGGTTAGCGCAGCCAGTTGCAGCATCTTTATATCCCCTTTCTTCCGTTGACCCCAAAGCATCTGTGCTTGGTGTTGACGGGTTACACTTTGGTGAACTGTGAGTCTTGCTTGCCAGTACGTTTATGTACTGACCCCTTTGGGGCTGTGGTTTCCGCAGACGACGTTTCCCAAGATCTACATGGTGGCTACTACGTGGAGTATGACGAGACTGCTGACGAGTAGATAGCGGACCCGGGCAGGATCCGAGACTTCGTGGATGGGCTCCGTCTGTTCGTTTCCGGCCTCTTAGGCCTATTTGGTTCTTGTCTGTACTCAGACATTTTGGATGCTTCCGCTGTGATGTAATGATGAATTGTTGGGACATGTGTCCTCTGGATGATTGTATTTGCTATCTCTGCTCTAGTGAGAGCTATTTGCAACTTATTTCCATCTTTTGTGTCGTAGAGATCTGTTGTGATATCACTTGTTCAAACGCCGTTGACGTACAATGTCCCAACAATTCATCATTACATCACAGCGGAAGCATTCAACAGGTCTGAGTACAGACAAAACCAAATAGGCCTAAGAGGCTGGCAATGAAAGGAAACGGAGCCCGTCCACGAAGTCTCGGATCCTGCCCGGGTCCGCTATCTACTCGTCAACAGCCTCGTCGTACTCCACGTAGAAGCCACCATGGGGATCCTCGGAATCGTAGCCTGCGGAAACCACATCCCCAAAGGGGTCAGTACATAAACATACTGGCAAGCAAGACTCACAGTTCACCAAAGTGTAACCCGTCAACAGCAAGCACAGATGCTTTGGGTTCAACGGAAGAAAGGGGATATAAAAGATGCTGCAACTGGCTGCTCTAACCAACTACAGAGTTACTACCACTTCCGGCTAACAGAAAGAAGATAAGATAGCGTATCGTAACCAACTATAACTAACCACCAAACAAACCCATCCTGGATCTCGCCCCTTATCCAAAGAAGCAATCCGGGGATAACTCACACAGTTGGATTAATGATGGTTCAGGTTATTGTGTCAATAGACCTATTACTAGTCAAGTTATTATAGTTAGGTGTAAGTTGTCTGAGTACTTGTTAGCCAGTACTTTCACCAAGTCGTCACATAACCGCGGACAACACGGCTTCTCGAGAAGATTCATCCCTGCAGGGTGTGCTCCAGTACCCGTACACACTCGAGCCACCAACTAAAACTCAGGTGGACTCAACACGACTCGAACCATCTCTACAACCTGTCCTAGGAGCCACGGAGCTATAAGGTCCCGACCAGTCCGACCTAACCTAAGCGCAAGGGTGAAAACCACACCCCCCGGCACCACAGGCCTCGCCCTATATGCATCATCATCATAATAATCATCACCAACAGTAACCATGGGAGCGACCCATTCATGCTTACGCGCAAATGGAACACCCGAACTAAGTGTGGCTCTTCGGACAAACTGCGGATCAGGTCAAAGTCGAGGGGGGTTCCATACTACCACCCGGATGCGGTGAGCACGCTCATCATGGATCAGTAGACAAGACCCTTTTCCTAATTAGGGTCGACACTAGCAGGCCTCAAAACCACGCCGGGCCTCCTGCCGGTGCCTTAACATCAAATTATTATTACCCATAACATTAACAGGTTGATTGTTTAACATCGAGCCCCAGAACATAATAAAATATGATAACAGAAAGTAACTGACAGCAGACTTGAGCAAAAACAACCCTAAGCATGCTAGTAAGACTCGGGCAACAAGCAACGGGGTGATAGGAGTGGAGGTGAGGCTATATCAGGTTTAAAGGATGACATATGATAGGATCGGAACACAAGCATCGATACATAGGGCTAGCAGAATAGACAACGGAAAGTATCGGTATCCAATGTTGAAAGGAACATGATGGTTCATGTGAGTGAATACTTGCCTGCAAACTCAGTAGCCTGGTACTGAGCTAAATCCTCAGAAGGGGAGTCGTAAAGATCGTCTGTCTCAACGTCGTCGTCTATCCGAGAAGAAGCAAACAAAGAACGCAGAGAGACAAACAATCAATAACATGGCATAATGCACAATCATGGGATGATGCATGTCAATTTAATTGATGCATCAGAAATAACTGGTTGACATGGTAACAATATTAAATGGACCCCTATGCATTTGGGGTTGCATATGGAAAGCCCATGAATTTAGGTTGAAATAATTGTTTTACAACTAATCAACAGGTGAAAGTGGATTAGCATGATGCATGGATGAGGAAAACAGAAAAATAACAACAATAGAATCAATTGGAAATAAGGTTTACCAATTTTGGAAATTTATTTATTAAGTTATGAAAATTTGCTTCTTAAAGGTGGTACACAAGCATTTGTTGTTTTCACCAATTTTAATTGTTCAAAATACATAACAAAATTCATATTTGGAAAATACACAAAATTTTAGGTGGAATACATGTTTCACTTGTTGAATTTGGATTTAAAATGAGCAAGTTATTAATTTGGCAATTTTAATTGCATTAAATAAGAAACAGTTGTTTTCAGCAATTTAAATTATTCAAAATAGAAAACAAAGTTGATATTTGCAAAGTTCATGAAAAATGGGATGGAAAACATATTTTACATGTTGGAATTGGATTTGAATTGCTCAAGTTATGAATTTTTGCAATTTAAAAGGTTTAATTAAAGCATTGAATTATTGCACCACTTTTAATTAGGAAAGCATTAAACAAATTGCATTGAAAAGGTTGAAAACATGTAGCAAATGTTTCACTGAACATTTTGAGCTATTAAACATAATTTTTGGGTTATTATTGAATTTATTATGCCATTTTTCATAAACATTCTTATTCTGCCCTTTTTAGTAAACAGAGGGAAACATGCTCAAAATTAATTCAATTGTGACCAAATAAAATACCAATGTGTAGAGTTTGTTAAGACAAATTTTTAGAGCCCAAGTTTGCTTAAATTGGATGAGCAGAACTAAAGTTATGAAATTCCAAAGTTTCCACTTTTTATTGCATTTTCAGTAATTAATTATTTAGTGCAAAAATTGTTACAACAACATATTGCAAACTTGACATTAATAGAAAGAGCACAAGATTATGAAGCCACAGGATTTTGAATCATTCAAATTGGAGCAATATTCATTTTGATATTGATTTTAGAGCTCAGATTTGAGTTTCTGAAATTCGGGCAGAAAAAGAAAAAAAAACAGAAAAAAAGGGTGTTGCTTTTCTGCCTGGGGGGGGGATAGAACTCGGGACCTGAGGCTTGCGCGCAAGGAACAGCAACCAACTGGGCTGTTGCTGTGGTGTTGAAAGGGGACAGCTAGCAGGGTGGTTATGGTTCAGGAACTGCACCGAAACCAATTGGGAAAAATATACAGAAAAGGTGGGGGCTTGGGGATTCGACCCTGGGAGCTGCTGGCTCGCGCGCAGCGAGTCCTACCATCTGGTCTGCTGCGCTGGTGTGATGGATAGCGGGATCTATTTGTTTTTGAACATAACAAACGGTGTTGATCTGAACTGCTGCAAGCGCTCGCACATACAGTCGCTCATCTCTGTCAACGACAACAGAGCACGAACGCCTCCAAGCATGGAAGAAATTGACGGGGCAAACAGAAGGGAATCAAGAGGGAAAATAGGGGAATGGAAAGGGGAGGTTACCCTCTTCGCAGGGGTGCCCGCGGCACGGCCGGGGGGAGGCGGAGACGGCGGCGGCGTGCCGGCGAGCGGCGGCCGTGGCACAGGTAACGGAGGCGTGATCCTCCTCGATGGCGGCGGAGATGGGAGAGAGGAGGGAGGCGGGCGCGGCTAGGGTTAGGGTTAGGGTTTCTGAGGGATGGGGGTAGATATAGGATGGGGGGAAAGGGTGGAGCAGTGGGGGCAGCAGGTCGCTGTCCCCATGGCTGTCGTCATCGTACGGACGGAGGTAGGGGATGAAGGGGTACCGGGCCAAGGTTTTGGTGGGCTGGGCCTAATTGGCTGCACCACCCCTCTCTCCTTCGTTTTTTTTTGCTTTTTATTTTTTTTGCTGCAAAGGAAATTAGGGAGAAAAGGAGAGGTCTTTGGTTAGAAATTTTTTAGGGATAATTGGTAATGATTTATTTATTATAAAAACAGCAATGCAACATTTTGTTTCCCAAATAAATTCAATTTATGTTGTGGTTTGGAATTTAAATGAATTAAGCAATTTTGGTATCAAAAGAATAAATGAAAGTTAAGCCAAAAAAAAATTAAGTTTTTGATTCAAAGTTTAAAGAAACAAATTATTTGTTTGTTTTGTAGCTCTTATTTGAAACATGTAACATAACAAGTATGAACAAACATTTGAATTTTTGTTTGGAATTCAAATAGAAAACTAATGGAAACAAGTGAAATCAACTACAAAACAAATGCAAACAAAAAGCAATGAATATGATGACATGATGCAAAGCAATAACTTAACAAGAAATAAAACATTCTAGGGGGAGATTTTCATACTTGGGATGTTACACTACTCGGGCCAGAAGTCAATGGAGCCATTCTGACAAGGGATCCCGCGTATCCTGCGTCCGTACCGGCGTGCAGTTCAACTTACGGAGCGCGTGATTATCCGCGCTACGGCGTGGCTACAGTGCGGTAGGCGCCTGTCAAGTCCTGTCACTGACCGAGGAGACATGACAGGGCTAGGGGCCTACCCTATCTCACTGACAAGGGTGGAAAGGTCCCATCTCCGAACGGCGCGACGACTTACGGCGCCTGCGTCAGCGACAAGCCGGAAGCGTGCTCTGTTCTGCAGTGCGCCTGTCCCATCAGTCGTACCTTTTAGTCTTATTCTATTCGGCTGGGCACCAGTATATAAGGTTCCCTGCCCCCTCCTGCGCGAGGGTCGACGCTACGCAAGAGTTAATTTCTTACTAGAGGCAACGTATAGAGAACTAGAGAGCTAGAGTGGCTACTCGGCTAAAGGCCTGATTTGTACTGTGACTACTCGGTAAACACACATATAGAGAGAAAGGCAGGAGTAGGGGTGTTACCTCCACACGAGGGCCCTGAACCTGGGTAAGATCTTGTTGTTTGCAGTGCTTGAGACATCCCACATGCGGCTACTCGCCGTGTGATCCCTCCCCGAGCACCTCCAGTGTCCATCGGCCCCAAACTTTAGCCATCCCATGGCATCTGCCGTGATACCACCACGACAATATGAGCAGATAAGAGGTTATGCTTGCCTTGGTTATAAGAAAACCAATTGAAATGTCTTCTGGAATAAGTGCTTGACTTGTCGGTTAAGATCAAGTATTCACCATTCGACTGCTGGCCTTCTCGTCGGAGTCACGTTCTACCGAGGGGGAACAAACACCGAAAAGAAGAATAACAATCAACACATGGAATCAATGCAATGCACAATATGTATGCATGAGAAAGTTAATGCACTGAAATAAAGCCCTAAGCATGTTCCTTGGGTTGCTATGGTCCTTATGTCAGTTATGCATTTTTACTGAAATTAGCCCGAAATAGACCCCGGAGGGGCAATTCGGACGATTATGAAAGTAGGACAATTTTAGTTGCTCAAATGGGTTTGAAAACATCATAAACAGGTTGCAATTGTCATTTGAGCATTTTGGTATATAACTTTTAATTTTCTAATTTTGGTGAACAAAAACTTATTTTTCCATTTTAAATGAATTAAAGAGCATTAAATAAAGGACAGTTTTTTAACTTTCTCAAACATATATGAAAATGACATATTTTGGTAGATTACATTTTTCTGAACAAAACCATACTTTCATTTCATTTTTCTGAGTAACATTTTGGAAGATATTAAATAAACAATTTTATTCATTTTCTGGAATTTCCTGGGATTTCTGAAAAAAAAAGATTATGACATCAGCGTGATGTCACGGTGACATCACACTACTCTGTTCTTCACAGATGAGATCAAAATCGAAGGAAAACGTGTGTAAATCAGAAATTAAACCACACCATGAGCTAGAGGAGGTGGAGGGGAACCTAGGGGTGCCGGCGGCGGACCAAATAGTCGCCGGAAACCTTGCCGGCGGCGAGGTGGCGCGGCGGCCGACGGCGGCTTCCGAGGGGGAATATGTTACAGAGGGATAGGAGGACAGGAGGGAGCACCTACGTGCTCAGGAGCTCACCGCGATTGTAGTGGTGTGCTCGGGGAGGCCGAGGGCGGCGAATCGACGGCGGGAGAGCTCGCCGGCCGCGGGGAAGAAGAGGGCGGCGCAGCCGATTCTGGGCTTCTTGGACCGATTCCTGTGGGGAGGAGGTGGAGATGAACTCGGCGGAGCTAAAGGAACCAACAACGAGACTCGGGGTGGTCTACAACGGCGGCAAACGACGGACTCGGCGGCGGCCGAACGCACACAGTAGGGTTAGGTTCGAGTTTGCTCTACCGCACGATACAGAGAGCGAGAGGATAGGGAGGGAGAGGAGAGGAAGAGCACGGCGTCCAGGAGAGGTCATCCACTCGGGGGGGCGCGTCTACGCAAGCAGGAGGTGGCATCGGGAGGGTTGGACACGCAGGTGCATCCTACTTGTCCAAGGTTGAAGAAGACCAATTTTCACAAAACCCCCTGGAAAGTTTTGGAAATTGCAAAACAACCCTTCTGTCCTTTAAAACTGCAACAAAAACCATGTTTTCTGGGCCTTTTTGAAAGGATAAATTTGGCAAAAATAACTTTTGGAAAGACAAAACCATGTGTTTCTTTGGTGTATTTGAAATATTTTCCAACACAAAATTTTGGGAACCAAAATAAGTACTACTTGTGGGAATTTTGTCAAACCATTTGAATTCACAATTTAAATTGTTTCAACATGGTTTAAATTGTTGTTTCATGCATGTATGAGATGAACACAACACCACACACCCTATTGTAGCAAAAAATTGGGATGTTACAAATCTACCCCCCTTACAAGAATCTCGCCCCGAGATTCCCGAAGGAGAAAGAAAGAAGGAACCGGTTTTGAATGATCTTCTCGAACCTTACGGTTCTCTTCTCGAAGAGGTTGATCCGTAGCATCTTGAAGTATTGAACGGATACACCTAGGTACTGATCTTCACGAAGATCGAGTATCTCATGGTTAACTCAGGACAAGAATGTTCGTAACGAACTTTTGAGTTAACGTACATGAAACACATCAAGATAACGGAGGGAATATGAGAAGGTTTCAAGTTTATGGGCGATGGTTCTTGAAAGAATTTAGAAGATGAGCTTTGCACAAGACTTTAAATCCTTTTGGAAAAGAAAGGTTGAACAACTTATGACATCGAGATTTCTTCAAGCAGAATACCAAGATGGAGGGAATGGTCTTGAATATCACAACACAATATCCGTAGACGAGGGAAGACACGAGAAAACACTGTAGTCGTGAGTCGGAGAGAAATTGATACAAGATCATGTTCACTCTTCAGACTGGACACAGAAGATTACGGAACTTTCACTCCGTCAAAAATTTGTCGAAACCTTGTCAAGATCGGGATGTTACTTCACGACAGAGAATGAGTAACCAAAAGATGTTGAAACACCGTAATTAAGGAGGAATTCTTGGTCACACCACAAGGATGGGTAACCAACGGGGATTGAAACACCAGAAGGAATAGGGAATCTCTTTCATATGGTGGATTTGACGTAGCAATACGGTTACCATATGGTTAAGATCCCATGGCTGAAGTAACTGACAAATTCACACAATGTGTGAGATGAACAGAACTTCAGGTACCAACAACTTGAAAAAGGGAGCTGATCAATGGCGGTTACGAAACACCAAGAGATGTTCTCCTGATGAACTTGTTCCCATTGAAACAAAGGTTTTGGAGGTCCAACAAAGAGATATTGTAAAGATCAACTTCCAAGTTATCTTGGACGTTCTAGATACCAATATCAGACTTATGCAAGCCTTCTATAGGTATTCAAGTGAAATTTGAACTTTGGTTCGGAAGAACGGTGCGAAAAACTTGTTAGAATGAGACACACCAGAATTATCATGGAGAGTGGTTGTTCTTATGGATTCAAAGGATTACAGAGTTAGGCCTTCCGGCTAATTGTGTCAACCACAACATCAACCATGCCATATTTTGAAAAGACCTAATTCAATACTCTGGAGGAAACACCAACCATCATTGCTGCTTGAGATTCAGCTCTGGTTAGTGAGTTGATAATTCAGACTCGATATATATGATCGAATAGTTTGCACCGGTTATCAACGAGATATATTTACTAGATTCTCAAGATATGGGCTACGATGTCAAGCTCAAGAAGATGAGCAGGATTACGGAACTCATGTATTAGCAACCTGTAAAAGACGGTTGCACCTACATGGCTTACTTGCAAAAGAACACATCAGAGTCCTTGTTGGGGAGACGATACAAAGATAACAAACATCACCAAGATCTTGTACTTCTCTCAAGGAAAATCAATCAGTGGTTTGGCGTGGATGCAAACTTCTTCAAATAAATGGAGGTAACAACCTACCATATCAAGAATAGTTCACACATGCATGACCGACTTGGGATTATTCCCGAAGGAACAAGAAAACTCTACTCGCATCCACGACGACAACTTTCACCATAAGCACATGAACCAGAGTAGGTTACTTCGAACATTTGGAACCCAACTTCATGAGGACACAAAGATGGTTCTCGAGAGTTTCCAATGTTGTTGTCAATTGTTCAACATGAACCTCTTGCAACTTGGATGATTAGAAATGTCATCGATGGGCTCGACAACACGCTAACCAAGACACTCCGAGAAGAGGGGTTCGTATGATATATGAACAAGGCAGAATATTGGTCAGACTAAAGGACATGAGGGTGTACCCGGCAAAACACTGTGAGTGAAAACACCGTCAAGATAGTCCTTGTATCTGAACTTGATCTGACGATAGCCCAAATCAACTCAAGGTAGAATGATAGCATTTACGAAAAAGAGGCACTATCCTCCTTCAACACGAGGAAAACTAGATATCCCTTATCAAAGGAACAAGTTGGGAAGAGTTCGTGTCTTTCAACTCTCCAAGTTGTTGTTTAATCTCAACCAACTAGTTCACGATATCCAGCAGGGTTCCTTGGAGAAAGGAGTAAATAAATTATCCATTGTTTAGACATCAGGTCAGGTAACCACCTGGTGATACTTCTAGAAAGATAACCAGAATATCACAAACCACCGGTATGCCTTGGAGTTCGGAAGGAGTCTTGCCTTTCAAAGGAACCGATATGATCTTGAGAGCTTCAGCATGAACCTAACTCTCTGACCAAGAATGTGCACCAGAATGAACAGATTTGGTAACACGGCCAACTTTATTAGAGACCGGGTGACCGATAGTGCTAAGAAGGATACGGATGTTTCTTAGACGTTTCAAAGCAATAGGAATTGCTAGGAATATCTGATACACATGTCAATGTACAGACCCACCATTCTCAAGCACTCAAGACTAGAAGAAAGGGGAGTGAAGACGTGTAAGAGCATCACTTCATCAATAAGGCCATGAAACATAACACAACCTCTTGATATACAAGGGGGTGATACTCGAAGGTGGAACAGAACAGAAGCTAATGAAACTTCTTTATTCTATGAATTACAAAACTTTGACCTGGTCCTAGAGATGAACGAGGTACTGGTGTTTGTTTCTCCTTAAATTCCAAGGTGGAACGTTCTGACGTAACAAGAGCAAATGCATTGGAAGAATCCAACACACATATGCAACTTGTATTCCAAACAGTAGATGAGGTTTGGAGGATAGCAAAGAATAGGAGCGTGCTCTTGGAAAATCCTGAGATCACGTTGGATGCACAAGGTCATACTCATTTGTACAACCAATGCTAAAGGTTGGTATAGCTGAACCAAGAACAAAGATGTGGAATGCAAGATGACCACTCTTGTTGTGATCCCTTTTTATTCCAAAAGAGAACCTATGGCTATGAAAGTTGGAATTGCCTAGCCACCCTGAGGTAAAACAGATTCCTCGGGATCCAAAGATACATTACTTGGGTTAAAGGTCAGCATCCTGTACTGATAGCGTGAGCATCACATGGTTATAAAACCACACAATTCAACCCACAACAATTCAGCACACTCCGGGACCTTCGGTTCAAGTCCGAGGGATGAAAACATTGAGAAAGGAATAGCTACTATCTTAGTGTCTTGAAGGACACTATGAATAGCAATCATGAAGTATCTCTCAAAAGACAACGATAGCTCCGGAAGAACTTTGAGCAGAGGATAACGAATATATTCGAGATGAAAAAGGAAATCTCGAGGTTCAGGGTTTTGAGACTTTAGAACAGGAGTATGTGGAACCCACACAGCTCTAAGAGATTATGATGGAAAGAAATCTCCCATCTCAAACAAGAGATAACGGAACATGGAACACACACGACTCTAGAACTTAACACTAGGTCAACTTGCTAAAAGACGTCCTTGCCAGAGAAGGCACCTAAATTTCGAATAACTAGAACCTTTTCAAATCAAAACAGGTAAGGAGACCCAGAGTTAGAGCGATACCAGGTATGGAGTAAAAAGAATCCTAAGAAGGTTTTCACAACTCATTTGGAGTTTCAAAGTAGTTTTCACAAACACTAGACTCAACATCGACCAAACAGTAAGGTTTTCCTACAGGCAGTCCTGCTCTGATACCATGACCTGTCACGACCCCGGACCTAGAGATATACATATTGTTATGTGCTCCTAGTCATGGACTCACAAGGGCTTCAGGGTCACTAGCCCCGGCCGCAACAAACAACGGCAGGCAGACTGGATTCATCGGCGCGTAGTCCGGATCCCCAGTCTACTACTCCTTGTATCCATGCTAGTCATAACCAACTATGCATTTCAGAGCGTCCACGAATCGTATGAAACTGAAGGAGACGGGACCAAATCTATATAGAGATGCTATGTGTCCAGAAAGTGCAACAACAATCGAGGGTTACCGGGGTTACCTAGCCCCAGGCCGATCACATCGGCAGGCGGGCTTGGACATGGATCATCGGCTCCACAACCCCTCGACTGCGACAACTATGCAGGCATAGCCAAAACTGTATAACAATGAGCTCGAAAACAACAACCGATCAAAGCAGTACTCTAGACATGAAGCTTTATTAAACAGGTGTTACTAGAGTATAGCTTACAAACAGAGGTCACACGACCCAACATTACATCACACAACGGAAGGCAAATTATGTTGCTAATCAACAAGAAACAAAAAGGCCTAAGAGGCCGCAGCATAAGGCAACGTCCCAGTCCATAGATTCCAGGCTGCTACCTGGGAACCCCAAACTACTCGTCGATGTCCACGTTGAATCACCACTGAAATGAGGAACTCCACCTGAACCAAAATTTAAGCAAACCTGAGTACGGGAGGTACTCAACAAGACTTAGTTAACCTACTATATATCTTCTATTTCGAAAAAGGTTTCATGAAGGTTGATTTGCGTGAAGCAATCTTTGTTTTGCAAGTTGAGGAAGGAATAGCACGTCTCCTGGAGTATTTTGAAAACAGATGAGAAAGCTACTCAACTACTGAGATCATCATCTTCTTGTATTCCACCAAGTCCTTCTCATGCCCACACTATCTCATGCTACAAGGATCACCCCTCTCGGCATCTCCGAGGAGGCACCCTTCAATCATGGTTAAAAAGTTTTAGTCATTCCGTTGAAGTTATCTATGATCACAGAATCCGTTGCCAAGTTGTTGATGGTTAGGTTGAGACTCCAAGTGCAGAGTGTGTAGCTAGTAGCAAGCCTTCTTCCCCCACGAGGGTGACTCGAGGGTTTATATCGAACTCTTGGGGAGCCAGTATTTCAGCAGTTGTCTTCCAAGCTTCTCCAGGATCCTGCAAACAAGTAGAAAATTTTGTGCCCTCAACCTCACCAAGTGGTTGTCAAGCACAAGGTGTGAGACTTCTAAATTGCAATGCAAAACTGAAAGTAAATGTGCAATAATTAAATCTACTACTAAATACAAATGAGAAAATAAATATGCAATGGATTGTTTTTGTATTTTTGTGATGCAAGTGGTGATGGAGATAATGTAAATTCGAATTGGAGATGGAAGTAAAGTAAAGTGCAAGTAAAGTAAATTGCAGCAAAGTAACTAGAGTGTTTTCTTATAATTAAAATAGGACCTGGGTTCATGGTTTCACACTTGCATTCTCTCAAATAAAGTAGACGGTGGACATAAAGAATTACATGTGAGATTACAATAACATGTTTAACATTGAGTACTTTCATATGGGCATCACGTCCTAGCATAGAGATCTCTACGGTCATATTGATCCCTCTTATACTCCACCAAGATGCGAAATAAATCATAACGATAATTAAGGAAAAACCAGAGTATATCTTTAAGCAATGTGACATGAAGTCGAAGTAAGAACTTGCTAGATCTAGTCATGGAGATTGATTAGTGTCACTTCAAATCCCCGGTAACAAGGTACTCCTTTTTATCCCTAGTGAGGTAACTAAGAAAGGTTTAACGAAACCTAAGTGGATCGCTGAACTTCTGTCACTTTCACAGCACTAGCCACCCCCCGTTACTCCAACTAATGCACCCATCACCCCACACACGCTCTCAAGAACTAGATTGATCAAAGCTAGCAAATAAGAACGGGGTACATAAGATACATCTACTCAAATAACTCAAGAGAAACAATTGCAATCTCAGATTCAATAACTCATAGAAAAGATCCACCACATAGGAATTACAACGGTGCCCGTAATCATGTGAGGCAGCTCATACGGATTTAATTAGTGAAGCACATAGAGAGAGAGATACAAGTGCTACTTCCACAAACCCATAGCCCTGGGGTGGACTACTCCCTCTTCATGGAGATGTCGATGGAGATGATGTTGGAGGGGTAGGAGATCACACCGGCGGCGCCCCGCCGGAGTTTTCCCCCTCCAATCTGGAACTTCTGGTCTCTGTTTTGGTGTTTCGGCGGCGCTCTTCTCCGTAAGGGTACGGGGGACCCTTTTTATAGTCGGTTTTAGGTCAAGACGGAGTCAGTAAGTCGAAGATGGAAGGAATTGGGGCCACAGGGGCCAAAAGGGGGCCTCTCACGCGGCCAAGGAATCTGGCCGCGTGGAGGGTCCTCTTTTGGGCCTCCTTGCCCAATTCTCGTGGATCCTTCGCCCGCAAGTCTTCTCCTTCCAAAAAAAATGACCCCCGCAGATTTTCAGGTGATTTCGCGGAAGTTTGCCCCCTGAAACATCAAAAATATAGAAAACGGGGTTTCTGACAGGCAGGGTTAATTCCATAAAAGTTGGGGGACTTTGTAATTTAACCCCAAAATACTATAAAACATTGAATTATACCCTTATATGATGCCATATGTAATAGAAAACCATGTGAAAATATGCAAAATCATCTATGCATTTTACATGCATCAACATCCCCAAGCTTAACCCATGCTCGTCCTCGAGTATGAAGGTGATAAAACTAAGATGGGTTTTGCATATTGAAACAATCATGGGATATCAAGGAGGATTATTCATGCTACATATAATCAAATGATTAATACTAGAAATGTGTAGCAATATACAATTCATGTTGTAAGAAATATCAAATATGCAAGCAAAGATGCTTCATGAAAGTTCACAAAGTGTATAATGAAATAAAATCACTATGGACCAAATGCATACACAAAATGAAAAATAAAATCCTATATTGGTCAAAGAATAGCATAATGGAGAATAGAAAATATGGTGGACACTTTGGAGAAAATTGAGTAGAGGTAAAACATGATCAAGTCTTATTTAGCCTCTAAATTATTCAACTAAAATTACTAATTGAAATGTGGTATCCATTGATCTAGGACTCTAATTGCCCCTTTATCACTAGCATCTTAAAATTGTGAGTATTGAAGTAATGAGAATGACAAGGTGGTTGAAAGCCTCATGCCCCGTGAGTGTGAAAACCTACTCCATGATTACTCAACTTAAGATTCCTAATAAGCTTTGTACAATCATAATAAGTATTAATGACATCATAGAGAACCGCAAAGAGGTACCTATTGCCCCATGACATGGAAACAATCCCATGTTACAATGACAAGATGAACAAACGGAGTAGACTCATCATCCTTTTTATTTTCATTCACTATTATGCATAGCTTCTTATTTTATTGTAGGATGTGTTGTAGAGTCACTCAAGCTGTAAGTAAATTTCCACCATGATGAATCATTGCTTGGGTTAGCGGCCCAATGCGTTTCTCTAGTCATATAGATACTTACTCATCAAAACTTACTATTCCTCTATTTCATTTCGGCATGGCAGGAGTCCAAAAACAAAAGTACATGATATCAACCAAATGTAAATTTTTTGTGCAATGTTGAAAGCTTTCCGGTGATACACGTTTATAGCTAGCTCCCAACAACACACTTGTCAAACGCAAAACTTGTGGCTCCCATTATTGGGTCATGTTTATTAGATGCATAAAAAGTAAAGTGTGCCTTCAAAAGTTCGTGAGAGTCCTATCCCAAGTTCAACTGTTCAACCCATAAAAATTAATAAAGTGAATATCTTAATTTAGAACATAAATAACACAATAACATGGTGAACATACTCTGAATAGCAATGAAGCTAATGGGAAGATATGGTGGACTCACTTGAAATACTTGGCTAAGGAGTGTTGGAAACAAGTTTTTACTTGTTGGAATTTTTAAATTTTTGGGCTAGCAAGAGGGAGATAGTTGACCAGCTACTATGCATGCATATGTCTATAGAACTACTCATTTCATGACAAACTAAATAAACCAGCAATTAACATCAAGGACATGAATAAGAGATAGCTCAAGACAACATTATTGCAAATTTCTACACATAAAAAGCCTATAAATCATGCAAACATATGTAGCTCTTCAAATCAACCATGGCATCCCTATTACAAGTCAAAATACTAGCATCCAATACATTCCAACCCCAAACTCCAGTAGCTCAATCTCATATAAAATGATGGTGGTGGTCTTATCAGAACAAAAATAAAAACAGAAACTAGACGCTTCAAGTCTCTACGATAAATGCTTTGCTTAGAAAAACAGAAAGTAGACGTGTGCTAACCAAAAGAGTGTAGCTCCAGTGGGGTGTTCATCACATCCCCAAGCTTATGTATTTCACCATTCTTGGATGTCTTGAGGCGCAGCTTGTAACATCCAAGTATGAAAACCCTTAGTTGTTTTACTTATTTGTTCAATTTATGCAATGCATCATGGCATCATTCTCATTTTTATTTCTGTTTGCATTGTTTTCATAATAAAATTCAAACTTAATCAAACATTGTTTCACACTTGTCTGTTACAAGCTCTCAAATAAAGATTTGCAATTCCAAAAACATCAATTGCTTCCAATTAGTTTCATATTGGATCAACTCTTAAATTGTTGCTTAATTTAATCACACCATTAATCAATCAACCATTTCAATCATTATTTTCTAAGTCATTTCAAATTCAAACCAACCCTTAAAAAAATTCAGCACCTTTTGAAACCATAAAGGTCACCACCCCTTTTTCCCTCTTTAAACCCTTCCGAAACCCTAGGGGAAACCCTAGTGGGAATGGCATTATTTTCCAATATTAAGTATTATTGCAATTTTCAATTAAATTGTTTAATTTTTTTAAAACAACAAACAAACAATAAAGTTTTTGAAAACAAAAACTGCCAAAAGGTTGCTTTTCAACTAAGAAGTTTATCCTATTTTTATTCCAAATTTTTCTTTAAACAAAGCCTTTGTTTTGTTTCCATTTGCTTATCTACAAAAAAAAAACAGTACAAAAAAAAATAAAAAGGAATAAGAAGGGAGGAGAGCAGCAGCAGCTAAGGGTCCAACCCAGCCCAGCCCGTTTATTCCAGCCCAATAGCCCTTCTCTCGCGCCCCTGTCGTCTTCCTCGATGACGTCGTCATCAGTACGACCGCACGCCCATCGTCGATCGCCTCCTGGACCTCCCCGATGGCGCGCCGTACTCATCCACCTACTCCTTAAAACCACCGCGGCGTGCACCCCCCTGCCGCAAACCCTAATCCACCCTCGAGCTCCGCCGCCGCCGTCTCGTTTCCACCCACCTCCACCTCCACCCTCTGAATCTCTGAAGCACGGCGCCGCCTCTCTGAACTCCGGCGACGGACGCCGACTCCGTTGGCTGGCACGGTGTTCCAGCTGCGGGAATGGGTAGACCCCAGGTCCCTCTTCGTCTTCGACACCACCGTGGGACCTGAGGAGAGCCAGCGCCTCGCCGCCGTCCGCGTTTCTCCGGCGAGCCTCTGCAGACTCACGGTGAGCATCCCGACGATCCCCTCGCCTTTCTTCCTCTCTGCTCACGCACCGAGCGCGCCTAGGTCACCCCCCAGTAGCACAAGCACCCGCGCACTTCACCGCGGTGCTCAGCCGTGCGCATCCGCAGCACACCGTTGCCGCCGGCGACCACGGGATCGAGCGCTGCCCTGTCGCTGCAACTGAAACTGCAGCAGAAATTCAGAGTTAGCGAACACTGAAGCTTAACCTCCCGCGGCCCCTGCTCCTGTCACGAACGAGCGATTAACCCAGTGGCAAGCGCCACCGCGTGCAGCCTGGAGGGCGCGGGGTCGATCCCCCCTCGGCGCACCGCGCAACCCCCCTTTTTGCTGGTTTTTCTCCCCTGGCCACGCGGGCTGCCACGTGCGCTGCCACGCTGGCTTGGACCCGCTGGTCAGTGGCAGCGGGTAGAGGCCCTCTAGGTAACAAAAGTAAACGCAAATCTGTTTAAAAATTCTATTTCTTTTAAGTGGGCAGAATAAACACCTAAATTGCAAATTCAATAACTTTTAATTTATGCATCCAATAAATACAAACTTGATGTCTATTCTGATCCAAATTTTATACTCTTTCCAAATAACTTACTTGTGTTCTGTTTTGAATTTTCAAAATACTTTTAAATTTCAAATTTGAATAATTCAAATGCAAATTGAAATAATTCATAACTAATTCATACTGTTTTCAAATAATTCAAATAAAATATGTTTTTCACACCTTTTTGAATGCTCTATTCAAATATAAATTTTGTTTTCTGGTTTGAATAATTTAAATTGCCCAAACTATTTAAATCTTGTTTAATTCAATTAAAACTTGTTTAATATTGTTTAATTCATAACTAAATAATCCAAAGTCCAATTTCAAAATGTGAAACATGTAATCCAACTAAAATTTGATAAACTTTTCAAATATAAAATTTGTAAATTGTTTTGCACACTTTAACTTGATGATAACAACATTTACTTGTGTGCCATGTTTAAGTAACAAAGTTCCAAACTTAATAAATGCTTACTAAATTGTTAACTATCACTCCAATTGCATTTAAATTGTTATGTTATTGTTATTCATCATGCATGCATCATACTAAGTCACTTACACATGATGCTTAGTGATAGAACAATTAATTCAACTCTAAAGCATGGGCTTCCATATGCAACTTTTGCATATGGAATCCATTTAAACTTGTGTCTCATATCAACTAGTTTAGTTTGGTGCATCTATTAAACCTGACATGCATCATCCAATGTTTGTGCACCTATGCCATGTATTGATTGCCCGTCTTCCTTCGTTGTTGTTTTTGCTTCTTCTCGATTAGACGACGACGTTGGTACCGACGAGCCTTACGACACCACTACTCAGGACCTAGCCCAGTACGAGGCTGAGCTGCCAGGCAAGTTATCACTCACATGAATCATCGAGTTCCTTTCCACACTTGTTGTCGATACTATCCTTTTGTCTACTATTGCTAGCCCTATGTATCGTTGCTTGTCTCCGAACCTATCACATGATTACTGAGCCAATGATATTGCCTCACCTCCATACCTACAGCCTTTGTTTGTGCCTTAGTGTTATCTAGCATGCTTAGGGTTGCTTTTACTCGAGTCTGTTGTCGGTTACTACTGTTACTATCTTATTATTTGTACCGGGGGCTCGATGTTAATCAATCAATCCTGTTAATTGCTAATGGTAATAATAATTTGATGATAAGGCACCGGCAGGAGGCCCATGAGTGGTTTTGGAGCCTGCTAGTGTCGACCCTAATAGGAAAAGGGTCTTGTCTACTGATCCATGATGAGCGCACTACCCGCATTTGGGAAGCGAGTATGGGCGCCCCCCTCAACTTGACCTGATTCGCATCTCGTCCAAATCGCCTCATTTAGTTCGTGTTTTCCATTTGCCGCATGCATGTTTTTGCGAGCCCAGCGCAGGGTGGAACTTTCGTAGTCGGCATATAGGGGGACACGGTCTTAGAGTGCTATGATGGTCCATTTTCTTCTGGGCTTGATTAGCCGTGCGCCCAAGGTTCTTTGGGCTTGATGCGAAGAATGGTTGGTTGTGTTGAGTGCCCCGCTTGGTGGGAGGCATCCCATCTGGCGGGATATTCATGAGTGTACGGCCAAATTGGTGCAACCCTGCAGGGATAATCTTCTCGAGAAGCCGTGTTTTCCGCGGTTATGGATTACTTGGTGAAAGTACTGGCTAACAAGTACTCAGGACAACTTCAACATAATGATCAATCATGTTTCACCCAATGATTAATAACTTGACTAGTAATAGGTTATTCACACAATAACTTGATTCACCTTATCACAACCGTGTGAGTTATCCTCGGATTGCTTCTTTGGATAAGGGGCGAGATCTAGGATGGGTTTGGTTGAAGTTATCTTTCAGTTGGTTACAATCCTCGATCTTATCTTTTCTGTTAGCCGGAATTTGTAGTTATCTTCTGTAGTTGTTTAGGGCAGCCAGCAGCAACTTTTATATCACCCCCTTTCTTCCGTTGATCCCAAGCATCAATGCTTGTGTTGACGGGTAACTCCTTGATGAACTGTGAGTCTTGCTTGCCAGTACTTGGATGTACTGACCCCGTTGGGGCTGTGGTTTACGCAGAGTACGACTACGACTACGATGCTTCCCAGGATGGCTACTTTGTGGAGTTCGACGAGTCTGCAGACGAGTAGTTAGCTGGACCAGGGCAGGATCCAGACCTACGTGGATGGGCTTCGCTTTTCTTTATTTTCTCCGGCTTCTTAAGCCATGGATTTGTCTGTACTCAGACCCCTTTGATTGCTTCCGCTGTTGTAATGAATGATATGTTGGGACATGTGTCCTCTGGATGACTGTATTCGATATTTTCTGCCTTAGTGAAGGCCAGTTGCACTTATTTCATTCTTTTGTGTCTTAGAGACAGTTTGTGTTATCATTTCGTTCAAAGCTGTTGACGTACAGTGCGTGTTTGAATATGAAGTACGTCGACAGTAGTGCCTTAGGTTCCTAGCGGATAGTTTACTTCGACGGTGGAAGCAGGGCTTGTGTTGTCGCGCATAAGCGCAGGCCTACCAGGAAGCTGGGACGTGGGAGCAGTTATGCCCCATAATCCAAGCACCTGACTTCCAGTTCGTGCGAGGAGTATCCTCTAGAAACCTTGGGTGCGACAAATGGTATCAGAGCCTGTCTGCCTGTAGGATCCCTTTTTACTGGTCGCAGTTGAGTCTAGAAACTATTTTGTAGCTATATAGGAAAAATGAAACGTGAGAGTAGGAATTCTGCCATTTTTCTTCTTTCCCCACCCACCCACCCTTTTCTGGTAAGGAAGTGAAACGTTTTTTTCTGTTCTCACCTAAACTTTCAAGTTAGGATTTCACGTGTTTTGGGTTCTCTGTAGTACCTCAGGATTTTTTTGGTCTCGTTTTCCCGATGTTGCTTCGATATCATGTTCTTTTCAACATCCTTTCGTCCGTTGAACCTTGTTGTTGTTTTCCACATCCTTTTCCTTCTACCGGAGTCTAATCAAAACCTTCCAAATAATCTGCAGATGGGTCTCAGCTACTACCCGCAGGTGGTTCGCATGACTCGCTGTGAGAGCACCGCCGGTTTTCCGGAGTTGCTGAGAGACATGGTTACCTATCTGGGGTTCCGTTGGGCACCAGAGTACCAGGTCTACGAGCACCAGCGAGAGTTTGACCAGACTTGCTACCGGGCTATCGTCTACATTCTGTCGGATGATGGCAGGAGCATTGCACACCAGTACGAGGCAGTAGGGTCCACAGTGGATATGGCAGTGCAGCAGGCAGCGTACGTGAGTATCACCGTTCTCCGTGCTGACTACTGGGGGTTTGATAAGTCCAGTTTTCGTCACATCCCCCGTGGTTACATCACGGCAGCGGGAGTTCACTTCACTGTCCACCGCGACATGGATACCTACGAGACTGATAGCTCCAGGCTCCAGACCACTGCCCAGTTCGCTAGTCACAGTGACGCCGTTGCTTCCGCACTTTCTCAGGAGTTAGCCTCAGTCAGGGAGCAGCTCCACCTTGCTCTCACTCGTCTGGCGACGTACACCACAGACTTTGTTGGAGACGAGCGCTTCGCACGTGTCGTTCAGCCAGCTGGTCTTCCGTTGCCAGATGCTGGAGGTTACGAGCCGATCAGAGGCCCACTTCTCGACCTCGGAGCTGGTTACACAGGGATTCCCCGCTATGGAGCACAGGGAGAGGACGCTTTCTACTTCACCACACCGAGAGTTGCTCTCAGAGCAGTTCCTATCTACATGGATCGTCGTGATACCTACTTCCGTGGGATTCCTCCTCACCGTATCTCTCGTCGTACTACTCACCGCCGTCCTGCGTGATGAGCATGGGAGTACCGTTGTATCCATTACTAGCTGTGTCTAGTTTATCCTTTCGTTTTCGAACCATGTGTTGGTCTGTTGGATATTCTGATGTATTTGAACATGTGATGATGTACCTGTTGGTTATCTATTCATGCGTCGGAATAATCTATCTTTCGGTTACCAAGTCTATCCTTTTCTGTTGTTGTGCTAAAATGAATTTCTGTTCAGGATGCCTCCAACCAGGAACACCCCGCCTCCGCCACCACCAATGGGGGAACTGTTGGCTCAGATGACCCAAGTGGTGACACAGATGGCCCAGATCCAGGCTAACCAGCAACACAACCAGAATGCTCCAAGGGTCACCATCAAGGACTTCCTCAGCTAGGGCCCAAAAGCTTTCGTGACAACACGTGAGCCCCTGGATGCTGATGACTGGATCCGTGACGTAGCAAGAGCTCTGGAGATTTCTCATGTTGCAGAAGAGGATAAGGTCAAGTACGCCACCTACCTACTGAAGGTTCAGGCGGCTACTTGGTGGGAGAACTACCAGACCATGAGAGCTGGCTATCCTATCACCTGGGGATGTTTCAGGGATGCCTTCCTGAAGCACCACATCCCGGATGGTCTCATGGAAAAGATGCGTGAGGAATTCTGCTCTCTCAGACAGGGCAAGCTGGACGTTCTCGGCTACCAGAACGAGTTCAATCGTCTCGCTCGGTACGCTGGTGACGAAGTGTCCACCGAAGCCAAGAAGATGGCAAGGTTCCGCCGAGGTTTTAACCCGGAACTGAAGTACGCTCTCACAAACATCAAGTGCAAGGACTTCGTAGAGCTCGTGAACACCGCGCTCAATGAGGAGAATGGGCGCAAGGCGTTCGAGGAGTCGCGCAAGCACTCGCGTGAGGGTGGTTCCTCCTCCAACATGACCACCCCTCCGCAGAAGCGCCGCATCTGGGTGCCAAATGGTGCTGTCACTAGGGCTCCAAATGCCCAAGCTTCTCCAGGCTTTGGTCCCCGCCCACCCAACCCATCTCAGATGCAGGGTCAGAGGTTCCCTATGGGGCAGCCAAGGCCAGGTCCTTCTCGTGTCGTCACTTGCTACAAGTGCAAGGATACTGGACATTATGCTGATAAGTGCACTCAGAAGCAGCTACCCCTACCTCCTCGCCCCAACACCAACCAGGCTATGGTTCGTGCTCCCCCGGCTAAAGCCTTCAACTCCAACAATAGGCCTGTCGGGAGGAACGCGAGGGTGAACCATATCAAGGCCGACAAAGCTGAGGAAGCTGCTGACGTCGTTCTCGGTATATTACCCGTAAACTCTATTCCAGCTAAAGTGTTGTTTGATACTGGAGCATCGCATTCGTTTGTGTCAAAGATCTTTGCTACAACGTACAATTTAGCTCTGGTTCCGCTAAGCAATCAAATCTATGTGCACTCTCCGGGAACTAAAATGATTACTTCCAAGATAAGCATGGACAATCAGATCCTAATTGGAGGTCGTGTATTCCTTGCTTCACTCATGTTGCTGGGAAATTCTGACATTGATGTCATTCTGGGCATGGATTGGTTGAAGACCCACAAAGCTAAAATTGACTGTGCTCAAAAGTCAATAACTCTCTCCCACACTTCAGGCCAGATAGTCTATTCTCCATATGGATCAACTTCTGTTCAGCTGTTCAGCCTCGATGCCAAACCCCTTCCTGCAATTGAAAATGTTCCGGTGGTTTGTGAATTTCCTGACGTCTTTCCAGAAGAGTTGCCAGGGATGCCCCCGGATAGAGCAGTTGAGTTCGTGATCGAGCTTGAGCCAGGTACTGCTCCAATCTCTAAGCATCCATACAAGATAGCTCCTCCTGAACTAAAATTGTTGAAGGAGCAAATCGATATGTATATGGACAAAGGTTTCATTCAGCCTAGTTCCTCCGCTTGGGGTTGCCCAACTCTGTTTGTTGCCAAGAAGGATCAAACAAAAAGACTCGTGGTTGACTATCGTCCTCTCAACGAGAAAACAATCAAGAACAAGTATCCACTTCCTCGTATCGATGATCTTTTTGATCAACTTGCTGGAGCCTCAATATTCTCAAAGTTGGACTTGAGGATGGGGTACCATCAGATAAAGATCAGAAAGGAAGATATTCCTAAGACAGCTTTCACCACTCGTTACGGTCTATATGAATACACCGTCATGTCCTTTGGTCTCACCAATGCACCGGCAACGTTCTCAAGACTCATGAATTCTGTCTTCCATGAATACCTCGACAAGTTCGTTGTGGTATATCTTGATGACATTCTAGTCTACTCAAAATCCGAGGAAGAGCATGGAGAACACCTTCGTCTCACTCTCATGAAACTTCGCGAGCATCGTCTGTATGCCAAGTTTTCCAAATGTGAGTTCTGGATTCCAGAAGTTGCATATCTTGGTCATATCATCTCTGCCAAAGGCATTGCCATTGATCCTGAAAAGGTTAAGGCAATTGTTGATTGGAAACCCCCTAAGACGGTGAAGCAAGTTAGAAGCTTTCTTGGCTTGGCTAGCTATTGCCGTCGTTTCGTCCAAAACTTTTCCAAGATTGCTACACCTCTCACTGATCTCACAAAGAAGGACAAAAAGTTCGTTTGGACTCCACAATGTGATGAGAGTTTCAACCTCCTGAAGACTAAACTCACTTCCACACCTGTTCTAGTTGGCCCCGACACTACCAAACCTTTCCAGATATTCTGTGATGCATCTCTCCAAGGCCTAGGAGCAGTTCTTATGCAAGAACGTCAAGTTGTGGCTTATGCTTCACGTCAGTTGAACCCACATGAGCAAAACTATCCCACTCATGATCTTGAACTTGCAGCAGTTGTGTTTGCCCTCAAGAAATGGAGACAATACTTGTTGGGTAACAAAACTGAAATCTTTTCCGATCATAAGAGTCTGAAATACATCTTCACTCAGCCAGATCTGAACCTCAGGCAAAGGAGATGGATTGAGAAGATTAAAGACTTTGATCTCACCATTTCTTACACTCCAGGCAAGGCTAATGTTATGGCCGATGCTCTCAGTCGCAAATCCTATTGCAATAATCTCATGATCATGGAAAGCCAACCTCCACTTCATGAAGAATTCCAGAAGCTGAACCTTGGTCTTGTTCCTGAAGGATACCTTGCTAGCTTGACAGCCAGTCCAACTCTCGAGGACAAGATTCGTTCTGAACAACTTCGTGATAATGAAATCAAGAAGATTGTGGATCACATCAAGGAGGGCAATGATAAGTTCAAGTCCTTCTCAATTGATGACAAGGGAACTGTGTTCTTCGAAGGATGCATTGCAGTCCCTCAGATTCAAAGTCTCAAGGATATCATTCTCAAGGAGGCTCATGAAACTCCTCTATCCATTCACCCTGGAAGTACAAAGATGTACCAGGATCTCAAGACTCTGTATTGGTGGTCTGGCATGAAACGTGAAATTGCTCAATACGTTTCTGAATGCGACGTTTGTCAACGTGTTAAGGCAGTCCATCAGAAGACAGCAGGTCTACTACAACCTCTGAAAATTCCTGAGTGGAAGTGGGACATGATTGAAATGGACTTCGTTACTGGGTTTCCAAAGTCCAAAAAGGGCAACGATGCAATCTTCGTTGTTATTGATCGTCTCACTAAGGTTGCTCACTTCTTCGCTGTAAAGGAAACTATCTCAGCTAGCCAGTTAGCAGAGCTCTACACAGCAAGGATTGTTCCTCTTCATGGTGTTCCTTTGGAAATAAGCTCAGACCGTGGAAGTATCTTCACTTCTCATTTCTGGAAGAGTTTTCAAGAAGCATTGGGCACCAAACTTCTGTTCAGCACAGCTTACCACCCTCAGTCTCAAGGGCAAGTCGAAAGAGTCAATCAGATTCTCGAGGATATGCTCAGAGCATGTGGTCTCTCCTTTGGCATGAAATGGGAGGATTGCCTTCCATATGCTGAATTCTCTTACAACAACAGCTACCAGGCAAGCCTAGGCATGGCACCATTTGAGGCACTGTATGGTCGCAGATGCAGGAGTCCAATCAATTGGTCTGGAGCTGGTGAACGTTCACTTTTAGGCCCTGACATTGTTAAGGAAGCCGAGGAGAAAGTTCGTATCATTCGTGACAATCTCAGGATTGCTCAATCTCGTCAGAAGAGCTATTATGATAGCAAGCACAGGGATATGGTCTATGCACCTGGTGATAAGGCATATCTCCGTGTAACTCCCCTCAGAGGCACTCATCGTTTTGGTGTGAAAGGAAAGCTGGCACCAAGATACATTGGTCCTTTCAGCATCCTCTCAAGACGTGCAGAAAATGCCTATCGTCTCGAGCTTCCAGAAAAACTTTCCCAAGTGCACGATGTGTTCCACGTGTCACAGCTCAAGAAGTGTTTCAAAGATCCAGATCGTGCAGTTGATCATGATTCCATTGAACTGCAAGATGATCTATCTTATGAGGAGCACCCTATTCGTATTCTCGATGAGACCGAGCGTAAGACTCGCAACAAGAGCACCAAGTTCTTGAAAGTCCAATGGTCGCATCATTCTGATAAAGAGGCAACGTGGGAGACCGAAGAGGATCTTCGCAAGAAGTATCCGGACCTGTTCATTTCTCAGTAGGGAATCTCGGGGCGCGATTCCTTCAAGGGGGGGCGTTTTGTATCATCCAAGTATGAAAACCCTTAGTTGTTTTACTTATTTGTTCAATTTATGCAATGCATCATGGCATCATTCTCATTTTTATTTCTGTTTGCATTGTTTTCATAATAAAATTCAAACTTAATCAAACATTGTTTCACACTTGTCTGTTACAAGCTCTCAAATAAAGATTTGCAATTCCAAAAACATCAATTGCTTCCAATTAGTTTCATATTGGATAAACTCTTAAATTGTTGCTTAATTTAATCACACCATTAATCAATCAACCATTTCAATCATTATTTTCTAAGTCATTTCAAATTCAAACCAACCCTTAAAAAAATTCAGCACCTTTTGAAACCATAAAGGTCACCACCCCTTTTTCCCTCTTTAAACCCTTCTGAAACCCTAGGGGAAACCCTAGTGGGAATGGCATTATTTTCCAATATTAAGTATTATTGCAATTTTCAATTAAATTGTTTAATTTTTTAAAACAACAAACAAACAATAAAGTTTTTGAAAACAAAAACTGCCAAAAGGTTGCTTTTCAACTAAGAAGTTTATCCTATTTTTATTCCAAATTTTTCTTTAAACAAAGCCTTTGTTTTGTTTCCATTTGCTTATCTACAAAAAAAAAACAGTACAAAAAAAAAATAAAAAGGAATAAGAAGGGAGGAGAGCAGCAGCAGCTAAGGGTCCAACCCAGCCCAGCCCGTTTATTCCAGCCCAATAGCCCTTCTCTCGCGCCCCTGTCGTCTTCCTCGATGACGTCGTCATCAGTACGACCGCACGCCCATCGTCGATCGCCTCCTGGACCTCCCCGATGGCGCGCCGTACTCATCCACCTACTCCTTAAAACCACCGCGGCGTCCACCCCCCTGCCGCAAACCCTAATCCACCCTCGAGCTCCGCCGCCGCCGTCTCGTTTCCACCCACCTCCACCTCCACCCTCTGAATCTCTGAAGCACGGCGCCGCCTCTCTGAAATCCGGCGACGGACGCCGACTCCGTTGGCTGGCACGGTGTTCCAGCTGCGGGAATGGGTAGACCCCAGGTCCCTCTTCGTCTTCAACACCACCGTGGGACCTGAGGAGAGCCAGCGCCTCGCCGCCGTCCGCGTTTCTCCGGCGAGCCTCTGCAGACTCACGGTGAGCATCCCGACGATCCCCTCGCCTTTCTTCCTCTCTGCTCACGCACCGAGCGCGCCTAGGTCACCCCCCAGTAGCACAAGCACCCGCGCACTTCACCGCGGTGCTCAGCCGTGCGCATCCGCAGCACACCGTTGCCGCCGGCGACCACGGGATCGAGCGCTGCCCTGTCGCTGCAACTGAAACTGCAGCAGAAATTCAGAGTTAGCGAACACTGAAGCTTAACCTCCCGCGGCCCCTACTCCTGTCACGAACGAGCGATTAACCCAGTGGCAAGCGCCACCGCGTGCAGCCTGGAGGGCGCGGGGTCGATCCCCCCTCGGCGCACCGCGCAACCCCCCTTTTTGCTGGTTTTTCTCCCCTGGCCACGCGGGCTGCCACGTGCGCTGCCACGCTGGCTTGGACCCGCTGGTCAGTGGCAGCGGGTAGAGGCCCTCTAGGTAACAAAAGTAAACGCAAATCTGTTTAAAAATTCTATTTTTTTTAAGTGGGCAGAATAAACACCTAAATTGCAAATTCAATAACTTTTAATTTATGCATCCAATAAATACAAACTTGATGTCTATTCTGATCCAAATTTTATACTCTTTCCAAATAACTTACTTGTGTTCTGTTTTGAATTTTCAAAATACTTTTAAATTTCAAATTTGAATAATTCAAATGCAAATTGAAATAATTCATAACTAATTCATACTGTTTTCAAATAATTCAAATAAAATATGTTTTTCACACCTTTTTGAATGCTCTATTCAAATATAAATTTTGTTTTCTGGTTTGAATAATTTAAATTGCCCAAAGTATTTAAATCTTGTTTAATTCAATTAAAACTTGTTTAATATTGTTTAATTCATAACTAAATAATCCAAAGTCCAATTTCAAAATGTGAAACATGTAATCCAACTAAAATTTGATAAACTTTTCAAATATAAAATTTGTAAATTGTTTTGCACACTTTAACTTGATGATAACAACATTTACTTGTGTGCCATGTTTAAGTAACAAAGTTCCAAACTTAATAAATGCTTACTAAATTGTTAACTATCACTCCAATTGCATTTAAATTGTTATGTTATTGTTATTCATCATGCATGCATCATACTAAGTCACTTACACATGATGCTTAGTGATAGAACAATTAATTCAACTCTAAAGCATGGGCTTCCATATGCAACTTTTGCATATGGAATCCATTTAAACTTGTGTCTCATATCAACTAGTTTAGTTTGGTGCATCTATTAAACGTGACATGCATCATCCAATGTTTGTGCACCTATGCCATGTATTGATTGCCCGTCTTCCTTCGTTGTTGTTTTTGCTTCTTCTCGATTAGACGACGACGTTGGTACCGACGAGCCTTACAACACCACTACTCAGGACCTAGCCCAGTACGAGGCTGAGCTGCCAGGCAAGTTATCACTCACATGAATCATCGAGTTCCTTTCCACACTTGTTGTCGATACTATCCTTTTGTCTACTATTGCTAGCCCTATGTATCGTTGCTTGTCTCCGAACCTATCACATGATTCCTGAGCCAATGATATTGCCTCACCTCCATACCTACAGCCTTTGTTTGTGCCTTAGTATTATCTAGCATGCTTAGGGTTGCTTTTACTCGAGTCTGTTGTCGGTTACTACTGTTACTATCTTATTATTTGTACCGGGGGCTCGATGTTAATCAATCAATCCTGTTAATTGCTAATGGTAATAATAATTTGATGATAAGGCACCGGCAGGAGGCCCATGAGTGGTTTTGGAGCCTGCTAGTGTCGACCCTAATAGGAAAAGGGTCTTGTCTACTGATCCATGATGAGCGCACTACCCGCATTTGGGAAGCGAGTATGGGCGCCCCCCTCAACTTGACCTGATTCGCATCTCGTCCAAATCGCCTCATTTAGTTCGTGTTTTCCATTTGCCGCATGCATGTTTTTGCGAGCCCAGCGCAGGGTGGAACTTTCGTAGTCGGCATATAGGGGGACACGGTCTTAGAGTGCTATGATGGTCCATTTTCTTCTGGGCTTGATTAGCCGTGCGCCCAAGGTTCTTTGGGCTTGATGCGAAGAATGGTTGGTTGTGTTGAGTGCCCCGCTTGGTGGGAGGCATCCCATCTGGCGGGATATTCATGAGTGTATGGCCAAATTGGTGCAACCCTGCAGGGATAATCTTCTCGAGAAGCCGTGTTTTCCGCGGTTATGGATTACTTGGTGAAAGTACTGGCTAACAAGTACTCAGGACAACTTCAACATAATGATCAATCATGTTTCACCCAATGATTAATAACTTGACTAGTAATAGGTTATTCACACAATAACTTGATTCACCTTATCACAACCGTGTGAGTTATCCTCGGATTGCTTCTTTGGATAAGGGGCGAGATCCAGGATGGGTTTGGTTGAAGTTATCTTTCAGTTGGTTACAATCCTCGATCTTATCTTTTCTGTTAGCCGGAATTTGTAGTTATCTTCTGTAGTTGTTTAGGGCAGCCAGCAGCAACTTTTATATCACCCCCTTTCTTCCGTTGATCCCAAGCATCAATGCTTGTGTTGACGGGTAACTCCTTGGTGAACTGTGAGTCTTGCTTGCCAGTACTTGGATGTACTGACCCCGTTGGGGCTGTGGTTTACGCAGAGTACGACTACGACTACGATGCTTCCCAGGATGGCTACTTTGTGGAGTTCGACGAGTCTGCAGACGAGTAGTTAGCTGGACCAGGGCAGGATCCAGACCTACGTGGATGGGCTTCGCTTTTCTTTATTTTCTCCGGCTTCTTAAGCCATGGATTTGTCTGTACTCAGACCCCTTTGATTGCTTCCGCTGTTGTAATGAATGATATGTTGGGACATGTGTCCTCTGGATGACTGTATTCGATATTTTCTGCCTTAGTGAAGGCCAGTTGCACTTATTTCATTCTTTTGTGTCTTAGAGACAGTTTGTGTTATCATTTCGTTCAAAGCTGTTGACGTACAGTGCGTGTTTGAATATGAAGTACGTCGACAGTAGTGCCTTAGGTTCCTAGCGGATAGTTTACTTCGACGGTGGAAGCAGGGCTTGTGTTGTCGCGCATAAGCGCAGGCCTACCAGGAAGCTGGGACGTGGGAGCAGTTATGCCCCATAATCCAAGCACCTGACTTCCAGTTCGTGCGAGGAGTATCCTCTAGAAACCTTGGGTGCGACACAGCTCCTCTATTCCCTGTGAAAAAAACTTCACAAAACATGTTTCTCCCATTCTTTTTCTGTGGGGTGAGATTAGCAAGGACAAACAAATCACATGCTTGTTGTGCAAAATTCCAAATCAAATGCTCCAGTAGATAGAAAATAAGGTTCATTATGTTTTATGTTCACTCTCTTGCTTGAAAGAATCATGGAAATTCGATTCCCAAGCCCAAAGAGTGCATAAAACAAAAGAAGGCAGAATCTGTCCAGAAAAGCAACAGCAGCAGAACTAACGTTTTTCCCTAAGCTAGGCCCGTCAAAAAATTAAGCCAGTTTTTTTTCTTACAGAGGACGAAAAGTTGCAGAACATACTAAAAAATTAGCTCAATCCGACATACCAATAAAAAACGTAAAATCATACGGTGAGCAGACTCGTGCTGAAACAGAAATTTCATGCACTAGGATAGCAACTTATAAGTCCAAATGGGTTTGACTTGACTCTTTATTGAAAACTCCAGAATTAAAACAAAAAATCTAATATCTTGAGACAGCAAGAGGACACTAGGAAAATCCAAACAAAAACAACCGGGTTGCCTCCCGTAAAGCGCTTTCTTTATAGCCATATAGCTAGGCTTTACTTACTTGATAATCAAGAGGGATAAAGCTCATGAGGGAGCTTGTTCTTCAGCGTGCCCCTCTTCCTTGGGAAGTGCTCCATGCTTTTCTTTTGAGGGAACTGAAACTTGACATTCCCTTCCTTGGAGTCTATGATTGCACCTGTAGTACGAAGAAAAGGTCTACCCAAAATAATAGGACTAGGGGATTTATCCCCCATATCCATAATAATGAAATCAACGGGTACGAAAGTCATGTGCAATTCAATCATAACATCTTTTACTTGTCCTACAACATGTTTAGTAGAGTTATCAGCAAGGACAAATTCACTTGAGCACTTTTCTAATTTTTCTAGTTCTAGCAATTCATATAATTCTTTAGAGAGTACCGATACACTAGAACCTAGATCTAACATAGCATGGTGAATTTCTTTTCCAATTGAAACTAGCACCTTGGGGATCCATGCATCCCCAAGATTAGGAGGTATCATGGCCTCATTCTTGTACCTAGCAATTTTTTCTTGCAAGACATGATTAGCAATATAAGATCCAAAGCCAGGTTGATTAACATTTATAGTGGGATAACTAGCAAATTTTTGTAGAGTAGCAATAAGTTCTTGCAAGCTCATTTTTTCTAAATCAAGCAATGGATCCTTAATTTCAGTAAGCATCATAATTTCCTCTACTTTTCCTTTTCTATTATGCATATTAAAAATCTCATAGCGATCATCAAAAATATCCTCGGGTACTTCAGCCTTTTTTAAGCTCTCTTTAATTTTAACCTCTAAGAGCAAACTTTCAAGCAAAACATGGGTATTTGCAGCATTAGTACTAGTAAAAGACCCCCCACATTCATTATCTAAAAAGGCTCTAGAAGTTTCAGAAAGTCCCTTATAAAACATATGCATAAGTATCCAATCTCTAAAGCCATGCCCTATTCCATATGCTCTACTTCTAAATCTCTCCCATGCTTGTATCATTGATTCAGCTTTTTCTTGTTTAAAGGTAATGAGCAATTGTTTAACATTGTAATTCTTTTCAGCATGACAAAACCTTTCAATAAATGCAACCCTTAAGTTGAACCAAGTAGTAAAATTGCTAGGAGGCCATCTTAATATCCAATCTAATGCTTTGCCTCCTAGTGAGTAGGGAAAGAGTTTAACTTTAGTAGTGTTGATGTTTGCATGATTCAAGTTCAAAGTTTTACATCTTTCATCAAATTTGTTAAGATGGAACAAAGGGTCTTCTTTAGACTTTCCATAGAAACGAGATTCATAAATCATTTTAATAACACTAGGATCTACCTCTAATTTTTCAACGGGAATATTTAGCTCTTGAGGGAAATTCCTAACACTGAATGGCCAATAAGTTCTCTGCTCCATTTTCCAAGTTTTTATGTAGTTTTTAATTTTTTATGCAAAACAAGAGTAAAGTAACTAAGCAAATTCGAAATACTAAAATAAACTAGATAACTAAATGCAAAACTAAAATGCAAACTAAAATAAAATATGCAAGACAAAACAAAAACAAGAACAAAAACAAAACAAAAACAAAAACAAGACAAAAACAAAACAATCTACTTGAAAGAAGGTGGAGATAGAAAGGACGGTACTAACGTAGGTGCAACCTCCCCAAGCTTAGGTGTTTGCACACCTTGTTGGTGATGAAGACTTCTTGTGAGGTCCCTTGGACAACTCCTTCACCTATGGCTCCCCGGCAACGGCGCCAGAAAAACGCTTGATGGCTAGGTTGAGACTCCAAGTGTAGAGTGTGTAGCTAGTGGCAAGCCTTCTTCCCCACGAGGGTGACTCGAGGGTTTATATCGAACTCTTGGGGAGCCAGTATTTCAGCAGTTGTCTTCCAAGCTTCCTCCAGGATCCTGCAAACAAGTAAAGAATTTTGTGCCCTCAACCTCACCAAGTGGTTGTCAAGCACAAGGTGTGAGACTTCTAAATTGCAATGCAAAACTAAAAGTAAATGTGCAATAATTAAATCTACTACTAAACGCAAATGAGAAAATAAATATGCAATGGATTGTTTTTGTATTTTTGTGATGCAAGTGGTGATGGAGATAATGTAAATTCAAATTGGAGATGCAAGTAAAGTAAAGTGCAAGTAAAGTAATTGCAGCAAAGTAACTAGAGTGTTTTCTTATAATTAAAATAGGACCGGGGTTCATGGTTTCACACTTGCATTCTCTCAAATAAAGTAGACGGTGGACATAAAGAATTACATGTGAGATTACAATAACATGTTTAACATTGAGTACTTTCATATGGGCATCACGTCCTAGCATAGAGATCTCTACGGTCATATTGATCCCTCTTATACTCCACCAAGATGCGAAATAAATCATAACACCTCGATAATTAAGGAAAAACCAGAGTATAGCTTTAAGCAATGTGACATGAAGTCGAAGTAAGAACTTGCTAGATCTAGTCATGGAGATTGATTAGTGTCACTTCAAATCCCCGGTAACAAGGTACTCCTTTTTATCCCTAGTGAGGTAACTAAGAAAGGTTTAACAAAACCTAAGTGGATCGCTGAACTTCTGTCACTTTCACAGCAGTAGCCACCCCCCGTTATTCCAACTAATGCACCCATCACCCCACACACGCTCTCAAGAACTAGACTGATCAAAGCTAGCAAATAAGAACGGGGTACATAAGATACATCTACTCAAATAACTCAAGAGAAACAATTGCAATCTCAGATTCAATAACTCATAGAAAAGATCCACCACATAGGAATTACAACGGTGCCCGTAATCATGTGAGGCAGCTCATACAGATCTAATTAGTGAAGCACATAGAGAGAGAGATACAAGTGCTACTTCCACAACCCATAGCCCTGGGGTGGACTACTCCCTCTTCATGGAGATGTCGATGGAGATGACGTTGGAGGGGTAGGAGATCACACCGGCGGCGCCCCGCCGGAGTTTTCCCCCTCCAATCTGGAACTTCTCGTCTCTGTTTCGGTGTTTCGGTGTTTCGGCGGCGCTCTTCTCTGTAAGGGTACGGGGGACCCTTTTTATAGTCGGTTTTAGGTCAAGGCGGAGTCGGTAAGTCGAAGATGGAAGGAATTGGGGCCACATGGGCCAAAAGGGGGCCTCTCACGCGGCCAAGGAATCTGGCCGCGTGGAGGGTCCTCTTTTGGGCCTCCTTTCCCAATTCTCGTGGATCCTTCGCCCGCAAGTCTTCTCCTTCCAAAAAAAATGACTCCCGCAGATTTTCAGGTGATTTCGCGGAAGTTTGCCCCCTGAAACGTCAAAAATATAGAAAACGGGGTTTCTGACAGGCAGGGTTAATTCCATAAAAGTTGGGGGACTTTGTAATTTAACCCCAAAATACTATAAAACATTGAATTATACCCTTATATGATGCAATATGTAATAGAAAACCATGTGAAAATATGCAAAACTCATCTATGCATTTTACATGCATCAGTCGTCCGTAACCGTGGACACGGCTTCTCGAGGAGATTTATCCCTGCAGGGGGTACACTTTACCCACACGTACCATCCGACTCTTAACACCACATGTACGCTCGTCCATGGAGCACGGCAGAGGGTGGCTAGCCACGACCTTTACCTTGCTCGACCCTATCCATGAGTCAACCCAAACAGGGCCAGCCCGTCAACAGGGAGTTGGCCACCTCCTGACGGCACCTGTTCTGTGAGTCGGGAACAAGATCCGTGTACGTCCATCACTTGTCCCGGTCACGCCCTAAGTTTTCTCCAAATCGTTTTCTGACTCACACGCAGATGGAAAGATCAAACTACGTGACTCATGGACGTGGCCAAACAAGTTAGTTGGTCGAGCGCGGTCTGTTAGGCCCCACGTGTGGTTGCACGCTTATTCTTGGCTTCGAAGGAGAGAACTCGCTCCTAGGGGCATGAACAGGACAAAACTCCACAACCCATTGTGGCCTCACATCCATGCCATTATTTAGTCAAGTTATCCAGGATAATACAAATCACCACAACCTGACAAAGTAGATTCACGCATTGACCAGATTCATCAACCGGATGGATCAGATCACAACTAGGCATGGCTAAGAAAGACTCACATGGTTTAACGAGGCGCGCACAATCAAACCTATAGCTGCTAAGAGCAGTGGATCAGGATACATAGGCGATGCAGCAAGTATAAGAGAACTCTATCTAAGACCATAAATACTTTGAACCGCATGCAATATACGAGATCCAAAACACTTCGAAAACTATATATGAGCAGATAAGAGGTTATGCTTGCCTTGGTTATAAGAAAACCAATTGAAATGTCTTCTGGAATAAGTGCTTGACTTGTCGGTTAAGATCAAGTATTCACCATTCGACTGCTGGCCTTCTCGTCGGAGTCACGTTCTACCGAGGGGGAACAAACACCGAAAAGAAGAATAACAATCAACACATGGCATCGATGCAATGCACAATATGTATGCATGAGCAAGTTAATGCACTGAAATAAATCCCTAAGCATGTTCGTTGGGTTGCTACGGTCCTTATGTCAGTTATGCATTTTTACTGAAATTAGCCCGAAATAGACCCCGGAGGGGCAATTCGGACGATTATGAAAGTAGGACAATTTTAGTTTATCAAATGAGTTTGAAAACATCATAAACAGGTTGCAATTGTCATTTTGAGCATTTTGGTATATAACTTTTAATTTTCTAATTTTGGTGAATAAAAACTTATTTTTCCATTTTAAATGAATTAAAGAGCATTAAATAAACGCCATTTTCACCTTTCTCAAACATATATGAAAATGACATATTTGGGTAGATTACAACAAAACCATACTTTTATTTCATTTTTCTGAGTAACATTTTGGAAGATATTAATTAAACAATTGTATTCATTTTCTAGAATTTCTAAAAAAAAAGATTATGACATCAGCGTGATGTCACTGTGACATCACACTACTCTGTTCTTCACAGATAAGATCAAAATCGAAGGAAAACGTGTGTAAATCAGAAATTAAACCACACCATGAGCTAGAGAAGGTGGAGGGGAACCTAGGGGTGCCGGTGGCGGACCAAATGGTCGCCGGAAACCTTGCCGGCGGCGAGGTGGCGCGGTGGCCGACGGCGGCTTCCGAGGGGGAATATGATACAGAGGGGTAGGAGGAGTGATGGGGGGATGATAACCCGGTAGGCGAACACCAAGGTGTAACTCGGCCCAATGGACGCTACGCAAGATTCGGCTAAGGATAAAGGAGTTTCTGGAAGGCCCAAGTTCGTAGGCCTGGTAACCCGGATTGTGGGTTACGGTAAGGAAAGTTAGGGTTTTTCGTATGCGGTGTCCGGGTAGGGTTCAGGGTGCGCCTTGGGGGGCAAGCCAGGGGAGTCCGGGTGCTTTATAAACCGGCCCCTCGGTCAAGTTTAGAGATCCAAGAGTTCTAGCAATATCGCCTGATATCGAGCATCCAGTGTAACACGAGAGTTGAGTTAATATATCGAGATCGCAGACTCGGTGACTTGATTGCCGGCTACCAGATCGAGTACCATCATGTTTTCCTCTGAGCTAAACCCTCTCCCAAACGCCTGTGTCGTCTTGCCCCAAGATCAGTTACCCCCGGTAACATCTGCCGTGATTATCCCACGACAGTTGGCGCCCACCGTGGGGCCTGCGTCCAAAGTTGTTTACATCACGGGAGAAGCTCAGAAGAACATGGAGAATCTAGTCATCGGCGAGATCTACATCGACCACGAAGGAGAGAAGATGGTGGATGATTCCGGCTGGGGACCAGAGTCGGATCACCTCGGATCCGGGTCTATCATGACTATCGGCCAGATCAGCGTCTTCATCGGTATGGTACGTACTTCCGGTTCGATCCCTGACGACTTTGGGTTTGATTCTGTGTCAGGGAAGACCACCTATATCCAATCAGATGGAGAAGAATCAGTTGGGACAACGGATCCAATGGAAGAACCCACCACGAAGAGGGAACAGTCGGAGGAGCCGGCATGGACCCCGCGTGGCCGGGTCGAGAAAGAAGGTGATAACGAGTCTATTCTGCGCCTGCTGGAGAACCGGTACGAGGAAAATAGCAGCGAAGAGGAACAGTATGAATTCGCGCCAAGCATTGTGCGCCGGGTGGCGGTTTACACGGCCCCCGCGACCAATCTCAACCAGGAGAACGTAACCGCGGCCGCAGCCGGGGCAGCACAAGCGTTGACCCGGCAGCAGGGACCGGCTGACGGAAACCCGGTTTTGGCCCAGGTTGACGGAGAGTCGGCATCGGTTACCAGTCAAGCGGCGGAAAACGAGTTACACGCGAACACGTTTGGATTCCTAGCAAACCGGACACCAGGAGCGGGTCCTTCCAATCCACAACATCCGGCCCTGTTCGACAACAATCTGATCCTAGATCCGACAGTTCTTGCCACAGTTATCACTCCAGAGAACGCGGCGGAACGTGTTAGGGATTTGGACGTAGCCCGTCGTGCATTGGAGCAGCAGAGAAGGCAAGTAGAAGCAGAAAGACAAGGGATGGCCACGAGCTGGATGCACTGGAAACCCGGCTCCGAGAGGAAACGACTAGAATACATCAAAGGCACCAAACCAGATTGCCAGCATTGGGAGGAGTCATAAACCCGGCTGCGCTATTTATCACGCCTCAGGATCAGCCGATCCCCGCGGCAAATCAAGGAACCGCCCCTCAGCCAACAACCGGAGGAGTACAACCGGTAGACACGCAGGCCGGGTTACCCGTACCACAGACTGGAGTTACTACCGGCAATAATGTACCACCACCACCACCACCACCATCACGTTTTCGCACACCAGCGGGTCATTACAACAATCCCATGGACAACGTGTACGCGGCAACGCTTGCACTGAATCAAATCCCCGTGAGAGAGTCACCCCACGTAGAGGAGACCCGGCGGGCGATAGATATGCTGCGCACTGCGGTGGCACAACAAGTTAATTACCCGGATCACAGAAGTGGAATGCATGGGACACCATATGTCAGCCAACAGGGAGGTAATGCCGGCAATATCCAGACAAGTTCGGCACGGCGGAGGGAAGAGCAGCAGCAAATGCCGCCTCCTCCACACATTCAGGCAGTACCAGCAGCATCAGCAGCACAGGACATCGTGGACAGTTCCAGAGCCAGGAGAGCCGTGGCCGGGTCTGCGGTACATGGGCCGCCAGCAGTACCGCGTCCAGCTGTACCCCCTGCAGGATCACACGTTTCCCGAGTAAGACCTGCTTCGACCATTCTTGCAGGACCTAAGTGTCTTTCGGATAGCATCAGGGCTGAACCTTACCCGGAAAAGTTCAAAGAACCGAGTAAAGTAGTGAATTATGAGCCGACTATGGACCCGGAAACATGGTTGAGCAGTTATGAGATGGCCATGTCGATTCGCAATGCGTCCGAGAATCTTCAAGCCAAATTCATGTATCTAATGATGTCAGAGGGAGCAGCAAAGTTATGGTTCACCAATCTACCGGAAGGATCTATCAAGTCATGGGGAGAATTGAAAACTGCGTTTATCAAGCACTTTCACGGGACGTGCAGAAAGTTATTCACTATTGATGACTTAGAGCGATGTGTTCAGAAGAAGGGAGAATCGGCACGCAGCTGGGTGCGCCGGGTTATGGAAATACTTCATTCATCTACAGATATTCAGCCCAAGGATGCGCTGCAAGCTATGGCAAAGACCTGCAAATACACACCTTTAGTACAAAAGTTAACTCGCATGAAATCTAGTCGGAATGCTTCAGAGGTTACGATGGGAGAACTGATGGATGCATGCAACAAACACGCCGCAACGGACACTACGGAAGAGGAAACTGACGATAAAAAATCAAAAGTAAACACAAGTAATAATGGAAGAACCGGCAATGGATCAGCGCCGGGTACCAACGGAAACAACCAGAACAAGCACCCGTTTGAGGGAGGCTCCGAGTTTGTCGCCAACACTGAAGCCGGATCTTCAAGACCCAGGGCAGAAGGAAATTTCAATACTGGAAATCACAATGGAGGAAACTATCAAGGGCCACCAAGGCCGAGTAATAATTGGGACATCTTCAGAATGGCATGCCCGAAGCACAGCAGGAACGGTAGGCCAGCTAATCACTCCTTGGAGCAATGCGCCGACCTACAGAGGTGGAAGAATGAGGATGTGAACAGAGCCATGCGAGGTGCAGGTCGGGGAGGAGGACCGGGTCCAGGTGGAAACCCGGGCAACGGCCCACCCCCAGCCGGTAACCCGGCAGCCAGAAATCAAGGTAACAACCAAGGGGGAGCTGGAGGTTTCCAGGCCAACCCCAAGCAGTTGGGTCAATATCACGTGCATACTACAGGAAGTTCCAACAAGGACAAGAAGATACTGAAACAGGCGGTAAACTCGGTGTCCTCGGCTGTTCCAAGATACCTGAGGTGGTTAGAACAGGATGTAACATGGAGCAGAAGGGATCACCCGGAAAGAATAGAACACCCGGGAGTTTTAGCATTGGTAGTTGCGCCGCAGGTCAATGGGTATGAGCTGAAAAAGGTCCTGATGGACGGTGGAAGTAGCATCAATATACTATATTGGGAAACCTTTCTGCGCATGGGTCTCAAGGAGTCTCAGCTACAAAAAAGTTCAACAATTTTTCATGGTATAGTGCCGGGTCACTCAGCGTGCCCCGAGGGAAAAATCGCATTGGAGGTAGGTTTTTGGGAGTCAAAGGATAATTATCGAGTTGAGTGGCTCACTTTCGAGGTGGTCAAATTGCGCAGTCCTTATCACGCGCTATTCGGAAGGCCGGCTTATGCTAAATTCATGGCTAGGCCGTGTTATGTGTACCTACAGCTAAAAATCCCGGGTCCTAAACAGACCATCACCATACATGGAAGCTGGGACATAGCGGCTGAGTGCGATGAAGGAGATGCAGCAATGGCTGAACAAGCTTGTAGAAAAGAGGAACTCAAATATTACCGGTCTCAAGCAGGCCCGGATGACAGAACAACCTTGAAAAATCCGAGTACTGAAGGCGAAAGGGCAAAGCTCAAGGCAGCACGAGATATCAAGATGGTGGCTTTCATCAAGGGTGATTCACTCAAACAATCCACCACAAGAGAAGAAATTGCGCAGCCGTTCACAGCCAGCCGCGTCATGGAAACGCCTTATCCGGATTGGCTGGCAAACCCGGTACTCATAGTAAAAAAGGTCAACAAGTGGAGAATGTGCATCGATTACGTCAGTTCCGGACAGAATCCCAAGAAGAACTAAAACAATGTAACGGGCAGCAGGTTCCAGACGCACTCTTTTCCTATCCAGGGTACCTAAGGGGACTGGAAGGTTTTTAATGAGGCGGCCTGCTGACCCAAAACTTTCTCGTATCAATAAAGAGATGGTTATCAAGTCTTATTTTGTTATGATCTTTACTTCGGTTACAGGTAAGTATTATTTATTGCTATCAGTACATCAGTATCATCAAGTATGTTGCATATATATAGGTCTTGGGGGCTGATTGCTTGAATAGCACAGTTACAAACCCAAAGACCCGGCCTTGATGCCTATGAGTTATAAGGGCCGACTACTCGCAAACGAGTACGGCTGCAATCTTATAACCGGACAAAGGAGCCAAATTTTCTTGACTTTTCTTACTTAAGCTTGATGTGACTCGCACTAAAGTGGCATGATTTGCTCGCTTACGATTACAATCAGCCCTGAAGCCCAATGGGACTTGCCTGACCCTGTTTTTGTATAGATGTAACAACATGGTATCCACGCGAAAGCCGGCTTACAGTACAAGATAGTCAAAAGGGTCATCTAAACCACAAGTTATGCAGAGTACAAGGCTAATAGCCGGAAACTCAACGTTTATCAAGCATAACTTCATTACCTATGTGAAATGGCTCCGGGTTTGGGCTTAGCAACAACAAATCTGTTCTCTTTGAAAAGACCACATATCCCAGACTCGGAAATTCGGGCCTTGGGGACTGGGGATTCTTGAAACAGAAACAAGTTGTTACTAAGCTCGAAAAATCCTAACATCCAAGTCTGGGGGACTTGGGGACTTAGAGAAAAGTCCGCCTGTCAGAACCCACGATGCTCGGAAACCGAGTCTCACAAAAGGAACCATAAGGAAAGTCGGATATCGAGAATAAGCTCAAAAACCAGATAAATATCAAGTTCATCCAGAGGCCAGAAGAGGCACGAGGTATATCAAGGAATTAAAGTACGTTACAAATCTTGGTACTAGTATCAAAGGTGCATAGGTGCACCGACAAAAGAATATCTGTTTCGAACAAAGGCATCGAAACGACCAAGGTATCGTGATGGCATTTGTTTACTCGGCTTCTTGAATAGGGTCCACACCCTTGCCCTTGCCCTCCGGGTCTTGGTCCTGGGCTTGCTCCGCAGCTCTCCCGGCATCGTCACCCGGATTCTTCGCATCAGGACGGACAGGCGGGAGGACAGCCGGTGTAGAGGTGGTTGGCTCTGATCCTAACTCGTCCTCCCTCTTCGCGGTTTCTTCCCTCTTTCTGGCCGAATCGGCAGCCCATTCTCTAAAATGTCGAAGGGTGGGGGTGCTTCCTCCTTCACGATTTTGTCTTCAACATCGTACGAACTCATAAGCGTACGCAGATCCATACTATCGGCCAAAGTGGTTGCCGAGTGACGCACCGCGGATTGTACGGCCTTGAAGTCCTTGGGCCCAAACTTGGAGCCATCCGCTTTGAATTCTGGAAACCCGGATATAACCTTTGCCGGCTCAAGCTTAGGAAAATAAGCCTTAGCTAGTGCAAAGGCCCGGGTCATACCAATCCGGCATGCCGAGCGTTTCCAGATCTCGATCCATGCAGGCACGGTGGAGCAGGCTTGGATAAGATTTTCTTCACCCGGATATACCTCAGTTGGCCACTTCACGGCATCCAATATCCACTTGGTGCCGGCAAAGAAAGTCCAGAGCACAGTCTTTAAAGTTTTAGCCTTTGCAACAACATCTTTTTCTAGGGCTGCAAGGTTAGCACCTGCAGTTGAAACAAAGAAAGGCCATATCAGTAATTCCGAGTATCATGTAACAAAACAGAGGCATGAAAGCAGTCAGCAGCAAGAAACTTACTAAGCAAGATACGATAAGTATCGGTAATTTGCTCCGACAACTTTTTCAGTGCGGTTCGAGCAGTAGTGCACCTTTTCTTATATTTGGAAACATTTTTCTTCAAAGTTTCCACTTCATCCTCAAGGGCCTCTCTCCGCTTTACCTCGGCAAGCAGCAGTTGTTCGGTCTTGAGCAAAAGTTCATCAGACCGGGTGGTCTGTGCCTGTGAGAAACCAAAGTATGAGAATTAGTCGGGTATCATGGCAAAGCCGATTATCGCGCAGAATACCGAGCACAATTTCAACAAATTATACTCGGAACTTGGGGACTAGATGGATAAGAAGAGATATTAGGTAACATTCCCTGGTGCTCCGCTGCCATGCGTTTTAGCACATCTCTCTCCGAGGCCTTCATAGCAAGGAGAGTGCTCATCATCTGGTCAAAAATATCATTGCCCAAATTGGAAGACCCGGGACCTTGGGGACTTGGAGAAGGGACTCTCTTCTTGGTGAGAGAGGGTATCCGGGTCGTCCGAGTATCGGAGTCTGGTGCCCTTTCTCCCGCGCCCAAGTCTGCAGCTTCTTCCTCCTCGAGTACGTGTGAGGCTATGGGATACTCAGCCTCTCGGTCGGCTGGATTTATTGGTGGCACTTGTTGTTCTTCTCCGCCAGCTGCGACATGCATATCATCAGTCAGGTTCTCCTTACCCGGGTCATCAGTTTCCATATCATCTTGGTCGCTGACAGTGATCGTGGCCCTACCGGCAGTATAAGTAAAGCAGTTAGCGTACAACTGGAAAAAAGTGATGAAAAAACGGTAAAGCATCAGGAAAGGAATTTTACCCGGGATTCACCATATAGTCCGAGGGGAACTCGCTGCTGGACCCGGACAAAACTGAAAAGCATCGAGCAAGACGTGGAATTTTCCCGTAAGGGGACGGTTTGGGAAGACTTTTATACTTAAGAAAGGGTTAAGAGAATACCAGCGCGTCGAGCCGGAGACGACGAAATACCCGGATTAAGAGTGCCATCACCTGGAAAGTTCCGAGTTATTCGACGCTTGGTCACGAGCGGTTCCTTCAAATACGACCAAGTGGATAATTTCCGGTTTAGCTCGTGCATGTTATCAAAGAAATATGGTTTAGAGGCAAGGAAAAGGTATGGAACCTTGAAGACGACCCCTTGGGGTTTTCTCTTTGCTCCGACCTTGACTGTTGGCTCAACGTCGTCCTCGTCACTCGCTGACTCCACCTTGCCTTCAGTTTCTTCTTCGTCGTCTTTCTCTTCTTGTTCTGAAAGTTATCAGGATTTACAATCGGAAAATGAAGAACGAGCAACAGCGATTTCAAAAAAGCTAAGTGAAACTCGGAATGTACCTTCATCCGAGTTAACGGCGTCTTCTTTCTCCTATGGAGTTTCAGAGCTAGGAGGAGTTTCAATCTTCCAAAAAGGATCATCGGCCTGAGACGAAGATATAAGAATAAGGGTTATTGGCCATATCGAGTGGAAAGTGTGAAGGTAAAGATATGGAAGCCGAGTCTTTACCTTGGGGGCCGGGTTCTCACGCGTGAAGGGTTCTAACCCGGCTATATTCCGGATTACCTCCAACTTCTCTGTCAAGAAGCTCTTGATAGTCTTGTTGGTGTCTCCGGCTGCAAAGCTATTGGTGGAGTATCGGAGTGTCGCACCCGGACTTCTAAAGGATACTCGCCGTTCCGTTGAACAGTAGTAGATTGGATTACGGGGCTTACCGGCACCCGCGTCCTCTTACGAGTAGGCCAACACACGTATGTGTGACAACCAACCCCTATCTGTTCAGCGTCGACGTAAACTATCCCATAGAAATCAGGATACTTCCATTGACGTACCTCAAAACATACACACATGGTACGTCAACGGCGTTTGAACAAGTGATATCACAACAGATCTCTACGACACAAAAGAGTGAAATAAGTTGCAAATGGCTCTCATTAGAGCAGAGATAGCAAATACAATCATTCAGAGGACACATGTCCCAGCAATACATCATTACATCACAGCGGAAGCATTCAACATGTCTGAGTACAGACAAGATCCAAATAGGCCTAAGAGGCCGGAAATGAAAAGACGGAGCCCATCCACGAAGTCTCGGATCCTGCCCGGGTCCGCTATCTACTCGTCAGCAGTCTCGTCATACTCCACGTAGTAGCCACCATGTAGATCCTCGAAACGTAGGTCTGCGGAAACCACAGCCCCAAAGGGGTCAGTACATAAACGTACTGGCAAGCAAGACTCACAGTTCACCAAAGTGTAACCCGTCAACACCCAGCACAGATGCCTTGGGTTCAACGGAAGAGAGGGGATATGAAAGATGCTGCAACTGGCTGCACTAACCCACTACAGAGATTCTACCACTTCCGGCTAACAGATAGGAGATAAGATCGAGTATTGTAACCAACTGAAGGATAACTTCAAACAAACCCATCCTGGATCTCGCCCCTTATCCAAAGAAGCAATCCGAGGATAACTCACACAGTTGTACTAAAGGTGATTCAAGTTATTGTGTTATCAACCTATTACTAGTCAAGTTATTAATCATTGGGTGTAACATGTTTGACCATTATGTTTAAGTTGTCCTGAGTACTTGTTAGCCAGTACTTTCACCAAGTAATCCATAACCGCGGAAAACACGGCTTCTCGAGAAGATTATCCCTGCAGGGTTGCACCAATTTGGCCGTACACGCATGAATAACCCGCCAGATGGAAAGGCCCTTCCACCAAGCGGGGCACTCAACACAACTCAACTCTTCTTCGCATCAAGCCCAAAGAACCTTGGGCGCACGGCTAATCGAGCCCCGAAGAAAAGGGACCCTCATAGCACTCTAAGACCGTGTCCCCCTATATGCCGACTACGAAAGTTCCACCCGGGATCCAAGGGCTCGCAAGATCATGCATGCAGCAAATGGAAAACCCGAACTAAATGAGGCGATTTGGACGAGATGCGAATCGAGTCAAATTGAGGGGGGCGCCCATACTCGCTTCCCACATGCGGTTAGTGCGCTCATCATGGATCAGTAGACAAGACCCTTTTCCTATTAGGGTCGACACTAGCAGGCCTCAAAACCACAAAGGGCCTCCTGCCGGTGCCTTATCATCAAATTATTATTTAACAATAACATTAGCATGATTGATTGATTAAACATCGAGCCCCCATAACATAATAGAAATAGTAACAGAAAGTAACGGGTAACAGACTCGAGCAAAACAACCTAAGCATGCTAGTAAGACACTGGCCCAAACAATGGGTTGTAGGAAGGGAGATGAGGCATTATCAGGTTTAAAGGATTCATGTGATAGGTTCGTAACAGAAACAACAACTACTAAGGCTAGCAGAAAAGAACAACGGAAAGTATCGGTAACCAATGTTGAAAGGAACACAATGGTTCATGTGAGTGATAACTTGCCTGCAAACCCAGTAGCCTGGTACTGAGCTAACTCCTTAGAAGGGGTGTCGTAAGTATCGTCGGTCTCAACGTCGTAGTTTATCCGAGAAGAAGCAAACAAACAAAACAGGAATGTAAACAATCATTATCATGGCATTGTGCACAATCAGGATGATGCATGACAAGTTAATGGTTGCATCAAAATAAACTTGCTAACAGGGTAACACAATTTAAATGGACCCATATGCAATTGGATTGCATATGGCAAGGGTCCATGAATTAAGTGGAAACAAATGATCTACAATTTAATTATCATGTGAAAGTTGTTAGCATGATGCATGCATGATGGTAACTACAAAATAACAGCAAATAACAATAATAGATGCAAGTGATAAAAGGATTTAACAAGTTTTGGAAATCATTTATTAAGTTTGGAAATTTTGGGTTACTTAGACATGTCACACAAACAATTATTGTTTTCATCAATTTAAAGTGTGCAAAACAATTAACAAAATTTATATTTGAAAAGAACATAAAATTTTAGTTGGATTACATGTTTCAAATATTGAAATTGGAATTAGGATGAATTTATTATGAATTAAGCAATATTAAACAAGTTTTAAATGAATTTAAAACAAGTTTGAATTTAATTGAATTTTTATTTGTTCAAAACATAATTTCAAACTCATATTTGAAAAGTTCACACTTTGATAGTTTGAAAACATATTTTGCATGTTCAAAAATATTTTTTATTAAGCAAGTTATGATTTTATCAATTTTAATTGAATTAAACAAGTATTAAATTATTTAGGCAATTTAAATTATTCAAACAATGAAACAGAATTTATATTTGAATAGGTTATTCAAAATGGTATGGAAAACATATTTTATTTGCATTTATTGGATTAATAATGAATTTGTTATTGAATTTAGCAAATTGCATTTGAATTATTCAAATTTGAATTTTAAATGCATTTGGGAATTCCAAAACAGTACACAAATGGCATAGTTGGATAGATCTATTAATTTGGAACAGAAAACATATATAACTTTTATTTTTTAGAGTTAGAGATTAAAAGTTATTAAAGGTTTAATTTTAGGGTTTAAATCTGTTATTTAAAAGGTATTAATTTGAAAACAGAAATGTGGAAGGCGTTTGTTACCGCGCTGCACTCTACACACCGCCACTGCCCTGTGGGGCCTAGCCAGCGTGGCGCTGCGCGCGCGCGCGTGGCAGCCACCGCGGCTGACGGGTGGGCCCCTACCCCCTGCGCGTGGTTGACAAAAAAAGTTGGGGTTTTTCTTCCCTCCGCGGGGCTCGAACCCGGGATGTAACGCTGCGCGGAAGGAAGCGTTGCCACTGCGGCTGCTTAGGATTTCTTGTCAAGTACCGATCGTGTGGCAGGTTAACATTCAGTTAACAAGTTAACTGAACTTTTCTGAATTTTTTGGTTGCAGGTGTGACGAGGGGCAGCGCCCGCCGGCGATCGCTGTGCTGCTCACAGGCGCGGTCCGTGCGGTGGTTGTGCTGCGTGTTGCGGCGCTCGCGCGGGCCGTGCATGGGTGTGCCAGAGCAGAGAGGAAGGAGGCGAAGGGAAAGGTGGCGTCTCACCTCGGATGGAGTCGATGGAGGCGCTGTGCAGACGGTCGGAGACGAACGGCGTGGACGGCGGCGGCGCCAGAAGCCTCCTCGAGAGCAACGGAGAGGTCGAGGGCAGACATGGAGCAGCGGCGGATCCATTCCCGCTGCTCAACGGAGGGGAGCCAGGGCCTGCCGGCGGCGATCCTCGCCGGTTCAGAGAAAAATTTCGTGGCCGTGACGGCGGGATTCAGAGAAGAAGTCGTGGCAGAGAGGGGAAGGCGACGGCGCTCTGCGAGGTAGAAGGGGTGGGCGGCTAGGGTTAGCAGTGGGTAGGTGGTCTTATGGGGTTCCGGGCTTGTACGGCGTGGCATCGAGCGGGGGAGGAGAGATCGCACGGTGGTGCGGCATGTCGTACAGGGATGACATCACCGCGAGGAAGGTGACAGCGATGGAGGGGGTGGGCCAGAAAGGAAAAGGCCTGGGGGGAAAAGATATTGGGCTTCTAGGGGGGAAAATGGGCTGGCTGCTGTGCTCTCTCTCTCTCTCCCTTTTCTATTTTGTTTTTCTCTTCTTTTTTTTTGTAGCAAAAAGAAAAGGAAACATTTGATAGTTTTTTGAGTGGATAAAATCTTGGAAAAATTCCAGTGGGCTGGTAGGTTCAAACTCTACCACCTTACCACTTAAGTTTTTGGAAAACCAGATTTTTGGTTGCTGTTTGCCAACTGATTTGAAATTTGAATAATTTGCAACTAATTGATTTAATATTGGAAAACATCAATGTTAATAGGGTAACCCTATTATTAACTTGGATTAACTTATTGGAATGGTTTGTTAGTTTTCATGAATTGGAAATTTTGGTGCTGTTTGAATTTGAGTTTGAGTTTGAAAACAAATTGGGAAATATTTAATTGAAATGAAAGCACTATTTTATTTGTTGATCAATGTGGAAATAAAATGAGAACAATTTGGGTTGTTTTTATTTGTTATTTTTATTCCAAAAGTTGTAACAGAGCAAGTATGAAAAAAGGCATTTGAAATTGTTTGAGTTTCATTGTGAAAACAAAGAATAACAGATGCAAAACAAAAGGAACAAATGCAACAATATGATGACATGATGCAATACCTTAATAACAAGAAATCAAACATTCTAAATGGTAGGTTTTCATACTTGGGCTGTTACACGGAGCGAGTCCGTGGTATGCCCCGAATACTCGCACATTAACTTTGTGCGGATGGAGTTGGGTTGGATCCGGAAATCGACCCAAGTCTTTACCAGGTTGAGCCCAATGAGGCCTTGGGCCGAGAGAACAGTAATTTTGGCCAATAAAGGTTGAATTGCCTCCCTGTCCGAGTCAGGGGCAAAGGCGTTGAAGGTCTCGGAGATATCGAGGAGGCCCTCTGAGTAAACCGGCAACCTCTTTTCGCCGGGTGGGGAGGTGTCCCGGCAATAAAAGTATGAGAGTTGCCAGTGTTTGACGTGGGAGTTAAGAGTAAGGGGTGGCATTGGAGAATACTTGCGGCGCTGGATAAAGACCCCGCCGCAAGCAAGAAGTGCTCCGTCACCGCTTTCGCGGCACGGTTTGCACTGGAAAAGTTTGATGAAGAGAGCCAAACTTGGCAGAGTGCACAAGTATGACTCGGAAAGAACAATGAAGTGGGAAATATTTAACATAGAGTTAGGCCCTATGTCAAATATCCGGAGGCCATAGTGGCTTAGAACATCTCGAAAGAAAGGGTGACCCGGAGGACGGAACCCCCGGGTCACGTGCTCCACGAAACATATTACCTCATCATCGGCAGGTGTGGGCCGGGTCTCGTCACCCGGCACCCTCCAATGGATATCCTTTTGAGAGGGGAGGACTCCTAATTCGGCCAGTTCTTCTAACTTGGCCTTCGTAACAGTGGATCGCGCCCAGTTGGCGGATATGGAATTGGTAGTCTTGGCCTTGGCCGGGTGTTTCTCCTGCTTCTTGGGTGTCATGGGGTCAACCTGCAAAGCACCAGATGAAAGGGTATAAAAAGTAAGATTCGGAAATCATGAGCTATCCGAGTAACTGCGGACGATATCGAGAAAACATGGAAGTCAAGAGTTATCCGGGTATCAAGCATCATTATAGAAACTATGGGGTATTTACGTATTGAAAAGTGTTTGAAGAAGACGGATGGTTGCTCGTGTATCTATCGCGAGTGAAAGAACCTGAAGAAGAGGATTTTCCGGGTATTGGAGGCAAGCGCGGAAAATTGTGACGGCCTGAGCTTAGATTGGAGATTTCATTTCCAGATTTACGGTGAAATTAATGATTAAGGGCGATAGGGAGTTGAAGTGGAGTCTATATTTGATCCATTGGATGAGCTAGAATGAATTCGAGCGACCTAATTCGGCGTAACAAGAAAAAAACGACCGGCGGGTTGACTCAGATCCAATCTGAAATAAATCGAGAAATTGCAAGGTAAATTTGATGGATAGAGGAAACTTACTGGAAGAGATTGGAGTAAGGCCCGACGGAGGCAAATGGTGCAGTTTTGGTGCCCCTTTGCGGCTCCCGGCGGACAGGTCGGGGGCGCGACGGAGGGTTCCGGCGGCGGCGCAGGGCGGACCGAGGCGGAGCGTAGCCGGCGGCGGATTGGCTCCGGTGACGCGCGTGAGGTCTCCGTGATGATGCTCTGTAAACTTGAGTGCGGAAGCGAAGAGAAAGAGGAAAGGGGGGAAATGGGCCGTTGGGGTTAGGTTTGCCCCTAAGAACTTATTTATAAGGGTGCGGGTGGATAAACCTAATCCAACGAGCGGAAGACGGAAATTTCGGATTAACAGCTATTTGCCTAGATTTTGCGAGATATGCTTTAAGTGCTGGCCGAGATATCCGGACAGAGATAAGAAGGAGATCTTCTCCGCAACACTAGGGGCAATTATCGAGTAAAGTAAATTGGATCTTTAAACATCCTTATCAGGGTGTTGACCCGGAAAAGCTGAGCAAAGGACTTGGAGGAAGCCGGGTTATTATATGGCCACCTTGGAGTTAGGCCTAGCTGTTTATTAAAGCAATTTAACCCGGCCTCCATTGAATTTGTAAGCTTGATAATTTTAAAGGGAATAGCGTGCACTTCAAAGAGAATCTCATGAAGCCCAAGCTATTCTGGGGACTACTGATGGAGGGATGATAACCCGGTAGGCCAACACCAAGGTGTAACTCGGCCCAATGGACGCTGCGCAAGATCCGGCTAAGGATAAAGGAGTTTCTGGAAGGCCCAAGTTCGTAGGCCTCGTAACCCGGATTGTGGGTTACGGTAAGGAAAGTTAGGGTTTTTCGTATGCGGTGTCCGGGTAGGGTTCAGGGTGCGCCTTGGGGGGCAAGCCAGGGGAGTCCGGGTGCTTTATAAACCGGCCCCTCGGTCAAGTTTAGAGATCCAAGAGTTCTAGCAATATCGCCTGATATCGAGCATCCAGTGTAACACGAGAGTTGAGTTAATATATCGAGATCGGAGACTCGGCGACTTGATTGCCGGCTACCAGATCGAGTACCATCATGTTTTCCTCTGAGCTAAACCCTCTCCCAAACGCCTGTGTCGTCTTGCCCCAATATCAGTTACCCCCGGTAACGTCTGCCGTGATTATCCCACGACAAGGAGAGTAGGGAGCACCTACGTGCTCAGGAGCTCACCGCGATTGTAGTGGTGTGCTCGGGGAGGCCGGAGGGAGGCCGAGGGCGGCGAATCGATGACGGGGGAGCTCGCTGGCCGCGGGGAAGAAGAGGGCGGCGCTGCCGATTCCGGGCTTCTTGGACCGATTCCTGCGGGGAGGAGGTGGAGAGGAACTCGGCGGAGCTAAAGGAACCAACAACGAGACTCGGGGTGGTCTACGACGGCGGAAAACGGCAGATTCGGGGGTGGCCGAACGCACACAGTAGGATTAGGTTCGGGTTTGCTCTACCGCACGATACAGAGAGCGAGAGGATAGGGAGGGAGAGGAGGAAGAGCACGGCGTCCAGGAGAGGTCATCTACTCGGGGGGAGGGGCGCATCTACGCAAGCAGGAGGTGGCATCAGGAGGGTTGGACACGCAGGTGCATCCTACTTGTCCAAGGTTGAAGAAGACCAATTTTCACAAAACCCCCTGGAAAGTTTTGGAAATTGCAAAACAACCCTTCTATCCTTTAAAACTGCAACAAAAACCATATTTTCCGGGCCTTTTTGAAAAAATAAAAATTTGGCAAAAATAACTTTTGGAAAGCTTATGAAATTTCCAACAAAACCATGTGTTTCTTTGGTGTAATTGAAATATTTTCCAACACAAAATTTTGGGAACCAAAATAAGTACTACTTGTGGGAATTTTGTCAAACCATTTGAATTCACAATTTAAATTGTTTCAACATGGTTTAAATTGTTGTTTCATGCATGTATGAGATGAACACAACACCACACACCCTATTGTAGCAAAAATTTGGGATGTTACACAGGCGTACCCAGGGAACTTGCTGAGCACCAACTCAAGATAATTCTAGGATCTAAACCCGTCAAACAAGGTCTCCGTCAATTTGATGGAAGAAGACGGAAGGCTATTGGCAAGGAAATTATCCGGCTGTTGGCAACTGATTTTATCCGGGAAGTTATACATACTGAATGGTCCGCAAACTCAGTATTAGTCCCGAAGAAAGATAGTACTGTTCTTAGGATGTGTATAGATTACAGCGGCTTGAACAAATTGTGTCCAAAAGATAGGTTTGCAATTCCGCGAATCGATCAAATTATAGATGCCACTGTTGGCTCTGAGCTTTTATGCTTTTTGGACGCTTATTCCGGGTATCACCAAATACGCATGAAGGAAGAAGACCAAATCAAAACCTCCTTCATAACTCCATATGGAACATACTACTACATAACCATGCCTTTTGGCCTGAAGAACGCAGGTGCAACCTACCAGCATTGCATGCAACGATGTTTGCATAGTCAGATTGGCAAAAATGTTCACGTTTATGTGGACGATATTGCCATCGTTTCCAAGGAAAAAGACACGCTCCTTGAAGATCTGCGAGAAACCTTCGAAAATTTGCGCACTTATAAAATGAAGTTAAATCCATTAAAGTGTGTATTCAGGGTTCCCTCAGGAAACCTTCTGGGTTTCATCGTTTCTCACAGAGGAATAGAGGTAAACCCGGAAAAGATCAAGGCAATCTGAAACATATCAAGGCCTACATGCTTAAAGGATGTACAAAGATTGACGGGTTCTATAGCTGACGTCAGCAGGTTTATAAGCTGGCTAGGAGATAAAGCTCTGCCATTATACAAATTGTTGAAGAAATCCGACAAATTTGAATGGATAGAAGAGGCGGACAAAACGCTAACCCAGTTAAAAGAAACCTTGATGCAAGCTCCGATTTTGGCATCGCCAAAAGACGAAGAACCTATGTTAATGTACCTTACAGCAACAAACAGGGTTATTAGTGCGGTGATAGTAGTGGAAAGAAGGAAAGACGAGCAATCCATACCAGATCAACATCCGGTGTATTACGTCAGTGAAGTTTTTTCCGAGTCCAAGCAACGATACCCGCACTATCAAAAACTGGCATATGGCGCATTTTTCGCATCTCCATTACTTCCAAGGACATTCCATAACAGTGGTATACAAAGCACCACTAGGGGATATAATCAACAATGCGGACGCAACAGGCCGAGTAGCCAAATGGGGCATCGAGTTAGCTGCGTTCGACATTAAGTACCGACCCCGGACGGTGATAAAATCCTAGGTGTTGACAGATTTCATCGCTGATTGGACAGAAGCAATGGAAAACACAACAATGCCGGAGTCGGAATATTGGGTTATGCATTTTGATGGATCCAAGATGAAGGAAGGCGCTGGAGCTGTTGTAGTCCTAAAATCCCCCAAGGGAGATACAATGGAATATGTATTACAAATACACTTCAACGCCGGCAATAATGTGGCAGAATACGAAGCTTTGCTTCATGGCTTGCATATTGCAAAAGAAATAGATGTCAAACGCATCTTATGCCATGGTGACTCAGATTTGGTACAACATCAGCTTAACCAAACATGGGACGCTAAAAGCCCCATCATGGCCGAATATCGGAGAACGGTGGACGAGTTTGCAATTTGTTTCCTGGGATTTGAAGTACTTTATGTCAAGAGGTAAGAAAATTGGAACGCGGACGTGTTAGCCCACATGGGCTCGGAAAGAGTGAAAACCCTACCACCAGGTGTGTTTGTCCAGCATTTGTACGAACCATCCATAAAAGGTGGAGATGTCGACCATTCTCTAGTTTCCGAGTCAATCGAAGTTTTGCTCGTTAAACCGGATTGGACAATTCCATATCTAAACTTCTTAGTAGATCAAAAATACCCGGATGGAGCAGACGAGGTCTTGCAAAGACAAATAAAATGTCGATGCAAAGGATACACGGTAATTAATGGTTGCCTGTATAAACGCATCACTACCGCAATTTTTCTGCGATGTATTTCACCAGAAGAAGGCCGAGAAATTCTGCAAGAAATCCATGCTAGAGATTGCAGACATCATGCTCAATCAAAAAGCATAGTTAAGAAAGCATTCCGTGCAGGGTTTTTCTGGCTAACAGCCAAGACATATGTCGAACACATAGTCAACACATGTGCTGGATGTCAGTATTACACCAAGCAGACGAATATGCCAGCCCAAGCACTAAAAACTATCCCTATTACATGACCATTTGCGGTCTGGGGGCTAGATATGATGGGACCATTCAAAACTACAAGAGGCGGACTTACACATCTACTGGTTGCAGTGGATAAGTATACCAAATGGGTGGAGGCAAAACCCATCAAAAAGCTTGACGGTGTAACAGCCAGAAATTTCATTATTGACGTAGTCATGAGATACGACGTTCCACACAGCATAATAACCGACAACGGGACAAATTTCTCTATTGGAGAGTTGGCAAAATATTGCCGAAAAACGGGAATACGCCTAGATCTTGCATCGGTGGCACACCCACAATCCAATGGACGGGTTGAAAGAATGAACAGTTCAATCCTGCAAGGAATACGCCCAATACTTAAATCTCCTCTTCATAGAGCAGCTGGAGCATGGGTGGAAGAGTTACGCTCTATGCTTTGGAGTATTCGAACGACACCAAACAGGTCAATAGGCAAACCCCGTTTTTCCTAGTTTACGGCGCGGAAGCAATCCTTCCGACGGACATGATCCATGATAGCCCAAGAGTGCAGGCTTTCGATGTCTCAGATGCCAAAAGCGCACGACAGGATGTCGTCGTTCTCTAAGAAGAAGAACGAGAAAAGATCCGCCATCTATCAGCAAGGTTTACGACGCTACCATAGTCGGAAAATTAGGCATCGTTCTTTTAAATAAGGTGACCTAGTGCTAAGATTGGTGCAACAAAGAAAGCACAAATTGGCCCCAGTTTGGGAAGGACCATTTCTCATCAGCAAAGCTATGAAAAATGGATCATACTATCTTGTAGACATTCGAGATACGGAAGATGATCCCGAAAAGCCGAATCGCAAAAGAAAGAGAAAGATAGATGATGAACTAGGGGAGACCAAAAGACCCTGGAGCATCCGGCAGTTACGTCCCTTCTATACTTAGTTCAATTTCTAGGTAAACATCTTTGAGATCATGAAATAAAGTTGTCGGAATTCATACATCTTTGTTTTTTACATGTTTATTATAGTTTAAAACATAATTCCGTCTTATCTATTTCCCAATGATTTTTCAAAATACTCAATGTTAACCCGAATTGTGCCTGCGTGCTAGGTGTTAAAAAAATGAATGATTTTCAGCCTAAAAATGGCTTAAGTATTATCTGATTGTTTTTATGCTGGGTCGCTGGAGCTAGTTAGTAAAAATTCCTTTAGTATGATCCATGTTTCCGAGTTTCGACTGATTGGTTATACCCAGTCACTTGGCATGAAGATTAAAATACTATCGAGCCATTTCAAACACTAAGGACAGTCAAAGCATATAGACCAGAGAGCTTAGAAGATAAAGAAATAAAAACCCGGATAACTTGCAAAAGACTTAATAATATTGCTGCAAAAGGCGGAGTACTTGTTCATACAAAAGAATAGAAAGCATTACAATATGTTTACATTGTAAGTTCAGTAATGCTTCTATTTCCTATCTCTCTACCCAGGTCCAGGAAAATTCCTTCAGGCTTCCGAGTCATCTTCACTGCTGGATTCCTCGGGATTTTCCTGAATAATTTCCTCCGGGTAGAAGGTGGATACGTTGACCATCCTGGCGATCTTGGTGGCGTGACCTTTGATATCATCAAAGATGTTGGACCTCTACGCCTCCGTGTATCCTTGCGGGATGCCGGATGCCACGCGCCAAGATTTGGCAGATGTGTAGTGCATGCGCATGAGCCCTAGAGCCATGCGCGCACCACCGCGTGTCGCGGAGCGCAAGGTGGATTCCCTGGACTCCGCCACCTCCACGATAGCTTCCGAAAGTTTTTCAACTTTCGAGAACTCCCCAATCCTGGCGGGGAGGCATTTGCTGACCAGCAACATCCTCGCAGCCTTGATTGCGGTGAACACCTTCCCAAAAGCTCGGATTTTCTCAATCCGAGTAAGCTGGGGGGCCATCTCCTGTTTTAGTAAAACACAAAAGTTTTAGAGAAAACATAGAAAGATGTAAACATGGGAAATCCGGTAAAAGGTAAAGTACTTATCGAGAATTTTGTCCATCTCGGTGCCCTCCTCCAAGCGTTGGTTCAAGGCATTCTCCAAGTCACGGATGGTGTCTTTGTCCTTGGATGCTTGGTTGAAGGCGTTGGACTCGGCAATGCCAACAGCCAATTGGCTGGCCTCCAGGTCCTGCTGTAACTTCATATTGAGCTTATGAAGATCCAGGTTTTCCCAGCGCAGGTTCTCGACATTGCCGGCATCTTCAGTAATTTGTTTGTATTTTTCCAAAGAAGCTGGAAAGCAAGTAAAAAAGACGAGTAAGAAAACTCGGAAAGATACTTAGAAAAAATTATACAACTGGAAGCAGAGAAAAATCTTACCTGCTGATTTCTTCAGCTGCTGCTGAGTGGAAGCCAGTTCTGCCTCCTTACCTGTCGAGACATCGTAGTAGTTTTCATAGACTGGGGTGCCATGAGACTACGGTAGAGACGTGGGGTAACGGGATAGCGTAGTAACACAGAACACGGGATTTTACCCAGGTTCGGTACGTCGCGACAGTACGGCGTACCTACTCCTGCACTTCTCACTAATTGGGACTAAAGCCCGTATAACAGGGTTACAATGTGAGGGAATAGATCTAGCTACTCGGCGAGGATGAACTTCTCGGCGAGTTGCGTAGAGCTTAAGCTGGTGAAACTTGAACCTAGAACCTTGGAACTTATCTAATCTATCTCCCGTCCGGCTTTATATAATAGCCGGATTAGGGCTTACAGAACAAGAAACCTAGAAGACTACGTTTAACTTGTAACTTGGAAAGTAAGGAATCCGTCTTCTCCTCCAAGCCAGATCACGTGGGCCGTGATCCGGGTTCTTCTAGAATCCGGCTTCTGCGCGTCGGACTACTGGGCTGCCCAATGGACCTAAGCCCATTACCATGTAGGCCACCCTGGTAGTCCGGCTCTTTTGTCTACCATCTTCTATACCCCTATTCAGTATATATCCGACAGTAGCCCCCAGGAAGGATCAAAACTCTGAAACTCCGCCTTTCGTCAAATACATTTTGTCCGGGAAAACTTGATTCAGCAGTCTTGATTCTTTCTTCTTTCCTTTTGAAGGAGATGGTAACACAAAACTCGGAACTATGAAAATCCGGCTTTTCTTCTCGCGATCCTTCGCGGAAAAGGAACTTATGACATCAGCGCCGTAATCATGCTGACGCAAGCGCCGCTTGGTTTCACGCGGGAAACCCTGCAACGTATCTCTGACAGATTCTCACGAGAAACGAGGAGATAGCCATCATTCCTCTGTCGTTCCGTTTCCCGGATTTTCCGGCGAGCGACACGCGTCGAACATCCAACGGTCAAAAGAGCCGTTGGCACGTATCTAGAGGTTTTCAGGCTATAAATAGCCGTCCTCGTCCCCATCGGCAATCTTCTTCACTCCCTCACTGCCCTCACCATTGTTGCGAACGCGAGCTTGAGAGCGAGAACGAGACCTTGCCCCGACGAGCTCTTCGCACGCCGGAGCGCACACACATCACCAAGGAAGATGGCCTCTCCGTCGTCCTCACCGGCTCGCGCCTCCATCGACGAACTTTTGGGCGACCTAGATCCACAGCTAGGGTCGCCCAAGCATGCCGGCGGCGAGCCGGAAAAGACCACGGCATCCGCGGCGGGCGGAGGAAACGCTTCCGCCGCCGCGGACGTCGCGGGCCCAAGCGCCACAACAACTCCGCCGTTTGCACCTGAAACGGCGGAGGAAAAAATCGAGCTCCTCGGCGACAAACTCGCCGCCGCCGCCGGAGCAGACGAGGAAGAGGAAACTGCAGGCAACTGGAGTGCCTGCAGTATTCCCCCGGCTCTCCTTCCAAACTTGGAGAAGGAGGGCTTGGTCCTTAAAAAGAAGTGGCGGCTCCCGGAAGAGGAGACCGAACCCATGCCACAAGAGGGCGAAAGGGTGCTTCTTACCTCCCACCTTCTACGAGGTATGGGGCTCCCACCTTCCTCTTTCTTCCTCCAGGTTCTGTCACATTACAGCATCCAACCTCACAACCTTCCTCCCAATTCTATTCTGTACATGGCCGGCTTCCAGGCCTTGTTCGAAGGTTACCTAGGAATAGAGCCTAGGTTAGATTTTTGGCTGTATTGCTTTGGGGTCAAGCGTAACTCTTCGGAGGGCGCACTCCCAAATTGCGGGACCATTTCCTTTACTCTTCGGAGATTCCGAGAGGATTGGTTCCCCAAAATCAAAACCTCAGAATCCGTCAAATTTTGGACGGGTTCTTTTTTCTATCATCCCGACGTGCCTTTCCCTAAAAAGGCAGTCGGGGTTCCACCTTTCGTGAATTCCGCCGCTATTCCCCAAGATAACTGGGGGACAGAAGCCGTCCAGGTTCTGCCTCCAGATCTGCTAAGGATCAAGAGGCGCATCGCCAAGCTCACCTCCTCCAAACCTCCTTTGACCGGTATGGATACGGTCTTTTGCTGGCTGGATAGGCGGATTCAGCCATTAGCAAACCACGGAGGCCGTCTCCTGTGTGAATACACGGGAGCCAAGGATCCAATGCGGACAACCGACAAGGATTGGCCCGCAAAGGAGCTTAGGCGGCGCATCAATCAGTTGGTCGCATCGCGCGACCAATACACAGAGAGTCGGCCAATGTACACGGCCGACAACCCAGCTCCCAAGGTAAATTTTCCGTCATTTGGGTATAATCTCAATTCTTGGATAATCTACCTTTTGACTCTGATTGGTTCTTCCGACAGCTTGCGGATCTTCCAGACTCGGAGTTAGCCTCCGAGGCCGAGCTGGATGCGCTGCGCACCGCCGCTACAGGTGGGCGCAAGCGCAAGAAGATAATTTCCTCGGATGAGATTATCGACCTTGACGGAATCCCCGTCGCCACTTCCAGGTTATTTTCTTCTGGGTTTTTCTTTTATGGGATCTTTTTCGTCCATCTTCGGTGTTTTAACCTTTTCCGGGTTTTTGGTTTTTAGCCTACCTCCCTCCAACCTGAAGCCGAAGAAGCTGAAGAAACACAGGGTTCCTTCCAGCCGAGGCAGCCAACCATCTCCCGCCGTCGCCCCGGACACGCCGCAGACAATGGCGGAAGAGCCTACTGCAGCCACCACCACCAAGCCCCCAGAGCCCAGCCAGCCCGTTGTGTCCGAGTCGGACACGAGGGAAAGGGCGGCCCCGAAGGTGGGGGAATTTTCTCGGACTCTTGACGAGGAAATTCCCACCTTTGACAAGGATTTTAAAGCTATCAATGACGGCTTGGACGCAGCCGGAAATCACTTCGCGGAATACGCGAAAGAATTCAAAGAAAACTTAGCAGGTTTGCAGCGCATGAGCCAGGTATATAACTCTAGCCCCCAAGCATTAAGCAAAATGCATGCTTTTTTGCTTTGATGTTTTTTGTAACTATACTTTTCCTTGCTACGTTTCAGCAAACCTCCGAAGCCATAAACCTGGAAGTTTTCAGGAAGCTCACCATCAAGAATAAAGAAGTTCGAAGTCTTCTTTCTATTCTTGAGGAGAAGGAGGCGGAGCTGGAATCCTCTCAGCTCGCATTGACAGAAACGAAAGGTAGGCATTTTCGTTTTGAAATTTCTTATTTGAGTCTTTGTCTGAGTTTTTTCCCGAGGAAATTGACCAACTCGGATTTTTCCTTCCTTTTCAGCTGCCTTAGCTCAGGCTAAGCAGGCAGCGGAAGATTCTGGCAACGCCGAAATTCTCCGCAACGAGAACATTGAGCTTCACAAGGATCTTGTGAAAGCTCAACAAGACCTGGAAGCCAGCAACCTGGCTCTTGGAATGGCTAATTCCAAGGCTTCCGAACAGGCGGAGAAAGACAAATCCACTATTCAGGATTTGACCGAAGCTCTGAACCTTCGCCTGGAGGAAGTTTCCGAGATCGACAAGCTCATCGGTAAATTTCTTACCCTTTTCACATCTTTCCATGTTTTGCTTTCTCTGTTTGTCTGCCTAATCCTTTTGTGTGTTTTATTGGATCAAACAGGAGACACCCCAGATGGAACTCGGATTGCAGGCATCCGAGCTTTCGGGGAAACATGGAATTCGATTAAGGCTGCTGGGACGCGGCTTATAGAGAAGTTCCTTCCCGATAAATCTGGGGAATACTCGGAGGTTGAAAAACTTCCGGGTGCCATCATGGCGGTGGCGGAGTCCAAGGAGTCCCTTCTCCGCTCCGCTGCACGGGGTGGTGCGCGTATGGCTCTAGGCCTTATGCGCATGCACTACCCTAGTGCCAAATCCTGGCGTGTGGCCACCGGTGTCCCTCAGGGATACACGGATGCGCAACGAAACACCATTTTTGGTGAAGTTAAGGGCCACGCCATCCAGATTGCCGCCATGGTAAATGTCGCCGTCAACTATCCAGAAGAGGAAGCTCCTCCAATCCCCGACGAAGAAAGCAGCGAGGAGGAGTCGGATTCTTGAAAGGTTACCTGGAACCTGGATAGAAAAAATAGACAATAGGAGCATTACTGTCCTTTCATTTGTAATCCAAAATGTAATGCTTCTTTTGTATGAATGAAAATTCCGCCTTTTGCAGTTTAAACTATGAAATTACTTTGCAAGTTGTTTGGATTTTACCATTCCTTTATCTTCTAAGTTCTCTGGTGTATATGCTTTAACTGTCCTTAGTGTTTGAAATGGCTCAAATAGCATTATGACTCGTTATGCCGAGTAACTGGGGACGAACCAATCAGTTTTGAAACTCGAAAACATGAATCATGCTAAAGGCATTTTTACTAACTAGTTCCAGTAACCCGGCACACACACAATCAGATAAGACTTAGAGAAACAAGGAAAGTTTTAAGTGAAACTTGGGCACGCAGGCAATTCAAGCTTCCTTTAGCCATTAAAAGGCTGAAAATCATTCAGTTATGTAACGCCGAGTACGCAAGCACAATTCGGGTTAACGTTGAGAAGTTTGCAAGATCATTGGGAAATAGATGAGGCGGAAACACTTTGCACTTATAAAAAATATGGATGATAGTATTCCGACAACTTTATTTCATGATCTCAAAAGATGTTTACATAGAATTGAACTAAGTACAGAAGGGGACATAACTTGCTAGACGTTCCCAGGCTTCCGCGATCCACTTGACCTTGTCGAACTTCTCCAGCAGTTTGTGAAATGGTAAGGTTTTAGCCCCCAGCCAACTAAGAAATCTTTTTATGGCTGTGGCGGAACTCGGAAATTCTGGGACATCTTTTTCACTCGTAAGTTCTGAGATGTTCGAGATTGCCTTAATCTTTTCCGGGTTAACTTCTATTCCTCTGTGAGAAACGATGAAACCCAGAAGTTTTCCTGAGGGAACCCGAATACGCACTTAGATGGATTCAACTTCATCTTGTAAGTGCGCAAGTTTTCGAAGGTTTCTCGCAAATCCTCAAGGAGTGTATCTTTTTCCTTGGTTACGACAGCAATATCGTCCGCGTAAACATGGACGTTTCTGCCAATTTGACTATGCAAACAACGTTGCATGCAACGCTGGTAGGTTGCACCTGCGTTCTTCAGGCCAAAAGGCATGGTTACGTAGTAATACGTCCCGTACGGGGTTATAAAAGAAGTCTTGATTTGATCTTCCTTTTTCATGCGTATTTGGTGGTACCCGGAGTATGCATCCAAAAAGCATAAAAGCTCGGAGCCTGCAGTGGCATCTATTATTTGATCGATTCGCGGCAGTGCGAACCTATCTTTCGGACATAACTTGTTCAATCCTGTGTAATCTATACACATTCTGAGGGCAGTTGTGTCTTTCTTTGGTACTAATACCGGATTTGCGGACCAGTCAGTATGGATTACCTCCTTGATGAAATCCGCTGCTAAAAGCCGGATAATTTCCTTGCCAATAGCCTTCCGTCTTCTTCCGTCAAATCGGTGGAGACCTTGTTTGACGGGTTTTGATCCAGGAATAACCTTGAGTTGGTGCTCAGCAAGCTCCCTGGGTACGCCTGGCATGTCAGCTGGACACCAGGCGAAAATATCCCAGTTCTCACGGAGGAACTTGATGAGCTCGCCTTCCTATTTGTCGGTCATCCCAGTCCCTACAACGACGAATTTTGTCGGATCTTTGGGATCTAGGATTACCTGTCTTGTATTCTCGGACGCCTTGAAGCTATCTGTTGGCTTCCGAGTTTCTTTTCCTGCCGGCATTTCTTTCGGCGATACCTCCTTGGCTAACTCCTTCAGTTCTTCCTGAGCTATAACTCTTTGAGCGCAAAGGGCGTTTTGCTTCTCCAACTCGTTTGCCAGCTTGAAATCACCGGCAATGGTGATTACTCCTCCTTTGGGTCCTGGCATCTTCAGCTTGTTGTAGATATAGCAGGATCTTGCCATAAATTTGGCGAAAGCCGGACGTCCGAGTATTGCGTGATACACGCTTTCGAACGGCACTACTTCGAAGGATACTTTTTCCTGCCGGAAGTGATCTTTATCTCCGAAGGTGACATCTAGGGAAATTTCTCCCAGGGATCGTGCTTGCCTGCCAGGAACAATGCCATGGAAGCGTATATTGCTGTAGTTGAGCTGGGACTCGGAGATCTTCAAGTGCTTCAGTGTATCCAGGATTCATAGCTTCTCTATATCAGCATTCCAGTTTGTTAGCCAGGGACGGTTTGAGATGGTTCCACAGGTCTAAGGAAAGTGAGTCTATCTCCTCTCCGCCTACTAGAACTTCCTTTACCGGATGTAGGTTAGAATCCGAGCTCTTCCAGAGTGGTATCTCACTGATGGCTCGGGCCCCCCCGGAAGGGGGACCCTTTGGTTACTCCAAAAATATTGGCTGCGCCTGGAAATGTGAAGAAGGAGGTGAGGGCGCCTAACTTATGCTGCCTTGCCTTTTTTTCTAGATGGGGCTTGTGGGTAATCTCCCGCATGGACAGCGCAGGCAGCAGCTGCAAAAACCACTTCTGTCACCTATAAGGGTATCTGATCCTTCTTCTATGGCTGAATTCGGAGCTTCTAACCAACTTTAGCGGTAATAGGCTCAATTTGGTGCATTCTACTTTGCTGAATCCTACTTGGGGAGATTTGATTCATTCTTTAATGTAAGAATAAAGAATTGAATACATTATGTTGATGCTGGATCCTCCGTCCATCAGCACTCTTCTTAACCTAGTGTTTTGAACAATAGGGCTTACAACAAGAGCTTGTGTGCCGGGTTCAGGGATATTTCCGGGATGATCTGACTGATCCCAGATTATCGGTGTGTTGGAATACTTCAAGAATTTTGGGGTTGCAGGAACAACCGCGTTTATTTCTCGAAGTGTCCTTTTGGCCACCTTTGCTGACGGGGTTGCTAGGAAAGTTAACATTGCTTCTCCGTCAACTCTCAGAAATTTAGGTTCGCCTTTTCGCTGCTGTTCCTGGATTTTGTCATCAGTGTCCGATTCACTGTCTTCTTTTTCAGCTTCTAGCTTTTGTTTGGCAGGTTTCCTCTTGGAACCCTTCCCTTTATTTCCGGATCCTGCATTGCCTTTCATATGCTTGTTTAGCCGGCATTGCGCGTTTGTGTGGGTTGGTTTCCCAAACTGAGAGTGGTGGACGCAGGGTTCCGACTTAATTCTCTCCCATTCTTCGGGAGTGTAATTGATTGGATCTGGACTGCGGCCTTTCCACTTGTTCACCTTTTCTCCTCCAAAGGCTATGTTAACCTCCTTGGGCTTTGTTGTTGACTCCGGAGTTCCTTTTTTATCAGAACGAGGTGTTTTCTTGGCCAGTATCAGTGACTCAATATTGCCTCCTCTTGCTCTGATATCGTCTTCGGCTGCCGCATGCTCATTAGCGGTTGTAAGCATAGATCCGAGATCTTTGTGCTTTTTAGAACCAACCATGAACGGTACAAGTCCGGGTTTTAGGCCATTGACGAAAGCATGCATTGCTTGTACGTCAGTTACTCCAGAGCAACTATTCTTCATTGCAGTCCATCTGGAGATGAAATCCACGTATGGTTCGTCTTCAAATTGGGTGCAACGGTTCAGCTGGTTGATGCTATTTGGGCGTTTGTATGTTCCCCGAAAATGCTGAGTAAATACTCTCGCCATATCATCCCAACTGTCGACAGTTCTTGATGGTAAACCATTGATCCAATCTCTGGCTCCGTCTAGCAACATTAGGGGAAGAAACTTGACAGCTTCCAGGTCTGTCCCGTTGTTGATTTGGACGGCTGTGTAATAATCTGAAAGCCAGGTATCCGGGTTTGTACTGCCGGTATATTTTTGGTAGGTTGGACCAACTTTGGCGAAGCCAGAATGCAGGGTTATCCTTCGGATCCTGTCAGTAAAACACTTAGGACCAAAGTATAGATCATCTTTTTCTGCTCTATCAATATGTGCAGAATATCTCCCGGCTGAATGGACAGAAGGGGATCTGCTCCTTTCTTTTCCATTGTTGCGCGGACGCGCTTTTCCGAGGTTATCTCTATCTCTTCCGTTGTCACGCCCCCTGGGATTAGGTGGAGTCCTGCTCCTGTACCTTTCCTTATCCTTAGGTGGTGTCCGAGATCTTTCACGTCTGTGAGGTGTATCATATCTTCCGGCTTTTTCAGCTGGGTTTCTCGGAGGTGGCATTATTTTGCCGTCATTCCGGTGTTTGTCTTCCCGATCGTGTGGTTTATATCCATCTTTCGGGAGATGAGGTCCGGTTCTAGACGCTGCATCCCGGTTGTCGGGGTTTTTCTTGTCTTTTCTCGGATCCTCTTTTTTATCCGAATCTCCGGGTTCTTCCGGTCCAGGTGCTCCAGCGGCGCAAGTAACTGTTTTGCAGAGGGCGGAATTATCATGCAGCCTCCCTGATCGTTCTTGGCCTCGCTGTTGCTGCTGTAATGCTTTTCCTAGGAAAGCATACACCCCTTGGAGTTTTCCCCGTTGGAGTACAGATCATTGTTCAGGATGGCGAACGCTGCTTCCGCGTTTTCAGCTGCGGTTTTGTATATTGGTTCGCCCTTGGCATCTTTGCCGTTTAACTGCTTTTGCCAAGATGGGTTATAAAACCTTTCTTTTGGCGGCAGTTCTTCCGGTTTTGCGATTCCGGGTAACCTAGTAGGTTTTAAGGCAGATCTATGCTTTCTCTCGTACTCCTCTATTTCTTCCTTCATGACTTTGATGTCATTATGGGTTTGTTGGAGATGTTGCCGAGATCTAAGCAGATGTTGCTGTTGCCGTTGGAAAGCTTGTCTCCTGGCTTCCAGCATCTCAGGGGGTTCATTGGGTCCCACTGGAGTTTGTAATAGTTCTTGCTCTTCCAGTTCTGTCATTGGCGGAGCAGTGATTTCCTTAGATTTCTTTTCCGCGGGCTTTGTGCCACTAATATCTCCAACTTCCAGGTTTTCATCAGCGAGATCAGCTGACTTTTTCTTCCGGAGTTTGTACTGGAGTTTTTTAGAAGCACGGTGCTTTTTCTTGGAAGAAGGAGGTTTTTTGACAGGTTCATCTTCTGTCATCTCCTTGACATTAGGGAATATCGGAGAAGTTTCTCCGTCTTCTCTCTCTTCCACTGGCGGAGGGGTTTTAGGGCTTTCCTGGCTGTCAGCACCCGTTGTATCAGCTGGTTTTGCCATTAGCACTTCATGGAATCCCTCTTGAAAGGATTTAACTTTTCTTACGAAGGCATCATCGTCTTCGTCTTCGGAGTCGAAGTTATCCGATCCGGTTTCCGACTCCAATCTCGCCTCTATGGCGGCAAGCACGGACTCTGTTTCCGAGTTCATCGTCTGATTGACGGATGTCGGATCTTCCGTCTCTGTGACGGGTATTGGTTCTTCCGTCTCTATGACGGGTAGGTTGTTATCTGCCTCTTGCACGGGATTTCCGTCATCCGTGTTTTCAGCGATTTCGGATTGCACCATGCCGATAAAGTGCGTATCACTGTTTTGTCGGCGATCTGAGCAAAATCCGGCATCATAGTCGTCTTCGACTGGGTATAGGGCGGGTGGGATAAATTTGCTTCCACCGCAAAACCCCATTGCCTCTGCAGTTAGTCCGATAAAGATGTTAGCAGATCCAATCGGTAACACGCAGGCACTTACCAGGTGGTTTTGCGCCGGTATATAGGATCCGTTGTCGAGGAAGCGCCCGACGTCGTCGTCGAATTCCAAGCTTCCGACAGTGATCGATCTTCCAATTCCGCCGAGTATCCCAGATCGGAATTTCACGCCTGACGTCGTTTGCCCCACGGTGGGCGCCAACTGTCGAGACATCGTAGTAGTTTTCATAGACTGGGGTGCCATGAGACTACGGTAGAGACGTGGGGTAACGGGATAGCGTAGTAACACAGAACACGGGATTTTACCCAGGTTCGGTACGTCGCGACAGTACGGCGTACCTACTCCTGCACTTCTCACTAATTGGGACTAAAGCCCGTATAACAGGGTTACAATGTGAGGGAATAGATCTAGCTACTCGGCGAGGATGAACTTCTCGGCGAGTTGCGTAGAGCTTAAGCTGGTGAAACTTGAACCTAGAACCTTGGAACTTATCTAATCTATCTCCCGTCCGGCTTTATATAATAGCCGGATTAGGGCTTACAGAACAAGAAACCTAGAAGACTACGTTTAACTTGTAACTTGGAAAGTAAGGAATCCGTCTTCTCCTCCAAGCCAGATCACGTGGGCCGTGATCCGGGTTCTTCTAGAATCCGGCTTCTGCGCGTCGGACTACTGGGCCGCCCAATGGACCTAAGCCCATTACCATGTAGGCCACCCTGGTAGTCCGGCTCTTTTGTCTACCATCTTGTATACCCCTATTCAGTATATATCCGACATTACCCTCAAGAATAGAAAGAAGGGATTTCACCTCCTTATTCTTGACGGTAAGTTTGTTGAAAATTTCCATGTTTATGTTTTCAGCGGTTTGCTGAAACACGGAAAAAAGACAAAAAATACTTAAGTTAAAAAAAAGCATAAAAGCGAAAAAAGCATTAAGGCAAAAGTATGCATTTGATTACCTGGCTCATCCACTGCAAACCTGACCAAGTTTTGTTGAACTCTTTTGCAAACTCGGCAAAAAGATTCCTGACATTGCTAAGGCCTTCATGGATATCCTTGAAATCCTTATCAAAGGTGGGAATGGGATCCTCCTCAGCTGGCTGAGTAGGACCTCCCATTTCCGGGGCCGCCCTTTCCCTCGTGTCCGTTTCCGGCACAATGGGATGGCTGGTCTGCTGGGTTTCTTCGTTCATAGCAGTAGCATGTTCTTCTGTATCTGCAACTGGAGTATCGGGGGCAGTTGCAGGAGAAGGATGTGGACCTCTTTTAGCCATAGCCTTAAACCTTATAAGCTTTTTAGGCTTCAAGGTTGAAGGAGGCAAGCTAAAAAGAGAAGTACCGGAGAATTAAAAATCCAAGACAAGGTAATAAAAATTCCGACAAAAATAGAAAGCCAGATGTCAAACCTGGAGGTAACAACAGGGACACAGTCAAGATCGATTACTTCCTGGGAGGTGGAAATTTTCTTGCGTTTTCGTCCTGCGAAGTTGGCACAGAATGCGTCCAGCTCAGCATCGGTTGCAAGGTCGGACTCAGGAAGATCGAAGATCTGTCAAAAAAGACAAAGTCCGGGTTAAGACAATTATCCGAGAAAGAAAATAACGTGAGCCCAAAATGCAAAAGACGTACCTTTGGAGCTGGGTTAGTCACCGTGTACATTGGACGACTTTCTTCATATTGGTCGCGTTCTGCGACCAACTGATTCACGCGCTTTCGCAAATCCTTCGCCGTCAAGGATTTGTCCATCGTCTGCATGGTGTCCGCGGTTCCGTGTAATCGCATAAAAGCCGGGAACCATGGTCAGCCAAAGGCTGAATTCGCCTCTCTAACCAGCATAGAACTGTATCCATGCCGGTCAGAGGTGGATCGGAAGTGACGAGTTTGGCGATGCGCCGCTTGATTTTGAGAAGATCTGGCGGCAGGGTTTGCACTGCTTCAGTCGCCTAGTTTTCCTGGGGAGTGGCGGCAGTGTTCACAAATGGTGGAACCCCATTTTCCTTTCCAGGAAATGGGATGTCTTGATGATAGAAAAAGGAACCCGTCCAGAATTTGACGGATTCCGACGTTTTTATCTTCGGGAACCAATCTTCCCTGAATCTACGCAGGGTAAAAGATATGGTTCCACAGATTGGAAGAGCACCCTCTGAGGGGTTTCGCTTAATTCCAAAGCAGTACTGCCAGAAATCTAATCTAGGCGCTATTCCCAAATACCCTTCAAAAAGGGCCTGGAAATCGGCTAGATACAGAATAGAATTTGGTGGTAGGTTGTGAGGCTGGATATTATAGTGGCTGAGGAGTTCAAGGAAAAAGGCGGAAGGCGGGATTCCCATACCTCTAGCAATATGCGAGGTAAGAAGGACTCATTCCCCTTTTCTGGGTGAAGGCTCGGATTCTTCTTCCTCACGCCGCCATTTTCCTTTTGCAATCAACCCTTCCTTCTCCATTGTCGGAAGAAGGGAGGAAGGAATGCTTCTCCGGCTCCAATTGCCGGAAGATTCGCCTTCTTCCTCGGCTCCGGCAGCGGCGGCCGCGGCGGCGAGCTCCTCTTCGGCGAGAGTGAGTTTTTCCTCTGCCGTTTTGGGAGCCGGAGGTGGAGGCGGAGTAGAAGAAGACGCGGCCAGGTTATCGGCCGCGAGAGGCAGATCCTCGCAGTCCTGGCCACCGGAAGCTTTTTCCGGCACGACAACAGTGGCGCGGCTCGGCGAATCCAATAATGGATCCATTTTGTTGATGATGTCATCGATTTCCGTGGCAACAGAGCGTTCCGGGGATGCGCGTGGTGAGTTCATTTCGTGGCGGCGTGTCGTCGTGGTGTCACGGAGGATGGCTAAAGATGTGGGGACGAAGGACGCTGGAGGTGCTCGGGGAGGGATCACACGACGAGTAGACGCGTGAGGTGAAGAACAAACACTGCAAACAACACGATCTACCCAGGTTCAGGGCCCTCGTGAGGAGGTAAAACCCCTACTCCTGCCTTTCTCTCTGTATTCTGGTGTCTCACCGAGTAGCCACAGTACAAATGTTCTTGCTACCGAGTAGCCACTCTTCCCTCTCCGGGTAGGATTAGGTCAAGAATCTCTACGTGAGTTCTAGTAACGCTATGTGGTGTGTGATCGTGCCTCGCGCAGGAGGCGGCTGGGCACCTTATATACCCGGTGCCCTGCCGGATACAGCCAAATACAAACAAGTGTCGACATTGTGTGCACATCGTCCTTCTTCCGAGTTCCCGCTGACAGCTTTGGCTTCTAAGCTTGTCCTGATGCAGGAAGTCGTTGGGCAAAACCAAGTAACCAGTCTGTTATCACTGTGCGAACACAGAGTAGGTCCCCCCTATCCTGCGACGCCCTGCTGCCACACTGTCGCTGTCAGGAACGCCGTCCCCAGATGAACAGTGCTGTGAACAGTGCCAAGTACGAACCCGGGATATGCGGGATCCTGTGTCAGAACGGCTCCTTTGACTTCTGGCCCGAGTAGGTTCCCGCCAGTTTTACTCGGGCCAACTCTTCTACTCGAACAGATATATCTTGCTTGATATCTCCTTCCGGTCATCTTTTTGTGAGACCGAGTAGCAGTCGACCGGGTAGCGAGTACCGGGTAGGCGGCTACTCGACCAAACCTCTGTTCTGATTGTTGCCTTTACCACTTGCCTTTACCCTACTCGGGGGTAACCCCCCGACAGCAGTCCCCGAAGCTGGTAGAGCCCTGCGAACTCGTTCACTGGGCCCTGCCAGCTTAAAAACCAAGCTTGGCAACCTTGCTCTTGAACCTCAATATGCCGAGTAAAACCTCCGAGTAGCATTTCGAAGAGTACCTTGAGTTTCCTTTCTTCCGAATAGAGCTAGCCTCCTTCTCTGTAACCGAGTAAAAATACTTAGGGAATTTCTTCAATCGAATCTCTGCAGCGCAGAGCACAATCCGGCTTTCCGTGATGCAACTGGACACGTGTCACGCATCCAGGACCGCGACGCCTCGCTGCCCAGACCCTGACAGGCCACGCGCCCAGTTTTCACGGAGCGGGCCCACGACCTCGTAATGTCCCATCACGCGCAGTAACTAGCCACGATCTCATCGTGGGATCAATTGCGGCCGTTACGCGCGCGTTCCGCGCTGTGTGCGTTTCTAACAGGCCACAGACCCCACGCCGCACGATTTATTGCCACGATTGATCCCACTACTCCAATTCGTAACGGTTACCCGTGGTGCGGTATAAATACCCCCACGGTAACTTCCTCTTCTTCTTCCCTTGCACTTTCCTCTTCTGCCTCTCTGTTTCTTCACCGCCGCAGAGCTCTCCACCTCCGCGCAACTCTTTGCGCCGCCGCGGATTCATCCAATCCACACAGCTCTTCCAATTTTCCACCACTTCCTACTCGCAGCCATGGCTCGTGGCGATAGTGCTCGCGCCGGCTGGCCTGGCTCCGATGTCACCGTCGATGACTGCTCGTGGCTTGTGAACACCCGGAGGGTTCCTCCTGGTGTTCAGTGCTGGCCGTCCAACGGCGAGATCGTTCCGGCCCCGCGGGAGGGCGAACACGTCGTCTTCCTCGCGCACTTCGCGCGAGGATTCGGCCTCCCTGCTTCCGATTTCCTCCGTTCTCTTCTCGACCACTACGGTCTTCAGATGCATCACCTTCCTCCTAATACGGTTGTCTTCCTCTCCTACCACGCCGTGGTGTGCGAAGCCTTCCTCGGCGTTCGCCCCACGACGGAGACGTGGTCGAAGTATTTCTTCTTCCGCCAACAGAGCCAAGGCAAGAAGGACGGGGCGGCCGCCAGCAGCCGGACAACCGATACCGGCAGCGCCATGATGGTGCAGCGGACGGGAACCAATCACCCTCGCATCAAGGGCTTGGATTCTGTCCGCAAGTGGCAGAAATCCTTCCTGTACGTGAAGAACATCCCCGCCACGAAGGATGCCAAGATCGAGGATCACATCAATCTGCCCCCTTGGAGCAGTCGAGCTCCTACCGGGCAGAACTGGAAGAGCAAGCCATCCAACAGTAGGAATCTGACTCAGATGGAGGAACGGCTCGCCTATCTGATCGGGGAAGGGCTGAAAAGCGACGATCCAGTCGCCTGCTGGATCCGCAACCGAGTGTTGCCTCTGCAACGACGCTCCCACCCCATGTGCTACATGGGCGGCCCTCGCGACTGTACTCGGACGACTACGTTCGAGCTCAGCAACGCGGACGTCGCCACGCATCAAGGTCCATCCTGACCACAGGCCTCCGAGATAACTGGCAGTATGGCTTCATCCCATACAGCCGCACGAAGCCGATTCCACGGGTACGTTCCTCTTATTCTGCTTCCAATACATGCAATCCGAGTAGATAGCTTCCTCTCCTTGCTGCGACTAGCATTCGCATTCTGCGCCGAGTAGGGCGCTTAGCGGAACTGCTCAGGCCTAGTATGCTTGCTGTTGCACGCCTTGTCGGGTAACACACTTAGGAGAAACACTTAGGCTTAATGTGCTTGATGTTTGCACGCCTTGCCGAGTAGGACACTTAGCCGAACCGTTTAGGCTTATCGTGCTTGGTGTTTGCACGCCTAGTCGGATAGAGTGTCTTCACGCTACTCGACTCACTCTGCGATGTTTCTCTATTCTTCAGGTCCTTGACCGCCAGCTTGCTGAGAGCTGTGAGCGCTTCGAGGGCAACTGGTCAGATGACCGAGAAGAAGATGACGTGGTTTCCTTCGAGACCGCGGACAAGCTCAATCCTCCTGAGGCCGCCCAGACGAGTAGGCACCGTGTCGATGCGTCCGTCCGCGACTGGACCGAGGACGAAGATGAAGGTAATTGAACTCATCCTGTCTGGTCGCAAGCTTCACAAACTAACTGCTTCCTGCTTCTGAATCGCCCTTCTTCCTTTCTATTTCACAGGTGATGCCGATGCTGAGGACGGAGGCAAGGATGAGGAAGACGATGAAGGTGAGGACGAGGATGATGCAGCCCTGGTCGTCCCACCTCTTTCAGTTGCCGCTCCTGTCACCCGCAAGCGGGCGGGTAGTGGCGCCCAAGAACCCCCCTCCAAGAAGAAGAAAACCGAGAAGCCAGTCACCGAGAAGACGACCAAGAAGGTCGTGAAGAGGAAACGACCAGCGATCCCTAGCCGCAAAGGGTAAGTTCCCTCTCGATCATACGCTTTGGTTCGCTTCGTTCTTCCCGGTTGATTCCCAATCCTTTTGCTTTGCTGTTTCCTCTGCCCTCTTCTTAATTCTGAACACGATTTTTCTCTTCAGAGCCCCCCTGGACGCGGATGCCGCTCGTGCGCCCACGAAGACCAAGAAGAAAGCCGCCATTGACGTTGATAAACTCATCAACCTCGACGGCGACGAAAACGACACCGCCAAGGCGCAAGCGGAGGACTCCGACGAGGCTCCGTACAGGGATACCGACGCCCACGACGTTGAGAAGGAGCAGCAGTCCCGCGCCGAGCAGGAGGCGCAGGATGCTGCTCACCAGGAGTTGCCACCTTCCCCTCCAGCCACCAGGGCTGAAGAAAACCAAGATCCAGACCATGAGATGCATGACGACGCCGCCCTTGAGCGGCAGGAAGAAGAAGAAGAGCAGCCAGCGACAGGGGCTGCTGAACAAGAAGATCCCGCGGCCCAGCCGCGGGTAGAAGAACCAGATGCCTCACAGCCAGATCCCGCTGCCGAGCAGCGGGTAGAAGCAGCCGTCACGACGGAGCAGTACCCACTAAGCGATGCGCAACCAGACGCAGCGCAGGGTAGCGCCCAACCGGATGCCGCGCCGGTTAGCGCACCCCTGGCGCCGCCTACTGATCAAGGTACCTCCTCCAGTGCACCAGATTCTTCCTTGGTGCAGAAAACCAAGGCTACAACCAGCTCTCCGGCCAAACCGGTTACGAGGAAGAGCGCCCAGGAAGCCGCAGAAAAGAAGGCCGCCGAGGAGAAGGCCAAGAAAGCCACCGAGAAGAAGAAAACCGAGAAGCCAACAGCCAAGAAGGAAATTTCTAAGAAGCGGGCTGCCGAGATGCCGCCGCCAACATCAACCGCCCAGCCCGGTCAGTTGGCTATCCGCGAGCCTGGCGCGGCTGCTGGCGCCGCTGCTGCATCCAGCGTCTCAGATCCACCCTGCTACCCTCCATACATGGTGAAGGTCAGCCAGCAGCACCAGATTGGCCTCACCTCCAAGGAACGGAATCTTGCTCTGCAGAAAGGGAAGAAGGCCGTGGCAGTGGACTCCAGGCCCCCGGCCCCCAATCAAGACAAATCTCTCTCCATTTCTTCGCGTGGAGTTCAGGATCAGGCGGTGACGTCCCAGGGCCTCGAGCAAGTACTGGATCTGGTCGGCTTCATCGATGCCAAGTGGGACAGCAAGGTCCTTGGCAACACGAACTGGAACGGCACGGATCTGGGCGACATAGACCATATGCGTGTCGACTGGAACAAGGTAGACCTGGGTTACAAACCCATGACTGTCTCATCCACCTCTGCTACGCTTGCCGCCAAGATGTTTGTCCACCGCAAGAACGCCGAAGACCTTGAGCAATCCTACGCGGTAAGCTCCTACTCATCCTCTCCGAGTTGCATTTTCACTTCTCTTCTACTCGTCTTCTTTTCCTTATCCATCACCCAGTCCCCGAGATTCTGGCCGAGTAGGCGGATACTCTCTCGAGTAGCCGCCTTCTCGGGCTGAATCTCTACTACTTTGCCTGATTCTTTTTTCTTTTGCTTCTCAGAATAGCGTACTGAAGCGGACCGACTTGCATCGTCGGCTACTCTGGAACCATGTTGTTGCCAGGAGGCGCATTGCCGCCCTGGAAAAAGAGAAGATAGCCGCCGAGGAAGCTGATAAGGAAGTGATGAACAACACCCTAAGGCTTTCTGAAGTTGAAGGTACGCTTTTAGCTACGCGGTTCTTGCGTTTGGTGTTCACGCCCGCTTCTTCTTTTTACGCTAACCAATTTTACTCTGCAGGGAAGTTGAAGGCCCTGTCCGACGAGCACGAGAACTGCCGTGCCTTCGTCGAGAATGGCCAGGCCACCATCAAGAGATTGGAAGGTACGTTGCCGTCTTCTCGGCTTGTCTCTGTATTCTTTTCTTCGCTACTCTGTTGATCGTGCTTTGCTTTTCTCAGAAGATCATAAAAAATTTGTCGAGGAGCATCAAGACTGCCTCAAGCCGGCTGAGGTGAAGCAGCAACTGTCCAGCCAGGCTGTCGAGCTGATAAAAGAGCATACCACCGAGATGGAAACTCTCCAGACCCAGCTGCAGACTTCACTCAAAGACGCCCTCGACTTAGCAGCCGAGAAGGAGGAATTGCTTGCCGAGAAGCAGAGGAACGAAGCAACAGCCAAAGCCAGGGAAAGAACCCTCGAACAGGAGTGCGAGGTGCTGAAGAAGAGCAATGCTGGCCTCTTCACTCAGCTAGAGGAGCTCCGTTTGATTGAGGAGAAGCATCTAGCCAACGAGGAAACTTGGAAGAACCTGCTGCAAGGGCTGCGTTATGACTTGAACAGTAAGTGCTCCCTTTTCTCTGCTTCTCCGCTACTCGGCTGCACTTTTCTTCTCTGCTTCTCGTTTCTGATCTTCTCTCATAGCTTTTGCAGAAGTTTTCCCTGATATCGTGTCTTCTTGCGCGCCTGCCCTGGCCAAGGCCCGAACAGCACGCGCTGAGAAGGGCGAGCCTATGGACACCCGAGCAGAAATTGAAGAGAGCATCCTGGTCATGCAAGGGCAATTCCAGCGCCTAGCCAGCGTGGGCACCGATCTGGTGCGTGTTGGCTTCCAGCTCCACGGTCTCTTCTGGCCCCAGGACGACGCGCCAACGACCATCCGCGGGCTTGCCCTGAAGCTGCGCGGCGTGAAGGCCGAACTGAAAAAATGGCGCGCCTCGGGAGCTCGGGCAGGTGCGGACATGATGCTGCTCTTCATCACCACTTGGTACGAGAACCTCAACATGCAGATTATCCGCGAGATGCGCCGAGACTCCAGGTGGGAGACGAACCCCGACTGCGTTGCTATCCGCAAGCTGGTTGCGCACGAGGTTGCCCAATATGCTGACACGGCGACCTTCATCGACGGCCTTACTGAGCCCGACACCGAGATGGAGGAGGACGATGAGGAAGGCGAAGATGAGGAGACGGACTCGGAGGATTTGGACTTGAGCTACTTCGAGTCTCCTGGTGGCAAGGCCGGGAAGGGGAAAGCTGCGGTCGTCGCGGATAGCGACGAGGAGGAGGAGGGCGAGAAGATGTCCATCGACACCGCCGCGCTCGAGTTCGGCACCTCGTCAGGAGCTGCCCTCGACGACACCGTCAACCTTCGCGCCCAAGCCACCGGCTCCATCTCCGCGACAGCGCCCGTCTCAGTGGCCACGGCCACTTCGGACCAGTTAGCCACCGAGCCCGACGCGAAGCTCGTTGATGCCAGCGCAGAAGCGGACGCGACCAATGCCAGCGCCGAGGACGAAGCCGCGAAGACTGTCGATGCCAGCCCGAAAGCGGACACAACCAATGCCAGTACTGAAGATGAAACAACCAAGGCCAGCACCGAGAACACCACGTCGACCTGAGTTTATCCTGCATCTTATTCCTTAAACACTTATCAGATCCCCGGGATGCCGGGTGCAAATGTATCAGACTATTTATGCCGTTGCTACTCATTTTTATTCCCACTTGTTATTTTCAACTTAATCAATTTGTTCAGCCTGGGCTCGATGCCGGGTTGCGTTATCATGCGAGTCCCCGAGTTGCATTTCTTATTCACTCTCTCTTTTCGTATCAGCTCTACCCGCAACTTGTTGCTTTTTTGGTATTCGAGTCACAAGAGTTAAAGAGCAGAGCTGTAAATACTTAGCCGCTTAGAAACAATCATAGTAACGCAGCCCACCACTTAGCCGAAAAGATAAGACAAAGAACAGTAGTAAAAGCACCCTACTCGGTTCCTGCACTCTTCCTTTCCTTAGTAATTTTTCTTGTGCTCATGGACCTTTTGCTTGTTCTCTTGCTTGCCATGAAGCCGGGTTTCGGACAGCAGCAAAGTCGAAGAGTTGGCATGTAGGTTTAAACACAGTACTCAATGTACCTTTGAATTTCGAAGTAGAGCAACCGAATAGGCAAAAGGTAAAGCCGAGTAGAAACACTTACTCCCTCCGTCCTCAAATAAGTGTACGTTTTCCTTTTATGGAAGTCAACTATTTTAAAGTTTGACCAACTTTATTGGGAAACGTAACAGCATTTATGATACCAAATTGGTATCGTTAGATCCGTTTTAGAATATACTTTCATAATATATGAATTTTATATCATATATATTGATGTTATTTTGTATAAAGTTGGTCAAAAATTAAAAAGTTTGACCAAGATCAATCTAGAGGTACACTTATTCAAGGACGGAGGGAGTAGAGCAATTTTGGATGAGGGCAATCCCCGAGTTCAATTTAAGATTGCAGAATAGAATTTCAACTCGGATAAGAGGGTACATACACATCTTTGCTCACGAATGAAAACGACGGAGTAGAGCTACATTCCAAGGGCGCTTGGTTTCCTCTCCAGCTTTATCTGCCCTGTTCGCCTGTGGTGGGCGCGCATCTACAAGATAGTATGCATCGTTGTGCAGCGCTTTGCTCACAATGAAAGGCCCTTCCCATGGAGGAGACAACTTGTGCATCCCGGCTGTGCGCTGCACAAGCCTAAGGACCATGTCTCCTTCTCGGAAAACCCTTGGGTTCACCTTTCGGCTATGATAACGCCGCAGGTTTTGCTGGTAGATAGCCGAACGTGACAGAGTCAGCTCTCTTGCTTCTTCAAGCAGGTCAACATCGTCTTCTCGAGCTTCTCTCGCCTCCACCTCAGTGTAGAGGGTTACGCGGGGGGAGTCATGCTCTAGGTCAATTGGCAACACGGCCTCAGCCCCGTATACCAAGAAGAATGGCGTGTAGCCGGTTGACCGGTTAGGGGTAGTCCTTAGACTCCACAACACCGCTGGCAACTCGTCTAGCCAACACCCAGGTGTTTTCAGCAGTGGCTCAATCAGCCTTGGCTTTATGCCTGCCAGTACCATGCCGTTTGCTCTTTCCACTTGTCCATTGGAGGCTGGATGCGCAACAGACGCAACATCTAGTCGGATGTGCTTATCTCTGCAGAACCGCACCATTGCTCCCTCTGCGAAGTTCGTGCCGTTGTCGGTGATGATGCTGTGCGGGTAGCCATATCTCAGGATCACATCCTTCAAGAATTTCACAGCTGTGGCCCCATCGCACTTCCGAATAGGCTTCACTTCAATCCACTTGGTGAATTTGTCCACCATGACCAGGATGTGTGTCATGTTGCCTCTAGCCGGCTGGAAGGGTCCGACCATGTCCAAACACCAAACAGCAAATGGCCAAGTGATAGGAATGGTTTTCAACTCGGAAGCAGGCATGTGAATCTTGCTTGCAAACATCTGACAGCCATTGCACTTCCTCACGATGTCCTCAGCTTGCTGCAGAGCTGTGAGCCAGTAGAAGCCATGCCGAAAAGCTTTCTTGACCAATGCCCGAGAAGAGGCGTGGTGCCCGCATTCTCCTTGGTGTATCTCTACCAGAATCTCTTCCCCTTCTTCTGGTTCCACGCAGCGTTGCAGCACGCCGGTGGCACTCCTCTTGTGCAGCACATCTCGGACTATAGCATAGCCCTTGGATCTTCTCTGAATCTGTCTTGCGGCCACCTCATCTTCTGGCAGAGTACCGTCCCTTAGAAAGGATAATATGGGCATGGCCCAACTCGGTGTCTCCCGTGTGGGAAACACTGGTTCGTCCACTTCCATTGGGACGGGCACCTCTGGTTGCTCTTTAGGGTTGGGAGCACTTCTCTGGAGCCCAGATCGATTGGCAAGGACTTCCTCAATGAATGCGACAGTCCCCGGGTTAAGGACAGCAGTCCCCGAGTATGGATTGACAGTCCCCGAGTAGGGAATGGCAGTCCCCGAGTAAGGAATGGCAGTCCCCGAGTAGGGAGTGGCAGTCCCCGAGCAAGGAATGGCAGTCCCCGAGTAAGGAATGGCAGTCCCCGAGTAGGGAGTGGCAGTCCCCGAGTAGGGAGTGGCAGTCCCCGAGTAGAGAACGGCAGTCCCCGGGTTTCCTGCAGCATTCTCCCAGTCAATCTCCATGGGATCAGATTCCTCGCTTGGCAGAGAAGGAACAAATATGGACTCCGAGTTGGGAGAGGGCTTGATGGATGGCTTCCTCAAGTGCTCCAAGGCAACCCCCACCGGGATGGATTGCCGAGAAGATCCCAACATGGACAGCTCGTCTGCTGCTTCGTTTTCTGCTCGGTGAATGTGCTGGAACTCACAGCCCTCGAAGAATCCAGTCATAGACTGTACCAGGAAGCGATATGATGCCATGTTGGCATCTAGAGCATCCCAAGTGCCAGAGACTTGCTGCACCACCAGATCTGAATCTCCATAACATATGATGCGCTGCACGCCAACCTCCTTGGCTACCCGCAAGCCATGCACCACTGCCTCGTACTCTGCTACGTTGTTGGACGCCTTAAAATGAATCTGCAGCACATACTTGAGTTGATCTCGCTTGGGTGACGTAAGCACTACGCTAGCACCAAGGCCTTCCTTCACCTTCGAGCCATCAAAGTGCATCTTCCAGTAATTGGAAACCGGAGCAGGAGGTTCATATTGCACCTCGGCCCAATCCACCAGGAATTCCGCCAGAATCTGAAACTTGATAGCTTCTATTCTCGCATACGCGGGTGCATACGCGGCCAGCTCGATTGCCCACTTGGCTACTCTGCCACTCGCCTCCTTGTTGCCCATGATATCCGAGATGGGAGCAGAGCTCACAACCGTGATAGGATGCTCTTGGAAGTAATGCTTTAGCTTCTTGGCGCCTAGGTACACGCCGTAGGTCATCTTATGATAATGCGGGTAGTTTTGCTTGGAGCTAAACAGCACTTCACTGAGATAGTACACTGGGCGCTTCACACTCTTGCCTTCTTCTTCTCGCTCCACCACAATCACCACACTGACTACCCGGTTAGTGGCAGCAATATACAGCAGCATTGGCTCCTTGGGTAGCGGACTAGCCAAGATGGGAGCGCTAGCCAGCATTGCTTTCAGCTCGTTAAATGCCACATCCGCTTGCGGAGTCCAGACAAACTTGTCACTTTTCTTCATCAGTTGGTATAGAGGCAGGTCCTTTTCGCCCATTCGGCCCAGAAAACGGCTCAGAGATGCCAAGCAACCAGTGAACTTCTGTACATCCTTCAGGGATCTCGGCAAAGAATGCTCTCAATAGCTTTTATCTTTGAAGGATTGCCTTCAATGCCCCGACTAGATACCAAGAAGCCGAGTAGCTTGCCAGCCGGGACACCAAAGGTGCATTTACTCGGATTCAGCTTCATTTTGTACTTGCGTAGGTTAGCAAAGGTTTCCTCCAGGTCGGCAAGCAGAGTATGTGTTTTATTCGTTTTGATGACAATGTCATCTACGTACACCTGCACATTCTTGCCGAGCTGGTCGTGCAAGCATTTCTGCATGCATCTCTGATAGGTTGCACCCGCATTCCTCAAGCCAAAACACATGACACGATAGCAATAAGCCCCGTACGGGGTAATGATAGCAGTCTTTATTTGATCAGCAGGATTAAGTGCAATCTGGTGGAAACCAGAATAGGCATCTATGAAAGACAGCAGTTCACAACCAGCAGTGGAATCGATCACCTGATCGATGCGAGGTAGCGGGAAGGGATCCTTGGGGCATGCCTTGTTCAAGTCGGTGTAGTCGACACACATGCGCCATGCAGTGGCAGCCTTGGGATCCTCCTTCTTCTTCTCGACCATGACCGGGTTGGCTAGCCAATCCGGATGCAGCACCTCCATGATGAAATTGCTTATCAGCAGCTTGGTGATCTGGTCGCCAATGGCTTTCCTTCTCTCATCTCCGAAGCGGCGCATAGCCTGCTTCACTGGCTTGGCGTCAGGACGCACATGTAATGAGTGCTCAACCAACTCCCTCGGGACCCCTGGTAGATCTTCATTGGACCAGGCGAATACATCCCGATTCTCACGGAGGAAGTGGATGAGCTCGCTTTCCTATTTCTCCGCCAACCCGGAGCCAATGATGGCTACGCGGTCGGGGAACTCGGGGTCGACCTGGACCTTCTTGGTTTCCTGAGATGCTTGGAATGCGGTCCCGTGTTGGGTACTCGGTACGCCCTGCGTGCCAGCCTGCGCGGATTGCGCCATGGCCACCACCTCATACATCTTCTTCTTCTCGGCAGCAATCACCATCGACTCCGCCAACTGGGAACCAGCAGAGGCACACTCCATGGACTTATTGTAATCACCAGAGATAGTAATTATGCCATTGGGACCAGGGATCTTCATCTTCAGATATGCAACATGAGTAGAGGCCATGAACTTGCTCAGAGCGGGCCTGCCGAGTAGAGCATGGTAAGGGCTCTGATGATCAACCACTTCGAACTGCAGGCGCTCTGTGCGGCAGTTCTCCCTGGTGCCGAATAGCACATCTATCCATACTCGGCCAATCGGGTTGCACGAGATCCCGGGCACAATACCATGGAAGGTGGTCTTGCTGGGCAGCAGCATGTTCTCGGCCAGCCCAAGCTTCTCGAGTGTGTCTTTGTACACGATGTTGATGCTGATGCCGTTGTCGATTAGCACCTTGCTGAATCTCACATTCTTCTCGGGACCCAGGAAAGTAGGATCCAGCACCAAGGCGTAGCTACCCGGGTTGGGCATCACCTTGGGATGATCTACTCGGGACCACCTGATCTCCTGGTCACACCAATACATGTAGTGAGGGACGGCAGGAATCACTGCATTGACCTCCATGGCACGCCTGTGCTGTGATTGCTTGTCGACTGGCTCCGAAGTGAAGATCATGTAGCTCTCATGGTGCTCTTGGTACTGGTTAGAGCCTCCGCCCCCATTGCTGCCGTTGTTGTTGTTGCCCTGGTAGTTGTTGTTGCCTCTGTTGTTGTTGCGGTTGTAGTTGTTGTTGTTGCTGCGGTAGCTCTCATTGTTGAAGTGTCGGTTGGCTCCTAAAGCCACTTGGTTCACATTTTCTCTTCTCGGGAACACTGGCGGCCGAGCTGCGGGTGCGCGAGTAGGCTGCACATTGGCATTGACCGCTGGCAGAGGAGGAGGAGGAGGCAAGCCATCATTCTTGATCACATCCCACCACTCGCACTGCCGAGTAGTGTGGTTAGCAGGTCTTGAGGGGTGGTGAGTGTGAAAACTGCACGGGCCATCCTTCATATCGTCAAAGACGAACTTCCTCGGCTGCTCGGAGTTGCCGCTACCCGACTGAGGAGCACGGAATGGTTTCTTGTTGCCCTGGCCCTGGTTCTGGTTCTGCCCGTAGGCTCCAGCAGGTTTTTGCCTTTGGCTACCCCCAGCTCCAACAGCCACTGCATTCACCTCTTCAGGGTCGTACCGAGTATCTATTCGGTCACCCCTGCGCTTGTTGCGGAACTCGTTGCGCTTGCTGTTACTGAAGTTTCTTCCCGGCTCAGAGGAGTCCATCAGGGGCTGAGTAGGATCACCGAGTGCGTACTGATCCGCAATCTTGATGGTCTCCGCCAGAGTGTTTGGCATCTCCCTCTGCAACCTCTGCCACAGCATACTGCCATGTCTGCAACCCTGCGCAAACCAAGTGATGGCCTGGGCTTCATTCACACCTTCATAGGTGTTCCTCAATGTGCTCCACCGAGTAAGGTACTCGCGGTCCGTCTCATCTTCTCGCTGCCTGCAAGCGGACAGCTGCTGTGGCCTATTCGGCCTCTTGTAAGTGCTTGTGAAGTTGCTGATGAAGGCGTCCGAGAAGTCCAGCCAGCAATTGATGCTGTTCTTGGGCAAGTTGTTGAGCCAAGTGCGAGATGGACCCTCTAGCATCTGCGGGACATAGCGCACCGCCCATCTCCTGTTGCCGTTCGCGATATGAACCGCGGTGACATAGTCATTGAGCCAATCTTCCAGCTTGGTGCTGCCGTTGTAGCTCTTGGTGCCCCTTGCGAGCTGGAAGTTCTTCACAGACGGCTCGTTCATGATGCGCGGGCCAAAGCACTCGGGGCCAGGAGGACCCTGTTCTCCAGCCGGGCTGACAAGTTGATCCGGTCCAGCTGATGCCTTGCGTCTCCAGGCGCCAACACGCGCTCGCCAACACGGTCCAGAATGTCATAGCCAGCCATCTCCATGGCCGAGTAGCCGTCATCATGTCTGTCCACCTGCACCGCTGCAGGCTGCTCCACCGGGTTGGCGACTGGCGCCACTGCGCGCGGCTGCTGCCTCTGCCGAGTAGGCTGAGCAGCGGGACGCTGAGAAGGACCTGGGCGCGCTCCACCTCGGGCCTGGCTTTGAGCTTGATGGGCTTGAGAGCCTGCTCTTGCAGCGTTGTGTTCCTGCCCGGGCTGCTGCGGCACAGCAAGCTGTCTCGCGGCAGCAGCCGGGTCGTACACCTGCATTTGCCTATCTCTGGCGGAACGTCCGCTGCGGCTCTTCTCGCGGCTGGGATGCGGAGATGAGGCCTGATCATTAGATCTAGCCGCGTGCGAGTGCACCACCTGCGAAGCTCCAGCACCCGGGTTGGCTCTCCGGAACTCCTCATTCTGCCTAGCAGCCTCTAACACCAACTCGTTGAGCCTTTCCTGCTGCCTAACGCGCGCGTCACCGTCGAGACGAGGCAACTCGGCGGCCACGGCCTCTGCAGCTCTAAGTGTCTTGGCGGGTGTGCTGTATCTAGGCCTGGTGGAAGTGTTTGCGGTGGCGGACTGAGCGGGAACCTCTACAACTGTCGCCATCTCGGCACCAAGGTTGCGCCGTGTGGCGCCTACTCTGCTAGCTCTCCTAGTGACTGGCGTGAAGCCGTGAGCCTTGTTGTACTCAAGCTGATCTAAGCTAAGCTCTAGCCTGATCTTGTCCAACTCCGCCTGCTCGGCGAGCAGCTCCTGGCGTTGCCGCTCGAGCTGCTCCTTCATGCTCAGGAGCTCGAGGTCGGTGGGAGGCGGCATGCCATTCCGCCCAGCCGACGCTGGAATGGTCGGAGTGGTGGTGGGAGGGAGGTTGCAGTCCTTCTCGTAGGGCCTGTGGGTCCTGCCACCAGCGCTCGAGGCAGCAAGATCCTCGACGACGACCGCGGCGCCAGCAGCAGCTGCGCCGGCGTTTGCCGCCAAGCCGGTCACCATCACCTCAGCGCGGTCCGCAGAACAGCGCGTAGGCCTTCCGCGAGCAGTGATCACAGCAGGAGGATCCTCCGCGTCATGCACCAGCTCGGGGTAGTCGCGGTCGATGACGGTGGCGACGTAGACGAGGTGCGCGCCGAAGGGGATCACCGTGCCGCCCTCCGGCATGGCCTTGCCGCCGAAGTCGCCTGCGTTGTCGGTGACGACGTCGAAGGAGCCGAATCTGTGGACGAGGCCACAGACTACGCGCTCCGCTGAAGAAGATCCCGTCCGAACAGAAACTCCAGCCAGCGCCGCTGGTTGCCCCACGGTGGGCGCCAACTGTCGTCGTGGTGTCACGGTAGATGCCATAGGATGGCTAAAGATGTGGGGACGAAGGACGCTGGAGGTGCTCGGGGAGGGATCACGCGACGAGTAGACGCGTGAGGTGAAGAACAAACACTGCAAACAACACGATCTACCCAGGTTCAGGGCCCTCGTGAGGAGGTAAAACCCCTACTCCTGCCTTTCTCTCTGTATTCTGGTGTCTCACCGAGTAGCCACAGTACAAATGTTCTTGCTACCGAGTAGCCACTCTTCCCTCTCCGGGTAGGATTAGGTCAAGAATCTCTACGTGAGTTCTAGTAACGCTATGTGGTGTGTGATCGTGCCTCGCGCAGGAGGCGGCTGGGCACCTTATATACCCGGTGCCCTGCCGGATACAGCCAAATACAAACAAGTGTCGACATTGTGTGCACATCGTCCTTCTTCCGAGTTCCCGCTGACATCTTTGGCTTCTAAGCTTGTCCTGATGCAGAAAGTCGTTGGGCAAAACCAAGTAACCAGTCTGTTATCACTGTGCGAACACAGAGTAGGTCCCCCTATCCTGCGACGCCCTGCTGCCACACTGTCGCTGTCAGGCACGCCGTCCCCAGATGAACAGTGCTGTGAACAGTGCCAAGTACGGACCCGGGATATGCGGGATCCTGTGTCAGAACGGCTCCTTTGACTTCTGGCCCGAGTAGGTTCCCGCCAGTTTTACTCGGGCCAACTCTTCTACTCGAACAAATATATCTTGCTTGATATCTCCTTCTGGTCATCTTTTTGTGAGACCGAGTAGCAGTCGACCGGGTAGCAAGTACCGGGTAGGCGGCTACTCGACCAAACCTCTATTCTGATTGTTGCCTTTACCACTTGCCTTTACCCTACGCGACGAGGACCTTGAGCTCTCCGACGTGAAATCCGGGGATGGCGCTTGCGCGAGCACGAGCTATGTTTTGCTCTCACTGGACAATGGCTCGGGGGGCTATGGAGCTTAAGCTGGAGGTGAGAGGAGAGCGGAAGGTTTATCGGAGGAGATGAATGGGCTATTTATAGCCCGAAAATCCTTTACGATACGTACTAACGGCACTTTTGACCGTTGGATGCTCAACGCGTGTTAGTCGCCGAAAAATCCGGGAAATGAATCGACAGGTGATAATGGCTATCTCCTCATTTCTCCCGAGAATCTGTCAGAGATACGTTTCAGGGTTTCGCACTCGAAACCCAAACGTCCCTGACGTCAGCATGATTTCATCGCTGACGTAGGAAGTTCCTTCTCCACGAAGGCTCGTGGAAGAAAAAGCCGGATTTCCCGAAATCCGAGTTTCGTGTTAAAGCGTGATTTGAAGGAAAAGAAGAATCAAGACGAAGAGCCAATATTTCTCGGAAAGAATGCAATTTGATGAAAGACGGCCAATTCAAGTTTGAATCCTTCTTGGGAGCTACTGTCGGATATATACCAATAGGGGTATATCAGATGGTGTCCTACAGTGCCGGATTACCAGGGTGGCCTGAATGGTAATGGGCTACGGTCCATTAGGCGGTCGAGTAAGCTGACACACTGAAGCCGGATTCTAGAAGAACCCGGACCACGGCCCACGTGGTACGGATTGAAGTAGAAGGAGGATTCTTGCCTTCCAAGTTAGGACTTATCGTAGTCTTCTAGGTTTCCTTTTCTGTAAGCCCTAACCCGGCTATTATATAAAGCCGGACGGGAGATAAGAAACAGAGAGAGACAATAAGCTAGAAGCTAAATCGTTGAGAGGTTGATCCTTGTCAAGTAGCTAAACCTAACTCACATTGTATTTTTTATACTTCAGGCTTCAGCCCTGATTTAGTGAGATTGCAGGAGTAGGAACGCCGCCTAGTTGCGACGTACCGAATCTGGGTAAAACCCTGGTGTCATTGTTTGTCATACAACCACGTCCCCCCCACAATCTCTATCGGTAGTCTCATGGAACCCCCGTCTATGAATTCTACTACAATGTCTCGACACAGACCGTGGGCTCGCTAGCTGGGATGCCGGCTCAGGTGCGGGCTGGTGTGCGCTGCAGGCGAGTCCACGGGGAGTGCGTACTGTGGTCGAGGGGGCATCTTCTTCACCGCCACCCCCTTCCGCAGTGCCCGTGGTTTCGGGGGACTTTGCACAGCCTAAGGTACTTAGGCGTAGTGCAAGGCACCCCGTGGTAGCGGATGGATCTTCGACGACAGATGAGGACGCGCTATCCAAGGCGATGCGTCGCAAGGCGGCGATGTTCTCCCCTCCTCCTCTGGGTATGGCTTCCACACATAAATCATTTCTATCTTTTCTGACTTCTACTTTACCTTCAAATTTAGCTAGCGATGGAATTAGTTTAGGAAGAAATGAGAATGAAATAATGGTCTCGGCTAATGCTTTGACGCACGTGGAGTTGGACCGATTGCAGGTAATTCCATGTGCCTCAGCTAAGCCGGTTATCACACCTCTAGATGATGAGGAAGCGAATGCCACGGTTCATGGACAACTTCTATCACATTTGGTGGGTGAGGTGACGGGGGTGGGTTTGAATGAGGACCGGTTAGGATCTATATATGATCTATATGCCTCAGGCCGTAAATCCAAATCTGCCAAGGACAAAAGAAATAAAAAAGCTCGCAAAAACGAGAAGGGCACTAAATCTCCATCTGTTTTCCAATGAAAGGCATTTTCACTAATAGCAGAGGTCTTGGTGACTTGGCTAAATATTTGAATATTGCTCAGTATGTGCGGGATCATAGATTGGAGTTTTTGGCTATTTCAGAAACGGGTAGAAGGGATTTTACGCTGAGTATTTTGGACCGCCTATCAGGAGGTATCGACTTCACTTGGCATTCAATCCCTCCTCGTGGAAGATCTGGTGGCATATTACTAGGATTTAAATCAGATTCTATGGATGTATTGGCAGTGACAGATGGTGACTTTCATATTAAGGCACATATCCGAAATAGAGCTGATAATTTCACGTGGAGTTTGGTTGCCGTGTATGGTGCTGCCCAAGAAGAACATAAAGCAGTTTTCCTTCGCGAGTTGGTTAATCTGGCTAATGAGAATCCGCACCCTATTTTAATAGGTGGGGATTTTAATATGCTAAGATTTCCACATGAGAAAAGCAAAGGAAGGTTCGATAGACATTGGCCTTTCTTATTCAATGCTGTCATTGACAGTTTAGATTTAAGAGAGGTTCATATGACTGGGAGACAGTTCACCTGGGCTAATAGCCTCCCGGAGCCTAGTTAAAAATGTATGGGCTAAACCAGTGGCTAGGGACACCACGGTCAGAGGATGGAACACTAAGATGCACAATGTGCATAGATATCTTCGTGGTTGGGCTAGACACACTACTGCTATTTTAAAGAAAGAGAAGGAGCACATGTGTTCCATTATTAATGAACTTGACCTAATCGCAGAAACAAGGATTCTAACTCCGTAGGAAATTGAGCTAAAAAAGCCAATCTAATGCAAAGGTAGCTTCTATGTTGCGAGAGGAAGAGATCAAATGGTACCAGAGATCAAAGGCACAATTTATTCTTGAAGGAGACTCGAATACCCGATACTTTCATAATGTTGCCAATGGGCGACACAGAAAGAAGTGGATTCACTCTCTTATACATGATGAAGGCCTGATCGAAGGACAGGATCAGCTCAAGGCTTATATAACAAAGTTCTATAAAGGTCTGTTTGGGGCTCCGACGGATACTAATGTGTCCATGGACGAGTCGCGAACAGAGGATATTCCCCAGGTCTCTACTGAAGAGAATACCTTCCTTAGTGCTCCATTCACTGAAGAGGAGATTAGAAGGCAATCTTTTTAATGGAGCACAATAAGGCACCAGGTCCAGATGGTTTTGCGGGATAATTTTACCAACATTTCTGGGATGTCATCAAAGATGATTAACTGGAATTGTTTGGATGCTTGCATGCTGGTCAACTAGATCTGTTTCGCCTAAACTTTGGGGAAATCTTTTTGTTGCCTAAGATTCTAGAAGCAGAAAGGATACAACAGTTTAGACCTATCTGCCTTCTAAATGTTAGCTTCAAAATCTTTATGAAAGTTGCAAACATTCGGCTGAATACGGTGGCGGATCATGTGGTGAAACCTGCACAAACTGCTGTTATGCAGGGTAGGAATATCCTAAATGGTGTCGTGGTTTTGCACGAGACTGTGCATGAGATGCACACCAAGAAGCTAAATGGTGTAATTTTCAAAATTGACTTTGAAAAGGCCTATGATAAAGTAAAATGGTCGTTCCACCAACAAACTCTGAGGATGAAACGTTTCTCGGAGGAGTGATGTGTTATGATCCATAATTTTGTGTCTGGTGGTAGTGTTGCTGTAAAAGTCAATGATGACGTCAGCAAATACTTCCAGACCAAAAAGGGGTTAAGGCAAGGTGATCCATTATCGCCCATACTTTTTAATATCGTGGCAGATATGTTAGCGATCATGATTGAACGAGCTAAAGAAAATAGCCTAATTGAAGGGTTGGTACCTCACCTTGTGGACGGGGGTCTATCGATACTTCAATATGCAGACGACACAATTCTTTTTATGGATCGTGATCTAGAGAAAGTGACGAATCTGAAATTAATTCTTTCAGCTTTCGAGCAATTATCTGGATTAAAGATTAATTTTCATAAAAGTGAATTGTATTGCTTTGGCGAAGCCCAGAAAGCAGTTTCTCAATATGCCAAACTTTTCGGTTGTGAGCAAGGTCAATTTCCTATCCACTATTTGGGTATGCCAATACACTATAGGAGATTTACTAATGCAGAATTGAAACATGTTGAAGATCGTCTGCAGAAAAGGGTGCAAAGTTGGAAAGGAAAACTACTATCCCTAGGTGGAAGATTGGTGCTCATAAACTCAGTCCTGGCGAATATGGTACCGTATATGATATCCTTCTTACAGTTACCCAAAGGAGTCTTGAAGAAGTTGGATTACTTCAGATCGAGGTTTTTTTTGGCAAGGGAATAGTGAAAAGAAGAAATATTGACTAGCAAAGTGGGTTGTGGTATGCCGACCCAAAGATCAAGGAGGGCTGGGGATTCATGACCTTCAGGTCAAAAACTCATCTCTTCTAGGTAAATAGCTTTTTAAGCTACTTACAAAAAATGGTGTGTGGCAAACCCTCCTAAAGAGAAAATACATCAGCACTAAAGCGCTATCACAGGTTATTTAGAAACCAGGTGATTCTCACTTTTGGGCTGACCTAATGGCGACTAAGAAGCATTTCTTTCGCTTTGGGTGTTTAAAATAAAGGATGGGTCGTAGATAAGGTTTTGGGAGGATCAATGGCTAGAAAATGCCACCCTTCGAGAACAGTATCCGACCCTATACAATATTGTTCGTCATAAAGGGGATACGATAGCTACAGTTTTGGAAACATATCGTCCAAATGTGACGTTCAGGCGAGATGTTATCGGACCAAGACTTCAATCTTGGAATGCTCTGTTGGATAGATTGGCTTTGATACAAATATCACAAGGCACCGATGAGTTCTGCTGGAGTTTAATTAAGAATGGTAAGTTCCCAGTTGACTCCTTGTATAGGGTGATGGTCCATTCAGGAGTGTCGGTCGATAATAATAAGAAAATATGGCGTATGAAGGTACCTTTGAAGATGAAAATCTTTGCATGGTACCTTCGTAAAGGGGTCATATTGACTAAAGATAATCTTGTCAAGCGCAATTGGCATGGGAGTGCAAAGTGTGTTTCCTGTCCTATGGACGAGACGATTAAACACTTATTCTTTGAGTGCGTAGTTGCGCGTTCTGTATGGTCAGCTATCCAAATGGCTTCGAACCTCTATCCTCCAACATATGTTGCCAATATCTTTGGCAATTGGCTGAATGGAATTGATAGGCGGTTCAAAACTATGTTTAGGGTAGGAGTGCTAGACATTATCTGGTCGCTCTGGCTGTGTAGGAATGACAATATTAATGGTAAAAATCTCTCTCGTTTGCAGGTTCTGTTCCGTTGCACAGGTATTCTCTGTTTGTGGTGCACATTACAGCGGGAGGAGTATCGAGACCTTTTTATGGAGGCTTGTGCACGTCTGAAAAAAGTGGCGAGAGATATTTTTATCCCACATGGATGGCCGCTTAATCTACGGATTGTTGCATCATAGGCGACAGTTTGATACATCAGTTTGATTGTAATCGACATGTTGCTTCCTTTGGACTACTTTTATTTTCTTTTGTCGGCTGTGTGCATCTTGTTATGCAGAAGCCGGGTGTAATTCTTAAATCTTTTAAGTAATAAAGCCCTTTATCAAAAAAAAATACCCATACGATCAGCTATTTGAATGGCATTTGCGAGAGCACAAGTTTCAGCATGCAGGGAGTCAAACATCATTTGAAATGGACCTGTTGTCTCCACACAGGCTTTGTGTTTACTATCACGACCGATTATCCCTCATCCGCCTGCCCTTGTCTCCTTGCGAAAAGATGCATCACAGTTTATCTTGATGAATTCAGCCGTTGGTGCTTCCCAACGTCCAGGATGGTTAATACTGGTGTTTTTCTTCTTACTTAAATATCTCATCCACTCATCAGCATGCCTGCGTACATTGAATTGGAAGGCATTTACACTCAGATGATCTTCGCCATGGTTGCCCTTATTTCTCTCTTGCCACCAGAGCCATAAGAACGACATAGACAGTAGTTTCTCGGTTTCTGGCAAACACAAAACTTCATGTAGCATTTCTATTGCCGATCGACATGGCAGCAACTTTAGACGTACATCTTCCAGTGCCAGACTTGGCCGCCTCTCTCTTGTAAATTTGCATTTTAGGAAAAGATACCTCGTTTTTGTTGCCTCCGGTTGCCTATTCACTGTTGCCTTTGGTTGGGTAACTAATAGTTGCCAATTGTCTTTTTTTCCTGATCGAACCTCTCATTTAGATTAGCATGGTCACACTAGTTACTGTCCCCACATGGGTTAAGCTCCTAAACAAAACAATTCATCTCACCTGAAGATGCATATGTTAACCCATAATCACCCTACTTTGTCTTTGATGTTTTTATTGCAGGTTTGAAGAAGAAGAAGATTAGGAGTAGATCAAGATTAGTTTTAGAATTTTATATTTCCTTTCTAATATGTGGTCATTTTTGTAATAGTAGAGCATGGAAATAATCTTTTGAACTTGTAATTACGTCATTTACTTGTAACAAATATTTGTACTATTTTTCAAACTATGTAACAATCTTTTGATTCAAATTGTATTTAAGTTATACATTTCAACAATTATGTGGTTATTCAAATGTCAATTTAAAGTTCAGATTTCTTTTTTTTACCTGCAAATTTCAAAATTTAATGCAGTATTCTTTTCTAAGTCGTGCTTATGCACCTCAGTCCTTTAATTACTAATTATTTACCATGTGTTCTAAAAGTAGAAAAATAAGCAACAGTCATGCCTGATAGCTCCTTGCTGATAACTTTAATTATTTAAGTAATTTTTTATTTTCCTTTTTTTGAAGCATGAGATGTGAGATGCAACTGCACAGACGTCTATTTTATTGTTCTCATCTATAAACCACGGCTTCTCACGGTGCATTCGTGGTTTTCAAAATACAAATTGAATGTAAAATACGAACTATACTCTTTGTTTTATTGTAGTATAAAATTCTTTTGACGAGAACAGCAGGCGCTCTCCTTTTGCATTATAAGAGAAAGAGAGAGTACGTACAAATACACTCCACGTGCAATGGGACACGCGCACTCATACTGAACGCAGTGCACACATAGACTAATCAAGCCCTAGTTACATTCTTGGCTAGGAACAACACGTCCTCATCCCCTTTGATCAGGCCGGCAACCGTGACCGCAGTAGTATAAAATTCTAATGTTGTTACTTCACATCACCCATGAGCAACACGTCACACTAGTTACTGTCTCCACATGGGTTAAGCTCCTAAACACCTCCAACTCCATCCATCAACTAATAGCAAACGTGAGAATAACCTCCAGCAGAATTCACCCAAGTAGTGTGCAGATTATAGCGTGGTGGAATAGTCCATTCGCACGGGCACAACGTTAGGAACGAAAAAAAAAGTTGTGGTCTGCTTACTCTAGGAATGCTGGCAAGTGAATATGCACTTATCCAAGCAGTAGTAAACGTACCTAAAAGAGACCAATCAAATAATTATTTATGTCTATAATTGCATGTTGGGAAACTTTTTTTGAGTCAAAATGTTGAGGAACGTTGGCTCGTCCTTATCCTACCAAGTGCAGGAAAGGTAAAAAACATTTGGATAATATATACTCTGTGCGTATCTTTTTCCTATAAGAATTTTCATTAACGACGATAGGAAAGGAAATAAACACTAATCAACTACGTGCTGAACATTTTTATGACCTGTACGTTTCCAAAAGAATGTACTCAATCTAGATTGCATTTCCTACCTATTCTGTATCAGGATATACTTTCACACCAACAATGTCATTTACAACATTCCAATTTATAGAGGAATTGGATAGAGTAGGATATATCCGCCAATTGATGATTACCTTTTCTATGCTTCTTAATCTGAAACCAGTCACAAAACAAATCGACACATGAATTCTATAAGCATATATATGCCTCATATGTGACTATCTCATCCAAAGATTCATCCAGCCAACACCCGCGAACAATCACCTCCTCTTATTCTAACTCTTCTAGCTTACCACCGTACCACCATCCCACATCTTGTCTTTGCAATGGAGAATGTCACCGTGCTGATTGTTGGTGCTGGTCCAGCAGGCCTTGCGACGGCAGCGTGCCTTACCAAATTCTCTATTCCCTATGTCATCGTCGAGCGCGAGGACTGCAGCGCGTCCCTTTGGCGCAACCGCGCATACGATCGCTTGAAGCTGCATCTTGCAAAGGAGTTTTGTGAGTTACCGTACATGTCATACCCAGCAGATGCACCAACATACATACCAAAAGCCCTGTTTGTCAAGTATCTCGATGACTATATTAGGCGTTTCAATATTCAACCCAAGTATCTCACTAGCGTGGAGTCATCAACATATGACAATGATAAGAAGTGTTGGTCCATCGTGGCTCGCGACATGGCGGAGTGCACAACAATAAATTTCATCGCAAAGTTCCTTGTTGTGGCAAGTGGTGAGAATAGTGCAGAGAATATTCCGGTGATCCCTGGACTTCATAGTTTTCCGAGTGAGGCCATCCACTCGTCAAGATACAAGTCAGGAAAGAGCTTCTCTGGTAAGAGCGTGTTGGTCATTGGATCTGGTAACTCTGGGATGGAAATCGCTTACGACCTTGCAACCCATGGTGCCAATACTTCGATTGTTATACGAAGCCCGGTATGTTCACTATATAATTTTATTGGTAATAGAGATAAGAAATCTTAGTATTATTACCATTACAATGATTTTTTTAATCTTGCATGTTGCAAAGTTGTCTGACCCATTGTTTGGCTGCAGATTCATGTAATGACAAAGGAACTAATCCGGTTGGGGATGACACTAGCCCACCATCTTCCACTGAATCTAGTGGACAACCTCCTTGTTATGGGAGCAAAATTCATATTTGGAGACCTAGCAAGGCATGGCATCACAATACCAAAAATGGGCCCAATGATACTCAAGTCAAAAACAGGCAGATCTGCTGTGATTGATGTCGGCACGGTTGGCTTAATTAAAAAAGGCATCATCCAAGTAAGTTTATTCTCGAACATGATATAAACCTTATAGATACCATATATTAATTTAATGTCCAATTTTATTAACATTTTCGTTACCTCCTATAGGTTCAAGGAAGCATAAGTAAGATCATGGGCAATATAGTTAAATTTCAAAGCGGGGACGAAATTTCATTTGACGCAATCGTGTTTGCAACTGGATACAAGAGTACAACAAATATGTGGCTCAAGGTACCAACAATTGATGTTTTGCCTAAGTCAGATTCTTTTTTAAGCAACACTTGTTAGATCTTCTAACCAAGTTATATCTTATTTATGATTGCAGAATGGTGAGAGCATGTTAAATGACAATGGACTGCCAACCAAAGAATATCCGAACCATTGGAAAGGTGAAAATAGGCTCTATTGTGCTGGGCTGGCGAGGAGAGGATTGGCTGGTATTGCCGCGGATGCCAAGAATATAGCCAATGACATCAAATTTGTTACAGGCTCTATGTCCGGCTAAATTAGTCTTTATATGTAGTTTAAGGGTCCAGGTGTGTTTAGACTATTGCTATCCTTGAGACATCTTCATATCAAGGCTCATGTATGTGCCTGGGAGTAAGTTCTGCTCTTGTCTATTATCAACAAGAGCCATCTAGTTCCACCGTCGTTGTGTAGAGAGCTTTGTAATTATTTCTGAACTGACGGTTCTCTACCGTAGTCTATTTACTTGAATTTATATATGAAAAATTCCTGGGATCAGTACTGTAGTTTCTATATAAAAATCTCTTGTCGCTTGTTTATCCCCCAACAATGAAACAAGAGGTAATCCATTCTAAGTATTGTAATGCTATTCATCACTCCTAAAATGACAGTACGTGATGAGAGTTGTATACTGTATGAAACCAGAATCGCCGTTGATTTTGAAAAATGTGGAGGACTGAATTCGATGTTAGAAAGTTCTAAAGAAAATAATGTTGTACAAAACAACTAGTTCTTGAAGATGCATATAATTCGGCACTACGCCATGCTCACCGGTGGAAAGCTAGTTCTAGGAGGAGTGAAATTTAACGTCACAAAAATTACCATACGTGCTAGGGTGCAAGATCTGCTCCTGTATACTATCAACAAGGGCCCATCTAGTTCTACTCTCACTGTGTAAAAGAGCTTCCTAATTTTTGTTGAATTCTATTTACTTCGGTTTATATATGTAGAAGTTCTGGGATGAGAAGTGTATTAGAGAAAGTCCAATGTAACAGCTATATGGGTCACAAAATCGAAAGTTAATGACGTTGGGCGAAAAAAAGGCTCTCCAACTCATTCACCAACGGTCAAAGGCAAAAATAAAGAATCACCAAATTACTTCCCATGCGAGACTAATTTGCGAACCTTGGGAAGGGTAGGCAGATCGCGAAGCTGGTCGACCCACCCGTGCCGCTCGGAATGAGAAATCGCGAGGGATTTCTTCCTCTTCCTGTACTGCGCCACCGCCGCTGGAAAGAAAAATTCCTGGCCTTCCATCGTCTTCTTTTTTACCTTGTGTTGTTATCGCGCGCCGCGTCCGACCTGAAAAAACTGGAGAACGGGGAGGCGGAAGCCGCTCCATTTTGGAACTGGGTCCTCTAACGTGAGGTGGGAACTTGAACGACCTTAGAGGATCTCCAACCCGCCGAAGTTCAACCCGACGCTGCCATCTCGCTACAACGGCACTACCCCTCCCCTCAACTTCCTGCAGCTCTACTGACTCAGTGTAGGAGCTGCAAAGGGGGACGACAAGTGCATGGCAAACTGGCTGCCCATGACCCTCAAGGGTCCTGCCCTCATCAGGCTCATGAATCTGCTGGAGGGCTCCATCAGGTCGTTCGAGGAGTTGTGCCTCCACTCTGTTGCCAACTTTAAGGGCTCCTACGAGCGTCCCCTTTCCTACAATGACCTCCATGGCATACGCCAGCGCCCCGGCGAAACGCTTCGCCAGTATCTATAGCGCTTCAGTCAGACGCACAACAAGATCGCCCGCATCACCGATGCAAACGTCATCTCCACCTTCAGGGAAAGGGTGAACAACAAGCGCATGCTCGAAGAGCCCGACATCAGGGACGACCTCACCTCTGCTGTCGAGCTCGTGGACATGGCCGACAGGTGCGCTAAGGCTTAGGAGGGACGCCTTTTCAGACACAACACGCTTGCCGACGAATCCAATCTGGTTGCCCCCAAGACAAAGATGAAGACACGAAGCGACAATGCAGACGCCAAACGGAAAGCTCCGGCCGTTCTGGCAGCCGAACCAGAACGCAAGCAAGGCCGCAGCGATGCCGCACCCGTGTCGGACAACCGCCCTTTCTGTGAATTCCCCCGAATGCACTCACACGCCACAAAGGACAGTTTCCAGTTACAGTGGATGCGGGGAGACCGCCTCATGAGGGGTAGCCAGGAGGGCTACTCTCGAGGTGACGGCTAGAGCAGTACTAGGCGAGGGGGAGGCTGCGCTAGAGGGAGATGGGAGGAGCGTGGCCCAAACCAGTACACCGGGTACGACAACTACAACAACGGTGGCTACCAACGGACCCCATAGAAGCCACCCTCGCAACAGTTGCAGCGTCGCAACCCACCCGCGCCTCAGGTGAATGCTGCCACGCAGCAACACGCTGAGGGCAACCAGGGCAGGGGCGAAGAACATTGCGGGGGCTACCAAGAGCCTACGGGCTACATGGCCTGCATCCTTCGTGGAGCACAAGCTCCCCTCTTCAACCGCCACTTCAAGAAGATCTCACGCGAGATCAAAGTTGTCCACTCACACACAGCCGTGGCAAAGCTACTCAAGTGGTCAGACCACAAGGTTGCCTTCGACATCAGCGACCATCCCAAGTCCACAAGGACCGTGGGAATCATGCCTCTGGTCTGCACCCCCACCATCAACAACATCGTCGTCAACAAGAACCTGGTCGATGGGGGTGCATGCTTCAACATCATCTCGGTGCCCATGTTCGAGCGGCTCCAGGTGCCCTATGAGCGTATGGGCCCCACGAGGCCGTTCACCGGCATCACCGATGGCACCACGGTCCCTCTAGGACAGGTGCGCCTCGCCGTTACGCTCGGCACCCGCCAGAACTACCGCACCGAGACCCTCGACTTCAACATAGCACACATCGCCCTCCCCTACAACGCCATCCTCGGGTACCCAGCTCTCGCGAAGTTCATGGTTGTTATGCACCACGCATACAACCTCGCCAAGCTGCCCGGGCCTGCTGGCACCATCACCATCCATGGGAAGGTGGAGGATGCGACGCGTTCCATCAAGCGATCCTACAAGGAGGTGGCGAACTACCACCTGGCTGACGAAGGCGACGTGGGAAACCTTGATGAGGCTCCCAAGAAGAGGCTGCTAACCTCTCATGAGATAGCAGCCACCCAGAAGACCCCCAGAGCACTGGAGGCTCGGGGGCTGCCGCCCAGAAGACCCCCTAGAGTGCTGGAGGCTCGGGGGCTGCCACTGTGCTCCATGAGAGCGCACCTCCTTACTAGGTAGGAGCGCTCACCACATGATCGCTCATGGCCCCCACAAGGCCATGGAGACGTACCCTCGAGGGTACCCCGTGACGCCACGGTAAAAACGACGCCAGGACCTCACTCCGTGAGGGTCTCATGGAGCTCTCGCCAGGCGGGCCACAAGGTCGCAGGAGCTTCTACCCACACAGGTGGGAGCCCCGCTCCAGCGGGGCAAACTTTTGTTACTCGAGGGAACCACAAGGCCACTACATCCTTGAGTTGTGCACCTGAACTCGCGCGAGTATCAGCCCCATGACAATGGGAGTCCCGTGTCCGCACGGTGATGTCAAGTGCTTCTTGGGGGACCGCAAGGTCACGACATCCCCAAGTGTTTTGTAAGAGAACAATGCCTCACCTAGCAGTAAAATCTTGTTGCTTTCACAAAGCAATCCCATCCCTCCTTGCATGTCGGCATGCCTGCATTTTTGCATCCAACAAGATCATATGCATCCATTTTAGCATGCATACTTTCCCACTCCAAAGAGGCGCGCGAGGGTCTTTTTCCTCTTGAGAGCATCCCACGAGCGAGGCTGGAACAGTGTATGTGAGTGGGTCGCTACCGCACACAAACACTTCGCCAAGTCCCTTGGCGTGTTTCTCCTTGCGAGATGCTCATGAAGGAATAACCAGGCGCGCACCTCTCCAAGAGCACAAACTGCAGGTAGCGGCGGCAGCCTAACTTCCAAGGAGCAAGCACGCGGAGTCCAGAAGAGTCCTCCACAAGGAGTGGTTGAAGGCCCACCATGAAGGACACAAGCAAGGTGTCTTGAAGGACACTATCAAAAAAAAGCTAAGTATCACCACGAGGGAATACCCGTAAATTAAGCCACAACGAAACAAAGTTAGCACACACCAAAAGGTTCACCTACTGTCTATTACATGCACCAGGAAGTCAAGACTACAATCAAGCGGAGGCAGAGGAATGGTACCTCGCGGCCTCCTTGGCTGCAAGATCCTTGGCCTTCCTCTCTTCGGCGCGCCTCCGGCAGACCTTCTCCAAGTCCTCTTCGAGCACCTTCACTTTCTTCTCCAGTTCCTTCTCCCGCTGAACAAACTTGGCCTCCAGGTCCTTGTTCTTCTAGCCGAACTCCCTCAGGAGCTCTCCGCACATGATCGCCCGCCCCGCCTCAACCTCCTTCTGAATGCCTCGCTCGCGGCCGGCCCTAATTCCGGTGAGCCGGGCATTGCAGGTGTCGATCTTTTCCTGGGTGCGGGCCTCTATATTCCGCACTTTAGCCTCAAGCGTGTCGAGGTGCTCACGCTCGAGACTAACCTTGATTTCAGCGCAAGCTAGCCTCTCCTCCCGCTTGGAGAGGTCGCTCTCAGCCCCACCAACCGCTTTCTCCTTGCAGGGGAGCTCCGCCTCCTTCTCCCGACGAAGTCGGGACCATTTCTCCACCTACAAAGTGAAGGGAATATGCCCGAGATGCAATAATAAAGTGGTTATTATCTTATTCCTTGTTTATGATAAATGTTTATTTCTCATGCTAGAATTCTATTAACCGGAAACGTTGATACATGTGTGTTTAATAAACAAACAATGGTTCCTAGTAAAGCCTCTCTTTTAACTAGCTCGTTGATTAATAGATGATCAAGGTTTCCTGATCATGAACATTGGATGTTGTTAATAACGGGGTCATGTCATTATAAGAATGATGTGATGAACATATATCCAAAGTCAATATAGCAATGCGATCAAGTCATTATGTTTACATTGTTATATCAAACAAACGAAGTAACTTATTCCTCAGACCATGAGATCATGTCAATCACTGATACCGGAAGGGTGCTTTGATGTCAACAAACATCACACCGTAACAGGGTGACTATAAGGTGTCGTTGGGTATTCGGAAAGTATTAGTTGAGGCTCATGGATCAAGAGTGGGATTTGTCCATCCAAATGACAGAGAGATATACTCTGGGCCCTCTTGGTGATATCACATCGACACCGCTTGCAAGCACGTGACTAGGTCACAAGGATGTCATATCACGAAAACGAGAAAAGAGTACTTTTTGGTAACGAGATTGAACAAGGTATGGTTGATACCAATGATCAAATCTCGGACAAGTAAAATATCGCGATACAAAGAGAATAGTTCACGACGTTGATGGTTCACACGATCACAAGAGTCATCGTTGAATATATAGGAGTCATCACGGATCTCCAGATCCCGCTGTTGATTATTGATCGGAGAGGAGTCTCGATCATGTATATCTTATTCGCGGACCATAGGGTGACACACTTAAGGTTTGATAACACATTTGAGAGGATACGGAATAACGAAGAATGTTTTGAGCAGCACCATAATTGTTTCGGGGAAAATTGAAATAGTTCAAGGGGTTTTCATCGAATGGTTGTTAATAGAATTAACAAATGATTCAAGGTGCTATATGCAAAAGTTTGTTAATAGAATTAACAAATGCTTAAATAAAGAAATAAAAATGTTTTATTAAAGAAAAAATCTTGGATTTTCTAAGTGGAGTTTTAAGGAAAAATGAGTGGGCTCCCCCTCTCTTATAAATAGAGGGCATGAGCACCCTCTCTCACACACTCTTGCCCACCTTATTTCCTCTCCACCCGCTGCTTCTGTCGCACCCGGACTTCTAGAGGATACTCGCAGTTCCGTTGAATAGTAGTTGATTGGATTACGGGGCTTACCGGCACCCGCATCTCTTACGAGTAGGCCAACACACGTATGTGTGACAACCAACCCCTACTGTTCATCGTCTACGTAAACCATCCCATAGAAATCAAGGTACTACCATCGACGTACTTCATACCATACACACATGGTACGTCAACGGCGTTTAACAGAATGATAACACAACAAATCTCTAGGACACAAAAGATGGAAATAAGTTGCAAATAGCTCTCACTAGAGCAGAGATAGCAAATACAATCATCCAGAGGACACATGTCCCAACATAACATCATTACATCTCAGCGGAAGCATTCAAAGGGTCTGAGTACAGACAAAATCCAAATAGGCTTAAGAAGCCGGGAACGAAAAGACGGAGCCCATCCACGATGTCTCGGATCCTGCCCGGGTCCGCTCTATACTCGTCAGCAGCCTCGTCAAACTCCACGTAGTAGCCGTCACGGGGATCCTCGTAAGCGTAGTCTGCGGAAACCACAGCCCCAAAGGGGTCAGTACATAAACGTACTGGCAAGCAAGACTCACAGTTCACCAAAGTGTAACCCGTCAACACCAAGCACAGATGCTTTGGGTTCAACGGAAGAAAAGGTGATACAAAAGATGCTGCAACTGGCTGCTCTAACCAACTACAGAGTTACTACCACTTCCGGCTAACAGAAAGGGGATAAGATAGCGTATCGTAACCTTAAGTGTGTCACCCTATGGGCCCTTCCACCAAGCGGGGCACTCAACACAACTCAACTCTTCTTCGCATCAAGCCCAAAGCACCACGTGATGTGCGTGCGCGGCTAATCGAGCCCCACGAAGAAAAGGGGACCCTCATAGCACTGGAAGACCACGCCGCCCTAAATGCCGACTACAAAAGTTCCACCCTGGCCTCGGGTTCGTACCTGCATATGCGTGCATCAAATGGAAAGCCCGAACTAAGTGTGGCGATTTGGACGAGATGCGAATCGAATCAAATTGAGGGGGCGCCCATACACGCTTCCCACATGCGGATAGTGCGCTCATCATGGATCAGTAGACAAGACCCTTTTCCTATTAGGGTCGACACTAGCAGGCCTCAAAACCACGCCGGGCCTCCTGCCGGTGCCTTATCAGCAAATTATTATTACCTCAAGATTAACAGGTTGTTGTTTAACATCGAGCCCCAGAACATAATAGAATATGATAACAGAAAGTAACTGGTAACAGACTCGAGCAAAACAACCCTAAGCATGCTAGTAAGACACGGGCAACAAACAAAGGGGTGATAGGTGTGGAGGTGAGGCAATATCATGGTTAAGGGATAACATGTGATAGGTTCGTAACAGAAGCAACGATACATATGGCTAGCAGAAATAGACAACGGAAAGTATCGGTAACCAAGGTTGAAAGGAACACAGTGGTTCATGTGAGTGATAACTTGCCCGCAAACTCAGCAGCCTGGTACTAAGCTAGATCCTCAGAAGGGGTGTCGTAAGTATCGTCTGTCTCAACGTCGTCGTCTATCCGAGAAGAAGCAAACAAACAACGCAAGGAGACAAACAATCAATAACATGGCATAATGCACAATCATGGGATGATGCATGACCATTTAATTGATGCATCAAAATAAACTAGTTGGCATGGTAACAACATGATTAAATGGACCCACATGCAATTTGGGGTTGCATATGAAAAGCCCATGAATTATGGTTGGGATAATTGTTTTCCAACTAATCAACAGGTGAAAGTGGATTAGTATGATGCATGGATGAGGAAAACAGAAAAATAACAACAATAGAAACAATTTAAAATAAGGTTTACCAAGTTTAGAAATTTATTGATTAAGTTAAGAAATTTTGGTTCCTTAAAGGTGTTACACAAACATTTGTTGTTTTCAGCTATTTAAATTGTTCAAAACAAATAACAAAATTCAGATTTGAAAAGATCACACAATTTTAGGTGGATTACATGTTTCAATTATTGAAAAAGGAATTAGGATGATTTAATTATGAATTAAACAAGTTTAAACAAGATTTAATTGAATTTAATTCAAGTATGAATTTTATTTGAATTTTATTTGTTCAAAACATAAATTCAAATTCATATTTGAAAAGTTTATACTTTTCTAGTTTGAAAACATATTTTACATGTTCAAAAATAATTTAATTTGAGCAAGTTATGAATTTAGCAAATTTAAATGATTTAAACAAGGTTTAAATTATTTAAGCAATCTTAATTATTTCAAAACATGAAACAAAATTTATATTTGAAAAGATGGTTTGAAATAGCATGGAAAACATATTTTATTTGCATTATTTGGATTAAGTATGAATTAGTTATGCAATTATTCAAATTACAAATGAATTGTTTGAATTTGAAATTTGAATGCATTTGGAAAATTCAAAACAGAAAACAATTGGTTTAAATAGATAGATAATTAAATTTGGTTCAACAAACATATTTTACTTTTATTATTTGGATTTGTAAAATAAAAGTTATTAGCATTTTCATTTTGAGGACCATTCTGTAATTAAAAGGATCTAAACTGAAAAAAAGAAAAAGCTGAAATTCTTTTGTTACTCCGCAGTGGCCAGCCAATGCCATTGACAGAGGGCCCCAGGCGCCAACGTGGACGCACGCGTGGCAGCAGTGCCACACAGCAGCTGACAGGGGGGCCACCCTGTCAGTGCGCTGCGCAAAAGAGTGGATTTTATTCCGCGGGTGCCAGGGCTCGAACCCGCGCACTGCCGCGCGAGCGCTAGTGCTGTAACCAGTGCAGCAATCGAATCGTTCTTGTCAGTATATGATGCGCAGCCAAGGTAAGGTTCAGTTTCGCGTTTCTGAATTTTAACAGCGCGCGCGTTGGACTGAACCTCGACAGAGAAACGACGTCGGCGGCGATTGCCGTGGTTGCTGCCGTGCTGCGGTGTGCGTTGGTGTTGGATGCGTACGTGCCCGTGTTGCGATTCAGAGGGAAACAGAGGGGAGTTGGAGGGCACGGTGGGCTCACCGGCGATGTAGTCGTAGCCGCGGCTCGGGGCAGAACTGCGGCGACATCGGCGTGCTTGGCGGCGGCGATGCAGAGGCTTCCGACCACCGCGAAGCTGTCGACGAGCTCGAGGGAGGTGAGTGGGTCTCGTTTCCGTGATCAGCACGAGGGGAGAACGAGCAGATCGTCGGCAACATCCAGGGATTCAGTCGACGGCGAGGGGGAGGACGCGGACAGCGACGAGGATGGCGGCGTGGCAGCAGGGGGTCTTCGGGCTAGAGGAGATGTCGTCGAGGAAGAGGGAAGCACGGCAGACCGTTTCCTGCTGTCAGCCAGGGAGGAGGAGGTGCATGGCGGCGGTGGTCGTCGAAGGTTCAGAGGAGGAGCTCTCCGGTGAGGTTGCAGAGGTGGAGGAACGGGGCAGAGATGGAGGAAACGGCGGCGATCGCGAGGGGATAGGGCAGACCTAGGGTTAGGGCAGCGGCGCGGGGCATAGGGGGTAGATATAGGGCTGCGGGGCTGCTCCTGGCCGTCCTTGCGCGACGGTGCTGACGTGGCGGTGCCGGATGCGCGGCCGTACCGCGGGAAGAAGAGAGAGGCGCGGGGCGAAACGGTACCGGGCCAGGGGAAGGAAGAAAACGGGCTGGGCCTGCTGCTCCCCCCCTTACTGAAGCGTTTTTCTCTTTTAATTTTTCTTCTCCTTCTGTTTTTTTTTTTGCAGAAATGGAAAATGGAAGAAATAGAAGGAATTTTGAGGTAGGAAAATTATAGAAAAAATTGGGTTGGTTATTTATTGTGTCAGTAACCATTTGACCACTTTTATTTTCCATGAATTTCAAAATATAATTTCTGTTTGTAATTGGTTCAATTTGAATGGATTTTATTATTAATTGAATTATTTGAAACAAGGTTTAAAAATGGGTTGAACCTTTAGTTTAAAAAAATGAAAACAAGGGATTAGAATTGTTTTGGGTAATTTTCATAATTTTCCAATTGGGTGCTGTTTGAAATTTGATTCCAATTTAAATGATTTTGAGATTAAGTGATTATTGCAAACACAATTTAAATGGGGTGAACATATAGTTTTAATTGGAAGCAAGTGATTATAATTGTTGTGTAATTACCATTAATTCCAAAAGGTTGCTGTTTGAAAAAATGTATTTGAATTTGAATAATCATTTGAATTAAGTGATTGATTAAAAGCCACCATTTTTAATAGCTGAACCAACTGGATTAATTGGAAACAATTGGTTGTTTTTATTTGAACCTTTTATTTGAAAAGTTGTCACATAACAAGTATGAAACAAAGGTTTGAAATATTGTTTGAATTTCAATTGTGAAAACAGAGAAAAACAGATGCAAACCAAATGAAAACAAATGCAAACAGAGGAATGAGTATGATGACATGATGCCAAACTTTAATTAAACAAGAATCAAACATGCTAGGGGTGGTTTTTCATACTTGGGATGTTACAAAACGCCCCCCCTTGAAGGAATCGCGCCCCGAGATTCCTTACTGAGAAGAGAAAAGGTCCGGATACTTCTTGCGAAGATCCTCTTCGGTCTCCCACGTTGCCTCTTTATAGGAATGATGGGACCACTGCACCTTCAAGAACTTGGTGCTCTTGTTGCGAGTCTTACGCTCGGTCTCATCGAGAATACGAACAGGGTGCTCCTCATAAGATAGATCATCTTGCAGTTCAATGGAATCATGATCTACTGCACGATCTGGATCTTTGAAACACTTCTTGAGCTGTGACACGTGAAACACATCGTGCACCTTGGATAGTTTTTCTGGAAGTTCAAGACGATAGGCATTTTCCGCATGCCTTGAGAGAATGTTGAAAGGACCAATGTATCTTGGTGCATGCTTTCCTTTCACACCAAAACGATGAGTGCCTCTAAGGAGAGTTACACGGAGATATGCCTTGTCACCAGGTGCATAGATCATATCCCTGTGCTTGCTGTCATAGTAGCTTTTCTGACGAGACTGAGCAATCTTGAGATTGTCACGAATGATGCGAACTTTCTCCTCGGCTTCCTTAACAATGTCAGGGCCTAAGAGTGAACGTTCACCAGCTCCAGACCAATTGATTGGACTCCTGCATCTGCGGCCATAGAGTGCTTCAAATGGTGCCATGCCTAGGCTTGCCTGGTAGCTATTGTTGTAGGAAAATTCAGCATATGGAAGGCAATCCTCCCATTTCATGCCAAAGGAGAGACCACATGCTCTGAGCATATCCTCGAGAATCTGATTGACTCTTTCGACTTGCCCCTGAGACTGAGGGTGATAAGCTGTGCTGAACAGAAGTTTGGTGCCCAAAGCTTCTTGAAAGCTTTTCCAGAAATGAGAAGTGAATATGCTTCCACGGTCTGAGCTTATTTCCAATGGAACACCATGAAGAGGAACAATCTTTGCTGTGTAGAGCTCTGCTAACTGGCTAGCTGAGATTGTTTCTTTGACAGCAAAGAAGTGAGCTACTTTAGTGAGACGATCAATAACAACGAAGATTGCATCGTTGCCCTTCTTGGACTTTGGAAAACCAGTGACGAAGTCCATTTCAATCATGTCCCACTTCCACTCAGGGATTTTCAGAGGTTGTAGAAGACCTGCTGTTTTCTGATGGACTGCCTTAACACATTGACAAACGTCGCATTCAGAAACGTATTGAGCAATTTCACGTTTCATGCGAGGCCACCAATACAGTGTCTTAAGATCCTGGTACATCTTTGTACTTCCAGGGTGGATGGAGAGAGGAGTTTCATGAGCCTCCTTGAGAATGATATCTTTGAGACTTTGAACTTGAGGAACTGCAATGCGTCCTTCGAAGAACACAGTTCCCTTGTCATCAATTGAGAAGGACTTAAATTTCTCCTTGCCTTCTTTGATGTGTTCTACCATCTTCTTGATTTCAGCATCACGAAGTTGTTCAAAACGAATCTTGTCCTCGAGAGTTGGAATGGCTGTCAAGCTAGCAAGATAACCTTGAGGAACAAGACCAAGGTTTAGCTTCTGGAATTCTTCGTGAAGTTGAGGTTGGCTTTCCATGATCATGAGATTATTGCAATACGACTTGCGACAGAGAGCATCGGCCATAACATTAGCCTTGCCTGGAGTGTAAGAAATGGTGAGATCAAAGTCCTTAATCTTTTCAATCCATCTCCTTTGCCTGAGGTTTAGATCTGGTTGAGTGAAGATGTATTTCAGACTCTTATGATCGGAAAAGATTTCAGTGCGATTACCCAACAAGTATTGCCTCCATTTCTTGAGGGCAAACACAACTGCTGCAAGTTCTAGGTCATGTGTGGGATAGTTTTGCTCATGTGCATTCAACTGACGTGAAGCATAAGCCACAACTTGACGTTCCTGCATAAGAACTGCACCTAGACCTTGGAGAGATGCATCACAGAATATCTGGAAAGGTTTGGTAGTATCTGGGCCAACCAGAACTGGTGTAGAAGTGAGTTTAGTCTTCAGGAGATTGAAACTTTCATCACACTGTGGAGACCAAACGAACTTCTTGTCCTTCTTTGTGAGATCCGTGAGAGGTTTGGCAATCTTGGAGAAGTTTTGGACGAAACGACGGCGATAGCTAGCCAAGCCAAGAAAACTTCTGACTTGCTTCACCGTCTTAGGAGGTTTCCAATCAACAATTGCTTTAACCTTTTCTGGATCAATGGCTATGCCCTTGGCGGAGATGACATGACCAAGGTAAGCCACTTCTGGAATCCAGAACTCACATTTGGAGAACTTGGCATATAGACGATGCTCGCGAAGTTTCATGAGAGTGAGACGAAGATGTTCTTCATGCTCTTCCTCGGATTTTGAGTAGACCAGAATGTCATCAAGATATACCACAACAAACTTGTCGAGGTATTCATGGAAAACAGAATTCATGAGTCTAGAGAATGTCGCCGGTGCATTGGTGAGACCAAAGGACATGACGGTGTATTCATATAGACCGTACCGAGTGGTGAAAGCTGTTTTTGGAATATCTTCCTTTCTGATCTTTATTTGGTGGTAACCCATCCTCAAGTCCAACTTTGAGAATATTGAGGCTCCAGCAAGTTGATCAAAAAGATCATCGATACGAGGAATTGGATACTTGTTTTTTATGGTTTTCTCGTTTAGAGGACGATAGTCAACCACGAGTCTCTTTGTTTGATCCTTCTTGGCAACGAACAGAGTTCGGAAACCCCAAGCGGAGGAACTAGGTTGAATGTAACCTTTTTCCATGTACATATCGATTTGCTCCTTCAACAATTTCAGTTCAGGAGGAGCTATCTTGTATGGATGCTTAGAGATTGGAGCAGTACCTGGTTCAAGCTCGATCACGAACTCAACTGCTCTGTCCGGAGGCATCCCTGGCAACTCTTCTGGAAAGACGTCAGGGAATTCACAAACCACCGGAACATTTTCGAGTAGAGGTAGAGGTTTAGCATCGAGGGTGTAAAGCTGAACGGAACTTGATTCATTTGGAGAATAGACTATCTGGCCAGAAGGGTGGAACAGAGTTATTGACTTCTGAGCACAGTCAATCGTAGCTTTATTGGCCCTCAACCAATCCATGCCAAGAATGACATCAGTGTCAGAATTGCCAAGCAGAATGAAAGAAGCAAGGAATATGTGGCCTCCAATTAGGATCTGATTTTCATGACTGATCTTGGAAGTTTGCATAGTTGCTCCAGGGGAGTTTACTACTAGCGGGGAACCCAAACCAACAAAAGGGAGCTTAATTGCTGTCGCAAAGATCTTTGACACGAAAGAATGCGATGCCCCGGTAGCAAACAACACTTTAGCTGGAAAAGAGTTTACGGGTAATGTACCGAGAACGACGTCAGTAGCTTCCTCAGCTTTGTCGACCTTGACATGATTCACCCTCGCGGTCCTCCCGACAGGCCTGTTGTTGGAGTTGAAGGCTTTAGCCGGGGGAGCACGCACCATTGCCTGGTTTGTGTTGGGACGAGGTGGTGGTGGAGGTAGCTGCCTCTGCGTGCACTTGTCAGCGTAGTGCCCCGTCTGCTTGCATTTGTAGCAAGTGACGACATGAGGAGTATCTGGCGTTGGCTGCCCCATTGGGAACCTCTGAGCCTGCATCTGAGCTGGGTTGGGTGGGCGGGGAGCGAAGCCTGGAGAAGCTTGGGCATATGGAGCCCGAGTGACAGCACCATTTGGCACCCAGATGCGACGCTTCTGCGGAGGGGTGGTCATGTTGGAGGAGGAACCACCCTCACGCGAGTGCTTCCGAGACTCCTCGAACGCCTTGCGCCCATTTTCCTCATTGAGCGCGGTGTTAACGAGCTCCTCGAAGTCTTTGGCCTTGATGTTGGTGAGGGCGTACTTGAGTTCCGGGTTAAAACCTCGGCGGAACCTTGCCATCTTCTTAGCCTTAGTGGACACCTCATCACCAGCGTAACGAGCGAGGCGATTGAACTCACTATGATAGCCAATGACATCCAGCTTGCCCTGCTTGAGAGAGCAAAACTCTTCACGCATCCTTTCCATGAGACCATCTGGAATGTGGTGCTTCAGGAAGGCTTCCTTGAAACAGCCCCAGGTGATTGGGTAGCCAGCTCTCATGGTCTGGTAGTTCTCCCACCAAGTAGCTGCCTGACCCTTCAGTAGGTAGGAGGCATACTTGACCTTGTCTTCCTCAGCAACGTGAGCAATGTCCAGAGCCTTGGCCATCTCACGGATCCAGTCATCAGCATCCAGAGGCTCGCGTGTTGCCACGAAAGCTCTCGGCCCCAGACTCAGAAACTCCTTGATACTGACTCGTGGAGCGTTCTGGTTGTTGTGCTGATTAGCCTGGAACTGGGCCATCTGCGTCACGACCTGAGTCATCTGAGTCAACAGCTCCATGATTGGCGGTGGCTCAGGCGGGTTGTTCCTTGTTGGCGGCATCCTGAATGGAAATGCATTTTAGCACAACAACAGAAAAGGATAGACTTGGAAACCGAAAGAGAGATTATTCCGACGCATGAATAGATAACCAACAGGTACATCATCACATGTTCAAATACATCAGAATATCCAACACACCATAAATGGTTCGAATGCCAAAGGATAACTAAACATAGCTAAGAACGGATACATCGGTACTCCCATGCTCATCACGCAGGACGGCGGTGAGTAGTACGACGAGAGGTACGGTGAGTGACAGGGGGATGCTAACCCGGTATGCCAAGCTCTGAGGAAATAACCCGGCCCGAAGGATGGCGTGCAGGATTCGGCTAAGAATAAAGAAGCTTGTGGAGGCCCAAACTTGTGGGCTTAACGGCCCGGGTTATGGGCTATTGTAAAGGAAAGTTATGGTTAGTGCGCCGTGTTCATGTAGGATCCGGAATATGCCTTGCCGAATAAGTTAGGGGGTACGGGTGCTTTATAAACCGACCCTCAGGTATAGTTTGGCAGAGAGAGATCTAAGAACCCTAGCAATATCGTGTGATATCGAGTATCCAGTGTAAACCCTAAATCGAGTTATTGTATCGAGAATAGAGATCCGGCGACTTCGATTACCGGCTGTCAGATCAAGTTGTACCATGTCTTCTCTTGAGCTAAACCCTCTCCCGAACGCCTGTGTCGACTTGCCCCAAGATCAGTTACCCCTGGTAACATCTGCCGTGATTATCCCACGACAGTTGGCGCCCACCGTGGGGCCTGCGTCCAAAGGTGTTTACATCACGGGAGAAGCTCGGAAGGGCATGGAGAATCTTGTCATTGGCGAAATCTACATCGACCACGAAGAAGAAAAGTTGGTGGACGATTCCGGCTGGGGGCCAGAATCGGATCACCTCGAGTCCGGATTTATATTGACGATCGGCCGGATCAACATCTTCGTCGGCACGGTACGAACGACTAACTTAAAAGGACAATATCATGTGCATACTACAGGAACTTCTAGCAGGAACAAAGAGACATCAAAGCAAGCGGCAAATTCGGTTTCATCAGCCGCGCCGGGATATCTTAGATGGGCAGAACAAGAGATAACGTGGAGTAGAAGAGATCATCCGGAAAAAGTGGAGCGTCCAGGAGTCTTGGCGTTGGTGGTTGCTCCACAGGTTAATGGTTACGAGCTGAAGAAGGTCCTGATGGACGGTGGAAGTAGCATCAACATCCTTTATTGGGAGACCTTCTTACAGATGAGTCTCAAAGAGTCCCAGCTGCAGAAAAGTTCGACAATCTTTCACGGGATCGTACCGGGTCACTCGGCGAGCCCCGAGGGAAGGATCACCTTGGAAGTTGCTTTTGGGGAATCGACGGATAATTATCGAGTGGAGTGGCTCACGTTCGAGGTGGTCAAGTTGCGCAGTCCTTACCACGCGCTGTTGGGGAGGCCGGCTTACGCCCAATTCATGGCTAGGCCGTGCTACGTGTATTTGCAGCTGAAAATCCCGGGTCCTAAACGGACCATCACTATACATGGGAACCTGGATATAGCGGCCGAGTGCGACGAAGGAGATTCAGTTATGGCCGAGCAGGCATGCAGGAAGGAAGAGCTCGAATATTACCGGTCTCAAGTAAATCCGGACGATAGAACAGCCTTGAAAAAGCCGAATACTGAGGATGAGAGAGCAAAATTCAAGGCAGCGCAAGACACCAAGAAGATAGATTTTGTCGAAGGGGATTCTACTAAGCAGTTTACCATAGGGTCTAACCTGGGAAAAGAGCAGGAGGGAGCGCTCGTGGAGTTCATTCGCTCGAATGCATATGTGTTTGCCTGGACACCTAGCGACATGCCGGGTATCCCTACAGAATTGGCTGAGCACAGTTTGCATGTGGATCCCAAGTCCAGGCCCGTGAAACAAGGTTTGAGGAAAATGAATGAGGAAAGAAGGAAAGCTATAGGCGAAGAGATCGCTCGGCTATTGGCAGCCGGCTTTATCATGGAAGTATTTCACCCGGATTGGTTGGCTAACCCGGTTCTGGTGATGAAAAAGACCAACGAGTGGAGGATGTGCATTGACTTCACTAGTCTCAACAAGCATTGCCCAAAGGATCCGTTCGCGCTCCCAAGGATAGATCAGATTATAGACGCAGTAGCTGGAAGCGATCTGTTATGCTTCCTGGATGCATATTCCGGGTATCATCAGATTAAGCTCAAAAGGGAGGATTGGGAGAAAACATCATTCATAACCCCGTTTGGGGCCTTTTGTTATAAAACTATGACGTTTGGGTTGAAGAACGCTGGCGCAACTTACCAACGGTGTATTCAAAAGTGCTTTGAGGACCAAATCGGACGTAACGTCCATGCTTATGTGGATGACGTGGTCATCAAGACTAGGAAGGAGGAGACATTTATCGATGATCTAAAGGAGACATTCAAAAACCTGAGGAGGTACCAGATGAAGCTTAATCCAACGAAGTGCGTGTTCGGAGTTCCGGCTGGGAAATTACTCGGCTTCATAGTTTCCGAGAGAGGAATTGAGGCAAATCCAGATAAAATCAAGGCAATCCAGAGTTTGAAAAAGCCGGAAAACTTGAAGCATGTTCAAAAGCTCACGGGCTGTGTAGCAGCCTTGAGCCGATTCATATCTAGACTCGGAGAAAAAGCAATACCCTTGTATCGGCTCTTGCGGAAATCGGATAAATTCGTATGGGACGAAGAGGCAGATGAAGCGTTTGAAGGACTAAAGAAGCAATTATCTGAAGCACCAGTACTAGCGGCGCCGGGTCCTAAAGAGCCTATGTTGCTATACGTGGCAGCTGGCCCCCGAGCCGTTAGCGCAGTGGTTGTCGTGGAACGCAAAGAGGACGGGAAAGGTTACCCGGTTCAGAGGCCGGTTTATTACGTCAGTGAGGTATTATCAGAAGCAAAGCAGCGCTATCCGCATTGGCAAAAGTTGGTGTTCGGGGTCTTTATGGCTAGCCGGAAGTTGAAGCCGTATTTCCAAGAGCATCCGATAACAGTGGTTAGTTCAATACCAATGTCGGATATCATCAGAAACTCGGACACGACGGGAAGAATAGCCAAATGGGCGATAGAGATGGGGGATTATCATATCAACTACGAACCCAGGTCAGCAATCAAGTCTTAAGCTTTAGTTGATTTCGTTAACGACTGGACACATACAGGCATGACTGCAATGGTTCCAAATTCCGAGTCATGGATCATGCACTTCGACGGATCAAAGCAGTACGAGGGATCAGGAGCTGGGGTGGTGCTAACATCACCCAAAGGGGACAAATTGAGTTACGTACTACAAATTCACTTCGACTGTTCCAACAACGTGGCCGAGTATGAGGCCCTATTGCATGGCTTAAAGGTAGCCAAAGAGATGAACATCAAGAGGATACGGTGCTTCGGAGATTCGGACCTTGTGGTACAGCAGGTGTCAGGAACGTGGGATAGAAAGGATGCAACTATGGCGGCATACCGCAGGGAAGTTGATAGGGTAGCAGGATGTTTTTCCGGGTATGAGGTGGAGCATATAGACAGAAGAAAGAACGAGGCAGCCGACGCCCTCGCCAGACTCGGCTCGCGCAGAGAGCCGGTTCCACCTAACGTTTACCTGGACGAATTATGGCGACCATCAGTTAAAATCGAGTCAGAGGAGGAATTGGCAAATCAAGACTCGGATTCAGGGCTCGTAGCCACTGTACGTACTATTCCCGAGTGGACAGAACCGTTTTTGGCCTACCTATCACGAGGCGAGTTACCACAACAGGAGGTATTAGCAAGGCAAATTTTGAGGCGAGCAAAGGGGTACTCTATCATCAATGGGGAATTGTACAAAAGAAGTGCAGCAGGAGTCTTTTTGCGCTGCGTAGCGCCGGAAGAAGGCAGACAGATTCTCAAGGAAATCCATGAAGGCGACTGTGGACATCATGCGTCCACAAGGTCTCTTGTGGCTAAAGCTTATCGACACGGGTTTTTCTGGCTCACGGCCCTAACGGATGCGGAGCGATTGGTAGCAAGGTGTGACGGATGTCAAAGGTACGCTCGCCAAACCCATGTGCCGGCTATGGAGTTGCGGACTATCCCGTTAACTTGGCCGTTTGCCGTCTGGGGTATGGACATGGTTGGCCCCTTCCATATGTCACCATGCAAGAAAACACATCTTTTGGTGGCCATTGATAAGTTTACCAAGTGGGTTGAGGTTATGCCAGTTACTAATTGCGAAGCAGCTACAGCAGTCAAGTTCCTGAAAAGGATTATCTACCGGTTTGGGTACCCCCACAGCATAATTACCGACAATGGAACCAACATGTCCCTTGGTGAGATGGAGAAGTTTTGTGGCAACAATGGAATCCGGCTCGATGTGGCATCGGTGGCTCATCCCCAGGCCAATGGACAAGTGGAGAGGGCAAACCAAGAATTGCTTCGCGGATTAAAACCACGATTGCGAGTTCCCTGTGTCAGGGCCGCTGGTGCATGGGTCGAGGAACTTCCTTCTGTGGTTTGGGGTATCAACACTACACCTAACAGATCCACTCAGATGACACCCTTCTTCATGGTCTATGGTGCGGAAGCAGTGTTACCAAGTGATATTATTCACGATTCGCCTAGAGTATCAGCTTACGTCGAAGTAGAGAACGAAAAAACCCGGCAGGACGCCGTAGATATGTTAGAAGAGCAAAGAGAACAAGCCCTGGAAAGATCAGCCATATATCAGCAAGATCTACGGAGGTATCATAGCCGGCGTGTGAAGACCCGGGTATTCCAGGAAGGAGACTTGGTTCTGCATCTGGTACAGTCAAACGAAGGAAAACACAAATTATCAACACCATGGGAAGGACCATTTATCATAAGCCGGAGCCTACATAACGGATCATATTATTTGATAGATGCAAGGGAAGAGTCGGCTACAGTCAATGACACCGCACACACCACTTCATCTATGCAAGAAAGAGATAGACCATGGAACGTGGCTCAGCTGCGTCCGTATTATACTTAGTAAAGACTATATTGGCAAGTGGAATTGCACGATGTAATAGGCAGCAGGTTTTATGACGTACTCTTTTCCTATCCAGGGCACCTTTGGGGACTGGACGGGTTTTTAATGAGGCGGCTTGCTGACCTACATTTTTCATATCAAGTAAAGAGATGGTTATCAAGAAAAGAGATGGTTGTTATCAGTTTTTCATATCAAGTAAAGAGATGGTTATCAAGAAAAGAGATGGTTGTTATCAGGTTATGTATTCTCAGTACGATGCGTATATCTAGGTCTTGGGGGCTGGTCGCTTAAATAGCACAGTTACAAACTCAAAGACCCGGCCATGATGCCTATGAGTTATAAGGGCCGATTACTCGCAAACGAGTACGGCTACAATCTTATAACCGGACAAAGAAATCCAAATTTCTTGGCTACTCTTACTTAAGCTCGATGTGACTCGCATTAAAGTGGCATGATTTGTTCGCTTACGATGGCAGTTAGTCATGAAACCCGACGGGAATTGGCTGGCTACGTCTTCGTATTGATGTAACAACATGGTATCCACGCGAAAGCCGGCTTACAGTACAAGACAGTCAAAAGGGTCATCTAAACCACAAGTTATGCAGAGTACAAGGCTGAATAGCTGGAAACTCAATGACTATTAAGCATAACTTCAAAACCGATGTGAAACAACTCATGGATCTTTGTGAAAATAGCAATAAGCATTTTGTTCCCTTTTCAAGATCAAGTGTCCTAGGCTCGGCAATCCGGGCCCGGTAGCTTGAAATCTTGAAAAGAACTGGCTTACTTGTATAGTTGCAAAAATCCAAATATCCGAGTCTTGGGGACTTGGGGACTTCGAAGCAAAATCCGCTTGTCAATACCCATGAGACCCGGAAATTGAGTTTTCACAAAAGGAGCAATAAATAAAACCAGATATCGAGAACAGATGAGCTTAAAAAGGTCGGAACAGGCATCGAGTATATCAAGGCCTTAGTGTGCATTACAAAATACTGGTGAAAAAATATCAAAGGTGCACAGGCGCACCGCCTAAAAAATGACTGTTTCAAAAAGTATGTCGACCGACTGACGCTTAAGAAGAGGCATTGGAAACCATATATCACTCGGCGCCCATCTTGGCCTTACCCTTGCCATCATTGGTGGTAGCAGCAACACCCGGATCGGCGGCGCCAGCCCCTGCAGGGGGCGGAACGACTGATGTTGAGGCAGCAGGAGCAGAGCCGGCTTCAGCTTGTTTCTTGGCAGCCTCCGCCCTTATCGCAGCAGCTTCCTCCTTCCACCGAGCCAGCATGTCATACGGCTCAGGAAGATCCGACTTAATTACTTTATCGGCAGAATCATATGCTGGAACAAGTATGTTAACATCCAGTTCATCAGCAATTACGCTGGCCGGGTAACGGACCTCCTTCTGGACGGCCTGGAAATCCTTTACTGAAAACTTGGATCCGTCAAGCTTGAACTCTGGGAAGCCGCCCATAAGCTTCGCTAACTCGAGCTTGGGGAGATAAGCTTTCGCAAGTGCAAGCCCCCGGGTCACTCCAACCCGGCAAGATGAGCGCTTCCAGTGCCGAATCCACTCGGGAATAGTGGATAGGGCGTCCAACAGCCTCTTCAGGTCAACATGTCCTCTACCCGGACATCGTAACTCGTCAAGGATCCATCTGGTCCCGGCACATAGCTGCCGGATAGCACTCTTTATGGTTTTCAGCTTGGCAATGTCATCTTCATCCGGCATGGCTTCGTCCGGGCCTGAAGTAAAATGAAGATATAAGTCGGAAAACTTTTGCTGTTTGTCAAAAGGATAAAACCGGAGAAGGAAGCATACCAAGCAAAGAACGATAGGTGTCAGATATTTCGACGGAAAGGCTTGTCAGGTCATCTTCGGCTTGGTGAGCCCTTCTTCGGTACTTCTTCATTAATTGCCTATTCCTCCTGGCTTCAGCCTCGGCTGCTTCACGTAAAGATATCTCCTTTTCAACGAGCTTGGCGGCGTCCGCAAGTTTCTCCTCGTATTGAGTCACGAAAGACTGCATGGATGTTAAAAAAGCATTAGTCAGGTAGAAGAGCACAGTTATCAGTCATTGGTATAATAAAAGTACCGAGCAAGTCATGAATGAACTCCCTCGGAACTTGGGGACTGGACAAAGGTACAAGCAACATTAATCGAACTTACCTCGTGTTTGGTTATTAAAGACCCCAAGATGTTTTCCTCGTTAGCCCTTAAGGCGCGCAGGGTTTCTAGCATCTGGGCAAAAGTTAACTCCTCGGAGCGAGTCCCGGAAGAGCCGGCAGCTTGATCATCTGGTAGGGGGGTTCTCCTTGCATTTGGAGTGGAGACCCGGACAGTCTGAGTGTCCGGGTTGGGAGGGCTCATCCTTGTATCTAGAATTTCTATCTCTTCGTCTACTGGTTCCGATAAGGAAGGAGATCCGACGGTTTGGGAAAGTGGATTGTTCAGAGGGCCTTGTTCCCGGTTAGTGGTCGCATCACCACCAGTTGCGGCGTCTGCGTCGTCAGTCGGCTTCTCCACCTGGAGGTTATCCGTTTCTGTGTTTTCCGGGTCACTGACGGTGACCTGAGCGCTGAAGAAAGATGAAAAAAGGCAGTTATTAATGATGACGGCGGCTCAGATGAAATTTCGTTAGATGCAAAAAGAAATATTAAGGCAAAAACTTACCCGGCATTTACGGTGTAATCCGGTGGGAGCTCGCCACTGGAAGCAGACGAGGTATTCGCAGGAACCACTAGTGGAACCCGGAATTGCCCGGCACGTGGGTGGTTAGGAGAAGGGTGGCGCTGAGGAGAGTTGGAAGAACGAGATGGAGGAGCACTGCCACGAGGGACCGAGGGGGCGGAGATGCCCGGGTTAAGTGGATCTTCACCTGGGGAGCTCCGAGTTACTCTGCGCTTGGCTGGGAAGGAATCCTTCAAGCATGATGAATTTGATAATTGATGGTTAAGTCGTCGCATGAAGTCAAAGGAGTAAGGTTCAGAGGATAATGAGGAAAAAGGAACCTTGGACACTGTCCCCCTGCCTTTCCTCTTGGCCCCGACTGTTGCCTCTGGGTCAGACTCGGTTCTCTCCGGGTCGTCTTCATTGTTTCCACCCTCGTCCTCTAGCCCTGCGAACCGGGTGTGCATTCATTGGAAAAAAGACAGACGAGAGGAAAGTAATGCAAGTAAAAATATGCAGATCCTGAGTGAATACCTTCACTATCGTCAGTCGCCTCGTCCTCCTCTTCCGGGTCTCTGGAGGGGGGAGTGGTTCAACTCTCCAGAAAGGGTCATCAGCCTGAGGTAAAAAGATAAGATTAAAGGCTTAGAAGCAGTATCGAGTTGAAATGTGGAAACAAGCTATGAGCGCCGGGTATTACCGCTGGAGCTGGATTTTCCCGGGTAAACGGAGGTAACCCGGCGATGCCCTTTATCGCCTCCAGTTTCTCTGCCAAGAAGCCCTTGATAGTCTTTATAGTATCACCGGTCGCAAAGCTCTTGGTGGAGTAGCGGAGCGCGTCTGTGGTGTGCCCCGAATACTCGCACATCAATTTGGCGCGAACGGAATTAGGTTGGATTCGGAAATCGACCCAAGTTTTTATTAAATTGAGCCCTAGGAGGCCCTGGGCTGAGAGAATGGCTATCTTGGCTAGCGAAGGAAGGATTGCCTCCCTGTCTGAGTCTGATGCGAAGGCATTGAAAGACTCGGAGAGCTTGAGGGGGGCCTCTGAGTAACCCGGCAGCTTCTTTTCGCTGTCGGGGGAGGTATCGTGGCAGTAAAAGAAGGATAGCTGCCAATGTTTAACGTGGGAGTGCAGGTTGAGGGTTGGCATCAAAGAATTCTTACGGCGTTGGATGGATACCCCGCCGCAAGTGAGAAGCGCTCCGTCGCCGCTTTCGCGGCACGGCTTGCACTGGAATAACTCAATGAAAAGAGTCAGACTCGGTGGCATGCACAAGTACGACTCAGATAGAACAATGAAGTGGGTAATGTTTAACATGGAGTTAGGCCCTATGTCGAACACCCGGAGTCCATAATGATCTAAGACCTCCCTAAAGAAAGGATGACCCGGAGGACGAAATCCCCGGGTCACGTGGTCAACGAAGCAGATTACCTCGTTTTCTTCGGGGGTGGGACGAGTCTCGTTACCCGGGACCCTCCAGTGGATGTCTTTTTGAGAAGGGAGGGTTCCTAATTCGGCTAGCTCGTCCAATTTGGCTTTGGTGGTTGTGGAACGCCCCCAGTTGGCAGATATGGTTTGGGTGGTCCTCGTCGGAGCTGGTTGTTTTCCTTGTCGCTTGGGAGCCATGGGGCCAGCCTGCAAAACACAAAGAGAAGAGGCGTGTGAAATAAGACCCGGGAATACTGAGACATCTGAGTATAAAGGTATCAAGGAGGTGCGAAGCCGAGAACTGTCCGGGTATTGAGCACACTTGTGAAATTGTTGGTCACTTACATAGGGAAAGGTATTCGGGGATGACAGATGGTTTCCCATATTTATATCGCAAATGAAATGGCTGGAAAAGGAGGGTTTTTCCGGGTGTTAATGCAATAAGCGGAAAATCGAGGAGGAACGGATCTAGATGGAAATGCTTGCGGATGATTTTTAAGTAAAATTGGTAATCAATGAGGGTTGGAGGATCATTTGTGACTATAGGGCAGATGATTAAAGGAGTTGGCAAGCCTCGAGTCGATCTAATTTGGTGTAATCGGACAAATGACTTGCGGGTTGACCTAGATCCGATCTTGGATAAATTGAAAGTTGTGAGGATTAATTGACTGGTTGCGAGGAGCTTACCGGGGAGATTGGAGTCTAATACGATGGCGACGGGCGGCGTGGCTCGAATGAGAGAAACGGAGGAGCAACGGTGACACTTGACGGTGGCGTAAGGCGACTCAAGGGCGGGCGCGGCCGCTGGTGATCTTGCGTTGGTAACAGGTGCGAGCTCCTCACGGTGGTGTTGCGAGGGTGTTGGGAGCAAGGAAGAAGAGGGGAAGTTGTGGCGTGGTGAGAGGCTTAGGGTTGCCCATTAAGTACTATTTATAAGGCAAGGGTGAGCCTATCCTAACGGCCAGTAGCCGGAAACCGCGGGGTAAAGGTTATCAGCGAAGATCTTGCGAGATATGCGTCGAGTATTGGGCGAGGCATTGGGACAGAAGAAGGAAAGGATTTGCCCCGTAATGACGGGACTGATTATCGAGCATGAGATCTTGGCATTTTTGTTGTAGTCTGGACCTGGGAATTTGAACCTAAATGTCTGGAGGCCAAATCCGGGTTATCACATGGCCACCATGGAGTGAGGCCTAGCCGAATATCAAAACATCTTAACCCGGTCTTTATACGCCCGTATGATCGATATCTTTGCAGGTAATAGCAAGCGCTTCAGGGAGATCCATGAAGCCCAGGCTATTCTGGGGACTACTGACAGGGGGATGCTAACCCGGTATGCCAAGCTCTGAGGAAATAACCCGGCCCGAAGGATGGCGTGCAGGATTCGGCTAAGAATAAAGAAGCTTGTGGAGGCCCAAACTTGTGGGCTTAACGGCCCGGGTTATGGGCTATTGTAAAGGAAAGTTATGGTTAGTGCGCCGTGTTCATGTAGGATCCGGAATATGCCTTGCCGAATAAGTTAGGGGGTACGGGTGCTTTATAAACCGACCCTCAGGTATAGTTTGGCAGAGAGAGATCTAAGAACCCTAGCAATATCGTGTGATATCGAGTATCCAGTGTAAACCCTAAATCGAGTTATTGTATCGAGAATAGAGATCCGGCGACTTCGATTACCGGCTGTCAGATCAAGTTGTACCATGTCTTCTCTTGAGCTAAACCCTCTCCCGAACGCCTGTGTCGACTTGCCCCAAGATCAGTTACCCCTGGTAACATCTGCCGTGATTATCCCACGACAGTGAGGAGCACGCCCACGAAAGTAGGTAGAACGACGATCCACATAGATCTGACGTGGTCTGAGAGCGACTCTAGGTGTGGTGAAGTACATAGCGTCGACTCCCTGTGCTCCAAAGCGTGGAATCCCAGTGTAACTAGCACCGAGGTTGAGGAGTGGACCTCTGATGGGCTCGTAACCTCCAGCATCTGGCAGACGACGACCAACTGGCTGATCGAAACGTGCAAAGCGCTCATCTCCAACAAAGTCTGTGGTGTAAGTCGCCAGACGAGTCAAAGCAAGGTAGAGCTGCTCTCTGACTGAAACCAACTCCTGAGATAGTGTGCTGGCAACTGCGTCACTGTGCCTCACAAACTGAGCGGTGGTGTGCAGCCTGGTGTTATCATGCTCGTAGACATCCAAGTTGTCGTAGAGAGTGAAGTGAGCTCCCTCCGAAGTGATGTAACCACGGGGGATGTGGCGATAGATAGAATCGTCAAATCCCTAGTAGTCAGCCCGAAGGACGGTGAGACTCACATAAGCTGCCTGCTGCACAGCCATATCCACTGTGGAACCTACTGCCTCGTAGTGGTGGACAACGCTCATGCCATCATCTGACAGAATGTAGACGATAGCCTGGTAGTAGGTCTGGTCAAACTCTCGCTGCTGCTCGTAGACCTGGTACTCTGGTGCCCAACGGAACCCCAGATAAGTGACCATGTCTCTCAGCATCTCGGGATAACCGGCGGTGCTCTCACAACGAGTCATCCGAACCACCTGCGGGTAGAACCTGAGATCCATCTGCAGATGATCGGGGAAGTTTTGATTAGACGCCGGTAGAAGAACTGAAGTGGAAAGCAACAACAAGGTTTCAACGGACGAAAAGGATGTTGAGAAGAACAGGATATCGAAGCAACATCGGGAAACACGAGACCAAAACTCCTGAGGTACTACGGAAAAACCCATCCGGGCTTCTAAAGGATCAATATCTACTGCTTAAGGAATAGAGGATTTGCTTCCGGGGCTTACACACCTCCGTTCTCAATCATGAGTAGGCAACATGATAAATCATGTCACAACCACCTCCATCCCTATGGTCTAGTAGATATAACTATCCTAGAGAAACCAGGATTCGTGAAATCCTAACTTGAAAGTTTAGGTGAGAAAAGAAAACAACGTTGCACTTCCTTACCAGAAAAGGGTGGGTGGGTGGGGAAAGAAATAAAATGGCAGAATTCCTACTCTCACGTTTCATTTTTCCTATATAGCTAAAAAATAGTTTCTAGACTCAACTGCGACCAGTAAAAGGGATCCTACAGGCAGACAGGCTCTGATACCATTTGTCGCACCCGGACTTCTAGAGGATACTCGCAGTTCCGTTGAACAGTAGTTGATTGGATTACGGGGCTTACCGGCACCTGCATCTCTTACGAGTAGGCCAACACACGTATGTGTGACAACCAACCCCTACTGTTCATCGTCTACGTAAACCATCCCATAGAAATCAAGGTACTACCATCGACGTACTTCATACCATACACACATGGTACGTCAACGGCGTTTAGCAGAATGATAACACAACAAATCTCTAGGACACAAAAGATGGAAATAAGTTGCAAATAGCTCTCACTAGAGCAGAGATAGCAAATACAATCATCCAGAGGACACATGTCCCAACATAACATCATTACATCTCAGCGGAAGCATTCAAAGGGTCTGAGTACAGAAAAAATCCAAATAGGCTTAAGAAGCCGGGAACGAAAAGACAGAGCCCATCCACGATGTCTCGGATCCTGCCCGGGTCCGCTCTCTACTCGTCAGCAGCCTCGTCAAACTCCACGTAGTAGCCGTCACGGGGATCCTCGTAAGCGTAGTCTGCGGAAACCACAGCCCCAAAGGGGTCAGTACATAAACGTACTGGCAAGCAAGACTCACAGTTCACCAAAGTGTAACCCGTCAACACCAAGCACAGATGCTTTGGGCTCAACGGAAGAAAAGGTGATACAAAAGATGCTGCAACTGGCTGCTCTAACCAACTACAGAGTTACTACCACTTCCGGCTAACAGAAATGGGATAAGATAGCGTATCCTAACCAACTAATAACTAACCACCAATCAAACCCATCCTGGACCTCGCCCCCTTATCCAAAGAAGCAATCCGAGGATAACTCACACAGTTGGATTAATGATGGTTCAAGTTATTGTGTCAATAAGACTATTACTAGTCAAGTTATCATTAGTTAGGTGTAAGTTGTTCTGAGTACTTGTTAGCCAGTACTTTCACCAAGTTAACCATAACCGCGGAAAACACGGCTTCTCGAGAAGATTTATCCCTGCAGGGGTGCACCAATTTAGCCGTACACGTAAGAATAACCCGCCAGATGGAAGGGCCCTTCCACCAAGCGGGGCACTCAACACAACTCAACTCTTCTTCGCATCAAGCCCAAAGCACCACGTGCTGTGCGTGCGCGGCTAATCGATCCCCACGAAGAAAAGGGGACCCTCATAGCACTGGAAGACCACGCCGCCCTAAATGCCGACTACAAAAGTTCCACCCTGGCCTCGGGTTCGTACCTGCATATGCGTGCATCAAATGGAAAGCCCGAACTAAGTGTGGCGATTTGGACGAGATGCGAATCGAATCAAATTAAGGGGGGCGCCCATACACGCTTCCCACATGCGGATAGTGCGCTCATCATGGATCAGTAGACAAGACCCTTTTCCTATTAGGGTCGACACTAGCAGGCCTCAAAACCACGCCGGGCCTCCTGCCGGTGCCTTATCAGCAAATTATTATTACCTCAAGATTAACAGGTTGTTGTTTAACATCGAGCCCCAGAACATAATAGAATATGATAATAGAAAGTAACTGGTAACAGACTCGAGCAAAACAACCCTAAGCATGCTAGTAAGACACGGGCAACAAACAAAGGGGTGATAGGTGTGGAGGTGAGGCAATATCATGGTTAAGGGATAACATGTGATAGGTTCGTAACAGAAGCAACGATACATATGGCTAGCAGAAATAGACAACGGAAAGTATCGGTAACCAAGGTTGAAAGGAACACAGTGGTTCATGTGAGTGATAACTTGCCTGCAAACTCAGCAGCCTGGTACTGAGCTAGATCCTCAGAAGGGGTGTCGTAAGTATCGTCTGTCTCAACGTCGTCGTCTATCCGAGAAGAAGCAAACAAACAACGCAAGGAGACAAACAATCAATAACATGGCATAATGCACAATCATGGGATGATGCATGACCATTTAATTGATGCATCAAAATAAACTAGTTGACATGGTAACAACATGATTAAATGGACCCACATGCAATTTGGGGTTGCATATGAAAAGCCCATGAATTATGGTTGGGATAATTGTTTTCCAACTAATCAACAGGTGAAAGTGGATTAGTATGATGCATGGATGAGGAAAACAGAAAAATAACAACAATAGAAACAATTTAAAATAAGGTTTACCAAGTTTAGAAATTTATTGATTAAGTTAAGAAATTTTGGTTCCTTAAAGGTGTTACACAAACATTTGTTGTTTTCAGCAATTTAAATTGTTCAAAACAAATAACAAAATTCAGATTTGAAAAGATCACACAATTTTAGGTGGATTACATGTTTCAATTATTGAAAAAGGAATTAGGATGATTTAATTATGAATTAAACAAGTTTAAACAAGATTTAATTGAATTTAATTCAAGTATGAATTTTATTTGAATTTTATTTGTTCAAAACATAAATTCAAATTCATATTTGAAAATTTTATACTTTTCTAGTTTGAAAACATATTTTACATGTTCAAAAATAATTTAATTTGAGCAAGTTATGAATTTAGCAAATTTAAATGATTTAAACAAGGTTTAAATTATTTAAGCAATCTTAATTATTCAAAACATGAAACAAAATTTATATTTGAAAAGAAGGTTTGAAATAGCATGGAAAACATATTTTATTTGCATTATTTGGATTAAGTATGAATTAGTTATGCAATTATTCAAATTACAAATGAATTGTTTGAATTTGAAATTTGAATGCATTTGGAAAATTCAAAACAGAAAACAATTGGTTTAAATAGATAGATAATTAAATTTGGTTCAACAAACATATTTTACTTTTATTATTTGGATTTGTAAAATAAAAGTTATTAGCATTTTCATTTTGAGGACCATTCTGTAATTAAAAGGACCTAAACTGAAAAAAAGAAAAAGCTGAAATTCTTTTGTTACTCCGCAGTGGCCAGCCAATGCCACTGACAGAGGGCCCCAGGCGCCAACGTGGACGCACGCGTGGCAGCAGTGCCACACAGCAGCTGACAGGGGGGCCACCCTGTCAGTGCGCTACGCAAAAGAGTGGATTTTATTCCGCGGGTGCCAGGGCTCGAACCCGCGCACTGCCGCGCGAGCGCTAGTGCTGTAACCAGTGCAGCAATCGAATCGTTCTTGTCAGTATATGATGCGCAGCCAAGGTAAGGTTCAGTTTCGCGTTTCTGAATTTTAACAGCGCGCGCGTTGGACTGAACCTCGACAGAGAAACGACGTCGGCGGCGATTGCCGTGGTTGCTGCCGTGCTGCGGTGTGCGTTGGTGTTGGATGCGTACGTGCCCGTGTTGCAATTCAGAGGGAAACAGAGGGGAGTTGGAGGGCACGGTGGGCTCATCGGCGATGTAGTCGTAGCCGCGGCTCGGGGCAGAACGGCGGCGACATCGACGTGCTTGGCGGCGGCGATGCCGAGGCTTCCGACCACCGCGAAGCTGTCGACGAGCTCGAGGGAGGTGAGTGGGTCTCGTTTCCGTGGTCAGCACGAGGGGAGAACGAGCAGATCGTCGGCGACGTCCAGGGATTCAGTCGACGGCGAGGGGGAGGACGCGGACAGCGGCGAGGATGGCGGCGTGGAAGCAGGGGGTCTTCGGGCTAGAGGAGATGTTGTCGAGGAAGAGGGAAGCACGGCGGACCGTTTCCCGCTGTCAGCCAGGGAGGAGGAGGTGCATGGCGGCGGTGGTCGTCGAAGGTTCAGAGGAGGAGCTCTCCGGTGAGGTTGCAGAGGTGGAGGAACGGGGCAGAGATGGAGGAAACGGCGGCGATCGCGAGGGGATAGGGCAGACCTAGGGTTAGGGCAGCGGCGCTGGGCGTAGGGGGGTAGATATAGGGCTGCGGGGCTGCTCCTGGCCGTCCTTGCGCGACGGCGCCGACGTCGCGGTGCCGGATGCGCGGCCGTACCGCGGGAAGAAGAGAGAGGCGCGGGGCGAAACGGTACCGGGCCAGGGGAAGGAAGAAAACGGGCTGGGCCTGCTGCTCCCCCCCCCCTTACTGAAGCGTTTTTCTCTTTTAATTTTTCTTCTCCTTCTGTTTTTTTTGCAGAAATGGAAAATGGAAGAAATAGAAGGAATTTTGAGGTAGGAAAATTATAGAAAAAATTGGGTTGGTTATTTATTGTGTCAGTAACCATTTGACCACTTTTATTTTCCATGAATTTCAAAATATAATTGTTGTTTGTAATTGGTTCAATTTGAATGGATTTTATTATTAATTGAATTATTTGAAACAAGGTTTAAAAATGGGTTGAACCTTTAGTTTAAAAAAATGAAAACAAGGGATTAGAATTGTTTTGGGTAATTTTCATAATTTTCCAATTGGGTGTTGTTTGAAATTTGATTCCAATTTAAATGATTTTGAGATTAAGTGATTATTGCAAACAAAATTTAAATGGGGTGAACATATAGTTTTAATTGGAAGCAAGTGATTATAATTGTTGTGTAATTACCATTAATTCCAAAAGGTTGCTGTTTGAAAAAATGTATTTGAATTTGAATAATCATTTGAATTAAGTGATTGATTAAAAGCCACCATTTTTAATAGCTGAACCAACTGGATTAATTGGAAACAATTGGTTGTTTTTATTTGAACCTTTTATTTGAAAAGTTGTCACATAACAAGTATGAAACAAAGGTAATATTGTTTGAATTTCAATTGTGAAAACAGAGAAAAACAGATGCAAACCAAATGAAAACAAATGCAAACAGAGGAATGAGTATGATGACATGATGCCAAACTTTAATTAAACAAGAATCAAACATGCTAGGGGTGGTTTTTCATACTTGGGATGTTACAGCTTCATTCCATGGTCTCCGGTTTGGCGAAGCCCTGACCGTGGGATTCTTCACCACCACCACGCTGCCGTGCTACTGGAGTTCCAAGGGATCCTCCACTTCCGCACCCCGCTGGATCGTGGGAACGGAGGTTGTCATCAACCATACATGTGACCGATCACGGAGGCACCACCGGATTGCGGTGCACATCTTCTCGCTCTCGGGATCGGTGTAAGTACGACTACGCCAACAACGAGATTTGATCTCGTAACGATTTGTGTCTTCGAGGGTATGTGTTCTCCTTAACCCTCTCTTTGCCCGTTGCACTTCGTCTCCTAGATTAGAACTTTGCCTTTCGGGTGTCTCTTGCGTAGGAATTTTTTTTGTTTTCTATGCAACGACCCCTTCAGTGGTATCAGAGCCGGATCTATGCGTAGATGTTTTGTACGGGTAGAACACATATGAGTATGTGGGCGTTGATGATCATGTTATTGCCTCCTTGAGTATTTTATGATCTTAGTGGCATAGTAGGATGAAGCTGCCCCATACTAAGTTTACGTGTACTATGTACGCGAGAATTGTCTCACTTGTGGCTAAGGGGGTGTCCGTTTCTCCTACTATAGTTAAGATCTAATCTACGAAGGGTTGTTAAAAATGTGTTTATCAATGTTGTGGTTGATGTTCGTAGGTATGAACGGTTCTATCCTCGAAAGTCCTAAGCCACGTAAATTATGCAAAAAATAAATTAGAAGCGTCTAACTAGTTTTTGTTGGTCATGTGATGTGATATGGTCAATGTTACAAATTTTATTATGAGATGATATCTTTTGTAAATTATTGATATACCGGAAGGTATCCATATGGTTGTCTTATTATTGATGGACAATCAAGATTGGGGTACAATGGAACTTGGTACCACGCCGGTGGAATGATGGAGATGATACCATGATGCACATGATGGAGATCAAGTGCAAGAAGGACCATATCATATCACGTTATCCTTACATGTGATGTTAATCCTTTTTTATGCATCTTATTTTGCTTAGATAGCGACGGTAGCATTATAAGATGATCCCTCTCACTTAATATCAAGATAATAATGTGTTCTTCCTTAAGTATGCATCGTTAAGAAAGTTCGTCGTTTCGAAACACAACGTGATGATCGGGTGTGATAGACTCAACGTTTGCATACAACGGGTGTTTTCAAGCCTACCATGTATACACATGGCCTTGAAACACACGCAATACTATGGTTCTACTTGGCGATTCTAGCATGTACAGACATGGCCTCGGAACACGTAACGGAAAGGTAAAGCATGAGTCATATGCATGATATGATGAACATGTCGATGTTCGCCTTTGAAGCTACATCATCTCACGTGATGATCGGTTTTGGTGTAGTGAATTTGGTTCGTGTAATCACTAAAGACGACTAAGAGGGATGTTGTTTTGAGTGGGAGTTCATGGCATAATTTTGAACTAACTTGAACTTATTTATCATGAACAACCAATCAAAGTGAATTTACACAAATTGTAGTATTCACTGGCATCCACATAACTACCTTACACCTTGATTGTTAATTGAGATATAAATGTTATGATCTGGTAAAAATCATTTAAGATTGATATCGTATTAGTGAAATTTAAAATTGAATCCTATTGTAGATTTTCGGTATTTCCTACCTAGCTCCATATGATTAATGATTGATTGATCTAGAGAGCAATCAATTCCTACTTAGAATCCAGAGTCATGCTTGCTTCCATATTACTTTATCTTCAAAAGAATGTTTTGTTGATCAAGGTGATTTAGGAACTGAAAAGAGTTGTTTTCGGAAACAATCAAGTGAAAGATATATTGATATCTAGAAACTTATTTGTGGCAACATGACGGAGTATAATTTAGCGTGACAATGTTTTCTTCTATTATCTAAATATATGCAATGATTGAAGACGCTAGGCGTTTGAATATTCCAAGAATTTGAGTGCTAAAAATTATCCTCTAAATTCCTTCCTTCGAGTTATAGTAGCTTAATTATAAATTGTTATGATGGGATGGATTAAAAGTATGTATAAAGTCGTTTACCTTACTTGGAGATTGCTAAGAGTGGAATTTAGAAGAATACTATTAATATGGTGCTATTAGTAGAACAATCAAACTCAAAGTATGACTCAATGGGTGATAGTATATGACTAACACGCGAAAGAAAATGAGCCAGTACGACTAGCATTGTTTGATGTTGAATGATTCTTCTTTAAAGGAAAGGGAATATTGAAAATAGAATTACAAAAAGGTATATGGCAGAAAAAGAAGATAACTGGAAAAGTCCAGCTCATGAGTATATGCTTGATATACAAGTCATAGATGTATTACTAGTTAACAAAGTATTTTTTTGGTATTTTGATACCACATTGGTTGGTATGAGTGGTCATACAAAGCGACGCAACGCAAGAAATACAAGGGCCTAAAAGGAACTAGTAATAGATGTGGAATCGATTATGACGAGAACAGAAATGAAGTGTTATTGTGTTCATTGTCGTATTGAACCAAACATTCAAGATTTATTTTAAGAACTTAATAAGTTGTTATTTTGTTCTGGTCTTTTGTGAGAACAAATGAGATTGTTCAAACTATGACCATATTCCATAATTGATGGATATGTTAATATAAAACATGTTGGTAAAGTAAACATGTATAAAACTAAATGCTAAACGTTGCAAGACGTAAAAGAGTTTCACTTAAATTATGAAACCACCATTTTAGTTCATATCGGAAAGGAAAACATGAAGGAACTCCATTTTGATGGACTTCGGGAGTCATTTTGTTTTGAATAAATTGACGCTTGTGAGACCTCTTCCGAAAGTGACTAGAATTCCGTTCATAGGCCAAACTAGAATGGACGACTATTTAATGGAGATTATACATATTGATGTATATAGTCCATTATGTGTAGTCATGTATGGTGGATTAATTTTTCCTTCATAAAATTATGTCGATGATTTGAGTAGATATGTGAGTATATCTATTTAAAGAGAACGGAGTTTGACATTTTGAATTGGTTCAAATGGTTGTTAATATGAAGTCAAAATCATTGTAACAAGATAATCAAGTATTTATGACTGGATCATAAAGGATAAAGTTTGAGTTACAAGTTTAGCAAAACATCTGAGAAGTTGCAGAATTGTTCTACAACTTATATTACTCGAATTACCCCATATTAGTTTGGAGTGTTCGAGACACAAAATCAAACCTTGTTTGACATGGTAAAATAAATAAAAGTTCCATTATAATTTTGTAGTTTATAAATTAGTGACAACCGCTTTTACACTGAAAAGAGCGCCATCATGATCCATTGAAATTGACACCATATAAGATATGGTTTGGATAATGACCCAAATTGTGTTTTTCTTAAGTTTTGGTATGCATATCATGTGTAAAATGTTTACAACCAAAATGGGATACACATATGTTTATAAGGTTATCCCAACGAATCCATTGGGTATTTCTCTTATCACCGACCAAAGACAAATGTTGTTTGTCAGAAAGGGTTGATTTCTCGAGAAAGTAGTTCTCGTGAAATAAGTGAGTGGGAGGACAATACAAACTCAACGAGATTAGAGAATCTTTGTTACCATGTCAAGTGTAGCGCAGCACTGGAAGTTGTTCCAGGGTTTCCTATTTTGACTAAGTAGAAGGCACTACATGTGATTGTAGATACTTCGAATGAGTTTGCGAACTGAACCACAAAAGTTCTAAAACTTTATACTTAGACCAACTTGTGGTTTAAGAGTAAAGTGTTGTTTTGACAACAAAAGTACCTGGACCTTATAAAGGAAGCAAATGATGGGCCCTGACTTCGTAAAATTGACTATGAGTCATTATATCCACCATAGTATCCTTGTATGTATATCAAGTATGTGACTTGGTAGTCCTTTCGATAGGAATGATGCCTAACGATAGCAAAATGGTCTATATAGCGACAAAGACATGGATTTTTACATCCTTTGAAAGTTGTACTTATCAAAAAGTTGTTTTCGAAGAAGTTCAAAGAGTTGACTACTACAAGATTTTGATCTTCCGTAGTGATGCTTTAGTCTTTGCGGATAGTTCTAGCAAAAGTTACATATTATGATATGCAGTTGAGTAACAAAACCAACTTTCCTCTCAAGGAAGTTTGATCGAGGATGTGTACTTGACATAGTTTGAGAGTTTTGTAAAATTCAAAAGGTTGCTGGAAAGGTATGCACACTTCAATGGTTGAAGTGAGCATAACGAAGTTAGAATCTTTATCTTAACGAAGTTATCAAAAGAGTTTGATTTCATCATGAACGATAAAGATGCTTGTAGAGTTACAAGAAATTAAGTGGGAGCGCTAAGACATATTTCCAATGCTTTATGTAGATGACATATGGTTGATTGGAAGATATGTATTTTAAATTAACACGATTAAGATTTTCATGTTGATGAAAGGCTTAGAAGATATTGGGCATCGATATCTATAAGAGATGGATTGAAGCGTCTGATATGATTGAAGCCAAATTACATAGATGAAATATTGAAGTAAGTCAATATCGAAATGTCAAGAAGGAGTTCTTGTCACATGGAAAACAATTGAGCAATATTCAAGTGTTTAGACACATGATGAGCATAATGAAATTGAGATTTCTAAGTCACATGTTCCATGCTATGTACACAACCAGATGAGTATTGTGCTATAAAAGGTTATAGCAGGATAATTCATATGATGATTAGACAACAGTGGGAGAGATCCTTATGCCATTTTAGAAATGCTAAGGATGTGTTTTCCTATGTAGCTATGACAAACTATTTGTTGCAATATGTTACACTAATAGTCTTGTCATATATTCAAATAATTTTATCTCAATTAAAATATGTGATGAAGGGTAGCACAATAGGCTGGAAGAAAGTTCCATGCTGGATTTGAAAGAGTTTCAAAATTAAAGTATTGTGACAGATACTACAACAAAGATACTACAACAAAAGCTGAGGAATTAAGGTTTCATCGATTGACCAAATATATACAAAGCCATCTCATTAGAGAATGAGTGATGCGTGTAGACGCAAAGAGTATGCAAATACAATAGGACCTGAAGAGTTCTGATCTTTTTGATGATGTTTACCACATGCGAAGCATGGTAATAACACTGGAATGCCATATGTGTTAAGTGCTTACAGACTAGATTATTGACTCTAGTGCAAGTGGGAGACTGAAGGGAATATGTCCGAGAGGCAATGATAAAGTGGTTATTATCTTATTCCTTTTTTATGATAAATGTTTATTTCTCATGCTAGAATTGTATTAACCGGAAACGTTGATACATGTGTGTTTAATAAACAAACAATGGTTCCTAGTAAAGCCTCTCTTTTGACTAGCTCGTTGACTAATAGATAATCAAGGTTTCCTGATCATGAACATTGGATGTTGTTAGTAACGGGGTCATGTCATTATATGAATGATGTGATGAACATATACCCAAAGTGAATATAGCAATTCGATCAAGTCATCATGTTTACATTGTTATATCAAACATACGAACTAACTTATTCCTTAGACCATGAGATCATGTCAATCACTGATACCGGAAGGGTGCTTTGATATCATCAAACGTCACACCATAACAGGGTGACTATAAAGGTGCCGTTGGGTATTCGGAAAGTATTAGTTGAGGCTCATGGATCAAGAGTGGGATTTGTCCAACCAAATGACGGAGAGATATACTCTCGGCCCTCTCGGTGATATCACATCGACACCGCTTGCAAGCACGTGACTAGGTCACAAGGATGTCATATCACGGAAATGAGAAAAGAGTACTTGTTGGTAACAAGATTGAACAAGGTATGGTTTATACCAATGATCAAATCTCGGACAAGTAAAATATCGCGAGACAAAGGGAATAGTTCACGTCGTTGATGGTTCACATGATCACAAGAGTCATCGCTGAATATATAGGAGTCATCACGGATCTCCAGATCCCGCTGTTGATTATTGATCGGAGAGGAGTCTCGATAATGTCTATCTTATTCGCGAACCGTAGGGTGACACACTTAAGGTTCGATGACGCATTTGAGAGGATACGAAATAACGAAGAACGTTTTGAGAAGCACCAAAATTGTTTCGGGGAAAATTGAAATAGTTCAAGGGGGTTTTCATCGAATGGTTGTTAATAGAATTAACAAATGATTCGAGGTGCTATATGCAAAAGTTTTTTAATAGAATTAACAAATGCTGAAATAAAGAAATAAAAATGTTTTATTAAAGAAAAACTCTTGGATTTTCTAAGTGCAGTTTTAAGGGAAAATGAGTGGGTGTGAATGGAGTGTCCACTCACATGATGAGGGAAGATGTGGGGGCACACCCATGGGCTGGCCGCACCCCCCTTGGGCTGCCTCCCCCCTCTCCTATAAATAGAGGGAATGAGATCCCTCTCTCACACACACTTGCCCACCTCATTTCCTCTCCACCCGCTGCTTCATTCCAAGGTCTCCGGCTTGGCGAAGCCCTGACCGTGGGATTCTTCACCACCACCACGCCGTCGTGCTGTTGGAGTTTTGAGGGATTCTCTACTTCCGCGCCCCGCTGGATCAAGGGAACGGAGGTCGTCATCAACCGTACGTGTGACCGATCACGGAGGCACCGCCGAATTGCGGTGCACATCTTCTTGCTCTCGGGATCGATGTGAGTACGACTACGCCAACATCGATATTTAATCTCGTAACGCTTTGTGTCTTCGAGGGTATGTGTTCCCCTTAACCCTCTCTTTGCCTGTTGCACTTCGTCTCCTAGATTAGATCTTGGCCTTTCGGGTGTCTCTTGCGTAGGATTTTTTTTTTCTATGCAATGACCCCTTCACAAAGAGTGTTGGTTCCTCTCCAGACGAAGCTCTTCCTAGCCGCCCTGCGCGCTCGCCAGAGCTAGCCGAGCTTTCTTCAGCGCCACAGAGGCATAGCTGCGCTCGCGCTCAACCTCTGCCAACATCAAGCTCCTTGTTGCAGCCGCCGCTTCCTCTCGCGCGAGGCCAGCCGCGACAGCCTCCCGCAACTGGCCGCCAAGGGCCTCAAGGCGCTCCAGCTCGGCGGACAGGGCGGCCACCTGAGCAGAGGCTCGGGCCGCAACAACATCGCGGATCTTCCTCGCTAGATCCTCCACCAGGGCACTAAGGCTCGAGCCAGAACTGGAGGGGACGTTGGTTAACTGCAGCCACTAGTTCTCAGCAAGAGCTCCAACGGATGCCGCACCCGTGCCCGGTGCAGCCTCTACATCGACCCCTGGCTTCGCTCAGCTCCGGCGAGGCGGCAACATCCCCTCTCGCGTTGGGGGCTAGCGGGGGCACCAAGACCTCCTCCGTGAGCACTTCCGAGAGGACTCGGGGTGACGGCATGGCCTCGACGGGGACTTCAGCCGACGCCTCCTTGATACGTCTCAAATGTATCTACAATTTTCGATGCTCCATGCTTGTTTTCTATCCAATACCTTTATGTTTTCACATGTTTTCCTTCGTTTTTCGGACGTTTTCATGGACTAACCTATCGACAAGATGCCACCGAGCCAGTTCTGTTTTCTGCTGTTTTTATTTCAGAAAAGTTGTTCTGGAAATATTCTCGGAATTGGACAAAACAAAAGCCAAAACTCTTAGAATTCCGGAGGCGTCAATGGAGTTCAAAGTAGACTCGGAGGGGGGCCACAGAGGGGCCACACCATAGGGGATAGCAGTTCCCCCTCTGGCCGCGCCCAGGGGTGGTATGGGCCCCCTGGCCACCCACCGCCATCGCCCTTTCGCCTATTTATTCCCCTCGATGCATAAATGCTAAATATATTGGCATCCATCCACGAAAAGTTCCGTAGCTTCGCTGCCACCACCGACAAGTTTCGGGGGACATAAATCTCTGTTCCGGCACCCTGCCGGGACGGGGAAGTGACCCCGGAGCCATCTCCATCGACTCCACCGTCATCTTCATCATCGTTTCTATCTCCCATGATGAGGAGGGAGTAGTTCTCCCCAGGGGATGAGGACTCCAACGGTAGCTATGTGTTTCATCTCTCTCTCCCATGGTGTGATCTTTATGTGATCATGAGCTTTGTAATCTAGTTGAATAAGTAGATGTTGCTCTTCATCTGTTATGCTACTCAAGTGGTTTTGTTATGACATATTCATAGACACTTTGATCACGGTGTAATGGTGGCAGTGTGTGCACCGTGTGATTTAGCATGATATTTATATTTTGTGTTGGGTGACCCTATGAAATTGTGGTGTTTGTTTGGAACCATCTAGGTCTCATGGTGATAGCATGGGGGTTACCTAGATGGGAAAATGTGAACTCTAAGGAGTGCTTTTTTTAGCTATGCGCAATGATTGGTGTTTGTTATTCGACCGGAGATTGGTTCGGAGTAGCGTAGTGAAGAGAGATATTTATGCATTCAATTATGTTATTATTGTTGAGAGTGTTCACTAGTGAAAGTATGATCCCTAGGCCTTCTTTCTAAGCATTGAAACACCGTTTACAATCAGTTCTTCTACATGTTTGCTTGCTGCCATTTTTATTTCAGATTGCAATTACTACTTATAATCATCCATATTACTTGTATTTCACTATCTCTTCGCCGAACTAGTGCACCTATACAACTGAAATTTGTATTAGGTGTGTTGGGGACACAAGAGACTTCTTGTATTGTAATTGCAGGGTTGCTTCAGAGGGATACCTTTGACCTCTTCCTCCTTGAGTTCGATAAACCTTGGGTAATCCACTTAAGGGAAACTTGTTGTTGTTCTACAAACCTCTGCACTTGGAGTCCTAACACTGTCTACAAGAATAGAAACGTGCATAGACATCAAGCTCTTTTCTAGCGCCGTTGCCGAGGAGGTAAGGTAAAAGGTACTCACATCCTCTATGAGTGCTCTAAGTTATTTCCTTTAGATTCTGCAATTATATCTTTTTGTTTCTTGTTTTTATTTTCACTAGTTAGGCTTAATGGAAAACAACAAAAATATGAGAGAGCTTTATAATCTTTATCTTTAGTCAGGACATGAAGTGTTTGAAGAGAAAACTAAAAAACCTATGGAACTTTATTTGCATGCTAGTAGCAATTTTAATACTCCCTCCGGTCCAATAAAATTGTCGTAGAAAGTCTACTGCTTAGTACAAAATTTGTACTGCAGTCGCGACAGTTAATCAGGATCGGAGGTAGTAGTATGAATTTTTTGAACACCATTATTGCTAATGCTATGGAAATGTCTAAGCTTGGGGAAGCTGGTTTTTATGAAAATGATATTTTTAGTCCCCCAAGCACGGAGGAACAAATTTACTTTGATGATACTTTGCCTCCAATATATGATAATTATAATGATTATGGTATTCTAGTTCCACCTACTATTGATGATAAATTTTATTTTGTTCATGATATGCCTTCTATATATGATGTTTACAATGATGAACATGCTATTTTCAGTCCACCTAATATTGAGGAGAAAATTAATTATGATTACAATATTCATCCTATATTTGATGATTATGGTGATGAGAATAATAATGATAGCTATTTTTGTTGAATTTGCTCCCACTACTATTAATGAGAATGACTATGCTTATGTGGAGAGTATTAATTCTTTAATGCATGTGGCTCATGATAAGGATGTTTTATGTTATAGTTATATTGTTAATTTCATTCATGATGCTACTGAAAGTTATTATGAGAGAGGGAAACATAGTCTTATGCATCTCAACAATATCAAGTTTCCCCTCTTTATGTTGAAATTATTGAAGTTGCACTTGTTTTGCTTTCCTATGCTTGTTGCCTTGTGCTTTCATGACTTGTTTTTCTACAAGATTATTTTTCATAGGAAGTGGGTTAGACTTAAATTTATTTTACATTTGCTTCTTGATGATCTCTTTTGCTTCAATTCCTATTTCTCATGGGAGCATCTTCTAAAATTATCATGCCTAGCTAAAAGGCTTTAAAGAAAAGCACTTCTTGGGAGGTAACCCATGGTTTTATTTTTGCAATGTTTCTTTGATTCAAGGTGTTTATTACTTCTATAGCAACTCCTTTGTATCTTTATTTTCTCGCATTTGTTGTGCCAAGTAAAGTCTCTAGTGAAAGTTGAAGTTAGATTTAGATTTCTGCGCAGGAAACATATTTCTCCTCTCCACCGTTAACTTCGTGTAAATTCACAGAAAATCAAAATCACCTACAATTTTTTTTCTTATTCCTCGGCTAATTCCAAAACTTTTGTTAGCTTGCATTTTTTGATTTGAGAAACGTAAGTGCCCCGAAAAAATTCGTCTTTACAGACTGTTCTGGCTTCGATAGATTCTGCTTTTTTACTTGCATTTTCTATTTTACTATGTAAAGTGGATTTCTTTGCTCCACAAAACATCAGTGGTTGTAGCTAATGTTTAAAAAGTATCAATAATGCTTGTGTTCATGGAGAACATGTGAATTTTTGATTGTGCACTAACCCTCTAATGTGAATTACATTGAGTTTGGTGTGAAGGAAGTTTTCAAGGGTCAAGAGAAGAGGGTGATATAATGTGATCAAGGAGAGTGAAAAGCCAAAGCTTGGGAATTCCTCCGTTGTTCATCCCAACAAATTCCAAGAATACTCAAGCGTCTAAGCTTGGGGATGCCCAAGGCATCCCCTTCTTCATCAGCAACTTATCATGTCACTTCTAGTGAAACTATATTTTTATTCGGTCACATCTTGTGCACTTTACTTGGAGCGTTTGTTAGTTTTTGATTTGTTTTATTTTGTTTTCCTTGCTGCAATAAATATAGTTGGAACCCAGCATTCTTCTGTGGGAGAGAGACACGCTTTGTTTTCATTTCTTGGGGATGCCCCGGTGGTACATCCAAGAAAATTCCAAGAAAACTCAAACATCTAATCTTGGGGATGCCCAAGGCATCATTTTCTTCATCAACAAATTATCAGGTCACTTCTAGTGAAACTATATTTTTATTCAGTCACATCTTATGTGCTTTACTTGGAGCGTCTTTTATTTTTGTTTTCAGTTTGTTTAGTTTTCTTTTCTGTAATAAATGGTTGGTTCTTATCATACTTGTGTGGGAGAGAGACACGCTCTGTTTTCATTGCTTAGAACACTCTAGTTTTCATTCTTATTGTTCTGTGTGTGTTCACCTTTTGCTAGTACTGCGTTTAGCCCTTGTTTTCCACTCGTATTTTGTTAAAAGCTTGTTAGTTTGCTTCAGTTATATATGATTATCTCTCTGGTCTTTAATGAATATTATCTATGAGAGTTGTTTCAAACAATTTAGTTGGTGTTGGAGAAGAGTAAAATATTTCATGCTTATAGCGGTGCAAAAAAAAAACTCGTATAGACTGTGGCTAGACTTTTTCATGTCATGTTAGATGTTATTTTAATTATATGTTTAGTAGTTGTTATTGTAGAATTACTTGTCTCAAATAGCTGAGAGTGTTTAATGTGCCATTGAAAGAATCATGAGTTGTTTTATCGCATTGAAGCATAAATTTGTGGTGTTCTCCTTTGAATGCTTTATTTGGTTGACTTGGCGCATGCTTACACCATGTTTATGAATAAAAACCAGTCACCTATAGTCACCTATGTTTTGTCGCTATGCATGATTATGGCCATTATTGCTCTCTTGATTTGTCGCTCCCAATTTTTTGCTAGCCTCCACCTGTACTGAGTATGAGCTCTACTCGTGCATCCAACTCCCATAAACCAAATTTTGCCAAATGTGTCCACCATACCTACCTACATGTGGTATTTAACCGTCACGCCAAGTAAATTTCTCAGGTCCTACCTTTAAATTTTCAAAATTATTCTTGTTTTGCACCCCTGTTTTAGCTCATGAGGAAGTAGTAGTTGGGTTTGTTGTCTTCCATACTAATTAAGTACGCTGATTTGCATGCTTCATCTGCCCATCATTAATTTTACAAAGAGCTGGTTAGACCATTATAACATCAAAAAGCTTAAAAAATAGGCACTCCTCCATGGTATGAGATTGTTGGGAGGCACCTGAGGATTCGGTTAGCCATGGTTTGCGAAAGCATGGTAGGGAGGAGTGTCATACTATATAAAGAGCATGCTATAAATGCTTAATATAAATTTTTCGGAACCGCTCTCAACTTGTTTAGTATGGAAGATGACAAGAACTCTATTACCATTCGTTGACATAAGCATACACCTCTACAAAACATATTTTCAATACCCCTGTTTAATAAAATAAAAAAGCTCTAGCACATGAGTTAATCCATGCTTCCCTTTGCGGAGGGCCTTTCTTTTACTTTTATGTTGAGTCTCCATCTTCTAACTTTATGCACAGTTGATAGAGCGTAGTTGCCATTCTGAGTCTAATGTGCATTGGTCCCAAAGACTATTATTAATTTATTTATGAGGTGTTATTACTCGCTCTCAACTTATTTGTTCTAGTCGTCCACTTGAACTTTGAAGGTGTCCTGGAATTTATGTTTTGCCCCACTCGTAAGGACAAGCGAAATATCACTTTGATATGTTTTATATATGCTCGAAACAAACGTATAACTTTCAAGTACATTATTATTCATGATCTTTTATTTGTGTTACTTTTCATGATGTAAGTGATTGCTAAGTTTCATTGTTCGAATTATATCCACCATGCCTGTGTTTAAAGTACTATGATCTCAGCTTGCATATGCTTTTACAATTTAGATGATCAAGTTTACGTTGGTAGCATGTCACCTCAAAAATTATTTTGTTATCACTTACCTACTCGAGGATGAGCAGGAGTTAAGCTTGGGGATGCTTGATATGTCTCAAACGTATCTATAATTTTTTATGCTCCATTCTTGTTTTCTATCCAATACATTTATGTTTTCACATGTTTTCCTTCGTTTTCCGGACGTTTTCATGGACTAACCTACTGACAAGATGCCACAGAGTCAGTTCTTGTTTTCTGCTGTTTTTTATTTCAGAAAAGTTGTTCTGGAAATATTCTCGGAATTGTACAAATCAAACTCCAAAAGTCTTAGAATTCCCGGAGAGTCAATGGAGTCCAAAGGAGACCCGGAGGGGGCCCACAGAGGGGCCACACCATAGGGGTGCGGTTCCCCCTCTGGACGCACCCAGGGGTGGTGTGGGCCTCCTGGCCACCCACCGTCATCGCCCTTTCGCCTATTTATTCCCCTCGATGCATAAACCCGTAAATATATCGGCCTCCATCCACGAAAAGTTCCATAGCTCCGCCGCCGCCACCGACAAGTTTTGGGTGATAGACATCTCTGTTCCGGCACTCTGCCGGGACGGGGAAGTGCCCCCGGAGCCATCTCCATCGACTCCACCGCCATCTTCATCGCCGTTGTTGTCTCCAATGACGAGGAGGGAGTAGTTCTCCCCCGGGGCTGAGGACTCTACCGGTAGCTATGTTTTTCATCGCTCTCTCCCATGATGTGATCTTTGTGTAATCATGATCTCTGTAATCTAGTTGAATAAGTAGATGTTACTCTTCGCCGAACTAGTGCACCTATACAACTGACATTTGTATTAGGTGTGTTGGGGACACAAGAGACTTCTTGTATCGTAATTGCAGGGTTGCTTTAGACAGATGCCTTTGACCGCTTCCTCCCTGAGTTTGATAAACCTTGGGTAATCCACTTAAGAGAAACTTGCTGTTGTTCTACAAACCTGTGCACTTGGAGGCCCAACATTGTCTACAAGAATAGAAGCGTGCGTAGAAGTCACTCCTCGGTGGTGGCCTGGTCCACCTAGAGCGCGGCGGAGGGGTCGGAGCCTGCCCTTGTGGCTCCACAAGAGCGTCGACGGCCTGATCACTGCCCAAGAGCAACACAAACCCATCAAGACGCAAAATAGGAAGGTAAAGGAAAAAGATGATGATGAGGTCGCTCACTATCCACTGAAGCGCCACACCCTGGGGCGGCGCCGGAGCGAGGGGGGTCGCGCCACCGGGGCCTCCTCGACCACAACACCAGAGGATGACGGGTTGTCGTCTATCCGCGACCTCTTCCCCAAGCTGCGGTCGCCGGACACCTCGCCAGGGTCCTCGCCGCTGTCCAGGTTTGATCGACGCGGGGCCCCCTCTCCGTCCTCCTCGTCATTGGAAGATAGCACCACTCTGCGACGTCTCCTCGTAGACGAGATGCCCGCAGCAGCATCGTTAGGAGAGGAAGGGCTCTCGACGCTCTCCTCGGCAGAGTCCAGGGCATACAAAATGTGTGCGCGTGACTCCGTCCCCTCAGCCAGAGGGCCCCATCTGTCAAAAAGTGGTATCTGCGCCACGATTGCGACCATCTCCCCCGCCTGAAGACTATAGAGGGGGAGCATGCCGGAAAGAAAACTCCACGGCATGTCGAAGTTAAGAAGCAGCTCAAGGGCCATGGAGAAAGAGTGTTGGCTGAGGAGGTGGCCGTCCAGGCGCATCGGGTCACCAATGCCGGTGGACGCCCACAGGCCCCTCTCATGGCGCTGAAGGGGACCGAGGCGCCTCTCAAAGATCTCAGTAATGAGCATGTTGAAGGTGAGACCTTGGTCATGCAGCGCATTCACGCGCTCCTTCAGGGGCCGGAGGCCGCGGCCGGCCAAATCCTCCAAGCACCATTCCGACTGTCGCTCGGGCAAAGACAAAGAGAACTCCATGATATCGCAGACCTCACCAGCATGGATATATAACCACCTCAAGTGGAAGCTAGGGGCCTCGTACATGATCTCCATTGGGGAAAATATGGACCCCATGCCAGTGCCTGGGCAGAAGGAAAGGTCGCCGACTCCGAGGTCCGCCTGATCCTCTCGTAGCTCGAAGAAGCAACGAAAGAAGGCCACCTATGGTTTCACGCCGAGGAACGCCTCGCAGTAAAAGGCGAAGGCTGAGAGGATAAGGGTGGATTTTAGATGAAGATGGAGCAGGTGGATGCAATAGTGGTCGAGGATGGCGTATAAGAAGGAAGAGAAGGGAGGAACCATCCCCGACACCACCCACTGATAGAAGATCGGGTACAGCATCAGGGAAAGCTCGTCGGGATCGGCCGTGCTCGGGAGGAGGGTGGACGCACCGTGCTCGTTGGAGGATCAAGACACCATGATGCGCACCTTATTCATCTTGCTGGGGTCGATGGTGGAAGGCTCGATCACAGGCGCCATGGTGCTATGTCGCGAAGCAGAGGTGGCGGCGAGCGGCAGAATGGGCAAGGGAAACCGTTCTCGCCCAACGAAGACCAAAGGGGGGTAGGAAACAAAAGTGACACATGGAAGACGAGAGGTGGAATCTCGACGCGATCTTCTAGACTCCTCCGACTGATGCGCTGTGGCGCAGGGAGCCGTTGCCCCCACGCCTAGTCAGTCTCGGGGAGTTGCGCACGGACCGCCGCGCCACGTGCACCATGTCGGGCAAGCAGCGGTGGCCCCGCAAATCCTCGTCCCCTTCAGCCACGTGTCGTCCCAGGCCTAGGGCTACTGTCGGGCCCTTGGATACAAGGGTATCCTGGCCCGTCTACTGCAGACCGGCCGAACAGGCGCCTCCGGAAAGCAGTCAGGTACACTCCCTCCTTTGGAGGGCTCTCTACCTTAGCCACGAATCGACTTGAGGCCCGGAAGTCGGGGCTTGACGAGTTCTCCTTCGAGAGGAACTCTCCTCTGCCATTTCGTTCCTCTCGAAGGAATTTACCTCCTCGATGGGAGACAGGACATGTGACGCTGACGGTTACGCCTCCGTGCGCTGAAGGAGGCCGCGCAGAGGCGCAGGCTCACTTTGTCCGCAGTTGCCATTCTGGTGTATAAAGACCCGGGGACAACTGCCCGGCCAAATGGCCATCCAAAGATTGCCTCTTTGATGCAAGAAGACCCAGTCCGCGCTACAATACGGAAGCGGCATTACCGGGCGCCCCCACCATGACGCCATGGACGGTGGAGTTGTCCTCGACGACCAAGACTGCGCAGCAGGCGCAGAAGTACGTGACGCTCCTCTCTTTGGCACCTTGTGGGAACCCTTTCCTGCCAAATGAGCGGGAAGGAGGTCCAAACGCCAATAAAAGAAGGGCACCTTCGGCCCTTGTAGAAAGAGAGCTCGAATCATCCTAGAGACCAAGTAGTCTGTTCTGAGCTCAAGCTCGCATTTGTACTATAGTCAACACAGCGCAATCCGTCAGACAAGTAGGAGTAGGGTTTTACACCACACTGGTGGCCTGAAGCTGGGTAAACTATATGTGTCGTCATTGTTGTCGTGCTCGGTTCCCTCTCGAAGCCTTCCCAAGAGGCGAAGGAAGTGTGTTTGGCCCCCAGTGTTCGAACCTCTGGAAGCTATCTTGTCTCGGACAGACGAGATTTCTCCTACATCTTGATTGAAGCAAGCCAACAAAAACAAATAAAACTCAAATAGAAAGGAAATATTATTGTTATTCCGATGTTATTAGAATTAAAAATCCATTATTCCATAAACCCTAAAGCCTTTTCAAAATGAATATTTCTTACACTAAGTAAATTATTTTTTCTTTAGCAAACCTTAGTACATAAAATGTTTTGAATTCAACTTATACTTTGAAAAATGTTTTATAATCTTTCAAAATCAAAGGATTATGATCTTTAATAAATTTGTAAGCCTCAAAACATTTTATCAGAAATAAAAGGAATTTATAGTGTTTATTAGTTGTTATTCTAAGTTTGAAACATAAAGGGGTGAAAATAAAATGTTTTGCTTTGAAAATAACATAAAAGAGGACTTTGAAAACCATATTATAGCTTGTGGAATTTTATTTTATTTTATCAAGCCACTTTTATAATTATTAATTTTTTCTATTTTATAATGGCAATAAGTTGCTAATGGTAAATCACTCGAATCTAAATGATAATAAATATGAAAATTAGGTAATATGAGTTTGAAAACTTATATATGACATGTATAATGTCTCTGGAATTTATTCGACTAATATTTTATTTTTTTTATTTTCTAAATTGGAAATAACATTAAGTTACTATTTGTGAATTATTCAAATTTCAAATTTTGAAAAATTAAATATGTTGGAAGCAACAATATTATGTTTATATTTGATAGATATTTCAATTACACAATTTTAGAAATTTATTTGAGGTCATTTGGATTTATAGAACAAAATATATTGAATAAACAAGAAAACAGGAATTAAAAAGAAAAAAACACAATTGATGACGTCATCGTCTCCAACACTCAGAAAACTGACATGGCCGTTTCGGGTGGCATTTTTGCGCCTTAATTACGTGGGACTAAGGCCATCAATGGACGCACTAAGACCATCCGCTTATAGCCCAGCATCCCCTCGTCATTTACCCTCTCGAAGTTCATCGGATTATGCCCCGAGGCTGCTAAATTCCTCGCCAGAGACGCCCTCTGCCGTGGCCGGTTTTCTTCGATTTCAGCGACAAAGTCAGGTCCTCTCCTCCTCAATATGGCCATCTTTGTTCCCTTTGTCTCGGTGCATCGTTGTGACCGCTTGGGCGATTTGCCTTACAGCCAAATCGTCGCGGTAAACTCGTCGGAGCATCACCATGGCTGCCACCTCGGGAATCAACATGGCGCCGCCATTTGGAGCACCTATGGAGGCTACTAACCAAACCATCGGAGTCTCCTCGTTCTGCCGGTCCTCTTCGTGGTTGTCCCGAGGCCACGGACCCCTCACGTCCTCGCCGCGGTCACCTACCGAGAGCACGAGCCACAGTCTTTTCATTATTTCGCGAACGGCACCGCTCCGCCCACGAGTCGTCGTCGCCAGAGGCCGCCTGTTGGGGGAATAGGTAAGGGGAGCCTTACCTACCACCAACATAAACCGGAAAAGCTCCGGGCGTTCCCTGCACTACTATCTGGTTTATAAATAGAAGGAACAGACTCTGAAGCAGCCAACAAGCATGAGAAGGCCTGTTTAGATATGACCCGGAAAGGAGAGCAGACCCGGCCCATTGTCCGGGTCAGAAGATGGAGAGGCCCAAGACCAGAGGAGCGGCCCTAAGCCAGACGGGAGCGTCCAGGTCACGGAATAAACCGTACGCAACGTCCCAGGACCGGAGCAGGCTAGGACTCCGATGACGGGTATAATCCCAATCCCCTTGTAACCTGAGGCACTCGTCCACTATATAAGACGAGGCCCTGGGAAGTAGACAGACAGGTTCCAACAGACAACAATAGCTCTCAAGACATCGGAAGCCATAATCGCCCTTGTAATTGAGACCTTGATTCCCTCATAGTAAAAGGCAAGAGTAGGTTATACTCTCAATAGAGGGGGCAAACCTGGGTAAACTCGCGTCCCTCGTTTCCACCTTAACCCTTCCGAGACTTCGCTTAGTAGCAATGGTCTCGCAATCCAGTTCTCAGAAGAGGGCCCTTGCCGTGACAATACCACGACAGTTAGCGCCCACCGTGGGGCCTTCTCACGGGAGTGTCGTTTTTTCGGAAGGAACCTTACATGGAATCGAGAAGCTCACAATTGGCCGGCTCAGGAGGAGCCGGCGAGGAAACTATTATAACCACGACACGTGGGGCCCATAGTTCGCTTTCGTCGAGTCGGGTTTTCGAGTCCCCTTCGGTTGAATCCACGTTTTCGTCGGGTTCGTAGGCGGAACCTGTCCGGATCCGGAGCAGGTGTTAGATTCAGTTTCTGGAGAAGCCACAATCATGTACTCTGATGGAGAATCCTCGGTTGGAAACAATGATGATCATGATGAGACAGGTTCTATCCAACAACTTTTTGAAGATCAGCTGGGTGGAGGACTTGAACCGTATTAGCAAAGCCTGACAGAAACGGTTCATCATGCAACTGTCTACAAGGCTGGACTAGCGCGGCCTACGGAACCCAGGTATGATGCGAGTGGAAATTTGATTACAAATACAGTTTCAACTTCAAACCTGGTCCTAGGAGACCCGAGAGTTTCAGGTTCTGCGCCCATTGGGCCAGGAGCAGCCCCTCCAAAAGGACCTGGCCAGCGAGCTCTGGGCCTGCAGAGCCGGTGATTGATTTAACAGAGCCTATATCGTATAACCCAAGGCATGGACTAATAGCAACAATGGACTCGCTGAACGAGATCCTAGCTACACCAATTACACCAGAGAAACTGGTGCAACATAACATGGAGATCAAGATACTTCGGCGGGAATTGACTCGCGCCCGTTAGGAGATCGAAACAGAGGTAACATGCATAAATAAAGTGTGGTCGGACGTCTTGGAGGAAGCATCATGTTTGGAAAGAGAATGGATTCATTTGAACTTCAGACAGAGGGAGCTAGCCTCGATACAGAACAGACGTCATCGTGCCCGTTGGAATAATGAAGTTGGTGTAGGCCTGGGACCAACCAATCTTCAGAACTTGTTCTCGTCCCCGGCTGGGACACCGGGTGTGCCAAAACTGGCCGGTCCGGTTCATCCAATAACCCCACCAGGCTTTCCTGTCCCGGCTCAGCCAGTGCGTTTCCAACCACCTATCTAGCTACATGGTAATCTGAACCCTGCGCCGGTCTATGATCAGCCCCCGCCAGACAGGTTTCATACACCATCGGGTCATTTCAATAATCCGATGGATAATATTTGGGCGGCTACGAATAGTCTGGCTTGAATTCCAGTCGACCCAAATAATCTCATAGGAATTGAAGACAAGAGAGCAATTGAGATGTTGCAAACAGCAATGGTCCAGGAGATGAATTATAGTAACCAGGAGAAGATACATTCAACTCCATATAACAGTAGGAACTCATTGCCAAGAAGTCACCATGGAAATTCACCTGTTCCGGTTGGCTCTAGCAACGCAAACAGGCAACAGCCTATCCCACCCAGGCAAACTATATCACATGCACCTGGAGTTATAAATACGGGACATAGAGCCGCAGAACCAGAAAACAGAAATCTAGGTCATGCTCAGATTCCGGTTCCAAATCCAGCCTTGAACCCAGATTCGACCGGGTCTCGCAGGATCAGAATCCAATGTCTTGGGCCTGCAATTAGGAACGAAATAATACCAGCTGACTTCAAAGGACCTCGCAGAGTTGTAAATTATACCCCAGACATTAAACCTGCGGATTGGATAGAAAGTTAGGAGATGGCGATGGAGATATTGGAAGTAAGTGATGCAGTGTGCGCATGATACCTAAGTCTGATGTTAGAAGGACCTGCAAAGTCCTCATTAAAAAAATTGTCCGCAAATTCGATCAATAGCTGGCAAGAGCTGAAAGATCAGTTCATCAAAAAAATTCAAGGAACATGCAAACATCTGACGACTATTACAGACTTGGAAAATTGTGTTCAGAAGGAAGGGGAGTCTGCCCAACATTGGCCACGGCGCGTTGAAGAAATCATTCATTCGTCCGTCGGACTCACAGCCCAGCAAGCAGTCATAGCCCTAGAGAGAAACTGCAGATTTGACCCATTGAAACATAAGCTGGGACGTATCAAGCGGTACGTGAGTGATATGAGTGAGCTGATGGATGCTATGACCAAGTATGTAGAATCTGACAAAACAAAGGATGCGGATTCAGATGATGAGAAGTCCGGAAAGGGGAAGAAAACTGGGACCAAGGGTAGTCAGAACCCGAATCATAGTAACAGAAATTCCCAGAACCAGAACAATAACAAGTGCAAGAACGGGGAAGGAACCTCGTATATGGTGGCGAATACAAATACAGGTTATAGGAACAAACGTTAGGGTAATAATTTCAGAGGAAATCAAAATTTTCGACCAAACAATTTTGTGCAGTCACAACAGGCTTGAAAGGGACCATGCCCTCGTCACAGCAAAAATGGAAAGGTAGAAAATCAGTCTTGGGAAAATTGTTTCATAATGCAGGGCTTCAGATCTAGTGGAAACAATAACTATGGACCAGGAAACAATGGAGGTGGCAACCCAGGTAACATGGGAGGTGGTCATCCGGGAACCGGCAATTCCGGACCTGGAAATCATAATCCGGGTCATCATCGTAAGGGTAACCAAGGAACTAACCCGGGTGGAAGTCACCAAGGAGAAAATTCTGGGTTTCAAATCAATCCAAAGCAATTGAGTTCTGGTTAGTATCACATATTTATCACTAGCTCATGCAGGAGAGAGAGAAAGGAGCAGAAGCGCGCGGTCAATGCAGTAGCTCCTGCAGTTCCCAGGTGGTTGAATTGGTCAGAGCAACCCATAATCTGGAGTCGAGAAGACCATCCTCCACGTGTTGATAACCCAGGAAGCATGGCTTTGGTTGTGGCTCCACAAGTTGGAGGATGTAAGTTAGACAAGGTGTTGATGGATGGAGGAAGCAGTATAAATATACTTTATTATGATACCTTCAAAAGGATGAACCTGCAAGAAAAACAGCTTCGGCCATCATCGACCGTATTTCATGGAATTATGCCTGGTAAGTCCGCGCAGCCTATTGGAAAAATATATCTTGATGTTGCTTTTGGAGTATTTGAAAAATTACAGGACAGAGATGTTGACATTCGAAGTTTTCAAGTTCAAAAGTCTGTATCATGCCCTATTTGGGAGGCCGGCTTATGCCAAGTTTATGGCAAGACCCTATTATGTGTATCTTAAACTGAAGATGCCAGGTCCTCATGGAAATATTACTATCAATGGAGATAGAGACATAGCTTTGGAGTGTGAGTAAGGTGATGCAACTTACGCAGAATCAGCTTGTGTGGATGAGGAGTTGAAGTTATATAAATTACAAGTCGACCCATAGGATATGACCTCGCTCAAGAAGCCATCAGCCGAGTCCAAATTGAAGTTTAAGTCCGCTCAAGGTACTAAATTGGTGGATTTCACTCCCGGTGACTCATCTAAGCAGTTCCGCATGGGGACTCATATGACTGACAAATAGGAAAGCGTGATCATCAAGTCCCTCCGTGAGAATTCGGACATCTTTGCATGGAAACCTTCTGACATGCAAGGTGTTCCAAGGGAACTTGCTGAGCACAGTTTGAATATGGACCCTAACGTGAAACCGATTCGTCAGTTCCTTTGTCGTTTTAATGACGAGAGAAGAAAATCAATTGGAGAAGAAATAGCCAGGCTTCTGGCAGCTAGCTTTATAGTGGAAGTATTACATCCAAAGTGATTAGCCAATCCAGTTCTCGTCCTAAAGAAAAACTGGACCTAGAGAATGTGCATAGACTACACAGACCTGAACAAAGCATGTCCTACGGATCCGTTAGCCTTACTCCGCATTGATCAGATTATAGACTCTACAGCTGGTTGCGAACTGCTATGTTTCCTAGATGCTTACTCAGGTCACCATCAGATCAAAATGAAAGAAGAGGATCAAGAGAAGACCTCATTCATCACACCATTTGGAGCATTTTGTTATACGTAAATGCCTTTCGGGTTAAAAAATGCAGAGCAACTTATCAAAGGTGCATCGAGAATTGTTTGGAAAAACAGATTGGGCAAAACGTGCACGCTTATGTGGATGACATAGTTGTCAAGTCTCAAAAAGGTGACACCCTGATCCCAGACCTGGAGGAAACATTTCCCAGTTTACGCAGATACCAGATGAAGCTAAACCCAACAAAATGTGTTTTTGGAGTACCAGCTGGGAAATTACTGGGTTTCATTATTTGAGAGAGAGGAATTGAAGCAAACCCGGAAAAAATTCAGGCTATACATAACCTGAAAAAACCGGTTCGCCTGAAGGATGTTCAGAAATTGACAGGTTGTGTTGCTGCCCTGAGCCGGTTTATAAGTAGACTCGGTGAAAAACCCATACCTTTATACCGCCTCTTCAAGAAAACCGACAATTTTGTTTGGAATCAAGAAGCTGATTGACGAAGGAATGGATATTATACCCTGCGGGAAAGGACACCCCCATCTCCGGCCCAAGGTTAAGGCCCAAGAGGAGGAGCCCTTGGAGCGCCGAAAGGCCCATGTGAAGCCCACCCGCAATACCTTGCGGGCTAAGTTAGGAAACCTGTAACCGACGTAGGGTTAGAGTTCGAGTCCTCTCCGGGTAGGTTTTGAGACCTGGCCACCTATATAAGGCCAGGAGAGCCACCGGTAGAGGACCAAGCAACACCGCAACACCAAAGCCTTGTTCTCGAGATCATACTCTCGACTTGAGCCACCATCATTGTAACCAATCTACTCGATTAATACAGATCGAAAGAGGCAGGAGTAAGGGTTTTACCTCTACGAGGGCCCCGAACCTGGGTAAATCTTGCCCCCTGTTTAGCCGACGATCGCCACCAGCGCTCATGGGTTCTCCTATCCGAAACCCTATGGGTTCACCTGAGGGATTTGCCGAACAGCCGACTCGACAATTGGCGCTGTCTGTGGGAACGGCGGGCGCTGGATCACCGGCATCTTCGGCTTCATCGACAACCAATTCT